>JAKFHU010001631.1:20000000-20600000 GCA_023783475.1 Daubentonia madagascariensis | reverse complement strand
TATATATAAGGCAAGATAAATGCTTGATTCTTTCTTGTTATTTACCAGTTTTCAAAATAATGAATTGGTTCTCTAGCATCTTTCAATAGTGACATGTTTTTTAGTATCATCATGAAGTAATGGATTCAACTTATTGGATGTGTTTCAATCTGTTTCAGTTATGATTTTTATTAACTTTGTCCCGTGTTCGATCAGTGGAAACTGCTATGGCTGTTTTTATGTTTACCAGTGTGATGGGTGTCAAGTGATTTTCTTTGTTACTTTCATTTTTTATTTCCCTGATTTCTAGTGAATTTGAGAATACTCTTATGTTTCTTGGGCCTTTTGACACGACTTACTAGTGAATTATTTGTATCCTTTGCACAATTTTCTATTCAGTTATTGGTCATTGTCTTATCAACTTTTAAGGTGCTTTGTATAGAAAGTGATCCTTTGTGTGAACATAGTAGCACAAACATTTTTTCAGACATATTGACTGCTATTAACTTTGTATACAGTACCATTTGCCATACCAAAAAAACTTACTTGTGTATGGTCAAATATGCCTGTATTTTATTTTATAGTTGCTTGGTTCTTAGTAAGGAAAGTCTCCCCAAACCATTGAAATTTGTAACTAAGTTGAAGCCTGCCTCATATTACCAGGAAGGAAAGGTGGATGTACACCTTCCTAAAACCATTTAGTTACGGTCTTGCTGGGAGGTAGGGGGAAGGACCAGATGAGCCCTGGAAGACCTACAAGGAAGAGGAATTTGGAATGTTGCAGTTTTAGCAAACCTCCTAATGTCAGGCTTCTGTTCAAGTGAGGGCTCTTTACTTCATTAGCCATTTTTTCTAGTGAGTACATGAACGTGTAGGAGACCATTATAAAACATGCTGGGATAATCCAGAGCAAAAATTTCCCAAAGAAGGAGTTCTTTTTTTCTCTCTTTCACAATTTTCACTTTGTTGTTATGATATTGTTTGGTTGTTTTGTTTTGTTTTTGCAATTAATAGCTTTTTTGTTTATTTCCACAAATTAGTAATTCAATAAATGTTTTTATTAACTCATTTGGTGTCAAGCTCTCTGTTTACTGCTAGGATATATAGAAAAAGCCAGATCCAATCCTTGTTCTCAAAGGCTTGCAGTCTGTTTGGAGATACACAACAAATTACTCAGTATGAAGCACATGTTATTGGAGCACAGAGGAGATACATCTAAATCAAAATGGTGGCGTTTGGTCAGTTTTACTGATAAGGGGTCAATAGAGCTTGGCAAAAACTAATGAGTCCTGAACTAGCAAAGCATGTTCAGGGAGTGATGAGGAGCTATCAGCATGAATTACGGATTAGAGGGGTGAGACTGGTGGCAGGAAGCCTAGTTGGAAGGCTGCTGCAATAGCCTAAGGGACAGCTAAGGCAAGTGGTAGGGGAAGCTGAGGAAGGAGAGGAATTTGCCTTCTGCTTAGGTAGGAAATCCCATGAGCAACTGATGAGGCAAAGGGAACAAGGGGACTCAGGTTTCTGGCCTGAATGGGTGTTGGTAATCTGGGAGCCAGGAAGCTGGGCAGGTTTACCGGGGATGAGGGGAAGAGGGCAATATTGAACATGAATTCCAGGTGAAGTCCAATAGCTGGGTGTCCAGATGAGAGAGACTAGAGATCGACATTTGGAGATCACTGGTGGCAGCTGAAGCCACATAAGTGGATGAGACAGGTTAGGAAAGGTGTAGAGCTGAGGGTAGAGTACTCGAGGCCTAGCTCATGTTCTTACATACCAACAGCAGTTATCAAGGACAACTTAAGCTAGCAGATGAATACTTTCTACAACAGAACTACACTTAGAACTTCTGTTTAGTTTTTAATTCAGAAGCTAAACTGATTAAACAATAAACATCTTGAAGTCAGAAAAGTTGATAAATGAGTTCTTTCTGTTTACACTTCTACTCAGAGTACTATTTATTAAAATAACTTCTGACTTCACCAATGAACAATTGTAAAAGTGAATGAAAAAAAGTAAATGTAAACATATTGGGATATTCACACGTGCTGGGTTTGAACTTAAGTTTTTCACTTTATACCTGATCAGGATCCACCAGGTGGAGATAGTTGGTACTGTCACCTCAACCTTCCACTTACCTGTGGGTTCCCTTGGTTGGTACCACTTCACCTGCTGCTACCCATCAAGCCCACCTTGGCTGGGACCCTGGGTCACAGCTCACAGTCTCTCCAGCCTGGCACTGAATGAAGATTGCATAGGTAGAGGTTACCAAAAAAGAGGCAGCACAGAATAATGGAAAGAATGTTAGCCCACCAGGGGCCAGGGTACTGAGTTTGGCAGGGCATGATTGAGTAATTGGTACTCCACAGAAAAATAGTCACCACTTGTGGAACAATTACTATGTGTCAAGCACTCTGTTAATGTGCTTTGCAATGTACCTTCTCCCATTCAACCCTTAAAACAACCCTATGAAGTGGATGGGGTTTATCTCATTTGTATCTTGTTTTTAACAATTAGGAGATTAAGGTCCATAAGAAATTAAGTCACTTGTCCAAGGTCATACAGGTAGTTAATGGCAAAGCTTCAATGCAAACTAAGTGGCTGATTCCGATCTTAACACTATACTATACCCCCTCCACACAAAGAATTTGAGTTAGAAATATACAACTTACTCTCTACCCTCTACTTCCTCTTCTGCAAAACAAGGAATTTTTCATAGATGATGTCATCTGGCTATAGATTCTCGTTATGCAGAAAATAGAGTTTACAGAATTTGTATAAATCAGAGGTGTTACATATAAAATACCCCCAGATTTGCTTTATACAATAGATAGATTTCTCAGCCATGATTTGCATATGCTCATTTTCTCCATAAATGTGGTCTTTGCTGTGCTGGGTTTTCACAGCATTTCTTCCCCCTCTGCCTAGATCACCTACCGTTTCTATTAAACCTCTGCATGTGTTTGGAATGGGGGGATTGGTGAGGGGAGGAAACAGAAACCTATAGGTTTTTAGAAGTAGAATGTGGAGGGAAGGATGACAGAATGTGAAATAATAAAATATAATCCCTTGAGTTCATATTTGTTCATTTTAACTGTTGTTGCTATTCTTTCAGACTTTTAAAAAATGTAGATCTAAATTTTCTGCAAAGTCCTACACAAAAGCCCAATACAGCACATGAAATAGAGAAAAGCAGAGCTGCTGGGAACTGGGAACGGGGAACGGGTGGGAGATCTGAGTCCTCATCCCAGGACCAACTTCATCCACCCAAGTCACCGCCTCGGAATCTGGGGTTCTGCAGCTTTAAACTATTGATTTGGATCTTAAACTTGTTTCTAGGCATAATAATAACCATGGGAACCTTAATATAACATTTTTAGACTAGATTTTAGAATTATTATAATAAGTGATCTAATAAAACAGTGTTTCCCTGAAAGATGCCCAAGAAATTCTCAGTAGAGATTATTTAGGGGATTGCATGGTGGGGCTGTGGGGGAGATGATGGATACATTTTATTTTTTACCTTCCGTACTGTTTGCTTTCTTCTCTTTTCCTCTTTTTTTTTTTAAAGCAATTAGCATTTATGACTTTTATGGTTAAAAAATTAATTTACATTTTTTTGGAATTTGGAATTATATTTTCATTAATGGCTTTATGAAAAAAGAGACCCAGGTCAAAATCCTAATGCCATCACTTCCCAACTGTATGATTTTATCTCCTTTTATATGGGGGTTGGGGGGTGGAGTAGTAATAATTATTTTACAGGATTATTTTGTGCTGATCTAAAGGTATAACAATTGTAAAGACTTAATACATTTTCCCCAACCCTGTCCATATGACCTAGAGGCAAGTATTTTTTCCTAAAGGTTAAACTTTTTCAATTATATAATGATAATGCATAAGACAATAGGACTTAAAGTATAGAAAATCAGTTTACAGCGAGTATTTACAGGAACAAATCTACAAATCATATTCTAGAGTTTGGTATGTCTGTTTTGTTTTTTTGTTTAGAGACAGGGTATCGCTCTGTCTGCCAGACTAGAGTGCAGTGGCACAATCATAGCTCACTGCAACCTCCAACTCCTGGCCTCAAGTGATCCTGCCACCTCAGCCTCCTAAGTAGCTGGGATACAGGTGCGCACCACCATGCCCGGCTAATTTTTTTATTTGTTGTAGATATGGGGTCTCACTATGTTGCCTAGGCTGGTCCTGAATTCCTGGCCTCAAGTGATCCTCCCTTCTCAGCCTCCCCAAACCACTGGGATTATAAGTGTGAGCTACCATGCCTGGCCATGTTTGGTATGTCTATATTTTCATATGTTAATACTTCTGGTCAAGGAACTGATTTTTTTTTTTTAATTTTTTTGCTTTTAACATCTCCCTGATCCTCCCTCCCCACCTCTTTCCCCTGGTAACCACCATTCTACTGTCTGCCTGCTCCTATGAATTCAACTTTTTAGGATTCCACATGTAAGTGAGATCATGTAGTATTTGTCTTTCTGTGCCTGTATTATTTCACTTAACATAATGTCCTCCAGGTTCATCCATGTTGTTGCAAAGGACAGGATTTTCTTATTTTTTGAGGCTGAATAGTTTTCCATTGAATATATATACCACATGTCTTAGTATGTTTTTTGTTGCTTATAACAGAATACCTGAAACTGGATAATTTATTAAGAAAATGAATTTATTTATTACTTTTATAGAAGCTGAGAAGTCCAAGTTCAAGGGGCTGGATCTGGTGAGGGCCTTCTTGCTGGTGGGGACTCCCTGCAGCGCCCCAAGGTGGCCCAGGGCATAACATGGCAAGGGGGCTGAGCATGCTAGCTCAGGTCTCTCTTCTTATAAAGCCACCAGTCCATCTCCCATTCATGAAGGTAGAGCCCTTATAGCCCAATTACCTCTTAAAGGCCCCATATTTCAATATTGCCACATTGGGGATTAAATTTCAGCATGAGTTTTGAAGAGGACAAGTATTCAAACCATGGCACCACATTTTCTTTATCCATTTATTCGCTGATTGGCACTTAGGTTGATTCCATATCTTGGCTGTTGTGAATACTAGTACAGTGAACATGGGAATGAAGACATCTCTTTAACATACTGATTTCAATTCCTTTGAATATATACCCAGAAGTGGAATTGCTGAATCAAAAATAGAATCAAATTCTATTTTTAATGTTTTTGAGGAGCCTCCATACTGTTTTTCATAATGTCTACACCAATTTACATTCCCACCAACAGTGTGCAAGGGTTCCCTTTTCTCTACAAGGCACCAGTCTTTAAACAAATAATTAGCATTTGTCTAAAGAGCAAAGCAAAGCACAATTTGTAAATTTTCTGTTTGCTGGGAATTTTACCTAGGTTATCAATAGTTCTCAATCTGGTCCCACATCAGAATTATTGGGAAATAAAAAAATCATTCCCCAGTCCCCATGCCAGACCAACTGAACCAATTTCTGAGGATAAGAACCATGCATAACTATTTTTTAAAAGCTCCACAGATGAGTCCATTGTGCAGCCAGATTTGAGAACCAGATGGTCTTTAGCCTTAACCTATCAATGCTGGTCTAGGTGGATCTAATAAATTCATAAACTAAGGTGAGCTATATATCATTCAACTCTCATGTGAGATTAATACATTGTAACATTTTACCTTCTCTTCCTTTCCTTCTCATTTGCCTTTTTTAGCAAGGACCAGCAGTGAAGGAGGTCAGGCCAGAGAAAGGATCCAGAGACAGGAAGGAAGTGCAGAGGATGAGCACAGACAGATGGAGGTCAGGGCTTGCAGATTAAACTTCTTGGGAAGGCAGTAAAAATAATGAGGACCCCCAAACCACCAAGCAAAGGAAAATTTTCTACAAATAATGTCTTACTTTGGGGCACTGGGGCTAACTTGCATTATTTCAGGAGGCCTCAGGAAATAGACAAGTTTCTCTCTGAAGGAGATTTATTTATTTGTCTTGACACACCAGACATCATGTCCTAGGTTTGTATGTTTGGACCATGGTATTTTTCAGGTAAATTGATATATTTCCTAGTACTTTGTGCAAATCCCCTCGACTTCTAGTTGCTAGCCAGAGTTTAAGAGGTACTGGTACAATCTAGTCCCCATTAACTCTTGAAACTGACCAGCCAGGTGTCCTTTTTAGGACGGGACTCTACACTAAGGAGAAATTTTTAGAAGTGGAATAAAATTTACATATTATGAAAGGATACAAAACCGACACACAAAAATCAGTTGTATTTTTGTATACTAGAAATGAACAATCTGAAAAGGAAATTAAGAAAACAATTCTATTTTCAATAGCATCAAATAGAATAAAATACTTAGGAATCAATTTAACCAAGGAGGTGAAAGACTTGTACAAAGAAAACTAAAGACATAAATAAATGGAAAAATATTCTGTGTTCATAGATTGGAAGACAATATTGTTAAGATGACAATACTACCCAAAGTGATCTACAGATTCAATGCAATCCCTATTAAAATCCCAATGGTGGTTTTTGCAGAAATAGAAAAAGCCCCTTGTTAAAATCCATATGGAATTTCAAATAGCCCCAAATAGCCAAAACAGTCTTGAAAAATAAGAACAAAGTTGGAGGTCTCATACTTCCTGATTTCAAAACTTACTGCAAAGTTACAGTAATCAAAGTAGTGTGATTCGGCATAAGGACAGACATATGGGCCAATGGAATAGGATAAGTGAGTCAATTGATTTTCAACAAGGATGTCAAGACCATTCAATGGGTAAATAACAGTATTTTCTGCAAATGGTGCTGGGAAAACTGGGATATCCACATGCAAAAGAGTGAATTTGGACCCTTACCTTATACCATATATAAAAGTTAACACAAAAATGGATGAAAGACCTAAATTTAAGAGCTAAATTGTAAAACTCTTATCATAGAAGAAAGCATGGGGGAAAATCTTCATGACCTTGGATTTAGCAGTAGTTTCTTAAGTATGAAATCAATAGCACAGGCAACAAAAGAACAAATAGATAAACTGGACTTCATCAAAGTTTAAAACTTTTGTGCACCAAAGAGTACAATCAATAGAGTGAAAAGGCAACCCACAGAATGAGAGAAAATATTTGCAAAGCAACAGGGCAGTAACATTCATCTGAGGGCGGGCGGGCGGGAGGGGGGTGGAAGGGATGGGAAAAACTCTCACTGAATGGATGTGGGGAGCACAGTTTGGGGGATGACCACGATTGTGGCTCTGACACGGGCAGAACAGGGGCAATGTGTATGGCCAAAGTGTTGTACCCCCATGATATTCTGAAATTAAAAAAATAAATTAAAAAAGAAAGAAAATATTTACAAAGCATATATCTGCAAAAATATTTGCAAAGCATATATATTAATATCCAGAATATACAAAGAACCCTACAATTCAACAACAAAAACAACCCAACTTAAAAATGGGCAAAAGAATTCAATAGACATTTCTCCAAAGAAGATACCCAAATAAGCACATGAAAAGATGCTACTTTTTAGTCATTAGGGGTACCACTTCTGGTGAGGGCCTTCTTGCTGGTGGGGACTCCCTGCAGCATCCCAAGGTGGCCCAGGGCATAACACCCATTAAGATGACTATTATCAAAAAAATGAAAATAATAAATGTTAATGAGGATGTGGAGAAATTAGACCCCTTGTGCATTGCTGGTGAGAATGTAAAATGGTGCAGCCACTATGGAAACAGTTTAGTGGTTCCTCAAAAAGTTAAAAAATAGACTTACAGTATGAATCAGCAATTCCATTCCTAGGTATGTTTTATTTTTAAAACAATTGAAAATGGGCATTCAAACAGATACCTGCATGACAATATTCACGTTATGCATTATTCATAATAGCTAAAAGGAAGAAACAACCCAAGTGTCCATTAACAGATGAATGAATACAGAAAAAGTGATATATATGAATATTATTCAGTTGTAAAAAAGAATGAAATTTTGATACATTCTACAACATGGATAACCTTGAAAACATTATGCTAAATGAAATAAGACAGACACAAAAGCACAATTTTTCTTTGAGACAGGGTCTCACTCTGTTGCCTGGGCTAGAGTGCAGTGGCATCATCATAGTTCACTGCAACTTCAAACTCCTGGGCTCAAGCAATCCTTTCACTTCAGCCTCCCAAGTAGCTAGGACTACAGATGCATGCCACCATGCCTGACTAATTTTTCTATTTGTTATAGAGATGTATGTGGTCTTGCTATGTTGCCCAGGCTGGTCTCGAAACCCTGGGCTCAAGTGATCCTCCCACCTGGGCCTCCCAAAGTGCTGGGATTATAGGTGTGAGCAACTGTGCCTGGCCAAAAGGACAAATATTATATGATACACTTATATGAGGTATCTAGAACAGGCAAATTGATAAGAGACAGAAAGTAGAATAAAGGTTACCAGGTGTTGCAGGGAAGGGGGAGTGAGAGCTATTGCTTAATAGTACAGAGTTTCTGTTTGGGATGATGGAAAAAGGTCTGGAAATAGTTACACAACATGGTGAATATACTTAATGCCACTTAAAATTTATTAAAATGGTAAATTTTAGGTTATGTATAACCTAAATTATACAAAATATATATATTTTGCCACCACGAAAAAAAGTGAAAAAAATTTGCATGACAGGGAAAAGAGTTGAAGGGAAAACAAGAGCCAAATAAAAGTGGGTAAGGACAACAGAGCCAGGAAATCGCAGAAGTCTAGCCACCATATATTTTTTAACACTACTCAGAAACAGCAAAAGGGGGAATTTTGTGAAGTTTGAAAAGCTGTCTGGACCAAACCTCCTTCTAAAAGTTCAGGAAAGCAAAACTCACGTAAAAATGATCAACAGAAAAATACTGAGGTCAACTCTCATGTACTTACTGTAAAAAAATGATAAAGATCAGAATAATATCCAGAAAGATGTGCTCAAAAAACAAATCAAAGTTATAATGTCCTAGAAGAGCTAATAGACATTAAGTAACATAAGACATGAAAGAACAACATACATTAGAATTAGAGAAACTCAGAAATTGAAACAGAACTCAAGAACGAATTAAAATTTTTAGACAGCACTTGAGAAGTAAAGATTAAACTATAAGGAACACGAGAGCAAATAAACATAGCTAATAAAGGCTTAAAAGAAATAGAAGGTGAAAAGGAGGGAAAGATACAGAAAACAGAAATGAAGGAAGAGATTAAAAAGGTTTGAGGAAAAATGATAAATATTGAAGATAGACAAAGGAAGTCCAAAATACAGATAATAGAAGTCCCTTGGGAAGAAATCCTAAAGCAGTCCAAAATAGAACAAATATTTAAAACTATAATTGAAGAAAACTTTCCTGAAATTAAAAATATATATGTATTTGCAACTACATTTTAAAAGAACACACAGTGTACCTGGGAAATATCAAACCAGAATAACCAACAGACATTCTAGTAAAATTACTGGACTTTAAAGTAAAAGATAAAGTTCTTTGGGCATCTAGGCAAAGTGAGAAGTTGCCATCTACAAACCAGAAAGAGAGCTCTCACCAGGCACTAAATCTGCTGGTGCCTTGATCTTGGACTTCCCAGCTTCCAGAACTATAAGAAATAAATGTTTTTTGTTTATAAGCCACTCGGTTTATGGTATTTTGTTATAGCAGCCCAAATGGATCAAGATGCCAAATATTTTATATCCAGCAAGATTGACCTTCATGTAAAAATGGCATAGACAAACTGTAAGCAACATATAAGAACTCAGGGCTTATTATTTCCATAAACCCCTTCTAAGGAATCTACTAGAGGACAAACTTTCATACAACCAAAATGACTAGACCAGAGATACATAAACATAAAGAACTAATGGTAAGCATTAAATATATATTTACCTATAGAACTAAGACTAAATTAGGGTTAAATGAGAAAATTATAGTATGCAATGGCTATAGAAGCTGACAATTTTGGTAGGGTATGACTATAATAAAATGGATAGGATTTGCAAAAAATTAACTGTTTTCAAGAATCCTAACTGATGGTGGTAGTATTAATATTGTTATTCTGAGATCATTATATGTTTAATGTAAAATAAAGCAAATTAGTAAATGGAGATATTCTAATTTCATCACCCCCTTAATCCTTGACAACCAGAATTCTCTACATGGAAGAAAGGAGATCCTGATGTAATATAGAAAATTTAAGTAAAAACTCTATAGTCCTGAAATTACATGAGAAATATTGATGTGAACTCATGAAGGAAATATTAATATGAAGTATTCTGTGTTATCACTGTCTATTGAAAAGGCCTAGAAACAGTTACCAGCCTAGTAGCAATGAATACCTCAAGTGCCTATATTGTCATCTTGAAATATCAATGAAGGAAACTAGGCTTCTTGGAGAAATGGCTGATTCTAGGTCTGGGGAGCATCTTGTTATATAAGATAGCAAGGAAGCTATCAAAGACTACTAGAGAATTTAAAGCTCTTTGCACACTAGAGAAAAAAATAAAAAGATTATTAGAGTCTTATCAAAAGGACCCAGGAGCCACATTGAAGAGGCTCCTAACCAAAGATGGGACAATTTGAGCTTTACTTAGGATTAGACTTGTAGTAGATTGAAACCCATCAACTATATTAAAATTCATGAATTTATAATGATACTGAGAAAGAAACCTATAAAGCACCTTCTGAGGATGACAGAGAACCAGTTTATTATCTTGAAAACTGGGTAAATTAAAAGAAACAAGTATTTATCCTGCCTTTCCTATATGAACTTATCTTAGGGTAATCAAATAGTAGATACAAGAAAGCATCTCCTTATAAACTTAATTCAACTGATAAATGAAAACAAAATTATTAGACTATCACCATTTTGCAACCCTCAATTAATTAATGAATCTAGGAATTGAGCATCAACAGCTAAAAAAGAGCAAAAACCAAACACATACCTTTTGATGAAAGAACTCACAACCACCTATAATCTTACAAAAGGTATCAAACCTCAGTCTGAGAAGACTCTTGATGAGCTGCCAATTTGCAGTCAATACAGAGGACAGAGAAACATGCTGAACTGCCTCGGGAATGCGCGATTCCCAGACTGTGGAAAACTCCGCAGATCAAAGCGCTTAAGTTCTTCAACAGATAATTGTAGGGAAGAGACTTGAAAAGCACCTCAAGTTAAAAAAAAAAAAAAAAAAAGAAAAGGGCAAGGTGCACCCTCGGGAGATAATACCCGTGAAGAAACCAGAAGTGACTACCTTAAAGTCGGGTTAGCGGTTACTTTCGGGAGGAGGCAGGAAGAGGGCTGTGATTAGGTCAGGGCATATGAGCGCCGCTGGGGTGGTTGGCAGAGTTCTATTTCTTGATCTGGGTGGTGATTACAATGATCTTTCCTTTATAATAATTGATTAGATTATATATTTGTTTTGTGTGTTTTTCTGTGCTTATGTTTTACTTTACAATAAAAAACATAAAAAACACTTCTTAATCTGGAGTAAGCAGTTTTTGTAAAAAAGGAAAGAGGGCCCAAGTGAAGAGATCAGGAAACTCTATGAAATATTTCATATCAGGTGCAAACTAAATATAAGGCAAGCCAAAAACAAAAACACCCAATTTTTTTTTAAAAGAACTTTTACGTTCGCCGGCATCATCATTTTACAGGTTAGAAAACTGAGGCCCAGAGACCGCCAGCGTCTCATACAAGCTCACAAAGTTGTTATTATCAGAACGCTATCTAAAACCCAAGTATCCCTGTCCCAGTCGCCAGTCTGGGACTACGACACACACCACGACAGCACCACACCACGCTGACCGCCCGGGGTGCGAGGAGGAATTGGGGCGGCGCAGGAAAGGGGCGAGGTCATCCGCGTCCGGCGCTCGGTTCGCTGCGGACGCCCAGCTCTGGACTCCGAGGAAGGGCGCGGGTGGGCGTGGCGGGACGGGCAGCAGGTCCACTCCCGGAGCGCTATGCAAATGACATGCAAATCGGCGCGTGTGAGCCGGAGTCTCCAGTCTGAGTCCGGATCGGCCTCGCCGCGCTTTCACTCGCACCCGCGCGTCCGCTCTCCGCTCTCCCACTTGCTAGCTCTGTGGCCGGGTCGCTCACCCCCGCCTCGTCCTGGACGCGCCCCGCGGGCTCCCACCGCCGCTGGGCCGGCAGCCGGGCGCTGAGTGAGCGCGGGGCCCGCGCTGTGCGCCCACGGCCGGTGCGCCCCCACCGAGCACCGGTGCCTCGGCCCCCGGGCCGCCTTCGCCGCGCGGGTGAGTGAGCGCGCCCCACGCTTTTGTCCTGGCGCGGCCGCTGGGAGTCAAGTCTCTGAGGGGTGGGAGTTCGGGTGGGGGCCGGGACCCTCCCAAAGCTGATGCCGCCCGACTCCTCCGTTGGAGAGGGGCTCCTAGGTGCGCCGAGGAGTTGGGGGCGGAAGGGGTCGGCCCCAGTGACGCCAGGCAGCAAGAGTTTTCTTTTGGGGAGATGAAGTGTTTGGGGACGGTGATACAGTTTCTCTATAGGAATCATCCAAAGGCGATTCCTTTGATTTGAGGGGCGCGAATCGCCGCTATTCCCCAAGGGGGAGAAGCGGGCTCTTCTCCCAGCTCCCCAGCCCTTTGCAGGAGGACTCAGTGACGGCCGCTGGGACGGGGGTGCCACGTGAAGGTCCTTACAGCCCAAATGTGATTCCGGGAACGTAGGGCGTTGAAGGCGACCCGCAGGTGCCAGGACCTGGTGATCCCAGGCGACACTGGGGCGTGGGCTTGGCAGACTTATTGGTACTCCTCACCTCACACTCCCCCAACCCCACGCTCTGCCTCCTTTGCTTTAACTAGGGTGCCCTTGTTGAGGGACCTCGTCCTCAGATCATTGCGGTTGGAAAGTTTGGATAAACTGTTCCCTGGAGGTGTGAGCTAGAGCCCCTCCCTGAAATTTATGGAACTAAAAGCCTTCAAGATTCAAAGGACTGAATTTCTAGGAGTAGTACTGCAGATGCGAAGATGTGCTGATGGGGAGAGGGTTTCTAAGATTTTTTTTATTGTGTATGTAGGGGTAGGGGGCACCTTCTGTATCATAACTGGAAGGAGAAAGATCCAGGTCCATTGAGGTCTAGAGGGAGTAAAGTTACCTAATGTGATTCAGGGAGCTGGGTGGGGATACACCTGGGCAGTGGGCATGGTGCCAGGCCTCAGGCCACTGGTTTTCAACATCCCTTCTCTCCCCAAGTGCAAAGAGCAGAGTATATGCAATGACCCCCAACCTTTGAGAGCCTGCATCTGCCTTCCAAGTGGGGCTGTGTTCTTCTGTGCCCTAACAGAATCTTTTTTATCAAAATGCTCAACTTGTCAATAAGTTATTTCCAAATGGGGGACTTGAGAAGACCATTTGGAGAACCTAACACATTTCAAACCGTTAGGTATTGACAATGCAAGTCTCTGGGAGAACTTTTGGTACTTCTGGTAAACTTATTGGGTTCCTAAAAGGCATTTTGGGTTCTAGTAGAATTGTTTTTGTTTTTCTCACTTTCTTTCCCTCTTCTCCTTCACCCTCTCTTAAATCCTTGACGTCCTTCCCTTCTCTCTTCTGTGATCCTCTTTTTTGGTCTCTTTCCCTGCCCTGCACACTGCAGGACTTTGGAGGGTGATGCTGTTGGCACAATAGTGCCCTAGGGCAGCCTAGAACATTCGCTTCTGGGGTCCAGAGTGAGGTTGCCCTTTTGACTCCCACCTTCAGTGGGCCAAGAGCCTTGAGCCGGAGTAAGTAGGTGCCTGAGCAGTTGGTCCTAGGTAGGGAGTGGTTGGACTCTGGATGCTGTATTGGGTAGTGGGTACTCTGGGGACATGCATAAGAGCCTTTTCACCAAGATATACAGGTCTTATTCACTGATGTTCACTGATGATACGAAAGGATGCTGGTCCCCATACACACCTAGGCATGAGCTTGGAGAACCATCCCGCAGTGGTGAAGGATTTGTGCTGGTACATTTCCCTTGTTCAGTTTCTTTTGTGCAATAACTGGCAAGCTGAGGAGGAAGGTAGCTGCAGCCTTGGAGTGGTTTTTCTTTATGTAAGGTTTGCTGACCTCTTCAGCAGGAGACTGTTTCCCCAGGGCTCAGACCTTAGAGAACATGTATAGAGCAGACTAGGCCCTTGGGACATTCCTGGCCTAATTGGTAAGGTCAGGTGGACCCACCTGCTGCTTGAACCTAGTAGACAGATAGGTATAGTCACTGCAGAGTGCGGCTCCAGGCTGGCAGGTGGTGGGGGTGTCTGCTGAGAAGGCTTGTCAGAGGAGGCTGGCCCCAGACAGTGCAAAGGGAAGAGGCCTTTGAGTGCCAGAGATGGGGGAGGGATCTTTATCTTGGCTAGGGAGTCCTTTGCCAGCGTCAGAGGCATAGATTTTGAATGCACTGGGGTCACCATGTACTCAGTGTCTATAAGAATGATCCCTTGCTTTTATCCTCAAAATAATAAGCTGAACCTAGAGGCTGTGAAACACAATTAGTTGGTTTATTGTCTTTGTCTTTTAAGAAGTTCATAATGTGGGGATTTGAGAATGTAGCCCTACTTGGGGGTAGGGGTCCAGAGTCCCCGTGAGTATGGACAGGCTAGCAGGGATGCACCTACTGGCCTGTAGTGACAAACACCGAGGTCCATCCACCCTCAGTTCTCAGAAAGATCGTTCTCGTTCTGAGAACAACACTTCTTGGTATTCTGGAAATATTAGGCCACTTGGAAGCCCAGCTGCCCCTCCCCGCACTCAAACCAACACACATAGGCTTGGAGATTGTTCTTAAAAGCTTCCTGTCTTATCCTTTCTGCAATGTAGTGAAGTTGAGAGAACAACCCTTAAAAAGTAACCCTTCCTAACAGAAGACATTGTCCTTGCGCCTTGAGTTGAGGGCATGAGGTAGGGCCATTTGCATAGAAAAATGTATACGTGGAGTCCAAGCAGGGTCTGTTGGGTGGCCTTGGGCTCAGAGTCAAGGAGCCATCCGGCAGTGATCCACCATGAACAGAGTGATGTCACCAGGATGTGCTCCCATGTGGTGGGACCCCTATCCCTTCCCTGTGCTCCCCCAGCCTCCTGCCCCACAAGCACGCAGAGGAGAGTGTGCTGGGCAGCAGTGGTGGCACAAGCCACACCCCTCTCCCACCTGAGCCATTCCACAGATGAATTCTCTTTAATCTTTCTTGAGTGTTGGCTGCAAACTTTTCTTTTGTTTGATGCCAACAGGTTGAGCAAATGCTGTCTCCTCACAGACTCAGGGTGGGTGGACCTTGGTGTTTGTCACTACACGCCAGCAGGAGCATCCCTTCTGCCTTGTTTTATGCACCTGGTGTGCCAGGGCTGCAGCCCTTGTGAAATGTATTGTGACAGCCAGCTCAGTGGGACTGGGGCGGGAGGAGGACCAGCAAGATTTACTCCCTGTCTGAAGCTCGTGGACGGATTTCCAGGTGCTCACAGCACCTTCTTTTCATTAGCCCTCCTGCTCCCTGTCCCTCTGAGGGTGAATGCTCACAATCGGCCCCCCCTTAGGGAGCTGTGGGAATTTTTTCTTAGATCTGGCTTCTCAAATTTCCCAGTGTTATCCCATCCCCCCACCGCTAGCGCTTCTCTCCACCATCCTCCACTCCTCCCCTGGATCTTGAGTGCCCAGCCCTCTGGAGACAGAAAGCCCCTCTAGAGACAAAAGAAAAGGGATGAGGAGAGAGGATTTCCTTTTCTTTCAGATCTGCTTCTTAATTATTTTTTTCTGTCTCTGAGCCCTGAGATCTGATGCTAATTTGTTAATCCACAACCTTATGGGTTATTTCTCATAATCTTTTGGGAACCAAATTCCTACAATTTTGGGCTTTTATAGTTGAGAATGCTGTTTACCTTTTTTGTTTTTGGAGATTGAGGATTTCTAATGCATGGTAGCTCTCCTACAGATTTCTGGCAGGAAGAAGCAGCAGGATAGAATGTGATCTTTGGTGTTAAACTTGGGTTCAGATCTGTCCCATTCATTTATTGGCTGGGTGTTCTTGGGCATGGTATTTAAACTCTGTGAACTGACTTCAGTTTCCTCATCTGACAATAAGGGTGGTTATAAAAATTAAATGAATATATGAATATAAATAGTAGGCACAAAACAAGGAATGGCTATTACTATAATGTCAAGTAGTGTTCTCCATGTCTCTGCAATGACCTATAAATCAGCCAACAGACATTAATTATGTACCTACTCTCTATTTAGCTCTGTGGAGGATTATAAAACAAAGGCAGTGTGCCCAAGAGATTTGGGGTCTATATGGGGAAAGAGCTAACACATACGTAACTGGAAAGCAGGAAAAACACAAAATTTTCAAGTCATGTGGAGACTCCATTAAGAGAATTAAAAGGTGGTAAGACAGTCAGGGGCTGGAGCAATGGGGGAAGGCCTCAAAGATGAGGAGGAAGAAGGAAGGGTGGGCTTTTGCCAGGGAGAGGGAGGCAGGGACGCTTGGCTCCAGTGTCCGAAGGCTCTCAGCTCTCTCTTGCTGGAACTTGGTGTAACCTGCTCCCAAACATGTAGGTCTTCTTGTCCTGAGATTTATTTAGTGGGTAGCTTTCATTCTGGGCTTGTTTTCCCTCTGCTGCCTAGAATATTCCTAAAACAGATTTTATATGCAATCAAAAATAATAAGTAATTCTATGGCCAGAGTGAAAACCCAGTACCATGCAAGACTTTTGGGTTTCTGGGGCTTTGTGTCTCCATGCCTTATTTATTGTAGCTCACTTCCTGGTTCTGGAATTGCAGGGTGTTAGGAGACAAGTCCACCTGACCTTTGCATTGGACTGTGGAGGAAACTCTGGCCTAAGAAGCCAAGTGGTAGAGCCGGCATCGTCTGAGTTCTCATCACCCTATCCATCCTGGTGGAGGGTGGTGATGGGGTAGGAAGTTGAATGGCCTGACATAGACCAGAGGAATGGATACGAATTGGTTCCATCATCTGTTCCACCTGGTTCTCTAGAGTCTTTGAAGGCTGTCCTGTTTAGTCCAAGGGTACCATGGGGAACAGAGGTGAATCTCCCTTCCTTTGTCTGGCCTGCCTGTGATCACTACTATCTGTCTGCCTTCAGGGCTCCTGGGTACCAAGTATCTATACACCCACCCTTGGAGCCCAGCTGCAATCCCACTTAATATCCAGACTCAATACCTGTATTCTGGGTCAGCCTTGACTCTGGAATGCATCATCCTTCATGGGACTTTTCACCCTTAGGAACAGTTGGAGGCTCTGGCTCTCCTTTCCCAGAGTTAGGCTACATGGACTGTCTTCCCAGGCTGTGTGAAAACCAGGAAGAGGCCCAAGGTTTGGGGTCCAGCTGCAGCACTGTCCCCAGCCATGTGACTTCATCTCTCCAGGTCTCTGTGTGTGCATCTGTAAGTGGAAAGAGGAGCCCCCCTCCACTTACCTGAGGAGGCTGTGAGCAGATGAACAAGTGCTTGGGAACCCTTACTTGCAATGCAGTTGTAAGGGGTGGTGTCCCGCTAGGCCATGGGCTCCTGGGGGTCAAATGCTGTGGTTCATCTTGTGTCCTTACTTGTAGCCCAGGGCCTGGCACACTACAGGTGCTCTGTACCTCTGGGTTGAAGGACTGGCTCATGGGGTAAGTGGAGGTGCTTAAGAAAAGATTCTAAGAGATTTGCTGTCTGCTGCTCCATGGAAGGCACTTCCCACTCATTTACCTCACTTCCGCGATCGTATCTTCTGTAAGGCTAGGTATAAAACCTCATTCTAATTTTTCTCCTGAATTTTATGCATCTTTCCAGTTAAGTATTGAGTCTATTCATAGAACATGACAAAACAGATCTATTCCTAAGCCTCCCCATTATCCAAGGTAAGTGTTCCCATTTGGTATTTTCCTATTAGTGTCAACAAGAGAGATCATTTTTGTACTCATTTGGTTGCTGCCCTTGTAGAAATTAGTATGGGGTGAGAAGACAGCAGGTTGTTTCAGAGTGTGTCTGGAGGAGCACAGCTCTTACCTTGTAACTCGCCTCTGATCACTACCAGAAGCTTTTGTCTTTACAGTGAGTCCCTACTCACTGTAAAAACAGAAGTGGGCATGGTACAGTTAACGCAGTTGCTACTGATTTTACCCAATGGCGTATTTTAGGGAGTTCTCTGGCTTCTTCTTGCAGCTGAGCAGCCACCTAGGGGCTCAGCTCCTCCTCTGTGGGCATTCTGGTTATCCCAGGCAGAGAGACTCTTGATTTTACTTTCATATTACTATTTTTCCTGACCAGACCTTCACTAGCTCATACTTGGAGCATTAACTGTGGCCTCTCTCTGGCCCAAATACATCGTACACTTGATGCTTTGTTAATCTTACAGCATAGTCTGACTCTGTCACTCCCCCTTCAGAAACCTCTGAACCTTGACACGAAGTTCAAGAGCCTCCATAGTCTGACCTCCAAGTCTAGTCTCACAGCCCGCTTGCTCTCTGAACCTGCCCTATCCATACTTGCCCCTCCACCCATTTTATATTTTCCTGTCTCTCTGGCTTTGACTATGAGCTCATCCTCCCCTGGAGTATTCCTCACTTGCCTCTTTGACTGACAGGTTCTTCTATCCGTAAGTATTATTCAGGGAATGGGTAAAGTTCCTAACACCTATCAGGCACTGCAACCAAACAGTGGCTGCGTCTGACCTTCTTAGCCTCAACTTCTGTAGAAATTAGCCCCTGTAAAATTCTTTTTAAGGTGGCAAGTCACATATTATTATGGAATGTTTTAATCTTTTGTTTAATTTTTCTCATGCTAAAATTTTATATCTATACATTGAAAAAACTTCAAGGGAGAGATATGCTAATGCCTCTATTTCCTCATAGCAGTAGTTCCAGAACTGGCTGATAACAAAATCCCTTTGGGAGCCCTGTTTGAAAAATAATCTATGCCTCCCCAGTCCCCAGCCCAGACTACCTTGGTGACATCAGGGAATCTTTGTTTTTACAAGGCTCTCCACGTGATTCTGTTGTCAACCAGATTTGATTTTTCACAATGTAATTATTTCTTTGATTTGTGTATTTGGTAGGATTCTTCAAAATTAACAGAAACCAGGCTAGCTGAAGAGAAAAAATAAAGGTAATAGTTTCATGGTAAAAGAAGATGAATTCCCATATTTTCTCTATTCCAAATTACCATACGCTGTATGATTCATATCACTTTATAGTTTCTCAGGAAAAAAGTACTTCTTTTAATATACACAATTTTAGAAAATGTTCTAAATTACAATATACCTTTATTTATGAAATTCCATGCTAGTTTCTTCATATTATCATAATCAAAATATAAGATCCTTCTGAACTGTGTTAGTCTATCAGAGTTACACATGATTTTAGCAGGAAATGCGGTTTTTCATAAGCTGTGCTTGTGATTTTTGAATGTTGATCCATCCTTGCATTCCTGGGATAAACACCTGGTCATGATGTATAGTTTTTTAAAAAAATTTCCTGCTGGTTTTGATTTTCTAGTATTTTATTTGGGCTTTTTACATCTATGGTCCTAAGTGAGATTGAACTATTAATTGTCTTTGCTTCCCTTGGCCACTTTTATATGTGCCCACAATTTTGACATTTTTAGCACATTTAGGATGGACAGAGTAAGTCTGAGGTATATTAAAGTCTACTAGGTTTCCTTTAGGTTAAACTTATAATTCTGGTTTTTCTACAAGTAAATAATATTGCTAAAAATTAAATATCTTCTTCTAAAAGTTAACTGGAAGCTTTGAAAAAATAAATACTCAGTAGCCACCTGATCATCTGTTGCACATAAATCAGTCGCACCAACTTTTCCTAGCTTTGTTGTACTCTATTATGATAAATTTGGCAGTTTCCACTGCCTTTTGATTCCATTGCTTGACAAGTGATAGGCACTTCACCAGGTACACAATAACTTTTCTTTTCAATGCTGCACCATAATGAATTTTTTTAAGACTTTTTTTTCTTTCTCAATTAAAAAAATTGAGGTATAATTTATATTGAGTAAAATTCACCTATTTTAGTGCAAATTCTGAATTTCGATAAACTATATGTAGTTATATAAACATCACCACAATCGAGATACAGAACAGTTCTATCACCCTCCAAAACTGCCTTGTGCACTTTTGTAGTCAACCCTTCTACCACCTGCAGACCCTGGCAATCACTGATCTGTTTTCTGTCCTATGTTTTTGCGTTTTTCAAAATGTCATATAAATGGAGTAGTATGGTATGTAGCCTTTTTAGTGTGCCCTCCTTCAATTAGCATAATAGATTTGAGATTCATCCATCTTGTTGGGTATATCAGTAGGTTATTCCTTTTTGTTGCTGAGTATTATTTCGTTGTAGGGATGTGTCACAATGTATTTACCTATTCACCAACTGAAGGACATTTGAGTTGTTTCCAGTTTTAGGTGACAAAGAATAATTCGTTACGAATATTTGTGTATAGGGTTTTATGTGAACATAGATTTCATTTCACGTGGGTAAATACCTAGGCGTGGGATTGCTGGCTGCTATGGTAAATGTATTGTAATAAAATGCCAAACTGTTTTCCACAGTGGCTGTACCACTTTGCATTGCCAGTAGCAATTTATGAGGGCTATAGTTTCTACATCATTTTCAGTACTTGGTATTGTCAGATTTCTAAAAATTTTAGACATCTATCTATTCTAATAGATGTAGTTTTATCATACTGTGTTTTTAATTTGAATTTCCTTAGTGACTAATGATGTTAAGCATCTTTGTACTTATTTGCCAAACATCTATCATCTTTGGTGAAGTGTCTGCTGAAGTCTTTTGCCTGGGTTTTATTGGATTGTTTGTTTCCTTATGATTGAGATATGGGAGTTCTTTATATATTCTGGACATGAGTCCTTTATCAGGTGGATGTTTGGCAAATATTTTCTTGCTGTCTGTAGCTTGTCTTTTCATTCTCTTAACAATGTCTGTTATTGTGGAGCAGAAGTCTTTAATTTTGATCAAGTTCAATTTATCAATTTTTAAAAATGTGTTGTGCTTTTGTTGGTGTGTCTAGGAAATATTTACCAAATGTGAGGTCATTAAGATTTTCCTCAATGCTTTCTTCAAGATGTTTTATAGTTTTAGGTTTTACATTTAGTTCTGATCCATTTTGAGTTAACTTTTGTACATGGTACAAGGTATAGATAGAGGTTCTTTTGTGCATATGAATATCCAATTTTTCTAGCACTACAGTGAAAATATTACCCTTCTCCTATTGAATTGTCTTTGTATCTTTGTTGAAAATCATTTGAGCATGTATGTGAGGGTGTCTTCTGTTCGACTGATTTATGTGTTTATGCTTTCAACAATACCACACTGTCTTGATTATTGTAGCTTTATCATTACATTTTGGAATCAGGAAATGTGAATCCTTCAACTTAATTCTTCCTTTTCAAAATGGTTTTGGCCATTCTAGACCTTTTGGCCTTTCATATAAATTTTTGAATCATCTTGTTGGCTACTGCATAAAGTTGAATTGGTATTGTATTGAATCTGTGATCAGTTTGGGGAGAATTGACATCTTAATAACATTGAGTCTTCCAGTACATAAATAAGCTATATTTCTGCATTTATTTAAGTCATCTTTGATTTCTTTATCAGTGTTTTGTAGTTTTTAGTATATAAGTATTGAATGTATTTTGTCAGATTTATAGCTCTGTATTTCTTGTTTTTGGTGCAATTTTTAATGGTACTTTCAGTAAAATTCTATTTTCCAATCATTCATTGCTAGTATTTATGAATACAATTGATTTATTATTTTAATGGATTTTAAAAAAATTTAATCAGAATAAAGTACAGCAAAATATGTACCTACAGAATTTGGAAACCTAGTATAATTAATATCTAATTTTTTGCAGTTAACCAACAAATAAAAATGTGTAATTTAAACAATTTAGGAGTCTGGGTTATAGAACCAATTTTCAGCCCTCATCTGCCTCTTAACTATTTCCCTGAGTCTTTTAATTTTTTTAAACAATTGAATTTTGTTTATTGATCTTGTATCTTATGACCTTTCTAAACTGATTTATTCTGGTAGCTTTTTGAAAAGATTCTTTGACATTTTCATCATAGATAATCATGTCATCCTCTGACTAAAGACAGTTTTATTTCTTCCAATCCAATTTCTTTTACTTTTACATGTTTTTCTTGCCTTATTGTGCTGGTTAGAATGTCCAGTATAATGTTAAACAGGAGTGGTAAAAACAGACATCATTGCCTTATTTCCAATCTTAGGAGGCAGGCATTCAGTCTTACATCATTATGTGTGACATTAGCTGTAGGTTTTTTGGTTTTTTTGTAGATGTCTTTTACTAGGTTGAAGAAGTTTCCTTCTATACCTAGTTTGCTGAGGTCTTTTTTTAAAATCATAAATGGATAGTGACTTTTTTCAAGTGCTTTTTTGGATTTATTGAAATGATCATATTTTTTTTTTTGTCCATAAGTTGGCAAACTTTTTTGTAAAGGGCAGTGTGATATAATAAGAAATATATATTTGGTCTTCATTCTCATTTCCTGGCACAGAGCTACTAAACCCTGGGAATTTCCTGAGTTGGAAGGGTGAGAGGAATGTCTTTGGTTATTCATAATAAGCCCCTTTCAACCATACCTGAATTTATGCTGATGAGGTGACTTTGGTGGGCCCTTACATAGCTTCAGGATGGAGTATGGATTGTCAGAGGCACCAACTATGTAATTAGAAGGTTGGAACTTTCAGCCCACCTCCTAACCTCTAGGGAGGGGAGAGGGGCTGAAAATTTAGCCAATCAGTAATGGCAAATGATTTAATCAATTATTCCTAGGTAATGGAACCTCCATAAAAACTCCTAATTGAAGGGTTTGGAGAGCTTCTGGATTGGTTAATCACATTGAGATGCTGGCAAGGTGGTGCACCTGGAGAGGGCACAGAAGTTCCATGCCCCTTCTCATATGCCTTGTCCTATGCATCTCTTCCATTTGGCTGGTCCTAGGTTGTAGCCTGTATAATAAACTGGTAAATGTAAGTAAAGAGTGTTCCTGAGTTCTGTGAGCTGTTCTAGCAAATTATCAAACCCAAGGAGGGGGTCATGGGAACCCCTGATTTATAGCCAGTTGGTCAGAAATATGATTGGCATCTGACGTGTGGGCAGTCTTGTGAGACTGAGTCCTTAACTTAGTGGGATCTAACACTAACTCCAGGTAGATAGCGTCAGAATTGAATTGAATTGTAGTACCCTCAGCTGGTGTCTGGAGAGTTAGAGATTTGGTTGAGGTGAGGAGAAAACCCCACATATTTGGTATTGAAGTGTTGTGGGAGTGAAAAACAGGTCATACATAGCAGCCAGATAGTAAGTATTTCAGGCTTTGTGGGCCATAAGATCTTTCTTTATTCAACTCTACTCAATTCTCGTAGATCTCCTCTACTCAATGACTCAGCTTTGCCATTGTAGCATAAGAGCAGCCATGGACAATAGATAGATAAATGAATGGATATAGCTGTATTCCAGTAAGCTTTATTTACAAAAACAGGCTGCAGATTGGATTTGGCCTGCTGGTCATAGTTTGCCAGATTATAGTTTGCTGACCCCTCCTTTAGTCTATTGATATGCTATACAGTAATTGGTTTTCAAATATTCAACTGACCTTACATTCCCATAATAAACTCCACTAGGTCATGATATATTATTAATTTTTTTACATATTGCTGGATTTGGTTTGCTAACATTTTGTTGGGGTTTTTTGTGTGTCTGTATTCATGAAGGATATTGATCGAGTTTTCTTTTCTCGTCTTTGTCTGATTTTGGTGTCAGGGTATTGGTAGCCTCATAACGTGAGTTGGGAAGTGTTTCTTCCTCTTCTATTTTCTGGAAGAGTTTATATAAATTTTTTTTTTTTTTTTGCTTTTTTAAAATTTCAAAATATTATGGGGGTACAAATGTTTTTGGTTACAGGTATTATTTTGTTATGCTTGAGGCAGGGTTATAAGTGTGCCCATCACCCAGATAGTGTTCATTGCTATTATTTATTTATTAAATTTTTTGTAAAATTTGCCGGTGAAGCCATCTGAGCCTGAAGGTTTTTTGTGGGGTGGTTTTTAACAACAGATTAAATTCTTTAATAAATGTAGGACTATCCAGGTTATCTGTTTCTTCTTGAGTGATTTTTAGTAGTTTGTATCTTTTGGATAATTTGTTTATTTAATCTAAAAGGTAGAATATTTATAAATGTTTATAATATTTACTTATCTTTTTAATGTCTTTAGGAATTGTAGTGATGTCTCCTCTTTCATTCCAAATATTTATGATTTATATCTTCTCTTTTTTTCTTTATCAATCTGGCTATCAATTTGTCAATTTTGTTGGTTCTTTCAAAGAACCAGCTGTTTGTTGGTTGCACTGATTTTTCTCTATTACTTTTCTGTTTTTAATTTCATTGGTTTCTTATCTTATCTTCATTATTTCTCCTGCTTGCTTTGGGTTTAGTTGCTCTTCCTTTTCTAGTTTGCTAAAGTGGATACTTAGATCATTGATTTCAGACTTTTCTTCCTCTCTAATAACCTCCAGGTTTCTCCTTTTCTGGGACAGTAGGGTTGGGAAGGGGGACATGGAGGTGTAGAACCAGTTTTCCTACCTCCATGCATTTATTATGAGAGCTTTAGAGAAAGCTTGTGCCAGAGTCTTCCAGAGAGCCCTGAGGCTTCTGCCTGGGGGTGGGACCAGTGGGAAGGAGGAACAGGAGTCATACTATGAGCTGTTTCCTTCATCAGAAGCAGTGGCCTGGTCTTCCAGCCCGGACAGTCTGGGCCCTAATCTTCGTCTGCCTCCAACATGGTTTGTACAAAAGAAAGTAGAGGGAGTTTGAGTTCTGCAGTTTTGTGGATGAAAGTATTCTCTCCTAGTAGTTTAGAGCAGAGGTGGGTGAACTTTTTCTGTAAAATGAAAGATCAGCCTGGGGCCTGCAGTGATGGCACCTGAGCCCAACTCCTCCACACAAGCCCAATTTCCTCTAGGCCCATAGGACCCATAGGACCCATAGCTAGGCCTCATAGGACCTATAAGCTGCCCTTATGGGTCCCCCAGGGGCCTAGATAATAAGTATTTTCAACTTTGCAGGCTATACCATCTGTCACAAGTATTCAACTCTGTCACTGGAGCCTGAAAGGAGCCATAGATATAATAATATGTAAATGAATGGGCATGGATGTATTTCAATAAAACTTTATTTACAAAAATAGGCAGGCTGGATTTGACCTGTGGGCCATAGTTTGCCTACCCCTGCTTTAGTCTGCTAATATGGTAAATTACATTGATTGATTTTCAACTGTTTAACCAGATAAATTGCATTCTCAAGGTACACGTCACTTGGTTTAGAGCATCTGGTCTACACTGGCCCTGTGTTTGTTTCTCACCTTGTGTTGTCACCGAGCCATGAGCTGCTCAGGGACCAGCCATGATAGTACCACCTCTGATCTCCCACCAAGCATGTAGTAGATGGCTAGTGAACATTTGCGGCTGGGTGGAAACACCTGTGCACTTTGGTGGTACCTCTGCTGCAGCTGCCCATATGGGTCCCCCAGGGGCCTAGAGGAAATTGGGCTGGTGTGGAGGAGTCGGGCTCATGTGCTGTCACTGCAGGCCCCAGGCTGATCTTTCATTTTGGACACTATTTTGGAAACATGACTCAAGTTTGGTCTGTGGGGCACTGCTTTCTAATTACTCTCTCCTTTTCCTGAGGCTTGTGGTTGGCACCAGGGCTGGCAGGCCCAGGAACTCGAGCCTCCAGATGCCAGCCAGCCCAGTGCTGGTGTTCTAAAAGGGCTTGATCCACCCCTTTCCAGGAGCATGGCCCCCTTTTCAGAGGGGTGTGCCTGTGTGTGGGAGGGAGCAGAGCAGGAGGGGCCAGGCCCATGTGGCTCCTGAATGACCTTCACATCTGCAGAGTGT
Organism: Daubentonia madagascariensis; assembly: GCA_023783475.1. Taxonomy (NCBI): domain Eukaryota; kingdom Metazoa; phylum Chordata; class Mammalia; order Primates; family Daubentoniidae; genus Daubentonia; species Daubentonia madagascariensis. The sequence goes on along the minus strand of JAKFHU010001631.1, from coordinate 20,574,114 downwards.
GGACCAGATAGAGCCATGGAGACACAGCAGGACAAACAGATTTTGTGCAGGTAGCATGCATTGTCCAAATCAGCTGCTGTTCCTCATCGACTGGGAAGGCTGGATGGGTGGTTGATGGGAAGGGTCTGGAGCTAACAAACCTGGGTTTGAATCCTGGCTGAAGGACTTATTAGGTGGGCGAATGTGGGCACATTATTTAACTACTCTGAACTTCAGTTCACTCCCTTATAAAATGGAGGTGGGCATAACCTCTTTGTTGTGAGGGTTATGTTAAACCTCCCACTCTCTTCTGGGCTGGGAGAGGGGAGGGGAGTGGTGGACAACAGTCTATAGAGAAGTGCAAAACAAATTGAAAACACAATGGGCAAATCCATTAGAAGACTAGGATGTGGAGAAGGCATGCTGGGTCACTTTTTCCCTCCGTGGATATTTCTGGACTGAAAGATGGGTAGGGGTGAGTCAAAGGCCAAGTCTCTGATTTTACTTTGGAGCAAGGAAGGGCTGACTGCAGTTCGGTGATGCCTTGGGTTGTTTGTGCTTTTGCCTTTTCTGAACAACAGCCAGGTTCACTGGGATGGGAACCTGTGGCTGTACCAGTCTCTGTTGAGTGGAACCAATTGCATAAGTGCCTGGGATTTATTGGCGCTAGGCCCTAGGACCTGGTGACAATAATAACCCTCCTTATAACCACCCAGTGACAGAGGAGTGAGGAGAATAGTATCTGACTGCCTTCAGAACACCCCCATCTTATTGTGTGTTCTGGGGTCTCTCCTTTCCTCTTGCCAAGGTTCTAGATCCCTGGGCACAGCTGTTAGGGGATGAGGACCCTGCTTTTCCTGCAGAAAGTCAGTGACTTAAGGACACTGCTGCTTCCAGACTGCCCAGCCCAGCCCAGACTGAGGCCTCACTGCCCTCTGGAACAATCAGACCAGGGCTTTTACTAGAGAGCTTATAAAACTTGTTGAGGATTGGGAATTAGAGTTCCAACTTTGTCACCCTGAGATAATCTTGTATTATTGTACCTTAAAACAGTATCAAAACACAGATCTCCTTGTATCACCCCTGGTTAAAAATGATGTTCATCCCCTACTGCATAAATATAAATTCAGCTATTCAACGTGGCATGTAAAATAGCCCACAATTAGGCCTGCCACATAAGATATTCAGAATTATCATTTGAGTGGCCATAAATGCTTTTCATCTGGGTAATGTTTTACAGTTTACTTAATTGTTTTCACATATTTTGCATTTGATCTTTGTCATTCTTGTGATATTGTTCTTGATTCCATTTTATAGTTGATGGCCTGGGGCTTATGGAAGTTAAAAAGAACTTGCCCCAAATCAAATGGCCACAGTAAAGTCATGATTCAAGCTAAGCAGAGGATATAAAATAGTGATCACTTGCTACTTCCTTGTTGTGTGACCTTGAACAAATTCTTTATTTATAAAGAAACAGGGGCTGGGCATGGTAGCTCATGCCTGTAATCTCAGCACTCTGGGAGGCCCAGGAGGTGGGAGGATTGCTTGAGGCCAGGAGTGTGAGATCAGCCTGGGCAACATAGCCAGACCCCATCTCTAAAAGAAAAAATCAGCTGGGCATGGTGGCACGTGCCTGTAGTCCCAACTACTCAGGAGGCTGAGGCAGGAGGATCTCTTGAGCCTGGGAGTTTGAGGTTATAGTGAGCTGTGATCGTACCACTGCACTGCAGCCTGGGTAAGAGAGCAAGACCCTGTCTCAAAAAAGAAAAGAAAAAGAAACAGGGATAATACAGCTACCTCATAAAGTTTTTGTGAGGGTTAAACAAGAAAATCCAAGCAAAGTGCTTGGTACTGTACCTGGTAAGTAGTAAGTGCTCAGAAAATGTTAGGTGTTACATGATACTCTCTTTTAATTGTTCTACAATTGATGTTTCCAGTTCTTATTCCACTATTATGAGTAACACTGCTAAATTTTCTTTGTCCAAATGCTTCATTTTTTCTGTTGTATCATTTCCTTGGATTATATTCCAAGAAAAGCATTACTATGTCAAAAGGTATGATCTTCTTTTTTTCTTTTGTTCCATATTGCCAAATAGCCTTTTAGTAAGATGGCTCCCATTTAAAAGGCTGCCAGTGGACTCACAAGAGTGATCCATCTACCATGGGTGGTACTTCTTTGTACCCTCTCAGCCCATCACAGGACCCATCAGTCATTTATCAGTCATTGAGGGTTATAATAACCACCCTTCAAAAAGACCAACAGATCCTGGACTGGTTGGAGCCAAAGGTTGTGCCTACAGCAAAACTAGGCCAGACTAGTCAGCAAACTTTACTAAACACTCTGGGAATGGCTGACCTCTCACCTCACTTTTTGCAGGGCTCTGTGGGAGGTTTTTGTATGTGCACAGTAGGTAGACAGGAAGGAGTAGTGCTGGGGGAAGCAGGTGCTGCTTCTGAGGTCTGGACCTGGGATTGCAGGGATTGTGTGTGGGGACCATGGGTGGCTCCAGACGTTTTATGCAGGAGGGTGTATTAATTTGTTAGGGCTGTTGTAACAAAGTACCACAAACCGGGTAGCTCAAAACAACGGAAATCTATTCTTTCTCAGGTCTGGAGGCTGGAAGTCTGAAACCAAGGTGTCGACAGGGCTGTGCTTTCTCTGAAGGCTCTAAGGGATGATCCTTCCTTGACTCTTCTGGCTTCAGTGGTCACCAGCAATCCTTGGCATCCTTGGCCTGTACACGTATCACTCCAGTCTCTTTGTCTGTCTTCACATAGACTTCTCCCCACTCTGTGTCTGTGTATGTTCACAAGACGTTCTCCTCTCTGTGCCCAAATTTCCTTCTTCTTTTAAGGATACCAGTCATTGAATTTGGAGGTATCCTAATTCAGTATGACCTCATCTTAATTTGATTACATCTGTAAAAACCCTATTTCCAAAGAAGGTCGCATTCATAGGTACCTGGGGGTAGGACTTCAGCGTGGCTTTTGAGGGGACACAATTCAACCCAAACAGAGTGGCTTGGAAGAGAAGATGGAAAATGAGCATTTTCCACATCACAGACTGCACTGTGAAGGAGCTGTTTATGGAGATATTATGGGCAGTGATAGTGCCGCTGGTGGGAATGCTGAACATTTGTCTGGGGCCAGTGCTGCTTCTATTCTTAGCCTCCCCAGCTCCACCCACCCAAAGGCTTGGTCCCAAAACTACTGACTCCTGTGGAGGGTTAGGTGCTTCTGGCTAGGGTGATGTAGCCAGAGGAGAAAGAGCGTCGTTACCAAGGGAAAGGGGTGTTCTAGGAGCCAGTGGGGAGTAGTAGAAACAGCATGGGACTGGGCAGACGTGCAGATCTCATGTTAAGTCTTAGACTACCTGGAACACCATGGCCTCAGTTTCCCCACTGAAAGATAAGGGGAAGGGACTGGATAGCTTATGAGGTCCCTTCCTGCTTTGGCATCACAGAATTCTTATTTGAGAGTTGACGTTTTAGAGATGCCAGGCTCCTTGACCCTAAGGGTTGTCTTGAGGTCTGTCTGGGTGACAGGTGTGAGAAGCTGATATGGGGAGTGTGCTGGAGAGGGGATGACCTGACATTTCCCATCCTAGGCCTTTCCAACAGGACTTTATTCAAGTCGCCTTCTCCATGAGGCTTTCCTGGCCACCCTCTAAAATTTCAACCTTATCCTGATATTTTGTGTCCCCTCTGTTGGCTTTATTTTATCTCCCCCTACTTAACCCCTATCCAACATGGTTTATATTTTACTTATTTGTCTCACTTATTGCCTTTTTTCTCCATTAAATGTTAAGCTCCTTGACAGCAAGGATTTTTATCCAGATTACCTATTGGGTACAATGTACACTATCTGAGTGATGGGTACACCAAAAGCCCAGACTTCATCCCTGTATGATATATACATGTAATGGAATTCAACTTGCACCCCTAAATCTATTGAAATAAAAAATAAAAATAGTGTCTGTCACATACTCGGCACTTAATACGTATTTGTTGAATGCTGAATAAAATGGAGGTGTTGCAAACTTGATAAATGTGGTAAAAATTTAAAAGTTACAATCTGAGGGGTGTCACTCTTCATTGGCTCTAGCCCACTAGCCGAGACTGCCCAGGGCCCTGCCATGAGTGGCACCTGTTTCTGTAGGGATTGTTCCAGTTATCCATTGCTGGTAACAAAACATCCCCAAATATAGTGGTATAAAACAATAATCATTTTATTATGCTCAGGGGTTCTGGGGGTCAGAAATTTGAACAGGACATGGTGGGGATGGCTTGTGAAGACCTGAATGGCTGGGGTGACTCAAATGGCTAGGGTCTGGAGTCATTTGGAGGTTTCTTCACTTACCATCTGGTGCATAGGCTTAGAGGACTTGACGACTGGGCTCAGCTGGACACTTGTGGCCAGAGTGCCTATGTGGGGCCTCTCCATGTAGCTTGGGCTTCCTCACAGCACGGTGGTTGGGTGACTGGAGCAGGTGTTCCCAGAGGGAGCATTCCATGAGAGCCAGGTAGAAGCTGTCTGGTCTTTTATTACCTGGCATCAGAAGTCACCTAGTGTCACTTTTGTCATACTTTGTTGGTCAAAGCAGTCGTAGGCCTGCTTACATTCAAGGGGGAGGGGGCATAACCTCCCTCCCCCACCTTGATGGGAGAAGTGTCAAAGATTTTGTGGCAATGTGTTAAAACTGCCACACAGATCTTATCATGTTCTTACCAGTCTCAATTTGGAGTGAACCTTGAGTGAAATCTGCCAGCTTCAGGCCAGGACTTATGGTGAGTATAGTGATTGCTCTTTATCTCACTCCACTAATTGAGCTGCTTCAGGGCAGGGCCTGCCGTGTCTGTCTTTTTTGAAGCATCTAGCAGATTATCTGGGACATAATGAGTACTTAGTGAGTGAGCAAATGAGTGAATGAATACATGAAACATGGAGTAGGTGTTTTCTGTGGCAGACTTAGCGCTGCTGACTATCTGTAGGAAGACTCAAAACTCCTATCTATTAATGCCAAAGTTTTCTAACCAGCATCTGTTCATATGCTGCACTACTAAAAGCTGTGGATTAGGAACAGATTCTAGTGCAGGAGACATGGGTGTGGAGATAGAGGGTATATGGTGTGTTAAGGAATAATAGTAATCTGGTTTGACTATAGCAAAATTTCTGTATTTCCCTAGGGCAATAGTAGAATAAGGCTAGAATGCAAGGGCCTTGTTGCAGGCTGAGGAGTGTAGATGTTATTCGTTAATGGAGAGTCATCAAATACTGTTGAGCAACAGGGTTCACATAATAGGAGCTATGAACTAGGAAGAGTGACTTGGCAGTGACATTTGGGACAGACTGGAGTAGGGAAAAGACCAAAAATGGGGTTTGAACCTGTGCTGAGCTCTAGATTGCAGGACAGCCAGCAAGGAGAGGGTGAGTGACTCTGTGAGATTAACAGGTGTTGGGGGTGATGTGAGTGATGACAGGAAAGTGAGCATAGAAGATGATGCAACAATCTTACATTGTAGGGGCTATTCTCTATAATTTTGTTATGAAAGTTTTGAAATATGCAACAAAGTTGATACACATGTAGAGTGTTATGTGTATATACCCTGCACCTGGATTCTAAAATTAACATTTTCCTGTATTTGCTTTATCACCTGTCTGTCCATCCTTCTATCATCCATCAGTCCATCTTGTTTTTGTGATGCATTTCAAAGTAAGTTGCAGACATTAGTACATTTCCCCCTGAATACTTAAGCATGCATACCATTAACTAGACTTCAGTAGTTGTTTAAGTTATTTTTCTTTTGAGGCAAAATTTACATGCAGTGAACTGCACAAATCTGAAGTGTATCATTGGATGGCTTTTGAGAAAAGCATGCTCCTGTGCAATCCAAGCCCCTTTCAAGATTTGGATATTACTAGCATCCCACAAAATTCCTTTATATTCTTCCTTCCCAGCCAGTCTCTGTCCCTACTCTCTAAATGCAACCACTATTCAGATATTTAAGTCATAGATTCATTTTGCCTCTCCTAGAACTTCATATAAACAGAAGTGTGCAGTATGTACTCTTTGGTTTAAAGTTTCTTTCACCCAGCGTAACACTTTTGAGATTCATGAATGTTGTTGCATATGTCATTTCATTCCTTTTTATTGCTGAATAGGATGCTGTTGTATGACCACAATTTATTTATCCTGCTTCCGGTTTTTGGCTATTCTGAATAAAGTTGTTGTGAATCTTCTTGCACAGGTATTTTTTGGTAGACATATGTTTTCATTTCTCTTGGGTAAATATCTGGGAGTGGAATTGCTGGGTCATAGGATAGGTCTATGTTTAGTTTTATAAGAAACTGTGAAAGTGGCTGTTCCATTTTATATTTCCACAAACAATGTGTAGAATCTAGTTGCTCCACATCCTCATTGGTGGGATTGTCAGTCTTTTTATTAATAATTTTAGCTATTTTGGTAGATATTGGTATAGCAGTATCCCATTATGGTTATAATTTGTATTTCCCTAATGATTAAGGCTACTAAGCACTTTTTCATGTGCCTTTTGACCATTTGTGTATCTTTCTGATGTGTTATTCAAATATTTTGCCCATTTAAAAAATCAAGTTTTCTTTTTATTATTGAGTGGTAGGAATTCTTTATTTATTCTGAATACCGATTCTTTGTCATATATGTGATTTTCAAATATTTTTCCTAATTTGTAGCTTGCCTATTCATTTTCAAAATGGTGTCTTTCTGATAAGCAGAAAGTTTTAAATTTTGATGAGGTCTAATTTATCATTTTGAGGGTAAGGCTATTTTTTTCCATGTCTGAAGAAATTCTACTGACCCCTAGATTACAAAGATAATCTCTTATGTTTTCATCTAGAAGCTTTATAGCTATAGTTTTTATGTTTAGGTCTGTCATCCATCTCAAATTAATTCTTGGGTATGGTGTGAAGTAGGGATCAAGGTTCTTTTTTCTGTTTGTGGACATCTAGTTATTCCAGCCCCATTTGTTGCGAAAACACTTTCCTTTTTGTTAGGTATTATTTTTAATATCATTGTGCAGATGTAGAAACTGAGATAGAGCTAGATTAAGTAACTTCAGCTGGTAGAGACAGATCCAGAATTTGAACCCAGGCAGTCTGAATGTGGAGCCTGTATTTTAAACCACTGTGCTGTATATCCCTTCTCACGTGGACGACTGAGGTTCTCGACTTGAGTGCCAAGCAGAGAAGTCAGGAAGGGAGGTGAGTTCAGTTTGGGATTGAGCTGGGAAGCCTGTGGGACACCTGAGTGGGCACACTGGGGAGAAGATAGAAAAAAGAAGGGAAGAACTTGGAACAACAAATAGGGAGGGGGAAGCTGAGAAAGGGAGGAAGGAGGTAGGGGCTGGTGAAAGGGGGTGTTATTAAGCCTAAGCTGGACTTCACTTTTTTATTTAGCATCAGGGGATTGGTTCTCTGTCATATCAATGCTGGTCCAGAAGAGCCATGAAATAGGCAAGATGCAGTTAGTCTAGGTCTTCTGAATCTAGGTGCTAAGGGTGACAAGAGCAACAGTCATAAAGCCAGAAAAAGGAAATAGATTAAGTAGGGGCATGGAGTGTCAGTAAACTTTGTAATTAGGGTGCCTGCTCTGTGTCAGACAAACCTGGGTTCAGGTCTTATGCAGGCCCTGCAGCTCGCTATGCGATCTCAGGCAAGTTACTTCATTTCTATGCCTCATTTTTCCTCATCTGGAAAATAGGGATAACACCAATCTCACTGAATTAAATTAGACAATGAATTTAAGTCACTTACATAGTATCTGGCACATACGCTCAATAATGATGTGTTGGTTATTTTAAGATTTAGTATTTTAAGAATGTGGTCAGGGCTTAGAATATAGTAGGACCTCAGGAAAGCTTGCTTGAAGGAGCAGAAAAACTCCAGAGATACAGAATTCTCCAGTTTAAATTGCATAGCTCAGCAGTTTTAGAACAGATGGCCATGAAGTTAGAGTAAGAAGTTAGAGTAAGATCATGAACTGTAAATACTCATGGTGGTGGAGGAGGCAGCCCAGATGGGTGGTGCTGAGCCAACATGGCCTTAGAGACTTCCTTAGGCAGAGCACTGACTGTTGGCTCAGATTCTGGATGGAGTCCTCAGAAGCCTGGAGCTCTGGAGTGGGCAGAGAGGATGCTCCTGCTCAGGATGAGCAGAGAGCTCCCAGACAGTAAATAAGAGGAAACATCTGTTTGCGAAAGTGGTGGCACCTTGTAGTGTGTTGTTGCCCAGAGGAATCTCAGAAACGCATGTCTATCTCTGGTTTTGATAAATGTGTCCTGAAAGATCTAGCTGTACTTATAAAAAAGCCCATTTAAATGGATTTTGTAAGATTGACATTTTGGGTCCAGTCCACTGCCCATATGGACAGCGAGCAGAGTCAGGCAAGTATCTGTTGAGTGCCTACTGGGTACGAGACTATGGGCTGGGTTAGGACACTGTTCCTGCCCGCCAGGAGCTCCTGATCTAGTTAGGGAGATGACACACACACACGGAGGTATGTGGTAAGTGCCAGATGTAAGTGGCCAAACACATGAAATGGCCAAAGACAGTTTGGGCAGAGCATGTGGATAAATGCCTCCTACATGGGTTGTCAAACGAATGGTGGGCATTCAGGTCCTTTGCTATCTCCTTCAGCTCCACCACCTTCCACCTTCTGGTAGTAACCAACATTTGAGTGTTCACCGTGAGGGCGGCACTTTGAAGGTGTTAACACAGTTGCCTCTCATCATGACCCTGCGAGGGGAGCTCTATTAGGACCATCGTGTTTCAGACGGAGGAATCTGAGGGACTGCATGCTTACACTGGCACAGAGCTGGTGAGCAATGGCTCCGGGTGTGAACCCAGCAGTCTCGCCGCACAGCCTACTTTGGTAGCCCCTCAGTCCTGATTGGCTAGTATTTTATGGCACTTCTCCTTCAAATATAGAGCAGGAAGGAGAATTATTGACATTTCTTTCATGATCTCAACATGTAACCACACAGTCAGTGTCCAACCAGTTTTTACCTAAAAACGGCCTCCTGTACATTTTGTCCTGGCACTAGTTCAGCTAAAGTATTCTTAATTTCAGAAGAAGAGGCAGCAAGCCTGAACTACTGTGTTTATTGACGAATTTAGGCTGTCTCAGCGCACAGCTTTGAGGATGGAAGCACACTGTGAGTATTTTAACAATCCATGGCAAGGTGACAGCATCTTGGGCTCAGACACAAGAATTATTCTCAGGCAGGCTTTTTTCAATGCAGTAAATTTAACCAGCTGAAATTCTTTTCCATCCTATTCAAGCTCCTGAAGTCAAGAATTTTGCCTTTTATTGGGAAATCTGCATTTCATTGTATAGATGGAATGCTATGTCCTTGGCTCAGTGATCCTCCAGAGAAGCTGGGTCTTTTATTTTATTGCAGGTTCTGGGTGTCATAAGGGCTCAAATACCAGCAAGTGTGTTTCAGCATGAGAGGCTGGAGACATAGCAAGGCCCTGATCAAAGAATGTAAGAGGCAGAATGTCTACCCAGTGAAACCCAGGCCTTGTACACAAGTGTGGGGAAGAATCACAAGCCAGGAGAGAGCAAAGCTGGCTGTTCAGTAGTGTGGCTGCCCCCATACCTCTGGTCTGGAGCCCTGTGTCCGTCCTGCCGGGGGATGAGTGCTGCTCTGCCCTCTGCAGAGTTGGAGGAGGGGTATTTTAACCAGCACACCAGAAAGCATCATCCAAGTCACTGATGTCCTTCAAAATAGTCCTCTTCAGAGATCAAAATGTTTTTGGAATTTTAGTTTTAGAATTGTGTTTAAGGCCTAGTAAAGTGCCTTTTTTCTCCTTCCTTGTGAGGGGAAGTTTTTGGGTTTTGGGGTTTTTTGATTGTTTGTTTGTTTTTACTGCATCTGAAGATATCAATGAACACATCACTTAAAAATGCATGTGTGTACATAAACTAATTGTTTCTGTTACCTAGAGGGGAAATTACTGGCAGTAATTTGATGCCCACACCTTACCAAAACCAGATGATATCAGTCATTTAAACTTTTGTCAATATAATGGATAATAAATGCTATTTCATTGTTAATTTGTTCTTAATCTCTACTGAGGTTGGGCATGTTTTCATGTTTTTTAGCTATTTGCAAATTGTTTTTGTCCTTGGCTCATTTTTCTACTTAACTATTTGCCTTTTTCTTCTTGAGTTATAGAAGCTCTTCATATGATAGTGATATTTGGACAGTCCCTTTTAATATTTTGTGTTATGACAGAGCTTCATCTTTCAAACATGGATGAGATATTTGGAAATGGATGGCATGTGACATAATTGAGTCAGGCTGAAGTGACGTCAGCAGTGTTATTTGAGTACCCATATGTTTGGAAGAACTTAAGCCTGTCATAGACTCAGAGTCTGTATGATCAGGAATAGACTGTGTTGGAGGTGTGATTAGGACAAGTCATTGATTGACTAGTTGAAAAAGCTGATGAAAACTTTATGCATACATACCCAAAACATTTTAACTTAAAACATAATGTTAAACATTTAGTTGCCAAACTTTCATTGTGGGACAGTACCTTTTCTTTGCCTGTGGGTCCACCAATAGGAATCTGTGTTATCTTTCTTGCTTGCACTATGCCTGTAAGGCATTTTCTAGATATTCCAGTTTGAATCTTTTTAGTATGGAATGGAACTTAGGCACTTTGAGAGCCATAAAAATGCAGAACTCTAGTTTTTATAATTTTTTCCTCAATTTTTTATAGTTGGTCCTGTCTAAACCTAATTCAATAGTAATTTTTTTAACAATTCATCTATGTAACATAGTTTTCACAGAAACAAACCTTTTATATTCATATTTAATCACTTTATAGAATATCTAAATTATATATAAATTTAGTCATAACATTTTAATAATAAATACAATTAGTTTAAGCCATTTTGGAGATAATGGTTTACCTGCTCTCTCTTGGTAAGCACACAGCTTAGCTGGAGGGGATAGAAGTGTGCAGGTAGACTAGATTAGTGAACTAGAGAATAACCTACTGGTCCTGAGCATTCAGCATGTTGTGGTATCAGTTGGTATCTTGTATAGGGGGAATGGAAGTATTGGCTAAAAGGGTGATTCTTGTAGGCAGAAGTTATTTAAAAGGGCTTCTACTCTAGCTAACATTTATTGGGTAACTGCTATGTGACAAGTGTTCTAAGTGCTTTGCCTGCATTATTTCAAATGTTTGTAAAGTTATTTAATCTTTACAACATCCTATGAGGTATAGATATTGTTATCTCAATTTTATAGATGAGAAAACCAAGGAAGAGTGAAGTTTTATGTTAACTGAAAACACACAGCTAGTCAATGGCACAACCAGGATCTGAAACCAAGTAATCTGATGCAGAGGCTGTACTCTAAACTACTGTAGAAAAAATCTCATAGTAAAAGCTGGAAAAGATTGATGAAAAATCTATATGTGTACATAAATAATTAGTTATAGGGGTTTTGGAGGATTGGATTGTGACAGGTCAACATTGTATTTTGACTGATGAAAGGGCTGTGCCCTTTGACCTTTCCACATATTATCTTCCAAGGGATGCCTGTTCAGTTCGAGGAGATAGAAGGGTTCTTGGCACACAATAGGTGGCCAGTGCATATTGGTTTAATCTGGCTCTGGACTCTACAACCAGAATTTCCAATAATTATTTACCAAGCCTGTCAGGAAGGGGTGAATTAGAGACTGTGTTGGTGTTGTCTGCAGACCTGCATCCAATGCCTGAAGGTTTTGGGAAAGGCAAAACTGAGCTTTCGCATAAAGGACGGACACATGAATTAGGCAAGGCAGGAGCCTAGACTCAGGCAAATGTCATTTATTAACCTACTACTGTATGGTGTAGAATCTATTTTGCATTCTGAGGACTCCAATAAAAAATATACAGCCATCAAAGAACTAACTCATAGAGGTGGATGGGATATATAAGAAAGCTTCTCTAAGAGTATTATAGACGAAAAAGGCAGAGGGTGCTCTGGGAGAACCTGACTTAAGACAGGTCACACAGATACAGGTAAGGATGTTTCAGGGGATCAAGTGGGAAGAAGCTGTTCCAGGTAGCCCAGCAACAGGTGCAGATGGCAGAATGTGTGTGGATCACAGGATGTGTGAGGATGTGGCACTAGATGAGACCAGTGAGTTTGGTAAAGGCCACCTCACACCATTCTGGAGGATTGGGACTTCATCCTAAAGAGTGTAGAGAATCATGGAAAGACTTTACATGGAAAGTGACATGACCAGATTTGCTTTTTAGAAAGATCCCTTGGCCAGGCACAGTGGCTGATGCCTATAATCCTAGCTCTTTGGGAAGCTGAGGCAGGAGGATCACTTGAGGCCAGGAGTTTGAGGCTGCAGTGAGCTATGATGACACCACTACACTCTAGCGTGGGTGACACAGTGAGATCCTATCTCAAAAAAGGCGGCGGTGGGGAGAAAGAAAGGAAGATTCCCTTGGCTGAAGTGGCGAATGACTTGGGGACAGGATTCCAGGGGGCTAGGTTGAAGGTAGGAGGACTAATTAGGTTGTTGCAGTAATTCGAGTGAAAAATGAGGCCCTGATGAAATCACTTGTGGAGGTAAGTGTTACAGAGGCTAGGATCAGATTAGAGGTGGGGTAATAAATAACATCATCCTTGCTTAAGCAACAAGAGCATTGGATTTGGGTCAGGAGGATGGGGTTTTAGTTTTGGCTCTGCTGCTAATTAGCCAATGCCTCACTCTCTCTTAGTCTTATTAAAATAGGGATGATATCCCCTGTCCAGCCTATGTCCTAGGATCAAGTGAGGTCATGTGTGTACAGGTGACCTTTAAACAACATGGGGGTTAGGGGTACCAACCCCTGTGCAAAATCCAAGTTTAACTTTTGACTCCCCCAAAACTTAACTACTAATGGCCTACAGTTGACCAGAAGCCTTACCAATAACATCAACAGTCCATTAACACATATTTTGTATGTTATATGTATTCTTACAATAAAGTAAGCTAGAGAAGAGCTTCTTATTAAGAAAATCATAAGGAAGGGAAAATACACTTACAGTACTATACTGTATTTATTGATACCATAAGTTTATGTCATTCATTTACAAGATGAATTGTCTGTCTGAAACGGTGGGCAACTGTAGCTGCAGACCTCAATCTACTGTACAATTCAACTTTTTCTTGTAATGTCATGACTTTTTTCTGCTTCTTGGAAGCACTTCAGCATCACTAGTGACACTTTGTATGGGTCCCTTGGTGTTACTCAAGGTTTATGGTATTGCACTAAAATACCACTAAAACGATGAAAAATACAGGGGAAATGTGAGAGGTCACTTTTTGCTTTGATATGCAACTTATTGGCAACTGTTCACAAGGTATTTTAAGTGGGTACTTGCAACATTTGAGCTCACTGCAGTAGCAACAGGAGGTGGTTACAAAATTATTACAGTAGTACAGTATGCATTACAGTTAATTTTATGCAGTTATGATTTAATACTACATCTTTATGTTTGTTTACATTTCTCTAGAACTGTGAATGGCACCATGTACAGTCTGTGTTTGCATAAGTTTTGATCAATTTTAACTTTATAATAGATTTGTGTATATTTTATGGTAGTAAATGATAAAATAGACTATTATCTACATATATGTTATCCATTCATACCTAACTTTTTCTCATTTTTTTTTTTTGCTATTTCTAGGCTATGTGTTTCGTCTGTGAGTTTTTTCAAATTGTTGTAAGTCTCCAAAAAATTTTTCAATGTATTTATTGAAAAAATCCATGTGTAAGTGGACCCACGCAGTTCAAACCTGTGTTGTTCAAGGGGCAACTGTAAAAGCATTAAAGGAAGCTATTTTAAGCTAGGTTGGCAGGAAGGGCAGTTTCAATATGGGTGAGGAGAAGCATTTTGGTGAAATGAGGCTGCTATGGTTTGGACGTCCCCTCCAAAACTCATGTTGAAACTGGTCCCCAATGTGGCAGTGTTGAGAGGTGGGGCCTTTAAGAGGTGATCGGGCCATGAGGGCTCTACCCTCATGAATGGATTAATGCATTCGTGGATTAATGGATTAATGGGTTAATGGATTAATGAGTTATCATGTGAGGAGAACTGGTGCTTTATAGGAAGAGGAAGAGAGACCTGAGCATAGCATATTAGGATGCTCAGCCCCCTCACCATGTGATGCCTTTACAGAGTCCCCACCAGAAAGAAGGCTCTCACCAGATGCAGCCTCTCAACCTTGGACTTCTCAGCCTCCATATAAGAAATAAATTCCTTTCTTATTACCCAGTTCTGGTATTCTGTAATAAGCAACAGAAAATGGACTAAGACAGAGACCTATGGCTACCTCAGGCCATCCAGGGAATTACCTAAGAGATAAAAGGAGTGGGTGAAATGTTAGAGTCACATTCCTGGAGAACGAGCTCCAATTTTCCTTTCCTTAGTACTTTGAGGCTTCTCCTACTCTGGAGACCTCTCAGTTCTTCCAAGTTACACTCTGCATTTTTCTGCCTATTATACCATTTTCAGGGCCAAGGGCAATACCACAGGATCTGGGCACCATTGCAAGTGATAAAAATAAGCTTGACAAGCAGACAGCTCCCCAGAGCCTTTGCAGCAGCAGCAGCAGCAGCAGCAAAACAAAACAAAACAAAAAACAAAAAAACAAAAAAAAACAACTACCAAGCCTCAGGGCACCGAAAAGGGCCCAGAGTCCAATACCAGTGGGGACCCAAAAGTCCTTGGTCCCCTGTGTGCCTTATGCCTGTAGCTGAGAGTCGTTGGGCCATAGGCCCCCGAAGTATACTTAGATAGTTGACATGATAAGGGAAAATGAATACACACAGGCCAGGGTGACATGCTCAGGGTAGGCTATCAGGCTGGCTTTGCCCTCAGATTGAAAACTTTAGGGCCATAGCCCTTGACACACAATTTCTTTATACCAAAGAAGAGGGGTCCTCAGATTGCAATAATGGAATAATATGGGTTTGGGAGTCATATCGGAATTTAAGCTCCAGCCTGTGTGACACTTTGAGGAATCATTGAACTTCTCTGAGCCTGTTTCCTCTATTAAAAAATGGGAATAACATTGCCTAGTTTGCATGACTAGCTTTGTGAGGATTAAAAGGGTATGTAGGATACATTGTAATGCATAAAGAAGGTCCCCATTAAATAAGATCTGTTATTGTTGATAGATGCTCAATAAATATTTGAATGGGTAATGTAGCTAAATGGAAAACTAGTTGTGTTAGGGTCAACTTGGCAAAAACAAAAATAAGCACACATACAAAATAACCCCCTTTTGGTTAGTGCAGAGGTTAATGTGCCTGATTCAATCTAGTACCCTGCTAAGATCAATTCTGGGAAAGATCCCAATGGCTATAAAGATGCGAGAGAATCAACATGGTTGAGAGAGTCATAGTGGTATGTTACAGAGGAAAATGTTCCAATTGAAAGCTAACCTTCTCTTTCCATACTCACAGGCAAGGAGGAGTCCATTTCCAGGTAAACGGGAAGGAAAGCTACTTAAGTGTTGTAGGCTCTCCATTTATTGGTTGCAAACTAAGTTATGTCCCTTTATTTGTCTAGTAACTGAGTAAGGACAACATCACAAACATTGGAGACTCAGGTGCCCAGACTGCAACATACCAAATCCTGTTCTGGAAAGAGTGGACTTGTAGTTTTGAGATATAACGTATTACAGTATTCACTGTTTCCTGTTTTCATCCCACTCTTTCTACCTGAAATTTTACACTTGAATGAATGGTAAAGATTATATTAAATTCTTGCCAAAGTCCTCTGTTCTAGTTGGCTTAATCAGTGAATAGCTTAGGTATGAAAGAAGAACCCAAATTTCCAGGGCAGGTGGTGGTGGCAGAGAGCAGGATTGGGGTCTGTCTACCTTGGGTACCATGCTTGTCTTTTGGGGAGCAAGAGGCTTTAGCAAGGTGACAGTGCTTCTCTGGCTTCAGGTAGAAATGGTTGGCATTCACAAATGATCCCCTCCTCTTTTTTCAAAGTTTCATTTTGGGGGCACATGCAATTTGGGGAAGGAGGACCAGATTGCTAGTTTACATTTTGTTTACATTTTGAAAACTGCCTCTACTCCAAACTCATGTCTCTGATGGACAAAAGAAAAGAGAGAGAGAAAAAAATGATATAACCAGCCTCAGATACAAAGTAACCATCTCTGCGGATCATAACAAAGAATTGCAAAGTAATCCCAGTGCTTTCTATCTGAAAGAAAAGGCCAAAGCGGGAGGATTGCTTGAGCCCAGGAGTTTGAGACCAGCCTGAGCAACATAGCGAGACCCCCATCTCTACCAAAAAAAAAAAAAAAAAACTAGTCGGGCATGGTGGCGTGCGCCTGTAGTCCTAGCTACTCAGGAGGCTGAGGCAGGAGCATCGCTTGAGCCCGGGAGTTCAAGGCTGCAGTGAGCTGTGATTGTGCCATTGCACTCCAGCCTGGGTGACAGAGCAAGACCCTGTCTCTGAAAAAAAAAGGATTGCAAAAAAGGTGATCAGGAGCTGAAGCCATTGGCTTGCTGTGCTCTGGGTTTGAGGGAGGCTGTGGCTGCAGAAAGTTTGGCTCCTATGAAGTGCAAAGACAAAAAGTAATCTGCAGGAGTTGAGAAATCAGTCAGGCTTGAAGCCAGGGGCTGAAGGGAGCTGTCCAACTCATGAAAGAAGCCTAGGCATGGGAGAGAAGGAAGACTGCCAACCTGCTGATTGAGACTGTGACAATCAGAAGTTGTGGGCCAAGGAAAGCAAGGAACAAGCCCTTACCCTCACTACCAAGAATTGAGCCCAGCTGCCTGCTGGTTCTGTGACTGAGTCTGCCATATTCCCAGCCTGCCCGCGGGCTTGTAACGCACGACCTGCTTCTGGACTGCAGGCCTGGCAATGAAGGAGAAATGGCAGTGAGGAGAGGAAGAGGGAGGGGGACAAAATAACAAAAGTGGAAAGAACAGACACAAAAGGAACTTGCCACTCCAAAATCGCAAATAGCAGATCAAGAAATACAGGTAACAGTATCAACCACAAGAATAGGAAATTATCCCAAATGAAATTCATTTTATAGAACAGTCTGAAAAAGACTTTATAATAAGTGAGGATGTGCAAAAAGAAAAAAGGTATGACCTTCATTTAAAAATAAAGAATTATGAAAAGCATAAATACAATAAGATCAGGTATACAAAAAGAAAAACTTAAAACATAGAAGTGAAAAATGTAGCTATTGAAGTAAAGATGCAATAGACGGGATGCACTGGAGACTGGATACCATTGAGGTGTGAGTTAACAGATCAGAAAATAGTACTGAGAAGTAGCCTTACAGCACAGAAATGCAAAGATGTCAAAAACACGAAAGAACGGTTTAGAGATGGGGAAGGTGAATTGGCAGGCTTCAATATTCTTTAATAAAAGTTGCAGAAAGAGAGAACAGAGGGAATGAAAGAGAAGCATTATTTAAATAAATGGCTAATAATTTTCCAGAGTTGAGTAACAATGTGAATTCTCAGGTCAAAAGTGTCTCTTAATACTTGGAAGATTAAATAGAAGTTAACCCACAATTAGATATATTATAGTGAAACTGCAGAATATAATGGGGAAAAACACAGCCTAAAAATAAGAGTTAAAAATACAAGTTATGTATAAATAAATAACAGACTGACAGATGTTTAAGCAGCAGCAAGAGAGGTAAGAAGACAGAGGAATAACATCATCTTAGTGTTGAGCCTAAAGTACTATACCTAGGTAAACTATCCCAGTAGAATGAGAGCAAAAACAAAGATCAAGAGGATAAGCACACAGGCTCTTGCTAAAAGAACTATTAAAGGATATATTTTGGAAACAAAAAATTAAACAATGAGAAACGATGTACAATGTAAGAAGCAATGGTGAACATAGAAATTGATAAAATATATTTATTTAATTGTAGACAATGCAAAAGATTCATAGGTATGTACGGTTTAAAAAACATGATAAAATGAAGACTGGACAATAATTGCAAGATAGTATGGGCTATTTGGGGGGAAATATTAAAGCCATATTCAGGATCAGGAAGATGATACTTATAGATTTTGTAAGAAAAACTATAGTCACCAATTGTATCAGTTGAGTTTTGCTGCACAACAAACCACTATTAAACTTAGTGGCTTAAAACAAACACCACCTTATTTACTCTCCAGTTCTTTGGGTTGGCTGGGCAGTTTTTTTAATCTGTGCCAGCTCAGCTGGTCTTGACTCTGTCATGTATCTATGGTCAGCTGGTGACTCGCTAGATGACCTAGGATAGCCTAACTCATGTGTCTAGAAGCTGTCTGTCTGCTGGGATGCCTTAGTTCTCTTCCAGATTGCCCCTCATCTTCCAACAGGCTACCTTGGGGCTGTTCACATGGTAGTCCCAGGTTTCCAATGCTGCAAGAGAGCAAGCCTCACTGTGCAAACACTTTTTAAGCTTCTGCTTATGTCACATGTGCTAATGTCTTGTTAGTCAAAACATATCACATGGCCAACCCCAGATTCAAGGGGTGGGGAAATATACTCCACCCCTTGATAGGAGGAAAAGAATTTGTGGCTGTTTTTGGAATGTACCACAGTCTGCTTTCTGGCCACAAATTTGTTAACATTTCTTCCACGTGCAAAATTTGCTAATCCTCATCCTAGGCTCTCTGTCTCTTCCTACTTGTAGCATCAGGTTGGAAGTCTATGGTCTCATGATCTTACCATGTCTGGGTGTGAATGAGGCTCTACAGCAGTAGCTCCTTGGGTATGGCTCCTCTTGATCCAGAATTAAAAAAAAAAACTCACCTGCTCCCTACACCCCCAACATACAGTGGTGGAACAGGGACAGTATAACTTGAATAGACAATTCTCTTCAAACAGAACAGAAGGTACATAGCAGTCACTGGTCTGCAACAAATCTAAAATTCCCCCAGGGCAAACGTTGCAGGTCCCCCTACTCCAGGGTCAAGGAATGGCTTCCATTAGGGCTCAGTTCTGCTCCCTGGGGGCATGTTCCCAGTCCCTTGTTTTCCAAGGCCCTCAACTCTATTCCCTAGTCTCTTAGTTCTCCCCCTTAAAAAGTCTTTCCTTTTCCAAAAGAAGTGGCCCATGTTAACAGCTGAGTCAGTTTTTCATCTGGCTTCCCGTGCATAGATAGTTGAGAGCCCAAAGACCTCTTTGAAGTTTAATCAATCTTAGTCCCTTCTAGTCCAAGCTGATGATGCTCTTGCTGGTACAGTTTTCTTTAAAATATTGTGGGCTTTCTATGTAACAGATTTTGGTCCAACTCATTCAACTAAAGCTACACCCACAATTGATTTTTTCTCTAGATTTATTCATGGTGATTTGGGGTTAGGCTTCTGTCATGCCCTTAAGATTCTTAGAAGAGTTTTGTCTAGCTGGGAGTGTGTGCTAGGCACTTCCTTAAATCCTTCAGAAGCTTTAACAAATGGTCATACAGCCCTACTCTTGATTTGTTCTTTATCTTAAGCCTCCTTTTACTTTGAGTATCTTTTAATCACAGATTATATGAAAGATCGGAGATGAGAGACAGTTTTATTTTCCAATGCAGCAAATCCTGGGCCTTTTGTATTCCATCTAAATTCTGGTTGGAAACTGAACACTTCCTTCTCTAGCTCCTCTTGCCATACTTTATCATATGCAGTTAAGGGCTCCCAACTGACACTTTCGAAATTCTGTCTGAAGATCTACTTAGCTGTAACTGGAAGTTCATTAGGGTCTTTTTTTTTTTAAATCTCTCAAGTTACTGCAAGCTTCAGTGTTACCAATTGTTTTATCTCAACACAAGTCATCATTTTTCTAGCCTCTAATAGAAGTTTTTTCTAGCCTTTCCAAACTGTTTCCCTACTGCTTTCCAAACCACTACAAAAGCCACTATTCCAAAACCAGTACCACATGTTTTAGGTTTTTGTTATGGTACAACCCTACCCTTGAAACCAATTTCTGTATCAATTAGCTTTTGCTGAATAACAAACTACCCCAAAATGTAGAGACTTAAACCACAGCCATTATTTCTATCACAATTCTGTGGGTTGGCTAGGTGGTATTTCAGGTCTGGACCAGCACAACTGATCTCTTATTAAGTGCAACTAAAGCTATTCTTTGAGGAAAATTTATGGCCTTAAATGAATTCATTAAAAATTCAAAACATGAAAAATAAGTCGAATATTGTATTATTTAAGATTGTATTTGACTGTATGTAAAAGATAATCTAAACGATCATGGCTTAAGTGACCTAGAGGTTTAACATTTGTGATATAACAAGAAGTTTGGGGGCAGTCCAAGGCAGATATGGAGGCTCCATGATGCCACTGCGGTTCCAGGTTTTTCTAACTTTCCATTCATCTATACTTAGCTTTCATACTTGTGCTTGCTGCCTCATGGTTGCAAAATTGCTACTTCATTTCCAGTTTTGTATCCATATTCCAAGCATGATGAGGAAAAAGGACAGGTGTGAAAGAGGCATGTACCTTTAATTAAAGAGCTTTTCTGGCAGCCCAACACAGTAACTTCCACTTGTATATCATTGGTTAGAACTGTGTCATATGGCAGTTTCTAGCTGCAAGGGAGCCTGGGAAGTATAGTTTGTTTTTTAGCATGGCGCATTGCCTTCCCAACCCAGACAGGTTTGTTAGTAAGAAATGAGGGAGAATAAATATTGTGTAGAAAAGTATTATTGTCTACTATATATGTCCCTCTCAAGAAGCTAGAAAAAGAACAAAATAAACTTTTGAAAAAGTAGAAGGAAGGAAACAAAAGTAGGGAGACAAATGAAATGAAATAGAAAACAATTTGGAGGATAAAAAAGTGATGAAATAGTAAATCCCTAGCAAGAGTGGGTTTTTTCCCCCAAAAAAGGAGCCACAAATAATATTTTGAATGAAAGGGAAATATCACTACAGGTATGAAAATGATAATAAAAATCAAAAGACTATACTCTGAAAACTTTTATGCCAAAATTTGGATTGGGAGAAGACATGGATAATTTTCTAGGCAAATATAATTTGCCATAACTACTTCAAAAGATATAGAAAACTCCAATAAAATAACAATGATCAGAGAGCTTAAAGTGATAAAGAGACTTCTTCCTCAAAAAATGTCAGGCTGAGATGGTTTATGTATATACTTTGTTCCACTTCCAAGAAGTAGTAACTCTAATATTGTACAAACTGTTTAAGAGAATAGAAAATAAGAAAAGCTATCTACTTTTACAGTGATAGTAATACCCAAACCAGACAAGAAGATTACAAGATAGGAAAATTATAGACCAATCATATTTATAAACATAGATGCTTATGAAATATTTGCAAATCTATTTCAAATACATTCTAAGTAGAGCTTGTGCAAGGAATCTAAAGATGATTTGACATTGGAAAATATATTAATGTAATAAAGCATGTTAACAGATTAATAATACCTATAATCTATTAGATACAGAAAAAGAATTGGTCAGAATTTAGTACTCATACATGAGTGAGACAAACTTATCAGCAAACTAAGAATAGAAGGGAACTTCCTTAACTTGATAAAGAATATCTATTAAAATAGTGCAGCAAAAACTCTCTTCAACAGTAGGATTAGGTTCTCTTTCAATAAAGTCATGAAAAAGGAAAGAATGCACTTTATCACTATTTATTTTCAGCATCGTATAGGAGGTTCCAGGACCTCCCTCAGATACCCAAATCAATGAATGCTCAAGTCCCTGTTTAAAGTGGTGTAGTATTTGCATATAACTTACGCACATCCATATACTTTAAATCATAATATAATACCTAATAAAATGTAAATGCTATGGAAATAGTTGTTATACTGTATTGTTTGTATTTTTTATTATGGTATTATTATTTTGCATAGCATTTTTTCCAAAATATTTTTGATCCACAGTTGGTTTAATCTGTGGATATAGATTATAGAGAGTCGATTTTATACAGTAAGAGCTTGCCAAGTTCTCTAGATACAGTAGCAATATATCAAAATCCTAGTCATCAGTAATAACCCATAAACAAATTAATAGATAAAGGATCCCATTTTCAACAAAAACAAAAGTCTCAATATACCCAGAAGTACACCTAACCAAAAAATGTACAAGAATATTTTTGGAGAAAATTACAAACAAGTATTGAAAGGGAAAAAAAAAAGATATCCTTAATAAATGGAGAAAAAGGCTTTGTTCTGAACTAGAAGATTCATGATAAAGGTGCCAGTTCTCCACAAATTAATTCATAGGTTAAATGCACTTCTATGGATCAGGATGTGGAACAGCAGACTCCTACACTGCTGAAAGGGTCGTATATATCAGTACAACAGCTTTAAGAAACAATCAGGTTACATCCTTTACACACAGGAATTTCAGTCCTAAATGGAGAATCTTTCTTGTGCACATCAGTAGACATGCATTAAAATATTCATTGCAGCAAAAAAATAGGAAACAGTCTAAGTTTCCATCAGTAGAAGAATGAATAATAGTGATAGTAATAGAATGAAATATTATATACAGCAGTAAAAGGAACTACATTTCTGAAGAGATCAATCTCAAAAACATGCTGAATGAAAGAAGCAAGTTACAGAAGGATATGAAGAGAGTCTAGATGACTTTTAGAGTCTGAAAAACTGCTTACATAGTGTTTATATTTGTATTGTCTTTTTATGTATCCATACAAACATGATAAACAGTGATGGTGCTTATTCTAGGGAGGAAAGGACATGGAAATGGGAAAAGAGGGTTCACAAAGAGCCTCAGGTGTATCTGATGCCCTTTTTATAAAGGACCTGTTTTGTCTCTGTGATAGAAATCTTTCACTATTAAAAGGTGTTTTATCCTAAATACACTAAGGTATTTTGGATTGAATCCTGGAACGTTCCTTGGTATACTTGGGGGATTGGTTTCAGGACTTCTGCGCATGCCAAGTTCTGCATATACTCAAGGCTCTGCAGAACCTGCATATGAGAGAAGTCGGCCCTCTCTATACTTGGGTTTCGCATCCCATGAATACAGTATTTTCGATCCACATTTGGTTGAAAAAAATCTGTGTGTAAGTGGACTAGTGCAGTTAAATTTAAACCCTTGTTGTTCAAGGGTCAACTGTAGTTGAAAAAACTGGTGAAATCCAAATTGAATCTGGATTAGCTGGATGTGGTGGTGGGCGCCTGTCATCCCAGCTACTGGGGAGGCTAAGGTGGGAGGATAGCTGAGCCCAGGAGTTCGAGGTTACAGTGAGCCATGATTGCATCACTGCACTCCAGCTTCGGTGACAGAGTGAGACCCTGTCTCTTAAAAAAAAAAAAAGAAAAAAAAGGATATGCTAGAATTACAAATAAAATCTGGAGTTTAATAAATAGAATGTACCAGTGTTAGTTTCTTAGTTTTGACAGATTTACCATGGTAATGTAATAGGCTAACATTAGAGAAAATTGGGTGAAGGGTATACAAAGACTCTCTGTATCATCTTTGCAACTTTTCTAAAAATCTAGCTATTCCCAAATAAAACATCTATTTTAAACAGTGTGGGGGAATGGATTTTATTTTTTAAAATGGCTCTCACAGTTGTTTCCCCTGCACCACTCCCTTAGCACTCTCCACCCTGAGCCCTGTCTCTGGGGTGTATGTACATCTGACAGGTCCTTGTAAATATTTCCTGGGTTAATGCTTCTAGTCTGTGTGTCCTGCACATCTCATCAGTGCTGTTTTAGAACACTCCCTAGAGGGCAAAACCAGTCTCTGCCAAGTCTGATTTACTCAAATTTCATGAAGTAAAATCCTTGGTGCTCACCTAGGATTCAGAAATCTTAGAGCTAGAAGGAACACCAGCAGAGTGCCCTGTCCAGCCCCTTTCCACAGGGAGGTAAGGTACCTGGAGGCCAGGGAGGCTGAGGAACTCAGTGAACAGAAAGGACTAGAACCCAGAAGTTTTGCTTCCCAGGATTATCTTTGCTCTCACCTCATTATTTCTCATAATAAAGGCAAATGAACATCCTCCCTTATTTGTTTTAAAAACCAGAGGAGAGGCCAGGTGCAGTGGTACATACCTGTACTATTGTCCCAGCTACTCAGGAGGCTGAAGTGGGAGGATCGCTTGAGGCCAGGAGTTTGAGGCTGTAGTGCACAATGATTGCACCTGTGAATAGCCACTGCACTGCGAGATAGTGAGACCCTGTCTCTAATAAAAAAAAAAAAAAAAAAAAAACTCCAAGGAGAAGAGTTATATATTTGCCCAGAAATAGAGACAAAAGACACTGGAGTTGGAGACATCAAGGTGAAGTTGGTGCATCTTTTTATCCCTTTGCTTATGGATCTTCATGGGATTAAAGACTGCCTACCCCCAAGGGAAGTGTGGGCTGGGGTGCAGAGGGAACTAAGAGTTATAGAATGTGTTCCTGTCTCCCAATCCTTATCACACCCTCTGGAGAGGTCAACTGCTCCCATCTTACAGATGAGGTAACAAGGCTTAGAAAGGTTAAATGACTTCCCTAAGGTAGTAAAACCAATAAGAGAAAGGCCTGTTTTATAGGAAGACAGGACTGATTCTAAGAATTCGTGACTGAAATGCAAATTAAAACCACAGTGAGATACCATCTTACACTAGTCAGAATGGCTATTATTAAAAATTTTTTAAATAACACATTGATGAGGATGGGGAGAAAAGGGAACTCTTATACATTGTTGGTAGGAATGTAAATTGGTACAACCCCTATGGAAAATAGTATGGAGATTTCTCAAAGAACTAAAAATAGAACTACCATTGAATCTAGCAATCTCACTACTGGGTATCTACCCAAAGGAAAATAAATCATTATATCAAAAAGATACCTGTATTTGTATATTTATTGAAGCACTATTTACAATAGCAAAGATGTGAAATCAACCTAAGTGTCCACCAATGGATGATTGGATAAAGAAAATGTGGTATATATACACAATGGACTACTATTTGTCCATAAAAAAGAATGAAATAGTATCTTTTGCAGCAACGTGGATGGAACTGGAGGCCTTTATCTTAAGTGTGATAACTCAGATCCAGAAAGACAAATACAGCATGTTCTTACTTATAAGTGGGGGCTAAATAATATGTTCACATGGAAGCAGAGTGTGGAACGACAGACAATGGAGACTCAGAGGGGTGAGGGGGTTGGGTAGGGGTGGGTGATGGGAGGTTGCTTGGGGGTACAATGTGCATTGCTTCAGTGATGGATGCACTAAAGGCCCTGACTTCACCACAGTGCAATATATCAATGTAGCAAAATTGCACTTGTACCCCATGAATATATACAAATAAAAATAAATGGGGGGAAAAAAAAGAACTCATGAATAAGGAAGAACCCTCTGAAGGCAGGGAGGATAAATTCCCTAGAGCTGATTTCCACTCTCAGAAGAGCTGTGGCTGGGAATGATGTAGATTGTGAGTCCAGGCAGAACAGCCAGCCTGGGACAGGCTTAGGACAGCTTCAGGGGGTGGACATCAGGCCTGCCAGGACTACAAGCCACAACAGATTCTTCCCTCTGGAAAAGAAAATGTTCTCCCTGCTCATTCCTCCCATCCCTCATTCCTCTGTCCCATCCCAGCTGAGGGGGGCCCATGTCCACTAGCCTTCCTGGAGAGGCCTCTTCAAAACCAAGGTCCCCCCTTTGTTTAGTAGGTGTGGGAGAGGCTCTTGTGACTGAAGAGGACACCTCAGGGCTTGATCGAGATGTGTGTGAGAGTAAATGAAATCACTATACGAATGTGGTTTTTGGCTGAACACAGAGCGTAAGCCTAGGAGGTTTGTGGGAGCAAGGAGGGAAAGTGCCTTTTGAGAGAGGTCTCCCAGGAGAATATGAGATTAGTTGAGGTTCAGTGAGTTCCTTTGTTGCTAACTCAAGAAGCATATTTGAAGGGATAAGCCCCCTCACTTAGAGCAGAGCATCCTAGCCTTGTCACCATAGTGACAGTGCTCAAACAGAGGCTTAAAAACCAGAAGCGCCAGGTCAGAGGGACTCCTTTGGAGCCATGTTTCCCTGGTAGAGGTCCCAGCTATTGTGTGCTGCGGAGGAGAGGGGCAGGGAGTTTGAATAGCTTCCCTTCCTTCCTGTCTCTTGCTGTGGGGCTTTTGTTTGGTTTTCCTCTCTGGACTGATGTGGCCTTTGGAAAGGGGTGCCTCTCTGCAGAAGGAATAGTCTTCATTTAGACCTGTGTCAAAAGCTGGAGGCATCTCTGTTTTTCAGGCCCTTTTCTTTCTTGGGTATGCTGTTAGCTTGCCATTCTGGAACTTAACAGAGTTCTCTGTAAAGCCAGCCACCTTGCCCCTGTTCCTGTTAGAACATGAATCTGTTTGCAGCAAGCTACACATACTCTCCTCCTTGTCCTGCTCCCTAGCTTGGATCCCCTTGGGCCTGGTTGTTCCTTCCTACCTCATAGGGAAAGGATAAAAGGGCCCGTACAACCAGGCTAACCTGAGATGTGGTCACTATCACTGGTCACTTGGCTTATGTGGCCTCTTTAAACTGTACGCCAATTAGCAAGGACATATTAAAAGACATGATTGGTTCTTCTAATCAGTCTGACTTCATTGCTTCCAGTACCTTTGACATCTACCTGGTCTTCTGCATCTCTGCTTTGACAATCTGGTTTCTAGACTTTGGCTTACTTTGACTTGTGGATTGCTGACACGTGAGCTACTGAATTACTGACAGGGGCATGGTAAAGGGTGTCTAGATTTTATTATTCCTCCTGTCTGATGAGCCATGTTCCACGCTATCCCAAGACCATACTCTAAGCCCCACCAAGCCCTCTGCCTTCAGTATCAGAATGTGTAGGTTCTGTCTTGCCAGAGCCAACATGGTATCTGGCACAGCAGCACGTTGGGAGCCAGCCAAAGGTGTATTAGATGTAGTCATGCCTTACACTGCTTGCAGTATAGTGATAGGTGAATATAAGTTCCTCAAAAAAGGGATCTTTGTCTATTTTGCTTTGTTCATTAATGTATCCTGTTACATTAGAACAGTGACCAGTATTTAAGTGTTTAATAAAAATGTGTTGAATAAATGAATGAATGGACACAATGTCCATGTACAATGTCCATATACAATGTCAAAAGAGAGAAGTACAATAAATAGGGAAATTTTGGAGAGATGAGATAATGGCAGATGAAACCAACAAAAAGTTGATCTTGTTTATTGATATTGACTGTGATTTTTTGGAATTTGTTGAGACTTGCATTATAACCTCTTGCAGTTTAATTTTTAAAAATATTTCCTATGTGCTTGAAAAGAATAATGCATATTTTGTAATTATCAGGTATAGGATTCTATATATGTCTGTTAGATCAAGCTTTTTTGCCTATGGTAACAAACTTGGGAGTTTTCACACAAATGATTGTGAGACTGAATTAAATTAAGCAGAATCAGTCTGATAATGAGCTGTTATATTGGGGATACAGTTACTGGACCCCCATTCCTAAAACTAATGCCAGGGATATCCTCTATGTCTTTATCTCACTTCTGTTATTATGTAGTGATTCTCTTTCCTGATTGATTACATTAAAGTCTATTTTGTCTGATATTAATTCAGCTATTCCAATTCTCTTATGGTTAGTTTTTGCCTGACATATTTTTTCATTCATTTCTTTCAATGCCTTTATGTGTTTTAGGTTCATCTTATGAACAAAATATAGTTGTAATATATAGATACAGATATAGATGTTACATATAATATTATATAATATTAATATATATAATTTGTCTTTTTAACTGGCAAATTTGGTCCATTTATATTTATTGTAATTTCTGATACAGTAGGAGTTGGAGAGACATGAGTGTATGGGGATGGAAGAATTGCTGATGGCCATGATGGCAGACAATCTACCAAAACAGTGTACTAGAAGATACCAAATAAATGTCAGTTCTTCTTTCCAACTCCTGTCTCTAGTTTCTGCCTACTGGATATTTGGATGATTTAAGTTGATTTTGTCTGATCAGCTCCTTGAGTGCAAATGTTGTATCCCCCTGATGACACTTTCAGCTTCTCTAACCTCTTGCAGACCTTGTGGGCGGTGCATGAAAGAACTGGGATGATTTCAGGAGGGTTAAAGAGGGAGTGGGTGGAAAGGAAATTATGGCCAGGAGGTGTTGATGACTCATTGAAAACATGTGAATGGAAAGGAATGCTTGAAATAGGGTGGTAGCTGGGAAGAGCAGTAGGTTCTAAATATGGGTATTTTAAAGAGAGGATGTCTGGAGGTAAAGACAAAGGGACTGACAGAAAAGAAATGGTTGAAGATATTAATGAGGCAAGAATTAAGATGTCACTTATTAGCCTCTTTAGAGTAAATAGCAGGAAGAGAGAGGTGTACAGAAAGAAATGTTTTTACATAGTGTACTATAGAAATACACATCCCTATTAAATTATTGGTGTAAACTACGTTAAGATAAGCAATATGATTTTTTAAATGTAGATGAATCTCATATTTTCTTACCAGCTCTTAATAAACATTAATTAAGCCAACTGGATTTTCTTTTTCTACTCTTTCTCAGCACTAGAAAGAACTTACAATGTAATCAAGTCTATATTCTTAACTAAGGTAGGAGACCCCTGACAGCATCCCTGACAGATAGTTGTCCAGAACCTTTTGAATACTTGTGGTTTTAAGAATCTACCACCTCAAATACAAAGCAGCTGCCTTTGTCCAGAGATCTGATAATACGAAGCCCTTTTATTCAGTAGAAATCTGCCTGTGTGTAACCAGCTTTCTATGGAACAACATATGAATATAATTTCATTACATGTTTGAAGTCTCTACCATATATCTGTCCCTTCATACCCATATTCTAACATCACCTGAGACCTTTCTTATAAGAGGACTTCTGGATCCTCCAAGAAGCTTGTACCTTTTTTAAACAAGACATCTCAGTTTTTTTGCATTCTGACTAAAGCAGTTGTCCAGAACCATGAATGACAATTGAATTTTGTAAGATGCTTTTTTTTGGTATCTAACAAAATGATATAATTTTATTCTCTTTAGTCAGTTGGTATTATGAATTACACTGATTTTGAAATGTTGAACCAGCCTAATGTTTCCAGGATAAACTCCATGTGATAATAATATATTTTTTCAAAATATATTGCTGAATTTGATTTGCTAGTATTTTGTTGAGGATTTGTGTTTGTATTCATGAAGAATATTGGTCTGTGTTTTTCTTTTTTGGTAATGTCTTTATCTTATTTTCTTATCAAGAAATGTTTGCCTCATAAAATTTCTTTAATTCAGGGTATCTATTTCTTCTTGTGTGAGTTTTGGTAGTTTGCATCTTTCAAGGAATCTGTCTATTTTATTTAAGTTGTCAAGTTTATGGGCATAGAATTATTCATGATATTTATTATCTTTTTAATTTTTTTATTTTACAGATTAGGGGGTACAAGTGCAGTTTCCTTATGTGAACATATCATGTAGTGGTGAAGTCTGGGCTTTTAGTGTATCCATCACCCAAGTGGTGTACATTGTACCCATTAAGTAATTTCTCTTCACTCATTCACCTCCCAGCCTCCTACCCTTCTGAGTCTCCAATGTCTGTTATTCCTTTCTCTATGTCTATGTGTACACACATTATTTAGCTCCCACTTATAAGTGAAAACGTGGTATTTGACTTTCTTTTTGAGTTATTTCACTTAAGGTCATGGCTTCCAGTTCAATCCATGGTTCTGCAAAAGACATGATCTCATTCTTTTTTATGGCTGAGTAGTAGTCCATGGTGTGTGTATATGTGTATGTACATACACATACACCACATTTTCTTTACCCAATCATCCATTGATGGACACTTCAGTTGATTTCGTTATCTTCACTATTGTGAATAGTGCTGTGAGAAACATATGAGTGTAGGCATATTTTTGCTATAATGATTTCTTTTCCTTTGGGATTGCTGGATCAAATGGTAGTTCTATTTTTAGTTCTTTGAGAAATCTACATACTTTTTTCTATAGAGGTTGTACTATGATTTACATTCCCACTAACAGTATATAAGAGTTCTCTTTTCTCCGCATTCTTGCCAACATCTATTTTTTTTTTTTACTTTTTAAATAATAGCAATTCTGACTGGCATAAGATGGCATCTCATTGTGGTTGTAATTTGCATTTGTCTGATGATTAGTGATGTTGACCACTTTTTCATATCCTTGTGGCCATTTTTATGTCTTCTTTTGAAAGATGTCTGTTCATGTTCTTTGCCCACTATTTAGTGGGGTTATTTGGTTTTTTTTTGTTAAGTTGTTTAAGTTCCTTGTATATTCTGGATATTAGTCCTTTGTCAGATGCATAGTTTACAGATATTTTCACCCATTCTATAGGTTGTCTGTACACTTTTTGATTATTTCTTTTGTTGTGAAGAAGCTTTCTAGTTTAATTAAGTCCCATTTGTCTATTTTTGTTGTTGTTGTGTTTGCTTTTGAGGTCTTAGTCATGAAATCTTTGCCTAGGCCAATGTCCAGAAGAGTTTTTCCTAGGTTTTCTTCTAGCATTTTTGTAGTTTCAGGTCTTACACTTAGGTCTTTAATCCATCTTGAATTAGTTTTTGCATTTGGTGGGGGGGGAGGTCCAGTTTCATTCTTTGGCATGAAAGAATGAAATGTTTCATTCTTTGGCTATCCAATTTTCCCAGCACCATTTATTGAATAGGGTGTCCTTTCCCCAGTGTATGTTTTTGTCAATTTTGTCAAATATCAGTTGGCTATAGGTCCATGGTTTTTTTTTTTTTTTTTTGTGCACCAACATTTTTAATGACTTTTTGGTATTTTTATTGTAGGGATGTATCATAATTTATTTCTTCACTGTTGGGTATTAAGGTTGTTTCACATTCTTAGCCAAAATAAACAATTCTGGAATAAACATCTTGTGCAGGCACCTTTGAATAGATTGCTTCCTTAAAATGAATTCCTTAGAATGAAACTGCTGGTAGGCTATGGAAGGGATTTTACATATTGTCTTTTCCAAGCTTCTGCCAATATTTTAAAACCTTCTAGAACACGTTCCAAAAGAGGTCACTTAACCTGAAGTTAGTTATGTCCAGTCATAGGGAACTCAGCACTTGACAATATCAGGAGCTACCACTGATGAAGCCTACAGTATTTTTGGAACAGTACTAGTCTCTTTATATGCATTTTCTTATTTCATCCTCTTAATGACTATAAAGTAAGTATTATTCAGATTTTACATTGCAGAACTTGAGGCTGACAGAGACTAACTTTCCCAAGGTACTGTGCCAAGGGGTGGGAGACCCAGAACTCAAACCCAGGTCAGCCTGACTCCAGAGCCCATGGTAATTCCACTAGTAGCCTATCTTGGGACTGCTAGGAAGCCCTTTCAGATATTGTAGGTCCATGGTTTTATTTCTGGGTTCTCTATTCTGTTCCACTGATTTTTATGTCTATTTTTATACCAGTGTCATGCTGTTTTGGTTACTGTTGCCTTGTAATATAATTTGAAGTCAGGTAATGTCATGCTTCCCCCTTTGTTCTTTTTGCTCAGGATAATTTTGGCTATTTGGGCTCATTTTTGGTTCCATATGAATTTTAGAATTGTTTTTTCTAATTCTATAAAATGTGGCATTGGAACTTTGATATGAATTGCATTGAATCTGTACATTACTTAGTGCAGTATGGTCATTTTAACAATATTGATTCTTCCAATCTGTGAGTATGAAATGTTTTTCCATTTGTTTGTGTCATCTACAGTTTTCTTTAAAACAGTGTTTTGTAGTTTTCCTTGTACAACTCTTTCACCTCCTTGGTTAAATGTATTCCTAGGGTTTTTTTGGGTTTTTTTTGGTAGCTATTGTAAATGGGATTGACTTCTTGATTTTGTTCTCAGCATGATCATTATTGGTGTATAGAAATGAGACTGATTTTTGTGTGATGATTTTGTATCCTGAAACTTTACTGAATTCATTTATCAAATCTGGGAGTCTTTTGGTAGAGTCTGTAGGGTTTTCCAAGTTTAAAATCATATTGTTAGCAAACAGAGATAATTTGACTTCTTCTTTTCTCACTTGGATGCCTTTTGTTTTTTTCTCTTGCCTGATTGCTCTGGCTAGCACTTCCAGTACTGTGTTGAATAGGAGTAGTGAAAGTAGGCATCCTTTCTTATTCCAGATCTTAGGGGGAATGCTTTCAGTTTTTCCCTGTTCAGTATGATGTTGGCTGTGGGTTTGTCATATATGGATTTTATTGTTTTGACATATGTTCTTTCTATGCCTAGTTTGTTGAGGGTTTTTATCTTTTTAATGCCTGTGGGATCTGTAATAATGTCCCTTCTTTCCTTCCTGAGTTTTATAATTTGTGTCTTCTTTCTTTTTGCCCTGATCAGCATGACTACAGCCTTACCAATTTTATTGATCTTTTCAAAGAAAAAAGTTTTGGTCTCATCAATTTTCTTCCTTTTTTAAGTTTCTTTGATTTCTGATTTTATCTCTATTATTTCTTTGCCTCTGATAGATTTGGACTTAATTTACTCTTTTTCTAGTTTTCTAAAGTGGAAGCATAGATCATTGAACTGAGACTTTATTTATTTACTAATATAAGCACTTAATGCTATACATTTTCTTCTAAGCTTTTTCTGCATCCCCCCAAATTTGGTACCTTGTGTTTTCATATTCATTCAATTTGAAATATTTTCTATTATTCATTGTGGCTTCTTTTTTGAACTATGAGTTATTTAGAAATGTGTTGTTTAATCTCCATTTTAGGAGTTTTTCAGATATCCTCTTGTTATTAATTTCTAGTTAATTTCATTATGATTAGAGAACATTTCCATATGATGTCACTTCTTTTAATTTGATTCAGGTTTGTTTAGTAGCCCAGAATATGGTCTATATTGATGAATGTTTCATGTGCACTTGAAAAAATGTGTATTT
The DNA here is from genome assembly GCA_023783475.1 of Daubentonia madagascariensis. Taxonomy (NCBI): domain Eukaryota; kingdom Metazoa; phylum Chordata; class Mammalia; order Primates; family Daubentoniidae; genus Daubentonia; species Daubentonia madagascariensis. The sequence continues at coordinate 20,541,210 of JAKFHU010001631.1, read as the reverse complement.
TTCATTTATTGAGTAGAGTGTCCATTCATTCAAGTTGGTTTATAGTGATGTTCAACCCTTCTATATCCTTACTTATTTTCTGTGTACTTGTTTTTATCAATTTCTGAGAGAGGATGTTGAAGTCTCTAACTACAAGTGTGGATTTTCCTATTTCTTCAGTTCTAAGAATTTTTGAATAATGTATTTTGGAGCCCTGTGTTGGATGCATGCACAGTTAGGACTGTTGTACTTTCTTAGTGAATCGACCCATTCATCATTATGAAATTACTCTCTTTACTTATTATTATTCCTTGTTCTGAAGTCTACTTTGTCTGATATTAATATAGCCATTTCAGTTTTCTTTTGATTAGTGCTTGCATTTATATATTTTTATTCTTTTGTTATGAACCTATCTCCATTTTTATATTTAAAGTAAGCTTTTTTGTAGACAGCATATTATTGGGTCTTGCTTTTTAATTCAATCTGACAATCTTTAATTGGTGTATTTAGACCATTTACATTTAGTGTAATCATTGTTATGGTTGAATTAAAATCGATCATCTATATTTTTATTTGTTTCATCTCTTCTTTGTTCTTTTTATCCTCTTTTTCTGCCTGCCTTTGTATTAATTGAGAATTTTTGTTATTTCATTTTATCTCTATTATTTATACTTCTTTAAAAATATTCTTATTTATACTTCTTTAAAAAATGTACTATGTGCTCTAGTGTTTACAACATACATGTTTCATCATATTCTACCTTCAAATAATATATCACTTCAGGTATAGTACAAAAAACCTTAGAATATTGTACTCCAAGTACTTCTTTCTCAACTTTTATACTGTTGTTGCCATTATGCATTTTTCTTTTGCATATCCTATAAACTCTCAGTACATTACTACTATTTTTACTTTAAAAAGTCAATTATCTTTTAAAGCAATTAAACATTTTTTTATTAAAATGTCTTTTATATTTACCTTCATTTTAACCATTTCTGGAGATCTTAGTTTATTCGTTTAGATCCAAGTTCTGTCTGGTATATTCCTTCTGCCTGAAGAAATTCTTTTAATGGTTTTCATAGTACAAGTCTGTTAGTAATTAATTCTCTCAGGTTTTCATTTGGTGTTAAAAGTCTTTATTTTCCCTTTATTTTGAGAGATGTTTTCATGTGTATAGAATTCTGGATTGGTAGGTTTTTTGTTTGTTTGTTTGTTTGTTTACTTTCAGTACTTTTAAGATGTCATTTTGTTGTTTTTGGTTTGCATTGTTTCAGATGAGAAGTGTGATTTAATGTGCTCCCCCACCCTAACTGCCTTTAAGATTTTCTTTTTATCTTTGATTTTCAGCAGTTTGAAGATGATGTGCCTAGGTGTATTTGATTGTTTTTGTTTGTTTGTATTTATACCACTTGGAGTTCTCTGAGATTCTTGGATTTGTAGTTTGAGGTCTTTCATTATTTTTGGAAAATTCTTGGTCATTATTTAAATATTTCTTCTGCCCCATTCTCTATTTATTCTCCTTCTGAGATTCCAATTACATGTATGTTAGACCATTTGACACTTTCCCTTAGCTCTTAGATGCTTTGTTCTTCTTTCTTTTCCCTACTCTTTTATTTCTTTGTGTTTCAGTTTGATAATTTCTGTTGACCCATCTTCAAGACCACTGATTTTGTTTCCTCAGTTGTGTCGAGTCTGCTGGTGGGCCTGTTGAAGGCATCCTTTATCCATAGAAGCAGAAAGTAGATTATTGGTTGCCTAGGGTTGGGGGACTTTGGGGGGTCATGGGGACTGACTGTGAATGGTAACAGCATTTTTTTTTCAGGTAATGAAAGTGTACTAAAATTCATTGAGGTGATGGCTGTGCAACTGTGTAACTATACTAAAAAAACATTGATTTGTATACTTTAAATTGTGTGGTATGTGAATTATATCTCAATATAGCTGTTTTATATATATATTTAAAATATAAATGCTTATATATTTTATATTCATGGTATAGGTTCAAAGGCTACATTGATAAAAATCTGGCAGGAATCAGGGAGGGACACAACATCTTACTGATGATGCTGAAGGACAGACAGAACAAAAGTAATTCTGAAGGAAGTACTAGCGTAACTGATGCTGGTAAAAGGATAGAGATTATACATATTATTTTAGTCTATGTTATGTATTTGATTCTAAGTGTTGGAAACTGGCTGTACTAACTAGTAAGTGTTGTTAATCAGTTCATGTCTTTATCCTTTCATGTATTTTGTTAATTCCTATAGATAAAATGTGATTTATATTTATTACTCGTATAGATAAAAAAGTTTCAAGTAATTTCATTGCTTTGAGTTCTCTCTAGTGTTCAAGCTTCTCTCTACTGTGTGTCCTACGATGCCTGACCCACTGGGTACTGGTGTTATCTGGTAGCGTTAATATTGGATTTTATGACCTGGGCCAGGCACAGTAGCTCATTCCTGTAACCCCAGAAATTTGGGAGGCCAAGGCAGGAGGATCACTTGAGGCTAGAAGTTTGAAGTTACAGTGAGCTATGATTACACCATTGCACTCCAGCCTGGGTAATGGAGCAAGATCCTGTCTCTGAATTAAAAAAAAAAAAAAAAAAAGACCTGGTTGGGAGTTTCCATATTATCTCCTTCTATTATTAAAAAAAAATAAAGTTGGCCTCTGGAGAGTTCCCCAAACTCAGAATTTCAAACATCTTTCCTAGGGAAGTTTCACTAGGAAATCCACAAGCATCACGTGGTAGCCTAGCAGATGCTCCTTCTCTGCAGAGAAGTTACCCATGCCCTGGGGCGTTGTATGTTTCCAGACACTCAGAACTCTTCTACATGGTCTTGATGTTTCTGGTATGGCATCACCCCCAAAGTATATTAAGTGAAAAAAGCCAGGTGTAGAATAGTGTGTGTAATATGCTGTCATTTGTATTTAAGAAAAAATAGGGATAAAATATACATGTATTTTTATAGCATATCTCTAGAAGATGCCAATGACATAGCTGACTTTGTGGAAGAGAAGTAGGTTGTGTGTACTTAGGAGAGGGGTGGGTGAAGACCTTTCACTGTTTACCTTTTGTGTGTCTTCAATTGTGGGGCGAAGGAAAACCTCCCCTTCATCTCTGAAGGTTCACTGAAAATCAACTGACAAAAGGCTGATTAATAGGAGAAAGGCATACAAATTTATTTGATCATAGTTTTACAGGACACAGGAGTCTTCAGAATAAAGACCCAGAGATACAGGGGAAACTGTCCATTTTTGTGATGCTTAGGTTCAACAAAGTATGGACAGCCATGTCGAAATATTGGACAAAATGAATATGATATAATGCTAATAGACTGAGTGGGGAAACCCAGCAAGGCCTATTTAGATTCTTGGCCTCTCTGTGCGGCATTCTTTCCTTCTGCATATGGGGCAGGACCCTCTCTATAATGGGAGTCTTATGATCTACAATAAAAAAATGTAGGTCAGATAATTTCTTTATGGCAAGAGGTTGGTCAGATAATTTCTTTATGGCTAGTTTTTACACAGAAAGGTGGTGGGGGTGTGGGGAAGGAACTTTATGGCCAGCGGTAGGTCAGATAATTTCTTTATGACTAGTTTTTACACAGAAAGGTGGGGTGTGGGGGTGGGAGAGAAAGTTTGAGTAATATTTTTAGGTTTTATGGCTGGCTTTGGGGAAAAGGAGTTCTGGTTTCCATGACCTGCCTTGGGGAAAAGGGATTCTGGTTTCTATGGCCAGCCTCTCGGGAGAATAAGGGGCCAGAGACAGGAGGGCAGGAGAAGGTCAGAGAGAAACTTGTGCTTCTAAGGCTGTTTCTGAGGCCTTCATTTTGGGGTGTTGTTTTCTGAGCCCCAACACAATTTTGAACCTCTTCTATTCAAAAAGAAGTACAAGCTAAATTTAAAACCTAAAAATCCTTCTAGGATGGTTAATCAAACTTGAGACTTGGACAAGCCCCTGGTAATTTATCCTTTGCCCCCATTTCTCGTCGTTAGATCTTCCCTCGTCAGGCCCTCCATCCCAATTGTTTGCCAGCAACAGACATGTCGAAACATCTCCCTGCCTCTCAGTGTCTGATAGGAACTCTACATGGGGATGAGGCAGCATTTCTAAAATATTTTATGTTACTAATTGCCATATATAGCCCCATACTTTCTAGACCAGTCGTTCTCAAACTTTAGCCTGCCTCAGAGCCACCTGGAGGGCTTGTTAATACACAGGTTTCTCAGCCCCACCCCGGAGTTTCTGATTCAGCAGGTCTGGGGGAGGACCCAAGAATCTGCATTTCTAAGAAGTTCCCAGGTGATGCTAACTAGGGACCACACTTTGAGAACCACTGCTCTAGACTAAAATAGTTTCTCCTGTGATGTATTGATATATATGCGGTTTTGGTGTTCCAGCTGTGTCCTCATTTAGTTAGACATATAAAGAAATGAAAATCAGGAGAGGTAGGTTCCTTTCCACGGGCATGCCCGTAGTGCACCATCGTCCAGCTCTCTGTCCAGCCAGCGTTGCCGGCAGCCTCCTTCCTCCTCATGAGACAATATGCGCTTTACCACCAGCAGAGCTGACACATCAGAAACCTGGCATCCCCTCCATCTGTACTTCCCAGAGCAGACATTCTTGTGGTCACTGCTGCCAACTCCCTGTGAAGACTTAATTGGTATTTAAGAGGAGGCACAAGAAGAGCCCTGCTGATTACTGATTTCCTTCCCAGTGTTTCTCTGGAAGGGCGCGGTAGCATTTTAGGCCAGATACTTCTTTATAGTGAGCATTCTGTTTAATGTGGGACATTGGGTCCCCTTCCCCTGTCCTCAAGTCATTGTGACAATGTGATCCTACCACACATCCTAATGTTCCCCCACCTGCTCCCCCCATGGGTGATGAGGACAGCACAACTTTCCATTGAGAACCACAGAGACTTGTTTGTATTAAACTACCAGACCCCTGCCCAAACCATTGCTTTAGATCCTTGCAAAAATCCCAAATCGGTTTTGTTATTTTCCTTGCTTTTATCAAGTGTTGATATTAAAAAGTTACCAAATGCTGAATGTGGAATTGTCCATCATCATGTTCAGTCCTCTCTCTGCAGAGAGGCCTTTTGGAGGTTAGCACTGGAGGGCCCTGTTTGCTGATGAAGTGGCTCTGTGTCCTTGTCTGATAAGAATTATGTGACCCATCCTGTTTCCTTTTAATGCCATGAGTATTGGGTAACTCGGGGATAGATGTAACACTTGATAGGATAGAAAATTAGCTTAGAAAACAATTTTGCCTATATTATCAACTTTTATACAGTTTTAATTTTTAAATAATCTGTAGCTTTATTTTGTGCTTTCTTGTGAGTGGCCTCAAGTCCTTTGAGAAGCAAGAGGAGTATAAAGTGTCTGTGGTACAGGTGAGTTGTGAAGTTATTATAGCTACGTGTCGCCTAATCAGCCAGGCAAAAAAATGAGAATGGCGGCACACCAGGGGCCTCCTGTGGGCATGGGGCTGGGTGGTGGACTCAGGACAGGAGGAGCAGCAGGCCAGGAGGCTCCTCTGGCTGGCAGAAAGTGGAAAGGGTGGCTGGTGAGGATGAGGTGCCAGGTGTGCTCACACTGCAGGTGAAGTCAACAGGGATTCCTGAGCCCTCATCAGGCATGGAGAATCATTGAGGAGAGTGTCAGCAAATGGCCTGAGCTTGACCTTTCTCCTTAAGGCCAACACAAGTCCTTCTGGGCCGGCCTGGCTTAGCCCATGAGAGCTACAGAAACCATTCTTTATAGAAACTCCGCCCTGCTTCAGCTCCCACCTGCTCCTGAGGCCAAACAGGTTATAGGGAGCAACTGGGTATAAATGGGGCTGGCTCCTGGGATTCTCTTTCTGCTGACACCCCCGTCCAGGTGGAAAAGAGCATCTGGCCCCGGAACTGTAGTGGGCTGGGAATCCCACCCCATCCTGCCCCTCCTCTGAGAGCCTAGTCGCTCCCATTTCCTCTTCAAAGTGTGCCTCAAAGTGTGGGGGGAGACCACCACCTTAAACCAAGGTTTTCTACCCTCTACGTCTCCTGTGTGATTTATTAAGGGATTGTGTAAGGACCTTTTAATCTGAAAGTCTCCCTGCGGAAATGCTGTCTTTGTCCATTTATGCCATTATAAACCTGAGACTGGGTGATTTATACATAATAGAAATTTATTCCTCACAGTTCTGGAGGCTGGGAATTCCAAGATCAAGGGCAGCAGCAGATTCAGTTCTGGTGAGGGCTGTTCTCTGCTTCTGGGATGGTGCCTTGTTGCTGTGTCCTCATGTGGCAGAAGGCAGAAGGGCAAAAAAGGCCCTAGCTAGTTCCCTCCAGCCCCTTTATGAGGTTGCTAATCCCATTCATGAAGGCTCTGCTCTTATGACGTAATCACCTCCTAAAAGTCCCACCTTTTAATACTATTGCATTGGGGATTAAGTTTCAACATGAATTTTGGAGAGGACAGAAACATTCAAGCCGTAACAAATGGCCATGTTGAGATCTTGATTTCCTTTGGGTTCGCAAACTGCCCTTTACAAATTAACACACCTTTTGGAAGGGTAACCCATGAAGGGCCCAGAAATAAGTCATCTGTATCTTTGAGGAAATGGGTTTACTACTTATCATAGGAATTTGTTTCCCACTTAAGAAGCAAATGAGATTTGCCCTCAGAGGGAAACAAAAGTTTCTGAAGGGAGAAGGGGGCACTTCGGAGCCTGGGCCAAGCTTAATGGGTGGACCCTGTGGGCTGCCTCGGTGTGAGTTCTGGAGGAGCAGAGGACGTGGGCTCAGCCCTGGAGATAGTGCAAGTAGGGGAGTCACTCATCTCTGAGGACAGTCCTCTCCTAGGGTGTCAGTGTTTTCTTCCTGCCCTGTCAATCCCTTCTTCCCCTGCCCATGTCATCAAAGCCAGGCCCCTGATTGCCAGGAGCCAGCTCCCTCCAGAAAGCCCCAACAGCCCCCTGCCTGCACTGCCTTTCACCTGTAGGGAGGGGCTCCCACGGCCTCTCCCCAGACCCTGGGACCTACCCTGAGCACCACCCTCTGCCCTCAGCCATCCTCTGTGGAGGAAGAAAGCATCTTGTTCTGGTTCTCCTTGTAGCTGTTGTTCCTGAACTCTAAACAGTAACCCCCCACATGGTAATAAAAGCTACCTATTGTCGCCTTTGGGAAGTTCCTGTTTCCTCTCAGCCTGTCGTAGGAGTGTGTGCCCCTCCCAGCTGCTCCCACATCCCTTTTGTGTGTCTGTCTCTAATTTGGCTGTCCTTTCCTCTTCCCACCCAGGTGGCTTCCAAATCGGCTGCCTCTGCTACAGTTCAGAACAACTTCAGAAGTGTCCCAGCTGCGAGCTCCCTGAGCCCACAGGGAAGCAGATCTCCAGGACATCTTTCCCCTTGGCCCAGTTGCCACAACAAACAGCAGAGAAGACGGTGGTGAGTGGGCAGAGATTAAATTATGCTGTTGACCGTTCCTCCTCAGTCCGCCCTGGGGAGGCTACAGAGATGGGAACAGTACATCTTCCTGGGTGTACCAGGAAAGAGTGGTGCCCCCCAGGTGAGATGACACCTGGCCAGCTGCCCAGGCAGGTGGGGTGAAGGCAGCATGCATTAGCGTTATCTGTTGATCTTAGCTTAGCCAATCAGAATTCTAGAACTGGCAAACTCAGTGGGAACCATCAGTGGAACCAGCCAAGAAACAAGATTAAGGGCCTGCTGGGTGCCTGGCCTCTGCTAGAAACTGTTCACCCTGCGAACTGTGGTGCTTCATCCTTCCTAACTGGCTGAAGACGTCCTCCTCCTGCTGCTCCAGGAGGCTGCTCTGATTAGCTGCATTTGGTTTTGATCTCTCCTTTGGCTTCATGGTTCCTTAGTGAGTAGGCGTCGCTGGGGTTGGAGCACAAGTAGAACTCTCTGTCCCCTGGGCCCACGACCATCGCTGGTTCTATGGGACTGAGCAGTTCCAGGTCCTGACAAAGAGCTCTCGGGACACTGCTGCACAGTCGCAGTCATCTGCAGTCTGTTCAGTGAGAAGTCCCATGTAATAACAGATGTAGAGGGAGCCTGTTTAACAAAGAGGGTGCTTTCTTTGGGCAGCTGTACAAAGGTAAATATTCTCAATAATATTTCAAAAATGTGTGCCATCTTTTGGGATTTCATTTGTGTAATTGGGCGGGTGGGTGTTTCCATTGCTTTCTGCAGCTTTAGCAAGTGAGGAAGGTGGTTTCCCTCTCCCACCCTTGACCCTCTCCTTAGGGTCTCACTATTATAGTATTTCAGGGGTCCCTGGCCAGCGTCAGCCTGGAGGGGGCTTTGCTCACTCTCACTGCAAAGGAGGCTGGCAGGGCCAGAACTGTGTCCAGTGAAGCAAAGACAGTGAGAAGGGCAGGGGTAGAGTAGGGAGGGGCGAGGCAGGAATTAGTAAAAGGAAGTATGGCTTGGGATTTTAAAAAAATTATACTGATTATTTCCCCCATGGTTCTAAACCTGCTTTGAACTATGGCCCCATCATTGACTTGAGACAACAGCTTCTGAGACTACTTTGAAAGAGAAAGCTAAGTATGTAGGTTCTGCTCTTTTGTTAAGGAAATAAATCTCATAACATTAAAGGAATTTTTAAAAAGTGACTATGAGGTTGGACTCTACAGTGGCTGAAAAGCTGTGCCCTGCTGCTGCCTGAAAGAAATACAGCATGTGTGGCTGAGATGGGGCCTTTGTCTTAGGATTTGGGAGAGGCTGGACCAAAGTGAGCACACAGGTATGAGCAAGGCGCCCTTTAAAGGAACCCTGAGGACTTTCACACTGTCAAGCAGCAGAGGTAGAAGATCAAATGATGGAAAAATTGTTGCAAGTCTCTTTATTTCACAGGCACGTGTGCCTGGCCTAAAATCAGGTTGAAGGTAGCACCTCTAGTGCTGATGAGCAGGCTATGCTGGAAGCCCTCTCTGTTTAGTCACCAACTTTATGTTTGTGACAGGGTAATTTGCAACAAGGAAAAGAAGTAAATGAAAGTGAGGCAAATCTTCAGCTGTAAAACTTAGTGGCAAATGGGACTGCAGGAACCGAGTACTCCTTTCCCTGCATTGAGGAGGAGACAGGGCCACATGAGCAAAGCCCGAGATACACCGGCCAGCGCAGAGGGGCCTAGAACTCATGCCCTTCTTGTAAGTCCCTCAGGGCCACTTGCAGGTGACGCAGGAGCCCTTAGCAAGACATGAACATTTCTTGATAGATGTCTCAAAAAGTCAACTAATCTTAGGTTTCCTCCATACATATTTTTAGAGATGCTGGCTGAAAATCACTTATCTGAATTCTGTGACCTTAATGAAGATGTTCATTCTGCTTTTGATATGGTATAATTACTTTAAGCAGTTAATTGTGATACTGCATCATATCAAATTATATTTGCATATGCTTCATTATTATTATTCTCTTTTTAATGAAAGCACATGTATTGTAGAGAGCTTTATGTTGCTAGATATATAACTTGTAGTTAAATATGGGGTTTGATCATATCTCTTTAAAAGGTGGGTGTTAGGACCTTGATCAATATTGTAACCATCTCTTATATTATTGTTTTGATGAGAAATTTGGCCTCCTTCCCCAGAAAAGGATGTAAGCCATGTCAATGTGGTTGACATGACGTGACATTCTACCAGACGTGACATTCATTTGTTCAACAAGTACTCCTTGAGCGATAAGCAAGGCAAAATCCCTGCTCTCATTGTCATTCTAGTGGGACAGGAAGACAGTAACATCCAGCAGTGATTTTAAAGTATGATACGGAGCTTAAGGAGGTGGAGAAATCAGGTGGAGGGTTATTTTACATAGGATGGTCAAGTAGTCAAGACAGCCTCTCTGTGGAGGTGATATGTGAGCAGAGAGCAGAATGGTGTGAAGGAGTGGGTCTTGAGAAGATCTGGGGGAAGAACTTGATTTAAGGCAAAGAAAGTGGCAATTGCAAAGGCCCTGAGGCAAGAGTGAACTTGGTGTGGTTGGAAGAACAGCAAAGCAGGCCCGCGAGTGCAAGAGCGGAGGGGCAAGCACAAGAGCCGAGGGGTGAGGCAGAGCTTAATAGGAGGTGAGTTTGGAGCAGTAAGCCAGGGCTGGGTGACATAGGGCCTTGCAGGCCATGGGAAGGAGTTTGGGTTTTATTCTGTGTGTAACCAGCAGCTATTGGAGGGTGCTGAGTGGGGAGTGTCGTGATCTGATTGTGTGGAAGCTGACTGTAGGGAGGCAAGAGTGGAACTAGGGTGGGTAGGAGGCTGCCACTGTGGCCTAAAAGCATGACACTGCTGGCTTGGATGGCTGTGGCCGTGGAGGTGGTGAGCAGTGAGGAGAATGGAGTTGGAGCTGGTGGGAGTTGCTGAGGCGTTGGAGGTGGGGTGAGAGAGAGGAGTGAGGGATGATTGCTAGGCCTGAGCACCTGGGAGGATGGTGGAGCCTATTGCCGGGATGGGAAATGATGCAGGAGGAGCAGGTTTGGCTGGAGATATGGAGAGATCCTGCATGTCTTGTTAGATTACCGTGGTGATGTGGAGTTGGCAGTGGGATATAAAATTCTGGAGGTCAGTGGAGAGGGTGGGATGGGAAGTGTGCTTAGGAGTCACCAGACTGCAGGTGGTATTTGAAACCATGGGACTGGATTTGATCACCTCAGGAGTGAGCGTGCCAGTCACTTAGAGGCCAGGAAGAGGAAATAGGAAGAAATAGAGGAGAGTGCAGCATTCCAGAAACCAAGCGAAGAAAGTCTGTCAAGAAGGAGGAGTGATGAACCGTGTCAGTGCAGCCGAGAGGTATTTAAACACATTGTCGATCGAGTAATGATGCCCTCTTGGTGGTTTCCTGCTTTTTTGTATGTACTTGTGGGCCTTGTCTTACCCCATTAAACTGGAAACTCATTGAAGCAAGGGGTGATTTCACTCTGCTTCTGCTTGTACTTGTGGCCACTCAAAGCTGTGACTTAACTGCCTCACTCGAAAAGCACTGTGCAAGGTTGGGCCCTGAGGTAACACTTCCTTGTAGGACAACTTTTGGAGTTGTTCATCAGGGGGCTTTGGGGGGAGTGCTGACAGGGAGGCAAACTAGTCCCAGCCTAGACATAAGAGGCTGGTGATGTTCCAACTCTGAGGAGAAGGGTTGGGTGGCAGAGGAGAAGACAGATGGAGGGAGCAGGAAAGAAGCACAAACATGTCAGATTCCTGAAGTAAGAAATTTAAATGTGGTCAAAGGGCTCCAACTGAGGAAGTGGGGGCCCTGAAGGGTCACAGTGAGCTCTCTGAACGTCCACTGATTGATGCAGCAGTGGGTTTCTCTGTCTTCCTTCTCTGCAAGGTATATATGACCCCTGCTGTGGCTAAAGAAGGATGGAGGGGCCCCTGATGGCTCCCCTTGGAGGTATCTTATTCAGAACCACTAGTTCAGGTCCTTACAAAGAGCGGAGAATCCCAATGGGACCTGTGTCTGGGGAGGAATTCTACGGGCAGGGCTTTGGGGCAGCTGAGGCCTCTTCCCTTGACCAGGTTTCACTGGTCTGTTTTCATGGGAAGTACCTGGGCCTGAGGGTCTGGCCACTTCTGACTGGGGGCAGTATCTGTGGTGGAACAGCCTCGAAGACCCCTGATTTAGTCTGTTTTGTGCTACTATAAAATAATATCACAGGCTGGGTAATTTATAAAGAAAAGATATTTATTTCTTACAGTTCTGGAGGCTGGGAAGTCCAAGACCAAGGGGCCAGCATCTGGAGAGGGGCTTCCCATGGTGGAAGGTGGAAGGGGCAAGAGAATATGAGAGAGTAAGAGGGGGACAAACTTGCTTTTATAACAAACCCATTTCCGTTATAATGAACCCACTCCTGTGATGACAACATTGATCTATTCATGAGGGTAGAGCCCTCCTGGCCTGACCTATCATCTCTTAAAAGTTCTACTTCTTAACACTGTTGCACTGGGGATTGTTTCTAATACTTGAACCTTGGGGGACACATTCATACCATAGCAAACCCCTGCAGGGTTGGGCAAACTGGGAGTTAATCTATATAGGGAGAGAGATGGGTTTTCTGGCAATCAGGAGATTGGGATAAGAATTGAATCCTATCCTTTGTCTTACATGGACGTGGTGAAACCAGAAGACCCATAGTATCATAGGAACGCATAGAAATAGTTTCTGGTTGGGGCACCTGTGAGAGCTTTGGTGAGATGGAAGGCCATCTCAGGGGAGGCAGGACCAGCAATTGAGAGCCCTCTGCAACACAAAGGGGACCCTGGGTGTGGGATGAGCGTGGCCCCCAGGCCCTGCAGAGTTTAAGCTGGTAATAAGCTCATAGACTGAGGGTCCATCCCCTGGAGTAATTCTTGGAACCTAATTACTAAACTTTCCAGACAATCCCTGCTCATGGGTCCTGATAAAGTCCAATCTTACTATTAAAACTATGTTAAGATAAAAGCTGTTTTTATTCATTTGCTATCCATTAAAGCCATCAAAGATTAATTATTTTTCAAAAGAAAGAAAACTATGCTACAGTTCTGAAGGTAACTTATGACCAGATGTTGAGGTCTTGGGATACCCTGCCATGCTTAAAAATATTGTAAGAAATCTTTAGACAATAGAATCTAAAAATAAAACCCAAAATATATTGAAATATATGAATAATATCAAAGAATTGTAGTTCAAGAGTTTTATTGGCTTACTTATTTTTGAAAAGAATCATAAGTTATAATTTAATACCAGATGCTGAGACATAGATATACCCAATTTTGTAGTGGGGAGGGAGGGTAATTATAGAATGCAAAAAAGTACCAAGGGAGAAAACTATGAAAATCACTGGTGGCTTAGCTGCATAGTCAGTGAGGGTCTCCAAGATGGACTATATCATGCACACGAATCCTTGACCTAAAAATGAGTGAAAGTAGTGGTGGCAGGAGGCAAGGGTGAGGACCCTGCCCCATTAATCCATGGTGCTTGAGCAGCCGCTGACCACTCCGCATCTGCCAGCCTCCCGCTCAGCCACCTGAGGTGAGTGGAGATTGTACTGGCATTTCGTAACATTATCCCTAATTGTGTTCCCTGCTTTTCCTAGTACCTGAGGTGAGTCTGGCTTGATGTGGGTTCCAGTGTTAGTGGTTCTAGGCCAGGTTTCCCTGAAGGATGTGGCTGTGCTTACCTCCGCTGCCTGACTACCCCAGCTGGTGTCCTGCTGGCCTTCGGCCACGCCATACCCTGCAGGTCATGCATCCCTACCCTTTGGGGCTGGGAGTTATTAGCACGAGCAGCCTGCCTCGTGCTCTCGGTGAGGGATGAGGAAAGAGCACAGCACCCCAGGGCGACGGTAGAACTTGCAGTTCTCCTGCCCACATATGTAACGGAGGCATAAGCTTGCCATGGGTTTCATACAACACAAACCTGGTGTCTGACGCTATGACTGAGAATCTAGATTTAGAAGGAGGGCCTCCTGGTCTGGTGGGAGGGATGAGTGGAACGGGAGGAGAAACAGTGGTCTGTGCATCTCAGAAAAGTGAACTTTAAAAAAGGGACCTTCAAATTCAAAAGAAGGCCTCCCCTGCCAAAAAGTCTTTAGAAGGATCTCAAATGAATGGAATTTTGGATTAAAATCACCAAGATGAAAATCATGAACAAATAAGGAAATTAGGAAAATCCTTTACTTAAAATGTTTAAAAAATCAGCTAAACATGGACAGGATGTGATGGGGTTGATGATATTTTAAGGGAAGAGAGGGAAGAGAGTTTATTTTGCTACTGTCTTTTCTATAGGGTGTTGTTAATAGCTGTGAAAGGTCTGAGATTTCACCTACTTTCAAGCTAAGGAGTTAATCTGTCACAGTTTCATAGATGCTGGCAGAAGATGAGACTTGTGGGTTACAGATAAAGGCCTTCATGATTCACAACAGTAACAGTTACCAGAGTGTCAGCATTTTCCTGCACTGGTTCTTTGAGCTCCAACCCCCATAGTTTGATGCAAAGAGGGCCAGGTGACACCCGCACACACAGAGGAGAGAGATCTTGGGCTTAGGGAACCTGAGTGTTTTATAATGGACAGTGGGCATGCCTGCACTGTGCTCCTTTGCGGAGACACTATCTCATTCTTCCAAGGCTGTTTACTATGCAAATATTCTCGAAAAGATAGTCTGCAACAAAGGCAGTGCCTGTGCTTGCAAGCTGTGCAGAACTATGAAAGACCCGTGGAAAATGGTCTCTCAACTGTTGCATCAACTGAAAGGAAGAGGAAGCTAATGTTTACTGCACCCTGTTGTGCACCAAGTGCTGACCAGGAGACTTCTTGTTCCTTGCCACGTCAAAGCTCCAAAGCAGTCTTCATCAGCAGTGGTACTATTGTTGTGTCGTCAGTAAGGAAGCTGGTGAGGAATAGGACTGGAATATCCAGGTGGAGGATTTGTGGATGTTACTATGTACTTTTTATAGGCTAAGTGTTGTGCTAAGAAATAGCTAAAACTTAATTAGATGCTTATCAGGTGCCAAGCACAGTTCTAAGAGTTCTCCATGAACTGACTTACTTTAACAATTAAAATTATTAGGTGCTGCTGAGGAAATTGAGGCACAGTGAGTAATGGGCCTGAGATTCAAACCTGAGCATTTAACCACCATACTGTTGTGTTCCTTCTTCAGTCCTCAGGGTCAAAGCAGGGGGTCATGGTCAAACTAGCGTGTGCCCAGAGGATGTGGAAGGGTTTGGAAACTATGCCAACTAGGAATAGTTGAAGGGGCTGATATATTTAGTCTGCAGAAGGATAAAGGATAAATGATGCCTGTCTTCAAATATTTGTAGGCGAGTCTTGTAGAAGAGTAGAGTTCACTCTGTGTGACTGCAGGAGGCAGCATTGGGTCCAGGTAGGGGAGGCATATCATGGCTTAGCAAAAATAATTTCCTGAGTAAAACAAAGCCCCTGACATTGTGTGGGAATGGGCTACTTGTGAGGGGGAAACTTCCTCTCACAGGATTTTCTGAGTGATTTCCTTTCAGGGATGCCCTGGCTGGGTTCTGTCAAGGTCTCTGCAATAAGCTCCTTTGTTTCTGCTCTCTGCAGGAGTTGGGCAATGGAAGAGGATGGCCCTAATGAGGTACTCCAGACCTTTCCTAAGAGAGCTGACCCTGCTATCATAGTGACCTGAACTCCTTCCCCTGCCATCCCATCCTGTCCCCTCTCAGGCCTCGGGTCTGGGGGACCTGCACAGAGAGGGTTCCCGCATGTGTGAGGGGGGCCTGGAGGAGTTAGTCTCAGCTGTGTCCCTCATGCTGCAGCTCCTGGCACTCCCAGGCCTGCTCTGTCTCACGGGGGACCCACCAGGACCTGGACTAAGTCCCACCTCCAACCCTGCTAGGTTTGGTTCCATCCCTTCCGCCAGTCTGCAATCACCAGACTCATGGCTTTGCCATACACTGGCAATTCTCCACACATACACCAGGCCCACTGTTTCCCAGTTTGGAACAAAGTAGGATTCCTCTACTGGGTGGGAGGTTGATTTAGCAGATCTCCATGGTCTCTTAACTGTATCTGTGGTTCTGTGATTCACTCTCTCCTTGTCAAGTAGCCCAGGCTTTAAAAAGCAAGTAGGAACAGGTGGTTGGGCCCAGTGCTGCTCTGTAATGACCTGGCTGTGGCCCCATGGTAATTTCCATGGTCTTGGGCAGTTCAAGTCCTAAGCTGAGCAGATCTGGCCCAGGTAGAGGTCCAGGGAAGAACCCTAAGAGGTAGGGAAAGGAATTTGGGGAGATGGTGAGGAGTATAAGTGGTGGCAACTGTTCCACTCAGCCAGAAACAGCCTCTGTTGGCAGCCAAAAACTCCCCAGATGTGGTCTTATTAGCCTGTGCACATCTTTAAAAGAATCACATCTTTATCAAAGGGTTTTAGAGCGTGATGCTTAGCCCAGTGTAAAGGGCATAGTCAGGATCTGATCCTGAAATAATGTCTCTGCTATCCTAGATGTCAGGAGGAACTAAAAATATCCTTATAACTCTGAGGAATTCTTGGTTTATTGGACCCATCCCTTTTCTCTCTCAACATCCCTGCAGAAAGTGAGAGCATGAAGAAGTGAGCCATAAAGCTTTAATTATCCAGTCTGCTGACATTATTTTATCTGCACCACTGGTATTAAATCTGTGCAGCATTCCATTAAAAACTCAGTGCAAACTTGGACCTTTGTGCTTCTGTTGGTTGTGGCCAATGTTCTGTCTTTCACCCCACCTAACCCTCCCTCAGACTTCTTAAATTCCAAAGCTTTCTATGGCACCAGACATTATCTGTCTGTGAAATATCCATACTTCAGGCAAGTCCCTGAACTGTGCATGTTTATTCCCTAATTCTGCTCCCCCCAGCTCAGCTTGGCCATTTGTGGTGGAGTTCTAGCATGTGCCCATGATTAGAAAACTTGGATTTAGCAGGAGCATTTTGCCATATTTCTATTATTGGTATCTGCAGAGAAGGAAAAGAAAATTTGTCTAGTTTATTTTCCCTTCTTTTATGTACAAATGAAAATTTCCCTATTGTATCCTTAAATGTTCTGGCCAGTCAACCAGTCAAATGCATCTTCAATTTCAGTTTGGTTCTCTGGACTATGGACCTTTTCTCCTGGTTTAATGTTGACACAGTCACCTAATAGCTGGTTTATTTAGCACCCAATTGGTACTATTGTTACTGCACAACTAGGTCACATTTAAGGTGAGCTTCCAGTATGGCCAGCATTGTGCTGAGGACGTCAGTCCTCATAACGTCTGAGGCAAGTGCTATTACCATCCTCCCCAGCTTATAAGTGAGGACGTGGGCTAAGGGAGATTCAAGGATTTGTTGAAAGTCCTGCAGCAGAGCCAGGATTGGAAGCCAGGCAGTGGGTGCCAGAGCTGGCTAACTTCATCCCCCACTCCATGTTGGCATGCGTGCATACATGTGCCGTACATACATATGGTGTGCCTGTGGATTGTATGCCATACGTGCATACTCCTGTGCACACGAGTGCTCCCACTGTCCTCCCAGTAAGTGTGAGTGTCTTTATAAAACCCTGTCCTTAGCAAATGTATATTGGGAATTCACTGTGTGCAGATCCAAAGATGTATAAACCCGAGTCCTGCCCACAGGCACTGCAGCTGGAGAGACAAAGCCTTGACTGTCGGGACCTCAGCTGGGCTGAGCAGGGGCACCTTTGTCTCTGCTGTGTCTCCAGGGACTAGAATAGCACCTGGCAGGTAGTAAGCTCTCAAAAAATACGTGATGAATGAACAAACTTATAATTGAACAAATCTGTTGACATTTTTACAAATAAATGAAAGAACACATTGAAAGAACACATTAATTCCTAAAAAGTATGAAGGACATAAACTGAGATTAAAGGACAGCCTGTTAAATTGAGCTGCATGAAGACTCCGCACATTGTCCTCATTTTTCTTACTTATCGTGGATTGGTGGACACTCTGTCATGGTTGGTGATGGTGGACTGATATCATCGGTAGGGCCTTGGCAACTCACAGATCCTGCTGGGGAGGCTTAGAGAAGAGGTGGACCTTGAGGTTGGAGTAGGATTCCACTTGGTGGAAAAGACTGCGGAAGTCATTCCAGAGCTGCCCCTACTCGCTGGATTATGCAGGAGAGGGCAGAGGCTTCATGTTTTGCTTGATAACCGCAGTTGTTTTGAACTTCGTGACTCCTCGGAGTGTGGATCCTTTCCTGTCTTACTCAATCCCTGCCTCACTTCCCAAGCCTTGCCTAACTTGGTCAGGTATCTAAGTGCACAGCCCTTCAGACCATGTGGGAATCCCTGGACCTAGTGCTTGCCTGAGTTCTAGCACCACATCAAGGAGATCAAGCCCAAACTGGGGCTGAGGAAGGAGAATAAAGTATGGGCAGCCATGAGCCAGCACCAGGCAGGTTGACAGGGACCCAGACTCAAGAGCCATACACATCCCCTACACATTGACTCAGTAATTGAAGTTCTTGAACTATATCTTGGGAAAATATAACCTAGAATAAAGGAAAAGTTATGCCCATGAAACGATGACTTGCAGGGTTGTTTGTTTTAATAAACTTGGAAGCAACCTAAATGGTAAGTAACAGAGGCATGATTGAATAAATTATAGTTTATCCACTCGATGGAATACTATATAGTCATTGAAAATAAGATTTATGAAGAGTGTTCCATATCTGAGAAAAGTTTGTGGTTTAGCTTGAAGAAAAGCTTGAAAAATGAAGGCAATTGTTGTAATCTGTATATGTAATTTTCTTTTTAAAAGTACATATATAGAAAAATACTGTGAAAATATTTATAGAAAATGATAGTATTTATGTTGGGCAAAAAAGTCATTTGTAATCCTACTCACAACCAAACTTTCAGCCAAAATTGTTTACTTGTCAAAGTTCATGCAGAGATTCAGCAACCAAGACACTGACTATCTAGAAAGAAGTAAGGACAGATATGAGAACTTGTCCAAATTTAACCCAGAGTGTGAAGTAACAAACAATTTCCTGCACTGTGGGCACATGAAGCATAAGCATGGCTGGAATAGGGTGAAGGTGACCAGGGAAGATATCTTTGAAGTCACATCTCACATCCAGACTTAGGGAGACCATGGGAGTGATCAAGGGTGGCCATACATACATCTCACTTCCCCTGGACAGCCCCAGCATAAGTATTAATAGTGCCTCTTTCCATTCCCAAGAGTCTTTATTTGAATAGTATGTGGTCACCCTAATTATTGAAAAGGAGGGTGGAGGACATTCTAGGTTGATGATAATTGCTCTGCTGGTTGCCTCTATTGCTTAAGAGATGGTGAATTAAGATTCCCTAATGTGGGGGGCCCAGCCTGATGGAGAAGTGGCCCAGGTGTTGTAGATAAATATGGCTCTGCTTCCAGACTAGTGCAGGATGATGAAGGCGATTATTCCCAGGCTGTCCCGGCATGTAGCTAGAATTCACATTTAACTTTGACCCAGGAGCTCCTTTTCCTCTTGTATCCTTCCTCCCCACCATCCCACAAGCCTAGTACATGGCTGTTAAAATCTTAGTGAGTAGAAGCAGTAAGAGTAAAAACTTTTCCAGCTGAGCCTTCCCCTATTTGGGACCTTGTAGCATTTTTCCCTGAAGAAGTTATTGACTTTTCATGGAATAGCCCTGATACAGTTAGTGCAAAAGTCAGTTCAAATGGTGGAAGGTGATAACTTTAATCAGATAGGGGCTTGGCCTGGGTGGGCTGTGTTTGCTTCTTGGTGTCTGCCCTCTGCTCTATCAGCTCTGTCGAGGCAGGATTTTGGGGAACCCTGTTACTGAGCAGAGTGCCGAATTGATCATCAGTGATCCAGTCTGGGAACCAGGCCTGGGTGCAGCTTGCAGGAAAAATGGGGTGGGATTGTGGAGAAGCTGCCTCTGCTGTGCCCGCAGGAGGACTGGTCTGACCCTGAGTGCCCCAGTGCCTGCCTGGATGTCTTGGGAACACTGGGAGAGAGAAGGTAAAGTCCCTGTTCAGGCAGCATCTCCTCACAGACAACCTCAGCTCAGAGGGGCTCCCAGTCAACAGAGAAGCATAACAGATGTGCTTGCCTGGGTGCATGAACCAATTAATGCTTCAGGATTGCCAGAGTAAAGAGATATCTAGATCTTTTGTAGATGTTTGGTTCTGTTGTTTGGTTGAGGGGCACAGGTGACAAATATTGGGGCATACTCTCTTTGGCTTTTCCTGGACTTAAGCAAGTCACCTGGACATTATTTTAAATTTCCTGGACTTACATTCTGGCACCTGAACATTATTTTAAATCTCTAATTAAGAAATAAAGGAAACATATTGCCTCACTCAAGAGTGAGCACTCTGCTTCGGAGGCCTGGCTGTGTATGGCATTGACAGGGACCTACAGATACCAGTGGAGAGAACACCCAAGCAAGTATGTACTAATGTCAAACTGTAGCTTCCTAGAGTGGTTGGGTGGGGAAATCTGACCTTTCAATGGGGGAGAAAGTACTACCGTGAAGGCTTAAACTGAAACTTGTGTAAGCAAGATGGTTCTGACCTTCCCCCTCATTTTGTTTTAGCTGTGCCACAGGGGACAAGTGCTGTCAATAGTGCGGTCAGTTTTTTTCTTGGGCCCAGAAACAGAGAGGGACAAGGCTATTAAGGAGCTAGAACCCAGCCCCAACTAATAGGTGTGAGGGGGAACAGAGTTGAGGGCAAGAGTTCATTAGTGCCGGTGTCCTGAATCTCCTCCCATCAGACCTTGGACTCTGAGAAGTCCCAGAGGACTGCTTTTTCTAAGAAAAAGTCCTGTATTGGGTACTGACAGAAAAAACCAGAGTGAGATTACAAATGGATTATTTATATTAAGCGTGCATTATAAAAGCTCCAGGTGATAGCATTCTGTTAAATGTTATGTAACTGTTAGAAATGGAGGTTAGTAATTAGAAGTGACTTGTTAATTTAATTGATATGTTTTTATAGAAAAATGGTATGGATAAGTATACCAAGTACTGCCTGTTGGCCTACTCAGTCACACCTGGAGAGGCCTAGCTGGTTGGCTGTTGTATCCATCGGGTAGAAGCTTACCTCAATTGCCTGAAAGAAAGTGTTCTGACATCTAGGATTGCCATTTCAAAGCTTTGCAGGAATGATAAACAACACACTTGTCTTCAGGGTCCTATACCAATCTTGCTACTATGGGGGGGAGAGAGCATCTAACACCCAGTAAGTGCTGGGGAGTCACCCCTCTCTGAGCTGAAAGCTACAAAAATGAGCTACTGCTTCTGTGATAGCAGAGTGTCCCCAGCAGGGTGCAGAATTTCAGAATCAGGAGGAGTAAGTCTTAGGGCTTATGAACAGGCCAGTGCCCCACTAGCTTTTAATTTTCCATCCCACTTTCCTGGCCCCTGGTTTGTTAATCTGGTTTCTCCAGTAGGATTCCAAGTTCCTTGAAGTTGAGCCCTGTGTCCTCAAGGTCTGTGCTCCGTGGGCCAGGTGTGAGCCCAGCTCATCCTTGGTCTCGCTGTTGGCCTTGCATCAGCCTGTACTCCCCTCTCGAGGCCAAGGGAGTCTCCTGTGGGGAAGGGCTTTCTCCCCCAACTCCCATGCGCAACCCTTAGAGAGAGAGGGTTCGGAGGGGACAGGCATTCTCTCCTCTCCACTGGGACCCAGCTGAGCTGACACCTCAGAGCAGAGGTTCCTTGCTGCATTCCTGCTGCTATGCTGTGCTCTCAGTTGGCCATTGGTTTTCTCCATGCCTTGTTCTCCAGGTCCCAGGGGTCACCATTTTCTTTCTAGATAGCCCCACTCTACAAGAGGTTTGGGGGTGGGAGAAGAGGACAAACACATGTTAGCCTCATGAGTATCTTCAGTGAAGTCTGAGGAAGGAAGAGGTAGCCGTGACTGGTGGAAAATGTTAAAGTAGAAAAGCATGTCAATCTCTGTCAGCACCCGTTGCTGCAGATGGGGAGAACTGGATGTTCCTTCTCAGCAACATCACTGACTGCCCTGCTGAGACACTGGAACCAGAAGGTGTCCTTTGGAAGGGAGGCAGGTGGGGCATGGTGCAGAAGGGCCTCAAACTGCAGACCAGTGTGAGGTCACGTCAGGACAGTTGAGGGTCTGACTGAACGCCCAGCCAGCCCTGCCACAGGCATCATAGCTGGTGCTCGCGTGGGTCTATCTGCTGACTCAAGAAGCATGACAGGGAAGGTGAGAGGTGTCCTGGGTGCCTGAACCTGTTGAGGGGACTTTCTGCCTAGAAGAGATACAAGTGGCACCCCTACTCCATGGAGAGCCAGGGCCAGGCTTAGAGCATCAGGTCAAGGTTGTGTGGACTTCGAGTGGCTCAGCTTTAATGAGCTGTGCCTAGGGGAGAGACTCCAGCAACCTGCAGACATGCTCAGGGGAGTGTGGGGGGAGTGGAGGGGTGGGGAGGGAATGAGCAGGGGGCCATGAGCCCCTTTGTTCTGTTCTCAAGTCCGCTTTTTCTTCAGTAGGCTGAGGTCCCTGAGGTCCAGGGGCCTCATCAGAGCCAAAGTGAAGAGTGCCAGCCCTGCCAAGGCTGCGCCCTGAGTCTCAACCTCCTCTAACTTCTCTACCCTGCCTCTTCACCCTAGAGTGCTGTGATTCCTCCTTCCCAACTGGCTGCATTGGAGTTGGGCTTGGTACCTGCCTAATCCCAGAATCTAGATTGGCACAGCAGGTGCTTGAGTATTCAACCAGTGCTTGAAAGCAACAATCATCTCCTCATTTTTGTATGCCACTGAGGGTCAGAAATGAAGCAAAGAGGGCTGAGCATGAGGCACTGGGCCAGCCCAAGCCTGAGATGGGGACCCAGCGAGTCCCAAGCTCAGCAGATGAAGCTCCAGACCCATCTGTGGGTCTGTGTGCGCCATCAATCTGTGGCCCTCAGGGGCTGCAGAGGGAACTCTTCATCCAGAGAGTGGCCACTTGGATTGGGCAAGGACAGCAGGGGAAGGGAAGGAGAGAGCATTCCAGGTGTGAGAGAAAGAGATTATGGAACATAGGGAAAACCTGGGCAGCATGAGATCTGGAGGTAAGGGGTGTCCTTGGCTCTTCCTGCAGCACTTAAGTCACTGTATTGGGAGGATGCACCTTATTTATGGTCACAGTGGGCATTGCGGGCCCTCAGTAAACACACAGTGATGGATGTGTGAACAGACTATGTGTTCTGAGCTTTAGGCCCTAGTTCTTCCTGCTATGCTGAGAGCACAAACCTGATAAAGCTGGCTTTATTGGCCCAGTGTGGGACCCACAATCATGTAAACTGTTCTAAGTAGTCAGGAGAGAGTCCCATCTTCTCAGCATGCTTTTGTCTAGCTGTGGAGCAGGACTTTTAGACAAACATCAGTGGCCTAGGAAGTTAGGATCTGGAAGAAGATTCCTATACATGCAAACCACAGGAATTAATGAACTTCTGGAATTTCCTTGCTGAGAGGGATGTGTGTGCTTATGGCTGTGGCTTTTGGCTACTGTGTGTTTTTTCTGCTTCCTGCCATACAAGGCTTAGCTCATCACTAGCAAATTGACAAGCTGGTCTCAGAAGCAGAGCAACTGGGATTGTCAAACGAGTTCCCTCACACATTCTGTCCTGTACATAGTGGGAGGTTTAGGATAGTTTGAGCTGCTGTCTGCAAAACAGCATGTGTGAGTGGCCCCACAAGAGCTTGAGTTCACAGAGAGGCTGCCAGGATGTGCACCTAAGATTATACGTTGGTACATCCAGGAGGGACATTAGAGGTCTTCCAACCCCAGAGAGGTTAAGACACTTCCCTATAGCTTCACTGTTAGCAGACCCTGTCCCTGAAATTTGGTGGCTCTGGCCTTAAGCCAGTCCCTTCTCTCTAGGCCTCGATTTTCTTATCTTTAGACTGGGAAGTTGAGCCAAAGTCTCTTTGAATTCTGTGGCTGTGTGTAATCTAGTGGCAGAGCCAGGACAAGACACCAGGACCTTGGACTCAGATCCACTCCCATCTCCTCCCGCTGACACAGCTAACACTGGGACATTGTCACCAAGGGTCTGAACTTTGGAGTCAGAGACTTGGATTCAAACCCAGATGATAATGTGTAGCTGTTACTTAATACCTTCGAGACCTTGGCTGTATTGCTCAACTTCTAGATCCTTCCTTTATCTTTAAAATGAAAATAATACAGTGCCTATCTTAAAGAGTTACTTTGAAAATTAAAGTGAACTTAGGTAAAACCCCCAGTACAGTATCTAGCCTCCAGTAAGCATTCAATAAATGGGTTATTTTTGTCAGTGACAATCAATATGTGATTCTTAGTCACTTCTCTTGCCTGGACCTTAGGTTTCCTTTCTATAAAACTGGAGAGCTGGATTGGATCAGTACTTTTCCAACTTTACCATCCCCAAGGACAATTGAGCAAGAACATGTATTCTAGGGGTAGGGGTTGGGGATATAGCCTGTAGCAGCTTGCAGAAAGCTTAGTATTTCTTTGAAATCCTATATTTATTTGTAAAATCTACTTACAGTTGACATCCTATACAATGATATGAATGTATTGGTTTTAATATAAAAATGCTTCCCCCAAATCTTTGAGTAAATTGACATTCTTGGGATGGGGTGGCCTCAAGTAGCTCCAGAGGGCACACAGCTGCACCCCTCTGGGATGGAGATGGGATTGGATAGTTTCAAAGGTTTTCTCCAGCTCTGATGTCCCAGATTCCTAAGTGAGTGAGTCTCGTCCACAAAGGACCTGAGATTGGTACCAAAGAATCCTGAAGGAACCTCAGAGCAGCAGACTCCCAGTGTCCCTGCCCCTGGTGGGACTGGACAGGGCTGAGTGGAAGGAGAACCAGCAGAAGGATGGGGAAGACTCAGCCCTCTGGGCTGAAGAGTGGAGACGGTTGGAGGAGGAGCAGGGCTGTGTCTGGGCCTGACTTTCAGCCCTTGGGCTGATAAAACTGGTGGGGTTGGGTTGGCAGCCCTCCACCACCCCAGGTAATTTCCAGCAAACACTAAGCCATTGTTTCTCATTCACAGCTGGAGGCTGTCGTGGGGAGGAGCCTTTCTATTATGGGAGGGTGGTGAGGGCAGGGGGTAAGCTGCATGTGGAGACACTGGGCTTGTCACACTGCCAAGGCATCCTTCTGGTGGTTCTGACGCAGCCCCCGAGTCCAGGGTCTGGGTTTGTGCCTAGCTGGTGGGGGGAGAGTACAGGGATCCTGGAGAAGGGCAGTAAGCATTTGGGGAGAACTCAGAGATTTCTGGCCTGTGAGTGGGAGCAATCTCTAACTATCGTCTGAGAACATCGCTGTGGGCAGGGAGATGCTATCTGCTAATGGTAGTGTCAGTTCTGCACAAATTTGCCAGAGATTAGTTAATATGCATGGTCTCTCCCTCAGGCATGAGGGATTGAAATGAAGTCACACATTTGTTCAGGACAAATATAAGGGGCTTTCCCTGGGCAAGGGATTGATGCCTTAGTCAAATTTGTTCTTGGCAGATATCATGACAATAAAATCCAGGGGGATATCAATACCTTTGTTACACTGGAAATTTCCTGTTGGGCATGGTATTTATTGTAATAAGATTTAAAATATCTTGGTAAATCCTTACTGAGCATTTTACCAAATTGATCCAGGATTTGGAGTTCAGAAGGACTAGATTCCAGTGCTGCTTTATTAACTATATGACCTTAGGCAAGTCACTTGGTCTTTGAGCCTCAGATTTTCTATCAATAAAATGGGGTCATAAAATATCTTAATGTGTTGTGAAGGTGAAGTGAGATCTTAATTAGGAAAGCATTTCATAAGTTGTTAGATCAGCAATTAGGTGTTTATATTAAGTCAAAACCCTTTTGGTAACATTAGCTAAAAGCATTGCTGTACTCTAGCCTCTCTACAATCTAGTTGCGATCAGTTTAATGACTATATTTCTCAAAACTCCATTTGATCCATCCCTTTACCAGATGAGTTTCCACTGTCTCCCCTCTCTCTATACTGGACTCACCTGCATAGATTGCCATGGCCTGTTTTCTATGCCTTACAAACTTCAGAGATCCTTGTCCCAGTCTTTGGGGATACATTGGTCCACTCTGGGCCCTAGTTTCCTCACCTGTAAAATAAGGGAGTGGACTAGATGATTTAGGTTCCCTTCTATCCCTGACATTATGTGATCCAGCCATATTTCAGGGTGCAAACAGTGAGCCAGAATTTGGGAGGATGAGAGCAATGCATATTGTCCAATCAATGACAAGTAACTGATAAGAATAAGTCAATTTAAGGGCATGAATTAATCTGTTGTTTGTGATAGGGTAATGTTTGTAGCAATGTTTAAATAAACTAGAATATTTAAGTGAAATGTGATGCCTCAGATTCTTCATCATAATTGCCTATTATCAAATAGTTACCATTTGTTGAGTGCTTACTATGTGCCAGGCATTGTTAGAAATTACTTTGCATTTTACAGTTACAATGTATCAGGTATTTTGAGTATCTACTTTGTGTTAGATACTTGAAGTTGCTTCTAATCATGCAATCCTGCAGATTTACAGATGGGGAAATTGAGGTTTAGAGAGGTTAAGTAAATCACCCAAGGTCATCCAGCCACCAAGTGGCAGAGGCAGGTTTCAAGTACAGGCATGTCTGATGACAAAGCCTGTAATGTGATGGCTCCACCAAAGTCCACTGCCTTGCAGTCACCACCGTACTTACTCTTAGGTTGTTAATTGATTGTTACTACTGCCCTAGGACTGGTGGTTACCCCAGCTGTGTTTATGATACAGATCTGGACTTGACCCTGGAATAGGAACTGGTGCGCTCTGTCTCTCTCTCTCTCTCTAGCTGACATAACCAACCTGAAGACTGTATGGGAAAACCCACCTGCACCTTCCCTCCTCTAGCATGTTAGTGATACCCAGTCTCGGCTCCGTCCTCATTCCCCTCCCTGTGCACCTGCCCTCTTCTCTCAGTGATAACGAAGGATGAAAGGAAAACTAAACATCCTTAACACTGTTTGCCAGGCCTTGGGCTTCAGCCAGAGGAGACAGATTGTATTGATGGGTGTAATTAGAAAACAACTGCAAACTCGCTTCTCAGAGCCTGTAGGAGTTTATAAACCAGGTTGGCTCGTGCCTCATTTTCCTTTGCTGTGCCACATGGGGAGTATTTGGAAAAGAAGTGTCCCCGTGTTCCTCAGTGAGGGAAGTTTGAGTCAACCATGGATGCTCTAGAGCCGGATGGGTGATAGCAACTGTCCCTGGCCCCAGGAGGCCTGGCAGGAGCTGTCTTCACACTGGGCCTCAGCCCTATGGGCATCTGCTGCAGCTTCTCCTGCCAACAGTGCTTCCTGCTCCCCTCTCCGTGGAAAGCCTATTTCAGCTGAATGCCTGAGGCTCTCACAGGAAAGGACACCCACAGAAGTGCCTTCCTCCTTCCCTCTCCTCCAATCAGCCAGGTGTCAGTTGAGCCACAGAGCTAACCTGTATGGAGAGGAGCAGTCAGGCCTGGACGAGCCCTGTCACAGTCCACTTGTACCCGTGTCCTCAGGACCTAAGGGCCCTCCTAACACAGTGTCCTCTGGGCTTGTCCCTTCAGAACATCCCCACAGAACCAGCTCCCTGTAGAAAGCAGAAGGGCATCATGTGCTCCAGGCCATTCCAGAAAGAAGGAATGGGGTGTGCCAATCTGTGGCTCCCTCCAGGAAGCATGTGATCAGCAGACTCATGAGGCGTTCTTCTTTCCCAGGCCTTCTTTTCCAAAGCGGGCTCTCCTAGGCTTCTCTAAAAACCAATGTTGAGAGTTTGCAGGGCAGACTCCTGGCCCAGAGAGGTGACCCTTCTGTTTACTCCCTCTCCTCCCCCTTTCTGGGTTTCCCCTAAACACGCTGATCCTACAACACCGTCAGCATGTCCTACTACTGTGGGCTGCCCAAACCCACAGCTCCCCAGCCACAAGATTCCTGTTTCAGAATAACTCCAATTACCAAATGCTGGCTGAACTGGGGAAGGAGGAGGGAGAGGAATAATGAAGTGGTTGAAAGACAAGGAATATCTTCTATTTACTGTATGAGCAAATGATACTCCCTAACATCCTGCCCCATTAATTTTGCTGTTAATATTTGCACTCTGCTAAGGGATTAATGAGCTCTAAGTCACCTTAAGTACTTAGTCCAATGCCTGACACATAGTAAGTGCTAAGTAAACAGTGGCTATTATTGGTTCCCTCTTTCTCCTTTTCTTCCTGGGGTTTCTCCTCAGCTCTTCCAGCCCCAGCCCTTCTCTGGACAGACCTCATCAAATCAGAGGGTCTGACCTGGGAGCTGGCCAGAGGCTGGGGAGCTGGATCACTGGGGTCACATAGGTGACCATTCCTGGCACTGGTCCAGTTGTCAGAGTCTTCATGGCCTGTGCTGCTAGATCTGTGTCTCGAGGACCGTGTGCCTGCCCAATTTGCCTGCCTGGCCTGTGAAGCCCTGCGTGGTGGGCCAAGCAGGAGTCTCTTCTGGTAGGTAGGGCTTTGCCTCCTCTCCTGGTGGCCCACAGTATCTTGTCCCTGCTCTGGGCCTGGTTCCCCCTGCTGGGACCTTTCCTACCTGCCATGTGTCCTGTGGGGAGCTGGCAGCAGTCCTAGAGACACAGGTGCGCTAGGGCAGGAAGGGTCCAGAGAGACCTTTCAGGCCTTCTAGAGAAAGAGGACCAGAGAAAGGAAGTGACATTCTTAAGGTCACATAGCTGGTTAGGGTAGAGCCATAATGAGCAGTAGAGTTGCTGCCTCTTCTGTGCCATTGCAACCTCCAATGCTGTCCCCTGTTTTCTCCTGTGGCCCCCTCCTTGAGCAAGGCTGCCTTTAATCCTCTGAGCTTTTGACATATTTTAAAATAATAATAACAACATCAACAAAAGCAGCCATCATAGATTGAGCTCCTATTCTGTGCCAAAGACTAGGCTGGGGCTGCTTTTGATGCATATTGCTGACCCTTATAACAATCCTGCTGGTAGGAGGGCATTAGAAGTAGCCCCATTTTACAGATGAAGAAGGCCACACAGTTTAGCAGTGGAGAGGGCAACGGGTCTGACTGCAGAGTGGCCTGTCGTCCCCTACCTGTTATCCTGAGGATGGAAGCCAGGAGCACTGTTCCTATTCCCCAAGTTGATTTTCCAGTCTCTGCTGGACTGAGGGTGGTGAGTACACCTCACTGAGCACTCACACTGAGCATCTCAGGGGGTTTAACAAACTGGCACAATTTTGCTCAGCAGAATGGAGGGAGGAGGGAGGAGGGAGGAGGTGTGGCATTTGAGAAGGGGAAGGTGGTGATGAGAGCTCGGTAGACACACTTGGTACCCCAAGCTTACTTTGGTAGGGGTGATACCTGGTAATGAAATGAGTGGACTTTAGGGGTATTGCTAGAATGTGCATTTTGCTAATTTAGTTACAATCAGAGTTCTGGTTCTGGCTTTGATTTCTTTTGCATATGACTTTTATTGCAGAAAGCTTCTCTCAGCCTGTTCTCATTAAATCCCAAATTAAGCAAGAATCCCAGCAGGAAGAGAGCAGCTCCAGGAGACCAGACCTTGCTCTTTCACACTGTGTGTGTGGTTGGGTGTGTTTATTTGATTTGTTCTGTGTGTGTGTGTGTATATGTGTGTGTTGTGTCCCCTTTTAAGAAAATTTAAAAATAACTTTGGGCCAAAGAAGTGGGCACTTGATGTTGTGTTGCTGAGCAGACAAGCTCCTCCCACCTGTGGTCTGCTGCTCTGCTGATGTGGCCTGGCTGACGTGGGCAGCTTGTCTCCCTGCAGAAGCCCAGACCCTCATTTAATGTGTTTTCCAAGAGGAAAGGCCCAGGACCCCATGGGGAAGGAGAGACTGCCGGGTGGCTCAGGGAAGAACTCAGCTGTGGGGGACAGGAGGGGGCTGGCTTTGCATGCTTCCATGTGGGAACCCAGGGACCTGGATCCAAGTTGCCTGGACATGCCAGCAGGAAACCTGGAGAGTGTACCCAGGGCAGGGTGTGATTATGCCCATTTCACAGCCAGGAAGACGGAGAAACAAAAAGTAGAAAGAATGCACAAGTTACATGCCAGGTTTAGAGCTAGGAATAGCATCCATGTGTCTGGAGCCTAATACCTATAGGCCCTAGAGATTTGTTATAGTGTGACCTGTTCACCTGCTCCTTTCCTTACATTCTCTCTCTAATATTCTTAGGATTGCTACCCTATACAACAAAATTAACCGTGCTGTTGTTTGGAAGTGACTTCTTACAATTTGTAACCTGAATTTCTATTCACTCTTGCATTCCACAAATATTTATTGAAAACTTACTGCATGCTCATCAATATTCTAGGCATTGGGGATATGGTGGTGAGCGAAACACATAGGACCTGTGACCTGGCGTGGCTTGTGTTCCTGGGGTAGACAGCTGTGAATCAAATGACCACACGACTGCAGACTGCCTACTGTGATGTGTGGGAGGAAGAAAACAAAGGATTTGATGAGTGCTCCTAACATGGGATTTGGCCTGATCCCAGGGAGACAGAAATCTGTGGTCACTGTTTCCAATCAGCCATTTTGTACTTGGGCAAATGTTTTGTTTTTGTTTTTGAGCCCAAGTATAGGAATTTAAAAATTGTTTTTCATTTAAATGTCCCTCAAGCTCCAGTCCATTTGCTGATCTTTCAGGGTTATAGTTAACATCCAATATGTTAGCTGTCCCTGCTTGCTTAGTGTAACCCACAGGTTTGACACCTTCCATGTTTTTGTCCAAATCATTGTGTTGGTTCTGTCCAATTCAAAATGACTTTCCAGTCCCATTGTGTGCCAGAAACTTCTGTCTAAGAAGACTTAGATCTGGATTCACTTCCATTCTGTGGTGGTGAACAGCATTGGTTTTTTTGTGTTCATTTCTTCCTTTATTAGCCATAAAATATTCTAATATCTCCATGTGCAAGGTCTTCCAGAGTCTGGGATGTATATTCAGTGTTGGCCAAGGACTTAATTGACTTAAAGGTATTCTCTTCATCAGTGTCCGTCTCAGGCTTCAAACCTTTGGTCCACAAGTGTTCAGTTATTCTCTTTGAAAGAAAAGAAGGAAGCAAATTAGGTCGTGATTCATGCTCTTCCTCACCTGTTCCTTAAAGTTGCGCACCAGTATGTATACAAAACAACTTTTCCCTTTCCTCTTGTGTATTTTAAGAAGGACAGAAATGAGAGTAGATGGTAATGGGGAGAGTAGGGAGATAGGTTAAAGTGGTAGTTCTCAAAGTGTGCCCTGGGGACCCTTGGGGGTCCCTGAGACTTGAGGGGCCCGTGAGGTCCAAGTTACTTTTGTAAGAAAACATCATTTGCTTTTTCTTACTCTGATTCTCTCTCAAGTGTACAGTAGAGTTTTCCAGCAGTTACTAAATACTGTGATGTCACAATAGACCAGACGCAAAAGCAGATATGAAAATCCAGCTGTCTTAAGCCAGACATTAAAGAAAGTTACAAAAATGAACTACAACTCTTCTTATTAAACTATTTTTTTGTTTTGGAAAATACATTTTTCTCTTAAAAATGTTATGTTAACATATAATGTGCTTATTGGTGTTTTAAAATGAATTAGTATTTCCCAGTTTTGATTTCCAGTACAGTAAATATTGATAGCAATAACTCATAAACAAAAGTTCTTTGCAATCCTCAATAATTTTTAGAAGCATAAAAGGCCCCCATCCTGAGACCAAAGAGTTTGAGAATTGCTGAGCTAGAGGGTAGGGGGTCTTCTAGTTGTTGGGAGAATAGCTCCTCAAGAATCAGACATGACCCAATGGAAGAGCTTAAATTTATGGCATTGCTGATTCAGATGTCCACAGTCTGTCCCAAGGTGTGAGTTGCATAGGATGAGTTGCATAGGTGTGTTCCAAGGGTAGTTCCTGAGGCTCTCCAGGGCCACTGGACCAGTGCGGCAAGATCTTGTGCTCAATGTGACCACAGTCTGTGGAAGCTGACTCACATCTCAGCCCAATTCCTTATGAGAATCACAGTGCAGGAGTTCTCAGTTCATCTGCTCTCTGAGCTTGCCTCCCACTCTAGGGATCATAAACAGGGCTTCTTCAGCTTCGGGAAGAAAGAGCTGGGTCTCAGGAGGCAAATGTCTCGTGAGCCCTGTGTGGTAATCCCAGGCCAGATGTGCCAAGGGTTGGAGTGGCATTCCAGGCCAGATGTGGAGTTGGGAGAGTGCCCAGGCCCTCCAAGTGCTCAGCTCTCTGCTTGACAGGGTCCTCCCCTTGCTCCACATTCAGATTAGAATCTGCAGCTCTGAACAAGTAAAAACCTGTGAGCTTCTACCTCGGCTCCCCCAGGACTCCATTGAGAGCCTCTGCAGAGGCAGCCAGAGGTTTCAAAGGTCACCCCAGCTGGGCGGATTAGAACAACAGATCTCCTGGACCGGGTGAAGTTGGCTGCCCAGCGGAAGGCAAGTTGCAACATCTGCGAGCAGAGTCAGAACAAAAGCCCCTTAACTTCTTCGGTCTGGTCCTGGGCTCTGTGGCGTCCCCAGCTCTCCTTCACTCTCCGTTCTCCGCTGGACCTTGGACAGGATTTTCTGCAGTACGGTGGTGAAGTGTGGCTGCCTCAAGTCCTGACTCATGTGAGAGCTGCTGGGGAAGAGGACACGGTAAGGTGTGTCCCATTCACTGGCATGTGGCCCTGCCCTGCTTTGCTCCGGTGGGTCATGGCAAGTCAGCCTGGCACAGCCGAGGAGCAGCTCACTCCTGGATTAGGAGTGATTAGGGAATTTGTCAGGATTTGAGTGCATTGCAGAGAGGATTAAGGTGGGAGGGTGGAGCTGTCAGTGCCAGGGGCACTCGCTCCTGGGTGGTTTTGTGGCCTCTGATGTGCGCCATTGAAGGGGGGTTCATGGCAGACTTCAGAACCTCCTTGGGTGCACCTCCTTGAAGGGGAAGTATGGTATTTCCATGATGCCCTGTAAACTGATGAGGTACTTAAAGACAACGATCATTTAAAGTGTGTACATTTTGGGTAGGGAAGGGGACACTGTCTTCTCTAAACTTGTTCTGCCGTATAACTTGATCCCTGATTTTTGACTTTTTTCTAGATCTTTTTGCCTCAGGGTGCAATCTTTTTTGGCCATAGTTGAAAGTGTTCCTTTCTAGGTTCAAAGACGATTTAAAGTACTTTTGATCAAATTAAAGCCAAATTAACTCAATGCTGCTTCAAATGATTAATAAATTATGTTACTTGTGAAAACCTTATTGGAGATGGGCTTTGGCCCAAAAATCATTGTGGGGGGTTGGGGAGGAGAAGCTCCCAGCTCTTGGACCACTATTCTTTTTGAGCCCCTCCCCTGTTTTTTTCTCTTGCTTACAGAGAAGTAAGTAAGTAATCTGCATTTAACTTGTATTGAATGAGACCCCGTAGGAGGTGTGTTTGAGTCTATCCACTGAGCATCACTCTGCCAATAGAGAAATTATTGCAGAAATTACCCAGCCTGTCTGGTTTTCTTGATTGGAATGCAATCAACAGGCTTGATGAGGGATTAGAGAGGAACAAGGATGGTTTAGTTTGACTCATTTTATTATTAATTTTTTTTCTGATAGAGCATTCCAAATATGTCAGTAACCATTAATTGTGTGGCAGAGATCTGTTTATGCTGATGATGGCAGTGGGTGGGGCAATGGACTGAGGGTGAGCAGAGCTGTTTGGTGTGACTGCCCAGCTTGGGACTGGGCTCTGGTCCTGCCTGCATGATAGTTGAGTAACTCTCCCCGAGAACTGCCTCCCGGGGGACTAGATGTTTCCTTGCTGTATTGACTTGCCTATTCCTTTTCTAACCTGAAGCCAGGCCTCTCTTCAGGAGGGAAGACTCCTATTTAACATGTTCTTGAGGACAAGCAGGTTCCTTTTGATGAGAGCATCTGGGGACTTTAGGAGATTTAGGTGGATCTCAGATCTTGGATCAAGCGGATTTGTAGGAGGGTCCTGGGCCCAAACTCACCACCCCTAGTCTAGCTGCCCTGAAAGCAGAGATGGAGAAGAGTCTTGTGTTCTCCAGGCCTGAGAACAGAAGGGGAGGCACATTGCCTGGCCCCCTTCCTCTGTGCAACTCTCAAGCATCTGCCTATTACATCTCCCATTACTGGGGATACCAGAAAACACCTCATCTGGGCTTCGGGGGCCTCCAGGAAGCCAGCAGGGTACGACTTTGCAATCAGACTTTGGTTTGGTTTCCACTTCTTAGCTATGTGAACTTGAACAAACATAGTTGGCTTTCTGAGCTTTGGTGTCCCCATTTGTGAAAGGGTGATAATCAGAACTGCCCTGCAGGACTGTTGGGACTGAATGAGATCGGTGCCCAGCACAGTGTTGGGCACGTACACCTTGCTCATTAAATGGTACTGCTAGTGCAGACACGAAGGTGCTGCAGGAAGCTGCCTGGGGAACTCAGGCCCTCCTCCCCACCTTCTCACAGAATCCTGCCATCCACCTCATGCTGCTGTTATCCAGGAATCCCACTCAGATACCCTTGCCGGAAGATAGCCGGGCTGGCTTGGACTTCTTGCTGTCCTTGGTGAAAGCGTCTGTGTCTTCAGGGTGGGGAGACTGGCTTCTCTTTGGGAACTGGATGAAGATGATGCTGACAGCTACCATTATTGAATGCCCTTTATGCTGTTCTATGTGTTTTGTATTCACTGTCATTCAAATCCTTCCTTCAACCTGGTGAGGTTGATATTATCATTCCATTTGACAGAAAAGGAAACTGAGGCCAAGAGAGTTGAAGTACCTTGACCAGCCCACAGCTGGAAAGCAGCAGTGCCCATGGATTTGCGGCAGGGTCACAAAAGTCTGATCCTCGTGATCCCTCTCCCCCTGCACCCCAGCCCTCCACCTGGTCCTGGTGTATCTGTCACCTCGCCTCAGTGGCAGCAGAGGAGAACACGGAACAGTGTTCCCTCTGAGGTGTGGTCCTGCATAGCTGTGCAGGATGGCAGAGCCCCATTGTTTCCTACCTTGTTACCACACTCACCACGCAACAAACACACACCACCCCACACACACATAATTGCTCACTGCTGTATACCTAGTGCCTAGCTTGGCACATGGTAGCTGTTCAATAAACAAATGTATATTTTTATCATTAGACAGTTTTAATTTTAACTACATTGT
The DNA here is from genome assembly GCA_023783475.1 of Daubentonia madagascariensis. Taxonomy (NCBI): domain Eukaryota; kingdom Metazoa; phylum Chordata; class Mammalia; order Primates; family Daubentoniidae; genus Daubentonia; species Daubentonia madagascariensis. The sequence continues at coordinate 20,506,617 of JAKFHU010001631.1, read as the reverse complement.
TATGAAATAGTGTAATAAGGTCAATAAATGTATTTCGAGTGAATGAACTTATCCTGATTCTTGCCATTCAAATCATATCATAACTTGATCTTTAGTTGTTATTAGAAAAAAAATCATATCATGACTACTTTAAAGTGATTCTACAAACATACACACAAATATAATGATATAAATCTAGCAAAATGTCAATTGTTGAATGTAGGTGGTGGGTATTTGGGGTGCTTATTTTGTCACTTTCTAATTTTCTGTATGTTTGAAATTTTCCATAATTTTTTTAATTTAAAATTTCTATGTCATCAAATTCATATAATTATTTTCCTTGTAAAATACACTCATATAACTGCCTGGTATTCCACTGTATTTAACCAGTTCTCACTGTGGATATTTGACTGGATTGTTAAAAATATATCTAGCTTTTACCATAAATAATATAATTAGTGTTCTTAGAAATAAATTTTGGGCTGTATCTTTGATTCCTTTCCAGTAATATATTTCTAAATGTAGGGTTATTGGAAAAAGAAATGGACATTTTTTTCAGAATCTTTTTGCCAAATTGCTTTCAAGAAAGATTGCACCAATTTATATTACCCATAGGAGGGTATGAACATACCCATCTCACCGTGGTCTCACCAGCATTGTGTGTTCTCTTTCTTTTTGAATGTTAGTTTGGTTAGTTTAAAAAATAATAGCTTTTTTTCTTTTTTCTTAATTTGTACTCTTGGGTTATTATTCGGGCTAGGCATTTGTTTATTGGTCATGGGTCTGTCATCTGTGGACTGTCCAAGTCACATCCTCTGCTCATTTATCTGTCAGGCTGCTTTATTCTTATATGCAAAGCATCCTAGTCCTTTGTTTTTGTGCAAGCATTTTATCCTAGATTATCATCTATTTTTTAATGTTGTTGATGGTATATTTTGACATACAGAAAATCTTAAATTCTATGTGTATGTGGTGGCAGCTCTCAACTTTCCCCCTTGTTATCCCAGCCTCAGGCCGCTTTCCCACCAGCCAACTCCAAGGGCCCACAGGAGGCGAGAGGGCCCAGTGGGTAAGAATAGGGGCTCCGGCACCAGACACCTGGGTTCAAATGACAATTGTGCCCCTGCTAAATGTGTGAACTTGTACAAATTTCTTTTTCTTTCTTTCTTTTTTTTATTGGTTGCTTTATTTATTTATTCATTTATGTATTTCAAAATATTAAGGAGGTATGAAAGTTTTTGTTACATGGGTACACTCTATAATGCTGAGGCAGGGCTCTCAGAGTGCCTGCCACCAGGACAGTGTTCATTAGACAAATTTCTTAATTTTACTGTGCCTCAGGTTTCTAATCTATAAGATGGGGATGACGAGCTTGTCTATCTCATAGTGTTGGTGTGTGGCTATAAAACACAAAAGTAAACACACTTTCCGAAAGATGCATCATAGTATGTTACCTTTCAGTGAATGGAAGAGTTTGACAAGGAAACTTCTTAACATTATGAACTAACAAACTTGTTATGAAAACATGTTTCTTTGTATATTGGTCCCTGTAAGGAAAAGTTGGAATATCTGGCTCTAAAACACAAATGTAAACATGGTACTAAAAAATGCATCATAATCTGTTTTCTTTTAGTGAATGGAAGTTTGACAAGGATACTTCTTGACATTATGAACTGACAAATGTGTTATGAAAACATGTTTCTTTGCATTTTGGTATCTATACAGACAAGTATTATAGAATATACGGCTATAAAACAGAAATGTAAGCATACTTTCCAATAAATGAGCCATTTATTATTTTTAAAGTGTTTAGACGAGTTCCCCACATATAGTAAGTGCTACACAAGTGTTTGCTTTCATTGTTACCTGCTGCAGTGAGCCTGTGAGTCTTATCATTTGGAAAGGAATTTTGTTTGCAAAGCTAATACCTTATCAGTGAAAGAGAAAGCTGGTTTTATCAAGCAGGGGATGTGCCCTGTTACAACCAAACCTAGTCACTTTGTTACTTTAACTTGAACTTCAAAAGATACAACCCTATTTTATTTTAGATATTATTAAATTTAAACAAGCTAATTATATGCTTCAGAGAGCACTATTATTTTGTGTCAGTTTACCTGACACACAGCATGAGATTTAAGCGTGTATGACTAGACAGCCAAAGAAAATGAACAGAAAAGCAAAAGCTAGGAATACGGTTTCTCTTCAGTCAGCAGATGTTTGCCCCATGCCTGGGTACCAGGGATTTCATGGTGAGATGTGGTCCTCAACCTGGGGTTGTCCCAGCCTGGTAAGGCTCCTACCTGGACTTGGAACCTGGAACAGGATACTTAGGATGTATTGCAGGTGATGGCAGTGGTTGTCCAGTGACCTTGACTGGGGTCTGACTGCCCAGCTTCTCTCAAATGCAGCCATTTCCCCAGCCTGGTTCTCCAGCCTTTCCTATGGATTTTGGAAGCTCCCTGCACCCCCTGCCATCTTTTCAACAAATCCCTTCTCTGCTTATGAGAACCAGAGCCAGTGTCTGTTGTTTGCAACCAAGAACTCAGACTCGTACCTGTAATGATTCCACTTTTGGAATCAATCCTAAGGAAATCATCAGGAATTCAGACATGGATTTAGGCACAAATAGGATCATCACAGGGTTTATTATCATAAAAGATATAGAAACCATCCCAGTGACCAGCAATAGGGAGATAGTTATGTAAGTTATACATCCATATGATGGAATATGTTAAAATCAGATTTCTTAAAAGCAACTTTCCCCCTATTTTAAGACAAGTTGTGGGGGAAGAAAAGGAAACGGCTATATATATAATATACTTTCAATTGTGTAAAATGTGTGTTTTTCTATATTCATAGGAACAAAATTGGAGGGAGATGCACCATGATTCCGTGTAATAGAATTATGGATATTTTCACGTTTTTTTCCTTTAGGCTGTGTAACATGGCCAAAAGAGCTCTGGAGGCTAATAAATCTGGGTTCAACTTCTACTTCTGCCACTCAGTAGCTGTGTAATGGGGAAGTTATTCCACCTGTCTGAGCTCACCGTCTTCATTTGCAAAATGATGACTGTACCTATTTCATGGGATTGTTCTGAGGATTAAAACAAACGAGATAATATATCAAATGCTTGGTACAGTGTCTGGAACAGAGTGGGTATTCCGTAAATGATAGTTTATTATTTCAACATGTTGATATTTTCCAGGTTTGAAATGTATTTAAAGTTGAGATAATTAAACATCACAAAAGAGTTGAATGTTGCTGCAATGGGTAGTCACCTATTACTTCTCACATCAGCCCCTTTGTTCCCCATAACCTTGCCAGCCCCGAGCCACATCTTGTCCAGTCCCCACCAAGCCCTGGACCAGGAGTCCAAGCTTGAGGTGTTCTTGCCAGTGATGCCAACATTTTGCTCTGTCTCCTGGGACAAGTGACTTGCCCTCTCTGGGCCTCAGCTATAAATGGAGAAGTTAGCCTGGACAGTCTTAAACGCCTCCCTTCTCTGGCGACCTGTGACCTTTGAGCCTTTGTCACAATCTCATCCCCAGAGGTGGGGTGTCCTGCCTAGCCTGACTCCTTCCCTTCGTTCAACCACAAACTCTCACCTCACCCCACCCGAGGTCCTTGCCATATTAACTCCAAACTACCTTCCTTTCTTGGAGTATGGATCCCAGTTTTCTGTAGCCTGTGAGCACGTGCATTTCAGGCAAAAGCAGCTATTACTTTCTACCATAGGGCTTAATATAGATGTTGATTCTGAAGGATTAATGACTGTTAAATATAGATTTTAGATAGCTATTGTAAAAACCCTGAAAACCATCCAGTTGCTCTGTTCTTGTCCCCAGCTACCCTTTTCCTGGAAGAAGAGAACAGTGAAAAGGTAGGAAGTTCTCCATAGGGTTTTGGGGAGGCAGGCCTGGCCCTGGGAGCTAGTGTCTGGGATGCCTAGTTCCCAGAGAGGAGCTCCAGGTGGACACTGACCTACCTGGGCACCTGCTCCACGGGAAACCCACACCAGCAGGCTGGGCATGCCAGCACATGAAGGGAAGACAGGGCTGTGCTTTGTCTGATCTGACCTGGTCCTCTTCCTTCCTTTCTGCAGACCATGGGGGATGTGAAGCTTGTCGCATCATCACATGGTTCCAAAACGTCCCTCAATGTGGATCCCTCGAGAGTCGGCTCCATGCCCTTGACCGAGGCTCCTGCTTTCATTTTGCCCCCTCGGAACCTCTGCATCAAAGAAGGAGCCACCGCCAAGTTTGAAGGGAGGGTAAGAGGTGTGGCTGGTTGGGGAGGCTTGTGGGGGGTGGGCAGGGGCCGTCGCTCCTTCTCAAGCCTTTTCCTTATCTGGCTGGATCTAGTAGAAGTCCTGATTTTCTTTTGGACCTTCATTTAAAGTAATGTATGCCACTTTTCTCTCTTGCTTTTGTTTGTGGTGGGCTTTGGTATATGTTGGAGAACTTGGGGGATGGCGAGGGACACTGCAAGTTGACTGTCCTGCAATATTTTGCTGTTAACCTGGGTTGTGTTCTGGGTACAAGCCACCTAATTATAGAAGAAGACATGGCCTGGTGGCAAGAAGAATACAGCTTGGGTTTAAATATGTGCCCTCAAATCTAGACAATTGAGAACTGTCTGTAATTTTTTTCTCACCTTTTCCCTGGAAGGATTGTTTAGCTAGATGTTCTACCAGCATCCACTTGGTATACCCAGAGTAGGGGGTGGGAGAGAAGACCCCTTATTTCAGTTCTGTCACCTTTTGCAAATGAATATTAGTCTCTTGCCCTTACCGGGCCTCCATTTCTTCTTCTGCAAATGGGCATGATAATTCCTTGTCTACCTTGCAACTAAAAAGGAGAAGAAGATGAGAATATTGAAGAAAAGCTGTAAGAATATCTAATGTTATGCCCAATCAGAAAGACCTTTAGTAAGCTGCTAGCTCAGGTCACCAGGACATCAAATCAACTTGACAGGGAGATGCATGTGGATATCAGGGAGGTTGACAAGTAATACCTGTCCTGGGATTAATCACAGGGGATCTACCCCAGGAATTGCTTTAGAAGCTAGAAGGCTTTCATCTGAGCAATTGCAAAAAGCAACTGAAAAGAGAGGAATTCATAAGTTGTACTATGACTTTACAGATTAAGAGTGAGCTCCTGAAAGCTTGAGCAGGGGGCAGACACATGACTTTTTGGATGACACTGGACCCTACCTTTGTTTAAGTGGCAGGTTTGGCCCGTGGTTGTCCGGAGAATGTGCAGGGGTTTCTGCCTTGAAAATGGCCTGGGCTGCAATGAATTGTATGTTATGCACAGACCTGGGTAGTTGAGACTGTTTGCTGATGGTTCTGACCTAAGAGTCCTTTCCTGTCTTTTACCTAAAGAAGATTGTGGGGGAATGTTGGTGGTGTTCCTGAGGGGTCTGTTTCTTCTCTCTGGGCACCACCAGGATGAGGGCCCTTTTCTGTGGCCCTGGCTTTGGTCTCCCTATCCTCTTCCTCACAGCTAGCAGGAAAGAAACAACAGGAAGAATCCTGGGGGTTCAGAAATGGCTTAGATGACCATAAAAAGGGATAAAGTACTGATTCATGTTGCAGCATGGAAGAACCTTGAGAACATTATGCTAAGTGAAAGAAGCCAGACACAAAAGACCACATATTGTGTGATTCCATTTATATGAAGTCTCCAAAATGGGAATATCAATAGAGACAGAAAGTAGATGTGGTTGCCAGGGGCCAGGGGAAGAGAGGGATGGGGAGTGACTGCTAGTAAATGTGGGATTTCATTTTGGGATGATGAAAATGTTCTGAAATTAGATAGTGGTTGTGGTTGTACAACTCTTTGAATATATAGTACTTATAAAACACTGAATTTTACACTTAAAAATTAAAAACAAACATTTAAGAAATGGCTTAGACGGCAAAATGGATCTTATCTCCACACCCACCCTCCTGCCATACTGCTGCTGAGAGATGAATTCCTCCTCAATTCAGACAAACATGGAGAGGAAGAAATGGTTTAGCTTCCTTACAGTGCGATGATGCCTTTGCTTCCTTCGCTGACTTTGGAGTCGTGAAGGAACCATGCCTTTGCATTGCTTGATTTGGAAACTTCATAGACTGGGTACCGGCCCAGGAGACAGCACACTGGAGTTCTTTGATGCCCAGTATCCTCTGATTGGCAAGTCATACCTTCTGTGAATCTAAGTTTTCCTTATCTGAAAAAAACAACTGGCTGTTTCTGTATTTCTGGCCCACAGGGTGTTAAAAGAAAAGTTAATAGGTAGTTAAAGTACTTCATAAAGTCAAAAAGTGTAGTATAGTAAATATAGTATTTTTCTTAATGAGCTGAAACTTATGTAACATAAATTTAACCATTTTAAAGCAAACAATTCAGAGTCATTTAATGCATTCACAATGTTGACTGCAGTATTCTTAAAATATGGCATTCTCTATGTGACAATTTTATTTTTCTTATATTGATGAGATAGTTGACTTTGTATATTGCATGTGGACTGTACATCAAAACGCATGTGTTCCTTATGAGTCAGACTGCAGTGCTGCTTTACCACTTAGCCCTGACTGGAATTAACCCAGCACAACACCGTGGCAGCCTACTGGTGTATAGCATATACAGAGGGAAGACCATTCCAGAGAGATGTTCAGACAGAGTGTCTGGCTAACTTGTAGAAAGAAACGCAAAGGGAGAGGCCGTAAAAGAAAGTGCTCTGTTAACTAGTGTGGTGCAAGTGTGTATTGTTAGTGTAGCAAAGAGCACAAAGAGACTTCTGCATTAGGGAAGGGCCACTTCAAATGATCCCAGAATAAGGAAGCTGGTGGTTTTGATACCAAAGATGAAGTTGAATAGGGGATGTTCCTGACCTGGTACCCTCAGCAAAGTGAAAAAGTAAGGTGGTGTTAGCCACTGGGCTCCAAACACTCAATCAAAATGTGCAGTTCCCCACGGGGCATAGTCGGTGGTGATCTGTCTCCAGTGTATGCTGACCTTCACTGCTGGGGCCACTTGACCTTGCCTGCAGCCGACCCCTCTCTCCAGGTCCCAGGATGCATCCCGGTCTAGGTGCTTATTCTGCACCAAACCAGGCCTAGTGTCAGTCTCAGGATGACTTTTAAAAAGTGAGTAACTTAAAAATTACATCTTCAAGCTACGTCTCAGGCCCAGGCTGGCCCCATCACAGCTGGTGGGAATCCTTTCTTCCTTGCTGCTGCCCACAGCACTTCTGCCTGCTTTCTTCTCCTCTGCTCTGTCAAGTCGCCACCACCCGTGGATGGTCCTAGGACCTCCCAGCTTCTTCTGAAGGGGGCTCAGGGACCCTCCTATCACTGAAAAACACAGTGGACACCACAGATGTGAGAAAGTTATAAAGGTTTGTTTCCTACCACATTCTGAGCTGGTAATTGGAAGTTGGTTCAAACTTGTGCTTTTGGTTTTTATTCCTAAAAGAGGTAAAAACTTTTGCCTACTCTGCCCCTATTTCCTTTTTATGCCTATTTTATGCAAAGGACTTAATGAACCCCTTCTTCCAGTAAAGCTCCTCTTTCTAGCAAGAAGACTTGGGTGACATTAAGGTGGGACTATAGGTGCCCTCTTATGGTTCATGCCTTTTTCTGAGAAGCTATAAACTATGAGGTGTTCATCTCTGTGACTAAGTCCCTCACCTCCTCTGGAGCGTTTCCACCTTGTGGCAGGTATTTTGGGCAGCCAACACGTAACCCATTACCAATCCCCTTTGTCCTTGCCCTTTTCTATGCTGGGGGCAAATGTAGAGACTTCCTTTGCAGCTAGAGGTATCCTAGTGGCACATTCGGCCTGAAGTTAGCGAGGGAGCTTCTGGGAAAACTCTTGCTTTTCTGATTAAATAAAGTAAAAAAAGCCATCACTGGTACTCCCATATTACACCCCTCCCCTGCTTCCTGCCTTGAATACAGATGTAATACCTGGTGCTCAGGCAGCTATAGTAGAACCATGAGGCAGCAAGGCAGCACACTGAGGATTGGTTGGGGGGCAGGGAGGGAACATAAAGACTAGCAGCTAAGAGACAAAAATCCTAAGGCTTAAAGGCTTTCCCAGATAAGATCTTTGGCTGCATTTCTTCACACAGGAAATTTTACAAAAAATATTCCTAACTGATAAATACCTAATGAGATGCATGTGGAGATACTATTTCCTTAAATGATGGGAATGAATAGAGGAGAAGATACAGCACAGAGAGAATTAAAAACCCTCTCAGACCCTTACCAAATCTACTAACAGTGATGGGGGGACCTTATTCTGAGTTGAATATGGCCCGGTAGTTAAATCATTCTAGAGGAATTCACTCCTCCCTGGCTGTGGCCATTTGGCTTAAAGGAAGTCAACCATGTGGGGTAAAGTGGTGAGTTAATGTCATTACGAAGCAACTATTAATACTATTTGATTAGGGTCTACTGACTTGGCCTCAGCCACCTCTTTTTTCTTTCTTTTTTGGCTCTGCCAGCCCAAAGTTTGAGGAGATTATATTTTCAGAAATTCATAGAAGTCTTTATCTCTGTACCACATTTAGACCCAGGCAACCAGTACCCCATCCTAAGCTCACAATCTAGAAACACCCGTTCCTTCAGACAGCTGTACCCTCTCCATAGAGCAGGGGATCTGTCTGCCCAAAGGGTATACCCATTGGTGCCAACCATCCCCTCTGTGCTGGGTACCCAGGACCCACAGATTTTCTACCAAATGGCCCTGAACACACTTCTAAGGCCTGTGTGGGCCTCTTCTGGTGAGAACACGTTGCTAGGCCTGGGTGGCATGGTCAAGGGGCAGCTGTTTGCAGGGGAGGACAGTAAGGTAGATGAAACTCAATTGTGGGGCTCTGTTGTCCATTCATGTGCCTACGAGAACTCCCACAGTGCTGGATGTAAGTAGGGTGGGAAGAGAATGCATAGGACTGCACCACTGCCTGGTGTTCATGCCAGGCCTTGGGGGTGGCTGGGGGCTTCCATGTATAGATGGCCAGGGCCCCACAAATGCAGGGGCTGGCTGAAATGCCTCTAGCTGGTAGCTGAAGAGTTGATGGGCTGCTTTCCCCACCAGAGTCAAGTATGAAAAGAGAGCAATGGTGGGAAAAATACTGTAATTACTGGAGATTTCTTCCCCTATACCCTGGAATTTATTCTTATCAGAAAAAAGGCAAACATGGTGATAGGCCCTGGCTGTGCTGTGAATCAGATGAGCTAATCCCTTAGTGCCTCTTGAGAAGTACGGCCCAAATGAGGTTTGGGGTCTGACTGCTGGTCTTGGTGTTTGCTGAAGTGGGAGAGCTAAGTCTGGCTTCCCTGAGGCGTGTTGATGCCCAAGCTGTGGAGAGCGGAGGAAGGGCACGTGAGAAGACCTGACTCATGAAAGCATGAATAATTTCTCAATTTCCACTTTAACCAATAGTGAAATCCTTCTCCCAATAACTTCTTCCCAGTTTACTTCCAACTCTGAGGGGTCAACCGCTGTGCTTAGTTTAGTGCTTTGAGAAATTTGAAGGAAGTGTCTGGTCTGTTTTCGGTCCTCGGGAGTCTTAATGATGTGGTTCTGGAGAAAAACAGGTGCATATAAAACAGCAGGACATGACAGTGTGTAGTTAGAGGCTCAGATTCATTCAATAAATAGTTGATACTCTAGGAATTTAGAGGAGATTAAGATGAGGCTTGGAGTGGCTTGAAAATGGGTTTCCTGCTTCTGACTTTTGCCCTCCAGTCTGTCCTTCCTTCTGCGCAAGTGATCCACCTCCACCCAGGTCTGACTGTGCCAGCCTGCTCCACGCCCAGGAACCTCTGGTGGCCCCGCTGCATGAAGGTCTTCAGCTTTGCTGAAAGGCATGTTATGACCAGCTCATCGCTCTCCCGCATCGTCCCCTTTTCGTCCTTCCTTCCATCCAACATCCGAGTTACAGTCCTGCTCATCTGGCCCACACACGCACACATGGGTACTCTGCTGTGGCATCAACGTTGTGGAGAAAGGGTAAACGAGGAAAACATTTCATCTTCCCGCTGACTTCGGGTTAGGAATGGGGCAGAGTATGATAGCATGTATGCTGATGGCTGATTGGGGCCAGGCGTATGTAATCTTAGTCATTTTATCCTCCCAGCAAGGCAGCTTTTATCCCTATTTTTTATAGGGGAAGAACCTGGGGGCTCAGAGTGATTACAAAACTTGCTAAGTTTACACCAGTAAGTGGTGGAGCCAGTTCTTTTGGACCCAAATCTTGTGTTCCTTGCAGTGCATGATGCCACCCCTTTCATATGTCTCGTCTGGGTCCTTGAATGCAGTGACTGTTTCTTTTCACCTCTGTGCCCCAGGAGTAGCACAATGCCTACCACACGATGGGTGCTCAAGAAATGTTTGGCCCCTGAGGAGAACCAAGGTGGTATAGTGTCTAAGACTGCAAGTGTCTTGCCAGTCAGACCCATAGGATCTGGCCCCCACGTGCTCTAGGGCCCTGCCTCCCTGCTGGCTTCTGAACGCCCTGGCTCCTCCCACCCACCTCCCTGCAAGCTCCCTTTTCTTCCTCAGGCTATGCCTGCGTCGAGAATGCCTCTCCTTCTCCTCTCGTCTTACCCAGCCTCAAGATCTGATTTAAATCCTACCTGCTTCAGGCTACTTTCCTTATGTTTCTTTTTAAAGCATTTTATTAGAGTACAGAAGAGCCATGGTTATAGGATGTAGAATATTTACAGTAATTACATAAGATCATTCATGTCTAATAACCACAGGAAAGAGTTGACTACTTTAGCCTTTTAAAAATGTATTATTCACTAATCATCTCTGTGCCTATAACTTTGTTATGGAAAGAAAAATGATTTCATCCCAAACTATTTTTAAAACAAAATTCAAATAAAATTTAAAAGTTCTTTGCCTTGACCCTTATGTCCACTCTCCAGAGGTAGCCACTGTTAACAATTTGGGTATCCTTCCAGAAATGACCTATACAAATATGAGCATATATCTGAATATCCTTTTACATACACAGTTGGGCCCGTGCATATATGCTGATCTGTAACTTGCTCTTTTTACTTAACATGTTTTGGTATTTTTTTTTTTACATTAGCACATAGACCCACCTCCTAGATCTAATCCTGAGCTTTCTAACCCTCAATTGCTCTCAATTGCTCCCTCCTCTGAACTCTTATAATATTTATATATGAGACTCATTTTTACTCCTTACCAAATTACAGTTTGATGCTAGCTGTGAATCAGACGAGCTAATCCTTTTGTGCCTCTTGAGAAGTACGACCCAATTGAGATTTCAGGTCAGACTGCTGGTCTTGGTGGTGGTGTTGTTATTGTTTATTATCTTTTGCTTCTTCTATGAGAGTGAGTTGTTCAAGGTCTGGCGTTGCATTGACCAATAGGATACCCACTAACAACATGTGGCTATTTAAATTTAAATTAAGATTAATTAAATAAAATTGAAAATTCAGTTCCTCAGCCACACTAGCCACATTTTAAGTGCTCAGTAGGCCCATGTGCCTAGTAGCTACCATGTTGGACAGCACGGATTACTGAACATTTCCATCATCACAGAAGTCCTTTTGGACAGGGCTGATGGGGAACATTCTTATACTTAATTCAGTTCCTACACTGTATGTCGGTGACCCACAGCTAGAATTTGCCTTGAAAATAGTTGTTCCATTCACAATAGAAATATGACATTAGATTCTTGAGAATTTATTAGGGCATAAGATTCATTCAAAGAAAAATGTAATCTGTTAATGAGAGTATCTTTGTCTTCCATCTTCATTGAAGAATGCTAACCTTGGTATCTCAGCAAGCTTGAATGTCTTCCGCGAGTGTCCACAGCTATCTATTTCATGTGGCTGGTGGCAGGTTGCCCGGGTGTCACAGAGTTCCTGAAGTATTGAGAGCAAAAATAGCAGAATGAGAAATGGCAGGACAAGTATTACTGAAACTTTACAATGTCAGCAGTTGGTGGCCACTTTGGATTCAAAATGATGGACTAAACAGATTTATTAACTTCCCTCCCTTCCAAATATGCCATTGAAATGAACATAAAGAGGTTCAAAGAGGATGAATTCAGAGCTGCACTAAAAACAGAAGGGAGGCATTTGTGGACAAGAGATTTTCTTGGGACTGCTTTGAAGGATATATCAGCTATGTCTTAGAACAGCTAAGGGGTGAGACTTCAGCCAAAGTGAAAGCCATATATTTGAGATTAGAGGATTTGGAGATTAGGAGTGGACGTAGGGCAGAAGTCAGGGTGGTTAAAGGAAGGACTGTTTACTAAACATGTATATGGAGAAAATTGAAGCTCCTAGTGTAAATTAGTTTGTATATAAGAAAAAAATCTTTTTACTTTGCACGGGGTGGAAATGTATTGGATGTGTCATCTGTCCACTTGCTCCATGGCCAAACCCTTTAAGTGAAGCCTGCCAGTAGTCATGCTCCACATGGTGCTTTCAGGCTGCCCCTTCATTCAGGGGGACAGGACTACACCCAAGGGGTGGAAAGCCCACACCAAGTACCTACATTTGGAAACTAGTTCTTCAGTCATTGATGGTGAACAGTTTATTCATGGCCACCAGATGTCTGAAGAAAACATTTATACAATATAATATTGCTATCAAGAAAATTGTTCTGTTTTTTATTTCTATTTATTTATTTATTTTTGAGACAGGGTCTCATTCTGTCTTCCACGTTGGAGTGCAGTGGCACAATCACAGCTCCCTGTAACCTCAAACTCCTAGGCTCAAGCAATCCTCCTGCCTCAGCCTCCTGAGTAGCTAGGACTATAAGGCACAGGGCACCATGTCTGGCTAATTTTTTAAAACGGTAGATAGGAATTACTTCTGTAGTTTTTGTAGAGAAGGGGTCTCAATATATTACCCAGACTGTTTGTGAACTCCTGGCCTCGAGCAATCCTCCCGCCTCAGCTTCCCAAAGTGCTGGGATTACAGACTCGGACCAACGTGCCCAGCCTGTTCTGTTTTTTCAATCAACCCATAGACAAAGCTCAAAAATGTTAATTATTGTTATGGAACGAAAAGTAAATTCTGTAAGTTTTGGCAAGCCAAAAGTAAAGGAATGGTGAATGGTAAGGTGGAGGCAGGAAAAGAGAGGAGGAGAAAAATATAGTGACCCTAATGTCCTCATCTTACCCAGTGGGAAGTGAAGAGATACCATCTAAAACAGATGGGTCAAATAACAGAGGTTTAAGTATATGACCTAAAACCATAATGACAGAGGTAAAAATGGTCAACTCATGGGCCACATTTGGCACATAGACCTTTTGTGTTTGGCCAGTAGTGTTCTCAAAAATTTTGAGCAAAGATTTACCAATGGAAAGCTTACACATGTAATTCATGTATAAATGGCTTTTCTTAAAAAATAAGATCTGGTAACATTTCCACATGGCCACACTTGTTCAGTGGGTACTACCTGCTGTGTCTAAGCATTTTTTTCCAGGTCACTGTAGTCCCTATCATTTCCAGCCATCTCCCAACACTAAGGATGAGTCCTGTTGCCAGTTATGACTTTGTTTTTCCCATGGCCATGTCTGTATTCATGATGGGAAGGCAGAAGATGGACAGGAAGAGCCTCGTGACATTTCTTATCCCAGCCCACTTTCTATACTTGTATTTCCTGCCCAGACTCTGTAGGCATTTGAGTTTGTGATCTTTCCATATATGTCCAATGGAAGATCTAAAAATCAAAACAGAACCAGCAAAAGGGAGGCAGTATAAGTCGGAGAAATTTTTCATCATTTGTGGTGGGACTCCAGTAAGTGCTGTCTAAACTCTTAAAGTAAGAAGTAGACACAGCGTATTATCTAGAATTATGGAGTTAGTGATAAGAATAATAGAAAAATGATTTCAAGGGTGATATCTGGAAAGTGATACTATTTCACAGAGGGGAAAGAATAAGAAGGAAAGAAGCTTTTTGCCATTTTATACCCTCAATTTCACCTTTTACTTTATGTACATTCTTATTGCTTGAATTTGAAAAAAATGGTAGATAGGAATTACTTCTGTAATTTTTATCTATTTATTTGTTTGTTCATTTGTTTTTATTTATTTTTTTTGAGACAGAGTCTTGCTCTGTTGCCCAGGCTAGGGTGCAGTAGCATCATCATAGTTCACTGCTACCTCAAACACCTGGGCTCAAGCAATCCTTCTGCCTCAGCCTCCTGAGTAACTGGAACTACAGGTGCACACCACAGTGCCTGGCTAATTTTCTGTTATTTTTTTGTAGAGATGGGGTCTTGCTATGTTGCTCAGGCTGGCCTCAAACTCCTGGCCTCAAGTGGTCCTCCCAAAGTGCTAGGATTACAGGCATGAGCTACCATGCCTAGCCTGCTTCTGTAATTTTTTAACAGCACAATAAAAATGCCTGTAAAAAGACTTGGTACAACTATCTGAGTTCAGTGTCCATATTCTATTTGGCAAATGGTCAAAGATGAGTGCAAAGTTTACATTGAAAGAAATGTAGACAGAATCTGGGTAGGGAAAAATAAATGTAACACTGCATCAAACAACATTATACAACACTGCTGGCAGTTAAACAAATGGAAATTAAAATACCTTTAAAATACCTTTGAAGTATTTAGGTACCTGAAAAACTAGCAAAATATAAGATACCAAGAGTCCACTGTTAGGGCTGTGAGGAAACAGGTGAAGTTTTCCTTTGCTGGAAGCACTGATTATTGGTTCAGCCTCCTTGGAGCTCAGACTGGCAGAATGTTACAGAGGCAATAAAACCATTGATATGCTTTGTCAGGAATTCTGCTTTTGACACTATAACTTAACTCTTAAAGGAAAAGAAAAAAAATTTGGTACAGAGATATTCAGAGCACTATTTATAATAACAAAAACGGAACTAGTTTGTGCTCAAAGGGAGATCATTAAACAAACACATCAATATGGCAGATGTTACGTCATCACATATTTGTCATTTTTGGTAGCTGCATCCATAAATGGAAATGTGTAAAGTGGAAAGAAAAGTAGAACAAAGACACTGTGCACAGTCTTATCACAACCATGTAAAAGCCATCAACATGTTTACTACCTAAAATTAGAAGAGGATTTGGAACCCTATAAATAGAATTATTTTTTGTTGTAAATTCTTTAAGTGTCTGTGTTTTTAAAATTTCTCAGTGATAGTTTACCTACCAGGGAAAAGAAGTCTGGTGCTGTCTAGATATGTCTGTCTCCTACTAATAAGCCCTTTAAGCTCCTATTGTTTTAACATGTTTCCTATTATCTTGACTGTCTGCCTTGAAATGGAAACAAAGTTGAGTGGCAAAATGAGTGATGAGAGATAAAGAGACCAGATTAGGGTTTTCTTACTCCAACTGTGTACTCAAAATGGCCAGAAGGGCAGGAGAGCCATAGAGGCGTGGGAGGCATCACTAAGGTCTGGTTCATTTTTTTCACATAGATAACAATTTCTGCAGAGCCCAAGATGTTCAGATTCCTTATAATATGCAACCTCCTTCCAACTTTAAATAAAGTTAATAATTAAGACACTACTTTCATAAAACATGACCAACATGAGTTGAGTTTCCTCTGTGCTCCAGACTCTGGAAATACAAAGAAAAATAAAACATGATTGCCATCTTCAGTGATCTTGCAACTAATGAATTATCAATTCTGGTGACAGAAAATTTAACTTTTTCTCCTCTGTGAAGTCTTTTCCAGCTCTTCCAGCCCTTTGTATTTTTTTCCATTGCCACATCCTAGAAGGGTCATATCCTGCACTCTACAATTTAGATTTTAATTGCATGATTAACATAGTGTGTTGTGGAAAGAGCCCTGGACTGGGTTCCAGTTCCTACTTAGTTGCCTTAAAACTTCCTACAAACCACTAAACCTTCCTGCATCTCAGGTACCTTCTTATAAAAATCACAATTTAGATGATCCTTAAGGCCCTTTGAGATCTGAATTCTGTGAATTAAATACTGTAGTGCATGTTCTCTATTTTACACGTCTAATTTTTATAAAACACACCTCAGTGCCAGTTCCTGGTAGGTGCCCAGTACAGAGAGATTCTTTTTCAGTCTGTAAATTTTCTAAATATTAATCTCTTGCCTCATTAAAGTGCCGTTCTGCTTTAAGATAGATTTTGAGTGTTTGGATTTGATTCATTCAACTAATGTTTATGGAGCACTTTACTGTGAGCTGGGCACTGTGTTAACTGTTTAGTGTTCGAGGAAGTGTTTAGGGAGGCTGGGCGGTCATTTGTGATGACTGTGATATTTGGGATCTACAAATCAGTCTGGGAGTTGGACCAAATAATCTTGACAGTGGCTCCCATATTCAACATTTTAGTATTTTATTCAGTGCCTATTTGTATTAGAGTTGGTGTTGGAGTCGTTTTTGTAGTTTCTTCTGATCACATCTTATTTTTAATAATTTACCATGCATTTGTATAGCATTTTGTAGTATATGAAGCCCTTCTAGATATGTCAGAGGGTAGAGAGTGCTGAATACCCCCTCTCCAATTTCTCAGCACTTAGGGAGAGATGTACAGAATTAAATGGAGTGAAATGTCTGTACGGAGGGCCAGTGACTCTCAGGGCACAGTGCTTTCCAGGAGAGCTCAAATAAGGAATGAAGCTAGGCGTCTAGTCACCTTCTCTGTCCATCCACTTGAGGGTTGCTGAAGACTTCTGTCCTAGTGTTCCTGGCACTCCTCCCTCAGCAACTTCTGGGCTTCATCTGCTGTGAGGGTTTTCCCAGCAAGAAGCTCTGAGCACTTCTTCTCTGGCCAGAAACCTCCCATGGTTTTGAGTGCAGGCTCCTTGCCTGGCATTCACCTCTCTCCATCATGTGAGGCTAGTCCCCTGAACCCACACTCTTCCCCACTGCCCTGCTACCCAGGCCAATGCCAGCCCCCACGATCCCTGAACAGGTCCTGGGCTTTGCCTCTTGCACTTCCGTCATCCTTTCTAACTGGAGTCTGGACCCCAAATCTATCAGAGTGCTATCCTGGCTATTCTAAATGTCACCTCTTCCAGGGAGCCCAACCTGCTTCTCCTTGCCACATGTGGTCTCCTTCCTTCTGAGTCATGCTGGGGCTTTCTTGCACTGCATTTGTTTGGCTTTATGTTCTGGTTGTTTAGGTACTTGTCATTAGAATGAGAGTCCCTTGAGGATGATTTCTTTCTCATCTTTGTCTTCTGAACAGCATCTAGGATGGTGCCTGGCCTGTGGTAGATATTCAGTAAGACTCGGTTAAGTAACAGCTGAGCAAGGATAGGTTTAAATACATTGGGGCACTGCAGTCAGCCTGGTGCTGCCTTTGGAAACTTATTTGCTCAGCAGTTTGTTGGCTATCACAGGGAGCTGGCTTCTCTTAGGACTGACAGCATGATCTGGAAGGAGGGCTATTCTGGCAGGCACATGCCTGGGTCTTTGTCTCTAAGTCGCTCTGAACTCTGGGCTTTAGTGTCCTCATGTATGACACGAGGAGAGTAAACCAGACGATTCTGATGCCCCTTCCTGCTCTAACATTCCATGATTTCATAAAAATAAAATTTAAACAAGATTTTGGAGTAGGGATCTGGTGGTTTTATTAGCGTCTTACCAGTTGACCTCCAGTGCTACATGGAAGTTGTGACACTCAGGAAGGCTGACTTGAGTGGGTAGTGTGCAGGGTAATTCAGTTCAGTGAATGCTAGCTGTATGCAGGGTGTTTAGTACTCCCAGAACAAACAGATGACAGAGAGAACTAAGACCCTGTCCCTACATTGAAGGGATTCACGTCCTCCAGTTGCCGAGGCTCTAAATCCACACCTCCCATATCCATTACCTGCACAACAACCTTGAGTGCTGGGATGCTATGAGGGAAGATAGGAAGCACACTCTGATGTATGTATCATACCTGATGGCTCTTTCCAGTCTGGTTCCTGTCCCCTGCCTCTACTCCAGAACTCTGAAATGAAAAAGGGTAGGGGACAGTGATGGTGAATGGACCTGTGTCCTGATAGCTGGCTGAGTGGTGGTGAGGACGAGAAATAGACCCACTTGTTGTTCTCTCATATGGTGGCATGCTGAGTCCCCAAGCAACTCCTCTAAGAGACACAAGTCCCTCTTGCCCACCCAGAAAACTCCAGCAGGACTTCAGGCTGGACAAGGCGGTGGGGGCAGTGTGGGGTCTGTTGAGAGCTAGAGTATAGATGGCAGGCACAGAGTCCCATGCCCGGGAGGGAGGTTGTCTGTGAAGTGTGAAGGACTTGGCTCAACCTGGCCCCCAAATGCTGGGAAGCCTGACAGGGGAGTGAAAAATGAGCCTGGAAGAGTTGGAGCCAGAAAGGCAAGGAAAATCAAATCAAATCTGGATCCTGATTTAAAAGGCATTAGGCTGAGGGGAGCCAGGCACCTGAACATACTTTCCACAGCCTGTCATGCTGGGTTTGCATCACCCGTGAGCAGTGAGGGGAAATCGAGACCATGGAGACTGGTTCCTGGGCTGCAGCACCCCCAGCCAGGCCGCTCAGGCACAGCCACCACCACATAGAATGCCACACTCTGTTGGGCTGGAGGACAGGGACCAGAAAGGAGAGGGAGGGACTGTTTCTGGAACAGTCTAGTGCCAGTCAGTCCCCAAAACATACAATGAACACTGGTACTTGATTAATGAATTATCTGGGACAGAGCTCTTTTGTCATAAAGTCAAATCAACCCCTACCCACCCCCACCTCTTCATTTTTAGCAGTCAATAGACATGACTATTTGGAGTTTGGAGTGAAATTCTAGACACCATAGTGCCTGAGTCATTAGCAGAGGCACTATGTAGAGCATTTCTCAAAGTGGGGTCCAGCAGAATCCACTGAGTGCTTGTAAGTTTCCACCCAGACCTACCCAGGTGAGACCAAGGAATCTGCATTTGAACACACTGTCCCGAAGCAGGTTATTTTATAAGCCACCAAAGTGAGAACTGTTGGTCTCAGGGATGAAAGCAAAGGTCATGACTGCAGGTTTCAGCTGCCCATGGGGGAGCATGTGGGAAGTTGCTGAGCAGTGGACAAAGGGGTGGCTGGACTTCTGCATCTTGTCTGATTTTACTTCTGAGAATGGTATGTCTGATGATCTTCGGCTGTCTGTTGACGTGGTTGACTCAGATCAGTGGTGCTCAGCCCTTATTTTTCACTATCACGCTCCCAGGGAGCCCCCTGATAAAATTTTATCCCCCAGATATGCTCTATATCTGTTTACATGCTGTAGTATATGTATATATGTGCTCTATATGTAAAAAGAGTAAGATTTTTTGCCCCCACCCCTGCAAGAACCAATTTTTATCCCCTCAGGGGTGCTATCACCCCCTTTGAGAATGCGTCATATAGGTTAAATTTTATATTACTTAGAATCTTCTACTGGAGTAGACGATCACAAATGAACAAAGGGAAAATGTGGGTAGGAAATAACAAACCTGGGGTGAGAATAGCCTACAGAAGTGAGTACTGTACAGTCTTGTATAGTTGTTACTGATGGGCTACAAATGTGACTATAAGCTTCTTAGAAATGATTTTGTCCTTAAAAAGTAAACCCATTTGCTCAGGAGGTGCAATTACAGGGCATAACTAGTAGGAACTCTAGAGATTGTGTATACATGTGGGTATATACGCATTTACCTGTGGATAAACTAGGGAAGCTGTCTGGATTTTAAAGGCAGTAAGATGATATTTGACAGCAGGACCCTGGCTCTGTCATTGTTCTCTACTTTGTCTCCCTCCTCCCTGAGCTCAGATCACCACCGTAGTCTGCCTGCCCTGGTTCCTAACCTGGCTCAGGCCCCTTCTGGCTGGTTGCCAGCTCATCTCCTGCTGGCCCTCAGATCTCTCTGTTCTACACTCGCTCATGTGCCCTGAGCCTCTAGGTGAGGAGTGTGACCTCTCCAGGGTTTCAGGGCTGGAAGGGGAGTGAGGGGCAGGACTAGAGCTGTGGCAGAGCATAGGTAAACACCTCTGGAAGGCCCAGTTCACCTTGACCTCTTCTTTAGGGAGCAGTGGCCAGCCCCATGCTTATAAACATGTGCTTGCCAGAGCTCAAATGATCATAAAGCATCAGGGCAGGAAACCAGGAACCTCTGTGTAACGGGGTGATGGGAAGAGTAGAAAGAGCACAGACTTTGGGTTTGAATTTCTTCTGCTTACATTCTCTAAGCCCCAGAGTCAAGACGGGAATAGTAATTCCTACTTCACAGTGTGTTGGAGGGTTGATGCAATAGCAGATGTGTACCAGCACATAAGCAGTCTCCTAATAAAACGGTGTGCATGATGCTGCTGTGGTAACCTGAACAGAATCACTGACCTGCCCACAGCACCACTCTAAAAATTGGAAAATTTTAAAAGTAAAAATACAATATGCTATTTAAGAAAACTCAGAAAAGCAAAAGTAGAAAGAAGGTGAAAACTACCCATGGTTCTGCTTTGTGGTACAGTCATTGTTATCATTTTGTTTGATAGTTCTGTCCTGTAGCCCTTTTCTAAGCTGCGGGTTTCTTTTGTTTTCGATGTAGAAATAACTGCAGTGTTTATAGGGGCATGGTGGCTTGCTGGAGGATCTCAGGGCGTGGGTCAGACTTGATTTTTAATTCAATCCCATCCTTTACTGGCTGTGACCTTGGGTAATTTGCCTAGTTACTCTCCAAGTCACTTTCCTGTCTATAAAATGGGGATAATACTACCTATAATATGGCACTATTTAAATGAAATATCTTTGCTGCATATGTAAGTGCTTAGTAACCTTTAGTCATAACTAAAATCACTCATACTGTTTTGTGTCCTGCTTTTTTCACCCAGTACAACAGTCATTTTTCAAATCACTCTGTCAACATAATTTTAATGGTTAATATTCCATTAAATTTGATATGCTACCATTTCTGAATCATTCCTCTCTTGGCAGTTATCTAGGTGGTTTCCAGTATTTCCTTTCATAAATTAAATTTATATGATCATCTTTATACATGAAGCTTGTAATTCCATATTTAATATTATTTCCTTGGGATTGATTAGTTGGCTGTAGAGAGATTAATGGGACAAAGGATTTGGGCATTTTTAAGTTCAAGCACTTTCCAAAAGGCTAGTCTTCAGCTTGCACTGCCATCAGTAAGGGACAAAACAAAGCACCGGTTTTCATGGCCCATCTGCTCCCTGATCTGTGAGGTTCAAACTCACTGTGTCAATTTGGAGCCCTTCTCTCCACCAGCCTCTTCCTGCCTCAGCTCACAGTCTGGTTCTCTCCAAGCTGGAACCTTTCACTAGACCTCATTCGGCAGGTGCCCCACAGCTTGTCCTGGTGCCACACAGGGACAGGCAAGGCCTGTAGGTCCCAGGCAGCTGGGAGAAAGGACGGCATGAAGCCAGAGAGTCCAGTCGGAGCCCGAGACCCATAGTGGGGTCTACTGTGGTGGCAGGGAAGGCAAGAAGCAGCAAGCAGACTCAGAGGTCAGGCCTCTTCATCCTGGTGGTCAGAAAGCTCAAGCTAGCTCCAGGGGTCAGAATACTACAGTGCAACGCCTGATACTTAGTGGGTGACTGAGAAATGAAAACCAAAGGCTGGGCAGTGGGAGAGCAAAGACGCAGTGCTCAGGGTGAGCTGAGAGTGCAAGGAGAGTCATCTTCCAGGAGGGTCCCTGACCCTGACTGATACAGGATGGATACACCTCATAGTTTCAAGCTCAGAGACTCCTCCAGCCACACAGGGTCAAGTCTTGCACTACTTGGCAGTTTTTGATCCTCTTTTTCTCTTTTCTTCTCTGCATATCATCATCTTAGCCCACATGTTCATTAATTTTAATCATTCCATTAGAATCATATCCTTATGCAGAGTATATTTGTTGATTTGTCTTCATTGGGCCACAGACTAGACGCCCTCAGGGTCGATACTGTCTCCTCCAGTAGAGAGGGAGCTTCCTAAAGCAGGTGTGACACCTGCTGTACTGACTCTGAAATAGGTGTGCAACAAATACTGGGCTAGGTCCTAAGGGACATGAAGTACTGAGACTCAGTTCTTGCTCGCTAAGCATCAGTGCAGCCTGACTGAAGCACTAAAACGCATGTACATCCACTTGCACTGACTTATGTGCTTTATAAGATTTCCCATGTTGACTCTGTCTTCTCCATTTCCCCTATTAGAGTAGGTACTCCTTGTGAGTGGAGTCTAGTCCTTAAACGTCTTTGTGGCCTTCTGGGTCCTTGAATGCATCCTTTTGACTGAATACAAACTTCACAGAACAAAACCCAAAGGATTTTTTCTGTAAAATTTAGATTCAGTCAAGGGGTCGCACTTGGGGATCCAGAGGGCCACATGTGGCCTTGAGGCTGCAGGTTCCCCACCCCTTTAGTGAATGAACAAGGACTAGTAATGAACAAGACCATGTGCTCTATGGTCAGTGTATAAAATACTATAAAATGTGCAAAGAAAACTATAGAAAAGAAGCATTTAGAAGACCTCATGGAAAAGGTGGGTTCCATCCTAGACCTTTCTAGAAGTCATTAATTTATTCAGTTACAAAATTAGGATGTGGTGCTTAACAGTGCTCTCATAGAGTACTCCCCGGGTAGCACTGGTAAAATATCTTGCCAAAAGACTAGGAAGTCTTGGCATGACTTTTTGATACATGGAAATTTCTTGTCCCTGGTCCTGTTCGACTCCCCTGAAGGGTGGTAGGCTAGAGTGGGGACCTTGCACAAATTACTTACCTTCTTTGTACTTTATTTTTCTTATCTATGAACTTAGTTAGCATAGTTATGCTGACCTTACAGGACTACTGGGAGGATTAAATGAAATGATGTACATAATGTAGCTTTTACTTCCTGAGGCCAAACACGCAACCCCTCTATCCTTGTATAGCAGGAGGAGGAGTAATTAATTGCCTCTGGAGGCCTGTGGTGCAGTCTCCACTGACCCTGCAAAAGTGTTGTAACCTCTGCCTCACCTGCTTATAGGTTGCTTAGGAGGAGAGCTGAGAAGTGACAGGAAAAAGGTTTCGTGTGCAGTTGATGAGTTAAGAGAATATTACTTAATTGTGGGTTTGATGGAAAACATTATGTGAGGTTGGTTCAGATCTTGCCAGAGGTCTGCCAGCAACCTCAGAAGTGGAGCCTTATTGAAAACAGCTGGGGAGAAGGTTGGCTTCCAGCCTCCCCTGCTTTTCCATGCCCCAGAGCTGTCTCACTCAGTGGACCGAGCTCAGCCTGGGGACTCTGCCAGAGGCGCTGGCAGCCTTAGCTGGGGGTGGGTGGTGGCTCTGCCCAGCTTCAGACTCCAGCTCAAAGGTTGAAATCAGTTAAACCTGAGGGAGGACTTGGCCAGGCCTACCAGTCAGTATTTCTTTGACGTTAACCACTGATTTGAGTCCTTGCAGGATGAGTTAACTAATGCGAGGTTCTCATGGCAGGGGTGTGGGCCTCCTACTGGATGCATGATGGATGGGCTGTGTTGTCCTTTGAAGTCCTCTCAGCTGTCCTGCTGGGCACCAGCTAGAGAATGAGGATACTGTTCAAAGCACAGCCCTCCCATATGCCCATTCTGAAGTGTCACACTCCCTGCCACAGCAACCCTCCTGTCAGAAAACTGCCAGTTCTACTACAGCTGAAGTCCACTCGGATTTATTCCAGCTAGTCACCAGCCATACCCATTTCAGCTGGATTTTCTTAAAGACAAGTATGGTGTGCCACTATTCTTTCTTCCTGAAGAGATATTTAGTCCCTGCCAGTTTCTCTCTTTATTTACTTTCTAAAAATGTGCTTCTAGTAAGTTTGCATAATTTGAATTTCAGTAAGTAAAGTTTTTAAACTTTATTTTTTACTGCTCATGAAAGCAAAATATGTTTATTATAAAAAAACTTTGAAATACAGAAGGTATAGAAAAGAAAACAATCCAATCACCCAGAAATGACAGCTATTTGCACATTGGTGGATTTCCTTTTAATTTCTTTCTTCTGTTATAACAGTAAGAAAGTATATGGCTATTAAAAGTCATATTATGGATATTAAGTAACTATAGTTTTATAAGCTGCTTTTTTACTTAATACTTAATGAAAACTTTCTCATATTCTTTAAAATTCTTCCAGATAATTTTTAATAGTTGCATAGTATTTTGTCTTATTGATGTACCATGATTATTTTAAATAGACTATGACATTTAGATTTAGATTTAGAAATCTAAATGTCAATTTAGATTTCTAATATTTGATCTTTTAAATAAGTTAAAACAAACTTACACCCATCATGATAGATATCTTTGATAATTCCTGAGAGATATTAGAAATAGAATTATTGAATCTTTTTAAGTCTTTTGATGACTATTTCCAAATTGTTAAGAGAGCCTTGTAAGGTCAGCATTACTATGCTAATTTTATAGGTTAAAAAAATGAAGTTCAAATCATTACCCTCAATTCAGCAATGTTTAAGAATTTAATTTTCCCATACTCTCATAAGCACTAGTTATCACTTTACCTGTTAAATTAATACATTTTTAAATGAAAGATATCACATTTTATTTTACATTTGCTTGGTTACTTTTAAATCAAACATTTTTTGTGTGTTTGGCTACCTCATTAACTTCTTTTTTATTTTTTTAATTTTTTTCTTTGCGTTCTTTTTATTTAGTCATATAAATTTTTTATACCTTAAGAACTTTCACCTTTGGCTGGGCATGATGGCTCACACTATAACCCCAGCACTTTGGGAGGCCAAAGCAGGAGGATGAGGCCAGAGTTCAAGACCAGCCTGGGCAACATAGCAAGCCGTCCCCCCACCACCCCTGTCTTTACAAAAAATAAAAATAAATTTAAAAAATTAGCTGGATGTGGTGGAGCATGCCTGTAGTCCGAGCTACTTGAGAGGCTGAGGTAGGGGGATGCTTGAGCCCAGGAGTTTGAGGCTACAATGAGCTATGATCATGCCACTGCACTCTAGCCTGGGGGAGAGCAAGACCCTGTCTTGGAAAAAAAAAGGAGGGGGGGCTTTCACCTTTGCTTTCTATACATACACTTTTGTACAAAAATTTTAAATTTCAAATTTAAAGTGCTCATGTAACTTTATAGTTTCTGCTATTGGTGTCATGCTTGGAATCTCTCAGATTATATCCAACTTTCTAATAGTTATTTTTACTCTTAATATTTTAATTAAAATGGATGTTTCTGTATATAATGTGAGGAAGCCATCCTAAATTTAATTTTTTTTCAAATTTCAAATTATCTGTGCTTAGTGAATATTCCATTATTTTCCCATTATTTTGAGGCCACCTTTATTGTGTACTAAAGTCCTTATGTATAGAGTTTGTTTAAGGATTTTCTGGACTATTTCATCAATCAATATGTGTATTTTTGTATTAGAACCAAAACAGTTTTAATAATTACAATTTTTTAACATTTCCATATCTAATGGTATAATCCCACTGATTATTTTTACTCCAAAGTATTTCTCTTTATATATTCAAGACTTCCCATAGGTTGTTTAGAAAGTTTTGAAACTTTCATGATGTAGGACCTTTGTGTTTCTTAAGTTTATTCCTAGGTAAAAGGTATGTATACCTTTTCTAACTGGTAATAACCGGTACATGTGAAAACAATCTTAATTTTCAAGTAGTTAATCTGTAACTGGCTAAAGCCAACATCAGAGGTGTAGATGGTTCCTGACTTAATGATGGTTCAGCTTACAATTTTTTGACTTTACAAAGGTGAAAAGCAATACTCATCAGTAGAAACAATACTTCAAGTACCCATAAAACCATTCTATTTTTCATTTGCAGTACAATACTCATAAATTACATGAAGTATTCAACATTTTATTATAAAACAGGATTCATGTTAGATAACTCTGTCCAGCTGTAGGCTAACATAAGTGTTCTGAGTAGGTTTAAGGTAGGATAGGCTACACTATGATGTTTGGTAGGTAAGGTATATTAAATGCATTTTTGACTTAACAATATTTTCAATTTAGGATGAGTTTATTGGGACATAACCCTGTCATAAATCGAGAAACATCTGTATATGCGTAGCCTTCAATGTTTTTATAATTGAACAAAAAATACAAAAAATTAATGAACCAAGCATTCAACTCCCCAAATCAAAAATAAATAAAACAAGCCAAAGGGAAGTAGAAGCAAGATATTTATATAAAAGTAGAAATGAGTTTATTACAAAGCAGAAAAACAATGTTAATGAACAAATTTAAGGACTGGTCTTGGAAATAGGAAATTGGCAAACCCAACTATGCCAAAGAAAAACAGAAGATGTACATAAAATTTGGAAATGAGACTCTAATCACTTATCTGGGGTTGACAAAAATGAGATTTTCAGGGTCAACTCTTGATGACCCTGATTTCCAAATTACATTTGGAAATCTTAAAAGGAAGAGATGTTTTTATAATAAAATAGTAATTGACAAAATTAACTAAAAAGAAGTTAGAAATCTGAAAAGTTCAGTGGAAGAAACTAGAACGTTGAAGAAATACCTCTAAAAAAGTGATGGATCCAGATAGTTTTGTAGATAGTTCACTTATTAAAACCTTCAAGGAACAGATCACTCTGAGCCCTGTATTTGTAGCACAAAGGTTATTTGTAGTATTAATGGAATATTTCTTTTATATTCTCTCTTACCTTTATGCATTCAATTCTGTCAAATTCTTGGAAAACTAGGTTTCTGGTTGTAAGGCAATTTAAAGGGTATGAAGGCTTCTTTTGACAACATCCCAGCCAGGTGGTTCTCTAGCCTTCTTATGAACATTCTGGGGATGGGGGTCTGCCCATGTTCCAGTTGTTCCCTTTGGTTGTTCAGGCATTGTTGTCTTTCGTTATGTGAGCCTAAATCTGCCTTCCTAGATTTTGGACCCATTCATCCCTGTCCTGTTCTCTGGCGCTACACAGCATGTAGACTTTTATATAAGAGCCCATTGTATATTTGAAGACAGATATGTCCTCCTTTTGGTGTATTTTTTCATAGGCTAAATATACCTACTTCCATCAACTCATCTTTGTTCATTCAGTAAACATCTGTTGAGGTGCCAGCTGGGCACTGGGCATGGTCATCGCCTTGCATGCCACGAGCACCTTCATGGGTGTCCTATTAATGTGTGGCATTTGTGCCTGGAAGCATTCTGTCAGTGACACTCGTGTGGGGCGGGACTGCCCTCTCCTTGTTTGGATGCTGTGCTCTGTTAACACAGCTGAAGATTAGACAAGGTTAGAACACTCGTGCTCAGCTCCCTTTACACATGAGCTACCTTCCACCCTAATTTTGTCTGGCTGATGATTCAGAACCTTCACAAGACTTGTTCTCTCCTAATTTCTTTTTATTTGGACCTTTGTTCTTTTAGAATGTTGATTCTGTCAGCCAACATGCTATGCTCCCAGTATCGATGCCAACTTTAGTACTCATGAGTAGCCTTGCAGTCTTCATTCAAGTAATAAATTCATAATAAATAATAATAATAAATAAATTCAAGTTAATAAAAATGTTGAGCAAGGAAAAAAAGGAAGTCTTGGGACCTACCAGAGAGACCATGTCATTCATTTAAAAGTACTTGTTGATCACCTGTTATGTGCCGGGTGTTGTGCTGGGAGTCAATCCATTGGTGATCTCTTTCCACAGGCAGTTGCAGTCTCATGCTATGAGACAGGCAGGAGTAACTGTGCGTACCGATGAATTATAAACTGTGACGGAGCCCACCGAAGGAAAAACACAGGAGGCAATGAGAGCGTAACAGCATGACCTATTTGAGGAAATCAACAAAATTGTCTCCTAAGTGACACTCGAGCTGGGACATAAAGCTTGGAGGAACATCAGTAGCTATCCACTCAGGCCAGCTGGACATTTAGTGGCCGTGCTGGGCATGGAGAGAACTTCAAAATAGGCATAATGTCTGTTTCTCCCTCTTGAGTAACTCACAGTCTCGTAGTGAGTTGTACCAAATATGCCTGGAATAAACAAAAACATAACCTGTGTTACTAGTATAGTGTAACCATCTCAGATGGTCATAAGCCGTTCTGGTTTAAAATATTCTCATTTTTCCAGTAAAGTCATCCAAATATTCTTGGAGTTCTAGTATTTTGATGTTGAAACTTTTATAACACCAACTCCTTCTTGCACCTGGAGGCTGCTCATAAATCTCTCGTCAGATAATGTGTCCTGATTTTTTATGGAAAATATGGTCCTGTGCTTGCCATAGGGCAGAAAGAAATATGGAAGGTGATGTAATGGTGATTAGTTGTCCCAGATTTTCTGGGACAGGCCTGATTTTAAGCAGTCTGCACTGTGATCAGATCAATGTGCACTAGTTTTTAAAATGTGGTCACTTTAGATAATAGTGTAAGGGCTGCAAGTTGGGAGTGGGGAGTGGAGAGTCATTGGGGAGACTCCAGAGGCGAGTGGTCCTGGAGGAGCTGGCAGGAGGGGAAGGGTGCGCTGGCATGGCATCTCACAACTGCTTCTCATTCGGCTCCACCAGTGCACATGTCTGGGGTATCTATCCTGTTGACCTGACAGTAAATGGTGAGCATATTTCAAAAGGACAGAATTAGGAGGGGAAATCTGATGTGTGACACATCTATAGACAAAAAGAAATAGAACTACAATTATCCCCTTTTGCAGCAGGGAGATAACTAAGAATTGGTTGTATTGGCATTTATCCCTGGCTTTAGAATATTTTTTTCAACCTTATAGATACATACTATCTACTTGGAGTCAGAGCTCTGTCCCCAGTACCCAACCTCCAGGTATGTTCAGAGAACTAGGCCAGTTGTGGCCAGGGGCCAGGAGCAGCAGTA
This sequence comes from Daubentonia madagascariensis, assembly GCA_023783475.1. Classification (NCBI taxonomy): domain Eukaryota; kingdom Metazoa; phylum Chordata; class Mammalia; order Primates; family Daubentoniidae; genus Daubentonia; species Daubentonia madagascariensis. Next base: position 20,477,859 of record JAKFHU010001631.1, on the reverse strand, counting down.
GCCTGAGCCCTGAAGGGTGTTAGGGGTCTTTGCCTTAGAGAGGGGCTGGGTGAATCATTCAGGCCAGGGTTCTCCTATTCCATGGGTTTTTCCCTCAGGTGACCCAGCTAAGCAGTCATAGCTGAGAATTCCGACTCTGCCATTACCTGCATCCATGGCTTGCACATCTGCTTTGGTGGCAGACCCCTCAAGGGCAGAAAATCAGTTCAAAAGAAGCTGAGATCCAGGGCAGCATTGTTTTTTCCCACTTCTCCCTGTCCAGCAGAAGGAAGGGAAAAACACCAACCTTGGAAATGGGACCCTGGCCCTGGACCCAGCTGTAAAGCTCTTAAGACAGAAAACAGCTTTGGAATAAGCACTGCTCTCACACTTGCATCCTGGTCCTGGGGGAGAAGGACTCTCCAGGCATGCCTGTTCCTTTTGTGCTGCCGGCTGGCCTAGCTCCCCTGGGTTCCTGGGGCAAGACCCTGACCTGCTCCGGGTGTGCTGGGCAGCAGTGTCAGCAAAGTGGCTACTGTGAGAAGTTGCAGCTGTGAGGCGGGGGTTCAATCAGCATTCCCAGAGCCTGGGGCCCTTCAGAGGCCAGTATGATGGTCGGAGTCTAAGCCTCCCTGGCTGAAGTGGGCTTTCTAGGGTGTAACAAGTTCACAGATCCTTCAGGACCTAACCTGAAGCTGACCTTTTTAACACACAGGATAGGAACCAGGCCATCTTCTCAGGAAACATCAGGGCCTCTCCTAACAGTGCTCTCCTGAAGGCACCCCACGGGCCTCATTCTTCCTCATAAAATGCTTCTCCCTGTCACTTCCTGACACCTGCCCATTCTTACCTCTTTCCTACTCCTCGGACTTGGAGGTCCCGATGGCTAACTTGCTTAATGCAATAAAGGCCTTAGGGCAACCCTGGTGCCAGCACATGCATTCGTTTTTAGCAGGTGAAGGGTGGATTGGGCTGCATCTTGAATTCTCTGAGGTGGGTGGGCTGAGCAGTTGCCCGTACTGAGGCCAAGCCCTGCCTGCAGGCTCCTGCACCCGGGGCTTTCATCTAACAGTGGCACTTATTTAATTTCTTGCAGTCTTCTGTGACTCGAAAAGAAGAGCAGATGTCCAGGCTTTTGCAGACTGCCTGTTTACCCTCCTCCTTTGATTAGAGATGTTCTAGGAGCTGTGCTGAAGGGCTGTTTCTCCCCAGAGCTCCTACCACAGAAAGTGCTGGAGCTTCTCTTCTAGCAGGCTGTGAAATGGGCTAGTTTTGAATCCCTTCTGCCAGCCAGGACTTGGTCAGGCCAAAACCAGCCACTGACCCTGCTCACACAGCTGTGGGGAGCAGGGACGTAGACCCCACAAACAGCAGCTACAGTCACTGGCTGGAAGGCTAGGCGGCCTCCTCTGGGGACAAAGATGCTCGGGGCTGGCTCAGCTGGCCCTGCCCCACTGGTCCTTCCACCCCGAGGATCACAGAGTTGAAAGGGACACTGGCAGGAGGGGAAAGGAAAGTTTGAGTTTTGTTTTTTACTAAATAACTGGGCAGGCTTTCCCTCCATTTTTCCAGATGCTTCTTCAGAAAAGAGATTTCAATGGCGTGGACTGGGAAGTCTAAATCTGCTTTAAATGTGTGTTTTGAAGTAGGGCTCAAACCCCTTTGGTGTTCCCCTGCTCCCACCATACCACCAACAGGTACCCAGAGAACCATCACGGGCATGACTTGCTCACAATAGGAGCTTATTTTAGGGTTGTTGGTATTTCTTTCTTTTCTCTTTTCTGTGGCCCCTGGAACACTTCCCTAAAATTCCTGAATAATAGCTTATGAGAGGGCTTCGTGGAACTAAATTGGCAAGAGCAATAGATCAGGCAGAAGTGGCTGAGGAGAGCTGCTCTGGGTAAGCAGGAGCTGTCTGTGCACTGGCACTGCCCTGGAATCCCAAGCTGGTCCATGAAAACCCTCGGGCTCCAGCCCCAGCCCTCGCAGTTACCCCTGCCCCGCTCCCCTGGGGCAGACACTATGTTGAGAGGTGGTCCCAGGATTCCTGCTCAGCTCACAGCAACACCACTGGCCACCTCCGCCCTCCTCCATGCTCTCATAAGTGTCTGTGCTGCCTCTTTTACAGCCCTGCCTGCACCTGAGTGAGCCACTCCTGGGTGCCCTGAGCGAAGGTCAATGTGCAGGAGCAGAGTAGGCAAGGCCAGAGAGGAGAGACATGGAGGCAGAGAAAAATAGGCAGGGCAGGTCTTACTCTTAGCACAATGAGAAGTCATTAGAATTTTTTAAAACAGAGAAATGACTTTGGTCTGACTTACATGATTTATTATACTAAAGGCAGTGTAATATTTGGCAAAGGGATAAACATGTAGATAATTGAAATAGAGCAGAGAGTTCAGAAATAGATTCATATATATATATATAAAATTGATTCTTTTATGATGGTAAAATATACATAACATGAAATTTACCATTTTAACCATTTTTAAGTGTACAGTTCAGTGGCACTAAGTACATTCACATTGTTGTACAACCATTACCACCATCCATCTTCAAAACTTTTTTACCATGTAAAAGCTAAAACTCTGTCCCCATTAAACACTAACTTCTTATTTCATCTTCTCCTAGCCCCAAGCAACTCCCATTCTACTTTCTGTCTCTATGAATTTGATTACTCTAGGTACCTCACATAAGTGGAATCATAACAGTATTTATCTTTTTGTGACTGGCTTGTTTCAGTTAGCATAATGTCTTCAAGGTTCACCCATTTTGTAGCATATGTTAGAATTTCCTTCCTTTTTAAGGCTGAATAACATTCAATTATATGAATATACTGCATTTTGCTTATCCATTCATCTGTTGATAGACATTTGGGTTGCTTACACCTGCGGTCCCCAACCCCCAGGCCACAGACTTGTACTGTGGCCTGTTAGGAACTGGGCCACACAGCAGGAGGTAAGTGGCAGGCGATCAAGTGAACCTTCATCTGTATTTACAGCCACTCCCCATCACTCGCATCACTGCCTGAGCTCTGTCTCCTGTCAGATCTGTGGGGGCATTAGATTCTCACAGGAGCGCAAACCGTACTGTAAACGACGCATGCGAGGGATCTAGGTTGCATGCTCCTTATGAGAATCTAATGCCTGATGATCTGAGGTGGAGCTGAGGCAGTGATGCTAGCCCTGGGGAGTGGCTACAAATACAGATTATCATTAGCAGAGAGGTCTGACTGCACAGAGACCATAATAAATCAATTGCTTGCAGACTCATATCAAAACCCTATCAGAGAGTGGCAAGGGACAATTAAGCTGCCTCTGGTGGCAGGCTTTATAGTGGCAAGTGAGTTGATGTACTTCAATTGTACAGCTGCATCTGGTGGCAGGCTTTAAAAGTCAGAATCCGACGCTTATTTTAGTCCTCACGTGGCCCGCCCGTTATTTTATTTACCACTTCCGTCCGTGCCTCTTTCCTGCACTGTGCATTTGTCTCAGTCACAGTTTTGGTAAGCCCACAAGCTAACCCTAGCAAAAATGAGCAAAAAACAAATGTCTCTGGAGAGCTTTGAAAAGGGAAAAGACCCAGTGATGAGACAGCAGAAGCCTCTGTGACTGCCAGCAAAATGAAAGCTGCATTTAAAAGAACATACCAAGAGTCCTACTTAAATTACAGGTTCATTGCAACAGGTGATTCACATTCTCCAAGTCCACTTTGTATAATAGGTGGCAACTGGCTATTCAACAAAGCTGTGAAAGCTTCAAAACTGCTTTGCCACATGGAGACCAAGCACCCTGCATTCAAAGACAAGCCTTTGGAGTTTCTCAAAAGAAAAAAATGTGAACATGAAGAACAGAAGCAATTATTGAAGGCCACCACTTCACCAAGTGTGTCTGCACTGAGAGCATTACTCTTAGTGGCTAACCTCATTGCTAGAGCTAAGAAGCCCTTTACTATTGGTAAAGAGTTGATCCTGCCTGCTGCTAAGAACGTTTGCCATGAACTTTTAGGATAGGCTGCAGTTCAAAAGGTGGCACGTGTTGCTCTTTTGGCTAGCACTATAACTAGACGAATTAATGAAATAGCAGAGGATATTGAGGCATAATTGTTAGAGAGGATTAGTGGGACACCATGGTACACAATCCAGGTTGGCGAGTCTACCAATATTGACAACAAGGCAGGAATGCTTGTTTTTGTGTGATATATTTTCCAGGAGGATGTGCGTGAGGATATGTTATGTGCACTTTTGTTGCCAACCAACACCACAGCTACAGAACTATTTATGTCTTTGAATGATTACATATCGGGAAAACTGAATTGGTCATTTTGTGTCGGTATATGCATGGATGGAGTGGCTGCCATGACTGGACAGCTTTCTGGTTTCACTACTCTGGTCAAGGAGGTAGCTTCTGAATGTGAGTCTACGCACTGTGTCATCCATAGAGACATGCTGGCTAGCCAAAAAATGTCACCTGAACTAAACAACGTTTTGCAGGATGTGATTAAAATTATCAATCCCATTAAAGTACATGCCCTTAACTCACGTCTGTTCACACAGCTCTATGAGGAGATGGACACAGAGCACATATGTCTTCTCTTATACACAGAAGTGAGATGGCTTTCTAAAGGTAGATCACTGGCCAGAGTTTTTGAGTTAAGAGAGCTGCTCCAGAGATTCCTTTTAGAAAAACAGTCACCACTGGCAGCACACTTCAGTAACACAGAATAAGTCACAAAACTTGCTTACTTGTGTGACATATTCAGCCTGCTCAATGAACTCAATATGTCACATCAGGAGAGAACAACAACTGTGTTCAAGTCGGCAGATAAACTGCCTGTATTCAAAGCCAAACTGGAATTATGGGGGCGACAAGTGAACATTGGGATTTTTGACATGTTTCAAACATTAGCAGAGATTTTGAAAGAGACTGAGCCGGGGCCTTCTTTCTCCCAGCTGGTGCATGATCACCTATCTCAGATTTCAAAAGAGTTTGGGCATTACTTCCCAACCACAAAAGACCCCCAAACTGGGAAGGAATGGATCTGCCACCCATTTGTGCATAAGCGAGGTGAATCGACTTTGTCCATGCTAGAACAGGATCAACTGCTTGAGATCACAGATGACAGTGGCCTTAAAAATATGTTTGAGACAAATCTCCATACGCTCTGGATTAAAGTCAAGGTGGAATATCCTGAGATTGCCACAAAAGCACTAAAAAGCCTGTTTCCATTTTCATCATCCTGTCTTTGTGAAGCAGGGTTTTCTGCAGTGACAGCAACCAAAATGAGACTACGGAGTAGACTGGACATAAGCAACACACTTCGAGTGTCTCTATCTCCCATCACCCCCAGATGGGACCATCTAATTGCAGGAAAACAAGCTCAGGGCTCCCACTGATTCTGCATTATGCTGAGTTGTATAATTATTTCATTGTATATTACAATGCAATAATAATAGAAATAAAGTGCACAATAAATGTCATGCGCTTGAATCATCCTGAAACCATACCCCACCCCCTGGTGTGTGGAAAAATTGTCTTCCATGAAACCTGTTCCTGGTGCCAAAAAGGTTGAGGACCACTGGCTTACACTATTTGGCTATTGTGAATAATGCTTCTATGAACATGGGTGTACAAATATTTGTTCAAGTCCCTGCTTTCAATTCTTTTGGGTATATACCCAGAAGTAGAATTGCTGGATCATATGGTAATTGTATTTTAATTTTTTGTGCAACTGCTGTACTGTTTTCCGCAGTGGCTGTACTATTTTACATTCCCACCAGCAGCGTACAAGGGTTTCAATTTCTCCACATTCTTGCCTACACTTGTTATTTTCTGGGTTTTTTTAAATAATAGCCATCCTTAAAATGAGTTGAAAAGAAAGAGAATGAAAACCTTATAAACGTATGAGGACAGAGAGAATGGGGAGAGGCAGCAGCAGCAGAGAGATGTCAACAAGTAGGTGGGTGATGGAAAGTGAATAGGTGATTGGCTGAGTTGGGTTTCAGCCTTCTGTGCTGTGCTATGCCTATGGTTAGGGGAGTAGGTGATGATAAAAGTAAGCCTGTTTGTGCCCAGTAATTCCTGAAAAGGCTGAGAAATTGGAGGATCAAATGTTTTCAGAGCCTGGGTTGTGAAGTGAAGCTAAAAACTGGAGGATTAGTTAAGAGTCTGATAAGGAGCAGTTAGGCTCCAGGTCTCCTCCCGTAATCCATGCCCATGCACCTGGCCCCTGCTCCTCCCCTCCCCTAAGAAGACTGATGGGTCCTGTGTGGAGAGGCCAAACCTGACCAACTCTCAACCTCCTGGACAGAGGGCCAGCTGCAGGCGGGCGAGGTGTGGTACTCCAAAGGGAGAGGGGCTGGTGAGAGTCAGCACACCCCCCAGGGTCTTCCCTTGTACAGCATCCTAAGTGCTAGTAGACAGACCTAATTATTGCACCCACTCCTGCCCCCACTATCACCAAAGCAGGAAATAGGAAGATCCCTTTTTGTGGAAACTGGTCATCTCAAGAGAGACGATCCACAGATATTTATTGTCACGGTTTTTTACTCAGTCTCTAGTGTGAGGTCCAGCAAGTTGACAGGTCCCATCTGTGCACCTGGAACTTTTTATTTCCTCTCTTACATATATGAAAACCCAGTGAAGGGTCATCAGATGTCCAATGGAAGCCTCTATTATGGAAGAGGTGTAAAGAGCTGTAGAAGGAACCAAGTAGAAACAGAAGACTACAGAGAAACTTTATCTCACCTCAGAGATAAGATGTTGCGTCCTTTAAAAAGGAGGAGATAATTCAAAACAATTTTGAAAAACTGAAAAAGAGTTTTTTGAAGTTGATAATAGCCACAATAATGAATTCAATAGACTGGTTGGAAGATAAAATCAAAGAAATCTCCCAGCAGGAATAAAAAGACAGAGGTGGAAAATAAATGAAGGAAGCGTAGAGGGTCGTCTCACAGGTCTAATATCCAACTCGTAAGAGTCCCATGAGGAGAACATAGAAAAACAGGAGAGATAATTGTCAAAACACAAAAATTCCTCAAGGTGAAAGACCTGTATTGCCAACAATGAAAGTACCTACGAAGGGTCTGACTTGACAAGTGGGCAAAGACCCACACCAAGTCAAATCAGCATGATTATCGCAGATGAAAAGAAGATTCTAAAAGTTTGAAAGGAAAACACACACACACATACAAACAAACACAACAGGTCATAGATAAGGGATCGGGGGAGTCAGCGTGGCATTATGCCTCTCAACAGCAATGCTAGATACTAGAAGAATTGCCTTCAATGCCGTGAAGCAACACCTTCAAAATTCTTGAGGAAAAAAGACTTCCACTTACAATTCCATCCCCAGACAAAATGTCAATTGAGTATAAAAGTAGAATGTTGACATTTTTGAAAATGCCAGGTCTAAAAATTTTAACTTTCCATGCATTCATTCTTAGGAAACTACTGGAGGATGTGTTCTACCAAAATGGTGGCATACAATACGAAATTTAGAAGCCAGGTACAGTAGCTCACGCCTGTAATCCCAGAACTTTGGGAGGCCAAGGTGGGCCTCCCTTTTATAAGGAAACCTAATCCCATTCAGGAGGGCAGAGCCCTCATGCCTTAATCACCTCCTAAAGGCCACACTTCTTAATACTGTTGCATTGGGGATTAAGTTTCAACATGAATTTTAGAGGGGACAGAAACATAGTAGAGATAATGCCTAAAATTGAAAAGAGTAAAGTAGTAGTTGTATAAGGCTGTTGTTTAGAACTGATGGAAGAAAATACCAGAAGAAATGGCTAAAAGAGTTCAAGGTGATTGCCTTCTAGGAAGTGGAGGTGGGAGAGGTAGAGCAGAGGCCTGCTTTTTCTCATTACTTATGGTACAAATTGACATTTTAGCCATGTGCAGGTATTGTTTTGGTGAGAATAAAAATATTTTAAGAAAGATTGTTTTCAGCTTGATGGCCAGTCAGACACCAATATTGCATGAGGAACAACCTTTGATTCCTTCTGTGACATGATTCTCTATGCAAGTCAGGATGCCTTTGGGTAGCTTGGGGCATGGGGCAGACTTTCTGCCCTGAAGTGACATCTTCACATGGCTGCTCTCTGCTGCTTGTGCCAGGTGTTTTCCAACAGAGTCACAGCAATGCTCTCCTGACCATACTGATGCAGGTGGCATAAAAGATCCTGCTTTCATAGCCCCACCTGCTCCACACCCTCCCTCACAGCCTGCCAGCTGGGAGAGCCAAGCAGAATGCATGCTTTATGTGCTTGGCATGTGTGTGGAGCAGGTGTTGGATCACAGAGGCAGCCTGGAGAGACCCAAAATTCTGAAGCTAAGCCAAGAAGGCCAAGTCATGATGTTCTCAGGTTGTTGGACCCTCAGGTCACTTTTGCCCACCCCTGCTTTTAAACAGAAATACCTCATGTCCTCAGATAGTCCTCAGGGGACAATCCAATCTGTAGGCTGTGTCTTAGTTCTGTGATTGAGGGATAATGGTCTCTGATGTTTGAGGAGCAACCTTCTGCTCCATCCCTTCTGCCAGTGAAGTATGTCTCTCTCACTGCAGGTCCAACCATGACTGGCTAAAACTCCAGATTTATTTCCTCCTGACACTCGCCCATGCCCCTTGAAATTCCAGGGCTGCATTAGTCAGTGAGGCAGAGATCCAGGGGATGGGCTTTGTCTCAGAGGTGCACATGCTATTATGGGGTGGAATGACAGTGTGGCAAAACTACAGACTGGAGATTTGTTTTAAAATGTGCTTTGTAATATTACATAAAAATAATGATCGCTTTTCAAATTGAGTTTAGCTCTTTAAATAAAAATAGTAAGCCAATTCAACCAGAGCAGGGGGTGTTCTCAGTTAAAGTGTTAGGGTTTTAGTTAAGAGTGTGATGCCTTGACATTGTCTGCCAGTTGTGCAAGATGAGGCACACCAGGCCCAGAAGTTCCCATGTTCTGATATTTCTTAGGGCACAAATAGTTTCATGACATTAACAAAGCTGGGAGCTATATGGATCCTAGGGTACCTTATTATAAAGAATAATTTACTTTAAAGAAAAGAAGAGAGGGAAGATCTAACCTTTAGAATCTATCAGCGTGGTATTGCGCATGTGGTACTATCTCATTTGATCATACACTTCTCCATGGAAATGGATTCTGGTATCATCCCCTTTTTACAGTTGTGTAAACTGAGGGCCAGGTAAGTAACTTGCCCAATGTCAGGCAGCTAGTGATTTGTGTAGCCAGCATCCCCACACAGGTCTGTCTGACCCCAGAGGCCATATGCCTTCCTGAATTAGTTGAGACTCTTGCTTGCAGGTGACAAAAACCAACTCCAGCTAGGTTAAGCAAAAGAGATGTATTGTCACTTATAACCAAGTGCATTCAGAGTCCACCATAGCTTGTAGGCAGTGTCTCCATTTCCTCTCCTCTTCACTGTGTATATGAGCTCTTATTCTCCAGATGGCTTCCTCCTTTGGGGTAGAGGCAAGAAAATGGGTGGTGGGGGTGGTAGGGGGATATAGCTTCAGGCTTATATCTTCCCAGTTTTGGTTCCCTGTAAAGAGACAGCTTTGGTCTCCCAATATTAAAGATAAAATTGTAGGGATGATCTCTGATTGGTTGGCTTGGATCATATGCCCATTTTTTGAGAACAAGCACTTTGGCCAGGAGGCAACTCACTGATTGCCATCCCCACCAGACTCACATGTGATGGGGAGAAGGAGGGAGCAGTTCCACCAAAGGAGGGGTATGCTGCTTACACTGGAAGTGGTAGGCATGGGCAGGAAGTCCTGAGCATTAATTTGTGAAACCTCTACCATGCCACATGCCTCTTATTAATATTTTAATATGTCTGAGAGTGTTTCTCAACTTAGTGGCAGAAACAGAAGAGCTGCCACAGGAGAGTGATCTCCTGGGCCTGCCTCCCCAGCTGAAGACATGGTGTCCTTGCAGACCCATGGTGAGAGAGAGTAAATCCCAAATCTCAGAGCTTTGTGTAGAGGTTGCTGGTAAGACTGGAGTCCCACAGCCAACCCAGAGGGGCTGGGAGTTCAGCCAGAAGGACACTTGTTTTTATATGAAAACTATGAATTTGGAGCAACAAGGAAAGCACCAATGTGAGCAGTTGCCCATCACACCTAAAATTCCATGTCTTTGTTGGACTGCTCCCAAGGGTTTTAGAAGTTTGTATCATTAAAAGGGAATTAAAAAGTTGCATGTGTTGATAAGGTTGATCTAGATGAAAGGAAATAGATCCTTTTTAATGATTCAGAAGGGTCTGAGTTATAACCCCTAGCTGCCAAGCTATAACTGTCTTGTACTGTCAGTGAGAGAAGCAAGTCCTCAGACTTACAGATGTAGAGGTGCAGGGGTTCCTATGTCTCAGGTCATAGGAAAAGAAAATATGCCATAGGAAGTGACAGTGGCTGATCACAGTGAGAGCCTTTAAGCATCTGTCCCTGGAGACCCATAAGACATTTTCTGAGCTAGTCAGAGGTATGGTTCTCTGTATTCTGGTTTTATCTACGGAAGCACTCTTGTCCTCACTGTTTCACGAATCGGGCTGGGGGCGGGGAGCATCCAGCAGTGTAAGCCTTTCACTAATTGCTGTTTTCAGCTGGTATGATCTCTTCCTGATGGGTTCCTTGGGTTCAGTTAAGGCTTTTGACTGTTGGCAATGGGATTATTCAAAGCCTTAATGAAGTGCCTACCTTCTTACGGGGCCGCGTGCCAGTTGCTGACACAGACGCAGGCCCTGAAGCCTGGTCATGCCATGCCCATGGCTCACCCTTCGTGCTTCACCCTCATAACACACCATGAGGTAAGTCTTATGGACTTTTTTTTGTGGTCTAATTTGTTTGGGGCATTGTTGTTTTAATTCTCTTTTTTGTGAATCCATGTTCATTTATTATCTGAGTGAGGTGTAGCAGGGGATTGATTCTTCTTCAACTAATTCCTCAGTACCATTGGTTTTATTTCCTGTTATTTTCCAGTTTTTAATCATCAGTCCTGTTCTGGCCTTTTATCAGAGGAGAATTTTTATTTATTATAAAAGAAACTGCCTTGTAATAGGGTAAGAAGTTCAGAGTAATGTGCTACAGGCAGGCAGTTACGTGTTGTGGAATCAGGCATCATCAGCTTAGGGGAGATGTCCACCTGAAAGGTTTCCTTAGTGTCCTCTCCTGTAGGCTCAGCCTTTCCCAGCATCAATTCAATTACTCAACAATCAAATAAATACTTATTGGCGATCCCTCGAGTCTGTCTGTCGTTCCCAGCCCTAAAGATTCCTCAGCTCCCTGCGCACATCCTCTTTGTGCATCTCCCAATCCCAAGAACCCTGCTGGGCAGTCTGTTTTCTCCCTGGCCTCAGCTGAAGCCCAGTTTCTCTCCTTTTGGTCTTCCTCCATCCCTGATATGGGCAGAGCCTCAGTTCCTTCTTCCTGCCTGGACCTAGCTGCTGACAGTTGGGCCACCGCAGCTATGCCCTGCAGCTGTGTGGACTTGCAGTATGTGCACTGGGTCAGGCCCTGCCAGGAACAAAAGACATGCAGCAGATCATCAAAATCAGCAAAGTCCCTCCCTTTCTGCTACTCACTGAGCTCAAAGAGGGCAGATGTGTTGCTTTGAGTCTTGGAGGGGCTGTGGGGACAGAGACCCTGTCCTAGGCAGCTAGAAATGAGTTGAAAGCCCTTGACACATGTTAGAGAAAAACCAAAAGGCTTAGTGCCCTTAAGAATGTTTCAGTTTTAGTCATTAAGTAAATCTCAAGACAGCACCAGATTCTGAACAATGTCTCCAAGTGACACAGAGAGTCATAATGCCGCTGTCTGTCTGCAGCCCAGATTTCTGCTCCACCGTCAGCAAGCACAGAATGAGCCCCATTCCTTTTAAAGGCCTTTTGAGGCCATAAAGGTTTTTGAGGACATTTTATGGAGCTGGAGCACAGTTTTACTGTGTGAAATTATTATAGGGGTTATAGTTACTATATCTTTATTTTTATGACAAGTTGTTAGTTATGCCCTTGATTTATTTGAAACCGGGATTTTGTTCAAAAACACAACCTCCAATTAAATGTGGTTACTGTGGCAAAAATATGATTCTCTCCTTAGAATGACCCTCTTTGGGGACATTTCCAAAAACCCATTGTGGTGAAAACTCAGGGCTGCCTATTCATGTTCATAAGCATTTCTCCTTGTGGTCACTTGGTTTGCCCATATGCAGGATTAGAGGGTACGAAGGCTGTGGGTTGGACCCAGAGGAGAATGGAGGGGAAAACAAAGAATCTCTCCCAAGAAGCTAAGTGGGTCACCGCTTAAAACCGTAATACTTCAGAGATGGAAGGAACCTGAGCTATCAAGAGCAAGTTCCTCTTTAATAAAAGGAAGGGATTATAACACAAAGAGGCTAGGAAGCCAAGCCAGGCCCAGGTGCTCAGGCCCTGACTCACATACCGTCCTCTCTGTGCCACACTGGCTCTCCTGGGGCGTCTTGGGCATATGCTTGGCACCAATCCTGTCCTACTGTGAATCCAAGGGAACAACCCAAGACGTGCTTATGGTGTGACTGTATCTTTCATGAACCATCTGACATTTTTAAAAGTGGAGAACAGATACTGCTTTAACCTGTAAGAGGTTTATGGTCTATTAGAGATAGATATTTATCAGTACTTTGGGTTCTACAGAACTTTTCTCACCAAAAATATGAATTTACGAGGCATGGAGACATCCACTCAACTTACAGACCAAAATTGTGGTCTCAAATCTGCCACTTAATCTGCCACGTGAGATCACTGGCATACCATCCACCTCTCCAGGCCTCTTTTCTCAGCTATGTGGGCTTGATAATATGACTAGCTTTGCATGCTGTTAGGACACTGTTGGTGCCCCACTCTGATCCCCTTCCTCAGGCCCACTCCCCATGTTGGTAAGGGCTCACACATAGCGCTCTCTGAGCCCTGTCTCAGCTTCTGCCTCTGGGTAGCCCAATTGAAGACACCTCCCTCATACTTGTAAGAACCCGATGAAATTCTGTATGTGGAAACCCTCTGAAAACTAAAGTATCAATGGGTTTTTATTGTGCTCTTGATGAAGATCCCAGCTGGGGCTTCCTGACTGAAGGCCAGCAATGATAGCAGATAAGGCAGCCAGGGAGGGCAGGGCTGTTGTCATGAGTCCCAAGGATGTGAACCCAGGCTTCTCTTCCTTCCCCACCCAGGAGCCCAGAATCGTGGGCAAACAGTAAAAATGGGTTTACTTGAAGTTAAATAATTTTTAGGTAATGTTAGGTAGTAGTTGAACAAATTTTTCCCATATTGGAAGGACAAGTATTGACATTGCAAATCATTCAGACCTTGGAACTGAACAAGGTCACAGAAATTCCTACCTTTGCTTCAGATCCAAGGTTCTATAAAAGTATCATTTGCAAACTGCCACTTTCTTAAGTGATGCCAGCTTCGGCATATTTAAAAATCCCTGAATATTTATTTTAACAGAGCATTTCAGAGTAAGTGTGACGTATGTGTAGAAAGTGAGGGGAAAAGAGAAAGAGATAGAAGGATGGTGTCCCTGAGGTCTGGAAAGCTTCAGTGTCCCCAGTTAATCATTGATGCCTCAGAGCCTGATGGGCCACCAGAGCTGGCCTGCTGCAGAGGGCCACTGTGCTTGCTAAGGGAGTGCTAGGACACATATGGTGCATTAATGATTTACCTCCTTCCAGTTGCAGTGCTTGGCACCCCCTCTCTCCAAAGCTGACAGGAGGCTGTGCGCTCATCTTCCAGAGGGTAGGCCAGCCCTGCCTAACAGGTGCAGGAGAAGATGATGATGATTTGCAGATTCACTGTATGACCAGACTCCCAGGGGTTTCCATCTGTAGGAAAGGGTTTCCTTAGTCGTTTTCTGAAAATGAGAAGAATGTTTTAACAGGGTCATTGTTGCCCGATGTTCCTTTGCATGAACCTTTGTGCCAAGATAGAGTCACAAGATGATGTGGTTTTATATGGGTACATAACCTGTGTCACCTTCAAGCATGCGTAATGTTTGTTTATATAGCTCTTTTATTTCCATTGCTAGATTTAAGTACCTTGAGGGCCTCAACAAATTAATGAATAGGCTATACATTCATTATACAGACACATAATATAAAAGGAACACATTTTTTAATTTAAATTTTTTTCTGTTTTACAAAGGCCAGGTGTATTGTTTGAAGAACTATCAGAAACTAATAGCTAACTAAAAGGAGAAAGAGGAGAGACCCACAATCCTACCCACCCAGACAGAACCACTGTTAACACTTCGTTTCGTGTTACAACAGCTATGGGACCTTATATATCCAGATGGATGTGGTCTCCTTCAACATTTTCAACCTAAGACCTGATGTACTTGTTTTGGTGAGACTACAATGGCTTCAGGCATTGTTGACATGTCAGTTGGACAGTCAACTTCAGAATCTAAGCATTTCCTCACAGGTACTCAACCTCTGTCATGTGTGTAGTTTAGATTTTGACAGGAAAGGGATTTTTTTTATTGTTTCCAGAAATTGTAAGTAAGATGGGTAATATTGATTTGGAGTTTTGTTTTGTTTTTGTTTCTGTTTCATTGAAGCCTGACTGGAAAGACAGTCTTGTCAGGTTCACATACTGGCACTGAAGGGGTGACAATATGGAATAACCAAAGAGGAATTGTTCACTTTGAGAATTTTCACTGTCATTTGAGGCTTCCTCCATTTGGAAGGAAATCTACATCCTGCTTACTGAGAATCAGCTATTGTTAGGGATACGCAAAGTGGTCTAGGATGGGCTGGGTGCTGAACACCTGGGAAGGACACTGAGCACAGTCCAAAGACAACACTGATGCTTTTAACACAGCCCTCTCCTCCCTAAGCACGCTTAGGAAGGTGACTGTATTTGGATGCCCAGGCATGCGTGCCAGTGCTCCCCATGCACCGATACAGCATCACGATGACCTTGCAGGGGGTGTGAGGAGGATTATTGCTACAGGTCGTTGAAGGTTTTCTTTGTAAATGCACTTTTGGGGTCATCCAGTGAATTTTGGTTTAGCTTCATCCAAATCCATTCTCTCTTGACTTGGAGTGGATACATGGACTGAAGCTATTGCTACCACTGTTTTGTATTACAAACAACTACGTTCTCAGGAGTTTTCTATGATGTCTTCTGTGCATTGTCCAGTGCTAAAATCCCACAATTCTGGGCCCTTGGCTGTGCGTTGGTGAGCCACTCTGAGCCCTGCTTCTCCCAAGATGAGTCCATTCTGAAGGGCCTGTTGAGTTGCAGGTATTCAAGGGCCCTTAGGGAACTAACTTTCTCTGAAACTGAAAGTGAATTCTTTTCTCAGACTTTATCCCCTGTTTTGGGAGCTATCTTCTCCATGAAGGAGTTGCTGGGAGGCTCAGATGAGTCAAGTACTTTGAAGTGCTAAACACTTAGCACTCAACAAATGTCAGCTGCTAACTATTGTGAGCCAAAGGCAGAGTGACCTAGGGCAGCAATGCCCATAGGAATACCATAGAGGGGGCGGTGTATGTAGTTGTAACTTTGCTAGCAGCCACATTAAAAAAAAAAAAAAGGAGAAAGAAACAGGTGAAATTAATCTTAATGCATTTAACCCAACATATCAAAAATATACTGCCTTTTCAATATGTAATCAATATTTTTAAATTATTGAGATATTTTACATTTTTTATACTGTCTTCAAAACCTAGTGTGTAATGTACACTTCCAGTGCCACTCAGTCTCACTAGTCACATTATAAGAGTGCCATTGCTACGTGTGGCTAGTGGCTACCACTGAGCAGCTCAGGGCCAGAACCTTGCAACTTGCGCCCAGCTCCAGGGACCAGCAGCATCTGCGAGCTTGTCCCAGCTGCAGAATCTCAGACCCCAGCCCAGACCTGTAGAGGCAGAATATGCATTTTAACAAGATACCCAAGTGACTCATTTGCATGTTAGAGTGAGAAGCCCTGGTCAGAATCCCCATGCGAAGTCCTTACCTTGGGGTTCTGATTTAACTGGTCTAAGGTGGGGCCTAGGTGCTGGTATTTTTAAAGCCCCCCTTGATGGTTCTAATATGCAACCAGGCTGGAGAGTCACTCGTGTAGTGGGCTTTGGAGCCCAGATTGCCTGGCTCTGCCTGTTTCTACCTTCAAGACCTTGGGAAATTACCAAAGCTGTCTATACCTCAATTTCCACATCTGTCAAACGGGGATAAAAGTAGTATCTACTTCAAGGGTTGTTATGAGGGTCAAATGAGTTAACACATGTAAAGCACTCAGGATAATACCTGGCACAGAGTGAGAACTCAACTAAATACAGGCTCTTATCCTTTCTTCTTTTTCTTGAAGGTCCGGGGTTACCCAGAGCCCCAGGTGACATGGCACAGAAATGGGCAACCCATCACCAGCGGGGGCCGCTTCCTGCTGGACTGTGGTATCCGGGGGACTTTCAGCCTCATGATTCATGCCGTCCGTGAGGAGGACAGGGGAAAGTATACCTGTGAAGCCACCAATGGTAGTGGTGCCCGCCAGGTGACAGTGGAGTTGACAGTGGAAGGTGAGTCCCAGAAGGCGAGAGCCTTGGCGGGAGCTGAGCTGTCAGTGGCTTCCCAGGGGACAGTGTTTGTCAAACTAGGTATCCCTTTCTTTCCTGCGCAAGCCTTCCCCAGGCTTCCCTCACACTGAGGCTGTGAGGCCTCCTTCTGGTGGCTTACGGAGCCCTGCCAATCAGGCCCCTGCCTGGCTCTTCCAGACCCCTCTCCCACCGCCCTGCACCTGCTCACCCCACTGTGGTCGCACGGCCTCTGGCTCTCCTTCGAGCAAGGCCACAGGGCCTTGGCTCACATGTCCCCTCCTCAGAGAGCCCTTTTCTGCCCTCAACCCCGTGACTCTCCATCCTCTCACCCCACTTGAATTTTTGCTCCTAGGACTTATCACTGTCTCACATTACAGCCTCTCCTCTGTCCCCCACTGGATGGGAGCTCTAGCAGGAGATGGACTTTATCCTGTTTGTTGCTGCATCTCCAGCACCTAGAAAACTTCCTGCCATGTGGTGGATGCTGAGATATTTGGGGAACTGATGGGCAACACTTACCATCATTAGCATCATTATGAAGCAACACATGCCCATTATAAAAAATTGTGTAACTCAGAAAAATATCCAGGAGATAAACACACCAATGTATTAACACTGCTTAGTTATTTTATCTTTTTTTCCCCTCTGTACTTAAAAAAATACTATTGACTTTAAAACTTCCAGGACAAACATTTGACCATAGGTAAAACTGGTTTTTTGCCACCAGTGTATTGCACTGGCATGCTGAAGCCACTCCACTGGTGAGAACATTTCCAGGTCAGGCCCTGGCTGGTGCTTAAAGCTTGATGTCTGCAAGGACATGGGGGTCTGTTAGCCCCTCAGCAGTAAAACCAGGTTCCCATGGCCCTTCCAGGCCTTTCTAAGTGCTTGTAAACCAGGGGTTCAGAGGGGTGCTTCTTCCTCTTTCAGAAGACTGTCCTCCCAACCTGGTTTTCAGGGGATGCTGTAAGTGAGGGCTTTGGATAGAGGACTAAGGTAGTCAGGGAAGGTTCCAGAAGGGGGTGAGGTACGCCTGAGCCAATGGCCACTCTTTGCCTATTTTCCCTGTTTCCCCATACCATGGATGGGCAGACAGGTTGTTTCACAGAGCTGAGTATGCATAGTTTGGATGCTTACCTTGAATTCTTTAACTTAGTCCCTCACTCATTCTAATGGCCTTCAAGTGCCTGTGGCTGGAGCATTTCAGATGGAAGTGGCCCCTGGTCAGTGTCTGGGGATGACCTCATCTCTGCCATTCTGGTGCCATGCTTTCCCTTATATTATCCACTTTTTAATGCCCAAATTTTGAGTTGAGGCCTGCAAATAAAAAAATTACCCTGCCCCCTTCTCTCGTTTCCTGTTTGGCGCTGGGGAAATGGAAAGAATGCTGAGTCACGAGTCCAGGTACAAGGTCCTGGTCCCAACTTGTGCCAACCAGATGCGTGGCCTTAGACCTCTGGACCTCTGTTTCTGCAGAGTCAAGGGTTTGAATTTGGTGGCCTCTCCAGCCTGGGCTAGCTCTTATTTTCTATCATCCATGTTAAGGGAGGACTGGGGTGAGTTAGGGATGTAAGGCAGGTATGAAAAAACCTAGATAATACGCAAACGTTTTCTTCAATTCCCATTGTTCAGAAAGTTAGGTCTGATGTCTCAACCAAGCGGGAACATTTTTAACAGGTCATGGTACTTGGGACAGGGGAAAGGACATAAGGCAGGAGAGCTATAGAGGAACAAGAGCAAGCTTAGGCTGTCAACTCTGCCCCTTCCCTTTGGTTTTAATTTGGGGAGATTCAGGCCCCCAAATTAAAATTAAGATATAAATAGTTAAGATATAATTAAAATTAAGACATAAAATTTTAAGATATTTTATTTCTTCTAACCCCAGGAAATAGAGAATGGCTTAAAGGCTGCAGCCTCTTTCAATGTCTGTGGACCCTGTGCATATTCTGCTTCTGCATCAGAGGCTGGTTTTAAGCTGATGTGTGGTTTGGGGCCACCCCAAGGACCACAGGCCTGGAAGAATCCACTCTGGTCCCTTCTGATGTGGATAACTTGTTGACTGTGCCAGCTTAGCCCAAACTTTACAAAGGGAATCCTGCAGCCCACCTGCCTTCCTTCCAACTCTCAGTGCTATGCTTTTTACTTACAAAGAGCAGAGGTCCTGTAATTAAGAGTGTAATTCATATGTGGAGCCTTTTAACCCCTTAGTGGGCAAATTTAGGGGGCAGTGTTGTTCAATGGAAAGAAAGGCAAATGGTCTTGGATTGAATTTTAGCTCTACTCATTTCTAACTAAGGGGAAATTAACCTTTCTGAGCCTTATTTCCTTTCCTGTAAATTGGAGCTCAGGGCTGCCCCACAAAGTGGTGTAAGGAATAAGTACAGGCACTAGCAAATAGTCAGCACCCAGAGAGTAGTAGCTTTGTCATTATTTGAACTGGCATTAACATTCTTAGAGCTACTTACAGAGGGAAATCTGTAAAAGAGAAAGCTTCCTAATCTGATTTCCAATTTGATGATCAGGGCCAAGAAATATGCAGGATCCCCCATGAGAATAAGTACCTTAATGACAGGGCCATGCGGTTATTCAGCACCTCATACCATGGGACGAGCCCCTGGAAGTCTCTCTGAAGCCAGCTGTAACACTCACCCACCTCCAGAGGGCCTGTCATGAGGCTTGGTGCAGAGCAAGGAAGAGAGATAGTGCCTGGGCTCTGGGAGCTTCCTATCTAGTGGAGGGGCCACAACCTTCTTCTCTAGCACAGCGCTATTCAGTAGAGAAATAATGTGATCCACATATGTCACATATGTAATCTTAAATTTGCTAGTAGCCACATTTTAAAAATCAGATGAGGCTGGGCTCAGTCGCTTGTACCTGTAATCCGAGCATTTTTGGAGGCTGAGGCGGGAGGATCACTTCAGGCCAGGAGTTCAAGACCAGCCTGGGCAACATAGCAAGACCCTGAGTCTACAAAAAAGAAAAAAGTAGCCAGACATAGTGGTGTTACCTATAGTCCTATCTACTTGGGAGGCTGAGGCAGGAGAATCACTTGAGCACAGGAGTTCAAGGCTATAGAAAACTATGATTGTGCCACTACACTGTAGCCTGGGTGACAGAGAAAGACCCTGTCTCTTAAAAAAAAAAAATCTCGTGAAATTTTTATGAAATATTTTATTTAATCTAATATATATGAAATATTCTGATTTCAATGTATAATCAATATAAAAATTATTAGTGAGGTGTTTTACATTCTTCAACATCTGGGGTATATTTAATTATAGCACATCTCATTCAGACTAGTTATATTTCAAGTGCTCAATAGCCACACGTGGCTAATGGCTACTGTTTTGGACAGCACAATTGTAGAGGCTCCCATCTGAATGCGGATAGATAAGCTTACACAGAGAGAATGAGCTTTACACCCCCATGAGACCTCTGTCATACAAACTGAGGTTCCCTGACTCTGTAAGAGAGAGGGGCCCAGCCAGCAGGTCACCTAGAGTGTGAACAGCAGAAGGGGGAGTGAGCCCATTATCATGGGATTTAAGGGAGAAGAATGGCCCTGGTGACCACTAGTCCAGCTCTAGTGGTGCCACTGACACCACCATTCTTGGGTAATTTTGAATTCGTAGGAGATGCTCCTGAACCATCTTTTTTGCCATTACCCTTTTTCAGGGACAGATTTCTCTGGTTCCTTTGATTTTCACATTGGATTGGATTGATGACATTATATATTTTAAGGCCATGTCTAATTGTATTGGCCGAGTTTTAAATTATTGTGTTCCTCTAGGATGTCTGTCATGGTTCTTTTGTTTTTTGGTTCTGTTATTTCTCTTGTACTTTCTTTCTTTATCTAACCTTCCTATTTTTCTGAAAAACCTATAATTATATTTCCCATCTGTGTTCTTTAAAACACTTCTCTGTCCATAAAACTTCCTAATGACCCTTCTTTTTTTTTAGGGGTATATGCCCTATTTTTTTTAATCCAGGCAGAATCTAAAAATGCTCTGAGTTTTTGTCCTTTTCTGTCTCATCAAAGTTAACAGTATAAATGTGGTAGAGATGAAAATTATTCTTTTTGCCTCATTAATCTCTTTGCTGTGAAATAGTTGCGTGTCAAGACTGCCTTGGCAGAAGCCTCATTTGTTTAGTATACAAAAGAGTTAGGTGGAAAATTGACTTGCTGTCATTCAGTTCTTGAAGGGTGACTTTAAATCTTCTTTTCCTTGACTCCCTCCCCTCCTTTGTTTTCACTTTCCACTTTGCCTTTGCCTCATTTTCCCCATAAAATATGCACTGGCTCCCCTTGCTGGCCCACCTGATTTTTACCATTTGTGCTGCCTCCTTTTCTTCCCGTCTCTATCCCTCCATATCCTTCTCCCTTCTCCACCCTTTGTGGAGTTAGGCTTTGCCCAGTTGCTTATAGTTCTAGCCTCATTCATCAAATTTCAGAGAGTGTGCTAATTTTGTGTTGGGTACAAAGAGCAACAAAACTTGGTCATTGCCCTCAAGAGACTGATTTTTTTTTTTTTTTTTTGAGACAGAGTCTCGCTCTGTCGCCCCTGGTAGAGTGCAGCGGCGTCATCATAGCTCACGGCAACCTCCAACTCCTGGCTCAAGCGATCCTCCTGCCTCAGCCTCCCATAGTGCTAGGGTTACAGGCGTGCGCCACCGCGCCCCAACAAGACTGACCTTCTTGACCTCATACTTCATTATCATATTGCAATTAAGATTCACCATCAGGATGTATTTATGAAGTGCTGACTTTGCGTGGTGCTGTGTGGGAGACAGAATCCTTTGTTAGGTCCTTTTTGCAAGAAACTTGTTGGTCAGATAAGACCTGGACACATTAAAAGCTAAGCAAAAGCACAACTCCAGTCACAGGCAGTATGGGTTCATTTCCCAAATGATTGGCACATCAGCTCTGTAAGTTCAGAGGAAAATGAGGCCCCTGGAGACTGGAATGGTCTGTGATGTATTCTTGGAGGAAGAGGGGCTTGAGCTAGTGCTGAAGAGTGAGTGAGATTTGGATGGCAGATTGAGATTCAGATGATGGGGGTGGGAGGGAAGTGGGAGGAGTTAAGGCCTGGGCCAGGGGCAGGTGAGCTCAGTGTGGGAGAGTGGACAGATACAAGCAGAGAGTAGTGGGGAATAAAGCTGAAGGACAGATTGGGACAAGACAGTGGGAGGTCTGCCGCACAAGGCTGGGAAGTTTGTAGGGTCCTATCCATTCTAGAGGATGAATGGACTGTTCCTTTTCCATTTCCATACTGCGACACTGCTCATAGCTCTCCAAATGAACTGCTCCTCTTAGCCACAGCTAGAGGTACATGCTGTATGATTACTTTTGTCTCATGGATCCTTTTAGCCTTACCTTTATTTTCCTAAACACGTAGGTTTATTACAAGTATTCTAATTACATTTTTTTCAGGTGTTTCATTAGTCTTTGATGCACCATCATTTTGCATGATCCCCAAGAAAGATGGGGTGCTTACTGATGCAATGAGTTCTCCAGATCCATGCTTAAGATAACCTTCCCATATGCTGCCCTTGCCCATGGAATGGCTTCTGATCTGACGCCCGTATCTGATGCCCGTACTAAAGACAGCAGCCAAATGACTAACAATGTATCAGACCTGCAAGAAGGGAGTGTCTCACAATGGATATACATTTTTCTTTGTTTTCTTATAAATTGATATAAAATTAGCTTTACAATTTAAGTACTAAAGGGAATACCTACTACTTGGCTTAGTGTTGTTTGGGGAATCACAGTGGAACACAGCTCTAGAGTCTTGGCCTTTAAAAGAAAACTCTAAAGGAAATAAATTATTTTCTCTCTGCTGAGCATCTAAATTTCTCTAGAGTACTTAAGACATTTGAGAGATCATTGACATCAATTTTTTCCCCCTCCAAAACAAAACTTTGTGTTGCTGTTCCTTTGAACTCATTGGGTAGGATATATGACTACCTTATCCATGAATGACCAGGAAATAGTTTATCTTCTAAGAGGTGTATATTTTACTTCAACCTCTTGAGCAAGAATTGATTCTTTAGTGTGTCAATTTCCTGGAGCCCCAAAAAGAACTCCTGAAATGTCTATTTGGCACCCTGGGATGACCTCCTTAACCTCTATGGAAGGACATATTTGTTATAGAGTCTCACAGCATAAGAATAATGTACCTGTGTACATTCTAGCAAGAGTGGGCTGCAACAGTGGACTCTGCATAGGTAGAGACTGTAGAATGAACAGTTTGTATAGGACAAGGGCCATGTTTATTTAGTGACAGGCATCCTCTGGCAGAGTCCCATTAACATTTATGATTAGGACTTGGGTTGCCCCCAAGAAGGAAGACTCACTGAAACTTCTGACAGGTGATGGTCCCCATCTCCTTAGAAGCGGGGGTGGCCAGACTTCCTCAGTCATCCTCACATGCTCCCTTCCCGCTCCTGTAGCAAGTGTCACCAATCCTACTGCACCAACTCCTGTGCAGCTCTCATTTGTCCACACCTTTCCATCCCCACTGCCACCATCTGTCCCTGGCTGCCATCATCTCTTACCTGGTGCAGAAGTTCCCCACTGGTTTCCCCATTTCCACTCTTATCTTCACATTGCTGTTTTAAATAACTTTTCTTTTTAATTCATATCGAATTTTATCACTCCCTCACTTTGAATCCTCCAGTGATTTACTGTTGCCTGTGAATTAAGCTCAACCTCAACAAGGCCCCACCTGTGCAACATGGGTCTTCTTTACCTCTCTAGCCCTCCCTGCTTGCTGCGTGCCAGCCACTCAGACCTCCCAGTTCTTTCAATACTGAGCCCTGTCTCACCTAGAGCCTCGGCCTGTGCTGTTCCTCTGCCCGCTTCCCCTGGAAATCCTGCTCAGCCTTCTGGCGTCAGCTCAGACCTCACTGCATCTGGGAAGCCCCCTCACTGCCCCAGGTGGCTAAAGTTAGGCACTCACCCAAAGCACTCAGTTCTTTATACTTGAATTTACTTGTGTTTAAATTGTAAATAAGTATTTTTTAATGTTTTTCCTTCCCCCACTAAAAGTGAAAGCTCCATGAAGGCAAACACGTGTCTTTTCTTAATCAGTTACTGAATCCCCAGGGCTGGGAGCCTAGCACAGGGCCTGACCCATAGTAGGTCTGGCCCATAGCAGGAGCTCAGTAAATATTTGTTGACTGCTGTGTGCCTCTCTCTGGGACCTCATCTGTACTAGAATACTGATCTAGTCCCTATTATGTAGAAGGCATTAGCCAGAGTTTCAACAAGTAGACCCATGTGTACAATAAAAGCCAGAATAAAACCTGAGTCTTAAGAGAAAGGCAAAGTGCTTCCAGGAGGGGAAGGAGACATCTACTTGTAGAATTTCTGTAAAAATGTTAACCACATTGAGCAATTTCAGTGACCTTTAGTTATGACTTTTTTCCACTCTCTTTTTTCTTCAATATCAAGTTTAATATTCAACCAGAAGCTCTGATCCCAGGCATTTCTCCAGAGGTTTTCTTAAGCCAGTGGCTCTAAGTGGAGACAGTGCCACCCTCTAGGGAGCACTTAGGAGATTTGTGGGGCCCTTTTGGTTTCCTAGTGATTGGGGGAGCTGCTGGCGTTTAGTGGGCAAGCACTGGGGTGCAGGATGTGCTGAATTTTTCTAATTCCTTACAGCCAGGAAATGTAGGAACAGATAAACCACAAATATATTAATCAGTGGTTCCTTTGTCTTCAATAATACAAAAAAAGGTTTTCAAGAAGCTGTAAAAACAAGCCAAATAATTTAAGAAATGGTCATTACATAGAGGGAGGCTTAAAAGGAACAAAATTATAGCTTCAAAATTATTGAAAAATTTACTCTGTGCAAATTTTTTTACTAAATGAAATGTAGCATTTCAAGCTATATATGTATATATTAATACAATTACTTTATATAATTATATCTATGTAAGTAGTGCAGTTACTGCACTATTGCCCTTTACTATTGCCCTGAAAATGTGAATCAGAGGAGACTTGAAACTCTTAACAGATTTAGAACCAAATAGTATTAAATTAGTGGAGATACGTGAAATGTGGATGTCTCATTGAATTTTATTGCCATCTCACATATTTTTTTAAAACGTTGGGGTACAGTGACAAATGTGTGTTAAAAAGATTACATATTAAAGTTATTTATGTTGGGGTTACTGCTGTTTTTCATCCCGACCCAAAGCTTCTCTATGGCCTCTTCTTATTGTTCCTTTGTCCAGACCAGTCACTAAATGTATTTTTCAAGGTGTGGTGGGATTTTAAGACATAGATAAAGTTTCTGTGACAACTTTTTACTACTCAATCCCATGTCATAAAACAGAGAATTGTTTTGATACCACATTAATAGTGTGGTTTTTTTTTTTATTTTCTCTACTTCAATGATCTGTAACTTGTCTTGCTATGTTATCTTCCAAGGTTATTTTCTTCTTTCTTTTTTATATAATACATGTTCTGTTATTTATCCTAACACTATTTTTTATTCTAGTATTCTAACAGTCATCTGTATACCTGTGTTTTTTCATTTTCCTGTGCTACTTGTACAGTATGATTTTTTGATCATTCACTTTTAAGTTCAAACATGCATTATGAATTAATGCAAGCATCTGACTGTGTCATTGTCTTCTAATGTGCCTGGGCATTTACATATTGAAATAGTCATGCTTGAACAGTTACATAATGAAATACATATTATTAGAATTTACTTTTCTTCTATATCTCCTTAATATTTTATTTAAGGCTTTGCTTTTTTTTGAAATTATATGTATGGGTGATTAGCAGCAAACTTCGATTCAGGATGGCACAGGGGGCGTTACTAAATAGGTGTTATAAAAAGTGGACATTTGTTCTGATAGAGTGGAGAACCACTATTTTAAGCAATCTTTTAAAACCACATGGAAGTTGTCTACAGTACGGTGACTGCTCCCCAGTTTTCCTGGTTTACTCCTGTTGTCCTGGCATAATTATTAATTGTGTCCCTTCCAGTGTTGAGAGTCCCTATTTGAATGATAAATTATATGACTACACATTTTTAGAGGGATTTCTCCTTCTTACAGTCTTGATCACATTATTCACTTTTTGAGCAATATGTTCTGTCTTGATTCAGTCTTCCTATATCCTTTGACAAATAGGGTGGGGTCTACTTCTATCCCCTCCACTATTGAACTTCCCACTCCTAACACCTGCCAGCATTCTCTTTTACTCGTCCTTGAAAAATCTAAAATAACTGGCTCAGACACCTTCAGTGTCGTGGCCTTTCCTTTTCCTCACCAACCTGATCCTGTCCTCACCAATGCTCTTAACTCACTCTTCTGTTTTTGGCATTTCTACCTTAATCCCCTTTCCACTTATTTTTCTACATAGCATTACTGTTCTGCCAAATTTTTGTACTTTTGCAAAATTAATTTTGCCTTATCTGACAGTTTGCAACTTCAAGTTTTTTCCTATAAATAGACTCTGTTAGATATTTTATCCCAAATTCTCTTTTTGTTTTGATTTAAACTCTGGTGTTAACTCACATTTAAATAAGCATTCCTCAATACCATTTACTTTTAGCTGACTGCTTAAATCATATCATAATCTACTCTGACCCTGACATAGAAGTCTCTAAACAACATTCTTTTTGCTATTCTTTGGGGAAATGTCATTTTATTGCTTTCATTTTATTATTTAAGGAATAAAGGAATTTTGGCCTTTAGACTAAGCTGTTTAGCTCCCAAGAGTTTTAAAAATGCTCAGTCTAATTTTTTCATTACGGTAAAATACACATAACATAAAATTTACCAATTTAACTACTTTAAAGTGTACAGTTCAGTGTCATTAAATACATTCACAATGTTGTGCAACCATCACCACTAATCTAGTTCTGAAACTTTTTCATTACCACAAAGGGAAACCCCACACCCATTGAGCATTCACTCCCCATCCCCTCCTCCTCCAGCCACTGGCAGCTACTAACCACCTTCTTTCCCTATAGCTTTGCCTCTCCTGGACGTTTCATATAAATGGATCCAGACAATATGCAGCCTTTTGAGACTGGATTCCTTCACTTAGCACACTTGTTCAAGGTTCAGCCATGGTGTAGCATGTATCGTACTTCGCTCCTCTTTATGGGTGCATGACGTTTCATTATCTGGATAGATCACGGTTTTGTTTATCCATTCATCAGTTGATTAGTCTAATTTTTCTGAAATCTTTACTCCAAGATGAAACAAGTGATACAGTAGCCTGGGTGAGTGCAGGAGATAGGACATAGGAATTTGGGGTGGGAGTGTTAGTGTTGGGTACATGGGCAATGCTATTGTATGGAACATGCATAGAGGCCCTATTCACCCTCTGTTTGGATGCCAGATTTTACTTTCTTTCCCCTCCCTCTCCCTTTTTTTGTAAGTAGATCATGTTTTGGTTTTTTCTTTACCATTGTACAGGATTTAGAAAATACAGCTGAATAAAATTACTCAGAGTCCCATCCCCCAAAAACAATCACTATTAATAACATTTTGATATCTTCTGATAATTTTCCTGTTTGGGTATTTTACTTTTACCTAATTATGATCACATTGAATAGATAATTTTATATGCTGCTGTTTTTCCATAAAATGTATTTATTTAACAAATATTCAAATACCTACAATATACTGGGGATTGTTCTGGACAACTCTGATGAGTGGATAAGAAGTTCTGGTGGGATGTTGTTTGGGGGTCATCAGGATATAGAAGATATTTAAAGCTGCAGGACTGTCTGAGCCTTTTGGGGGAAGTAGACAGAGTTGAGAAGGGGCCCAGGACTGAGGCCTAGGGCACCCAGCATGCAGAGGGCAAGCAGAGAAGGTTGAGAGAGGACAGGCAACCAGCTAACGGCAGGAGAGTCTAAAAGAGGAAGAGCTTTGAAGGGGAGTGGGCCTTTCTGTCAAATGCTACTAAGCATCTGAGTGAGATGGGGGCAGAGGATCTGCCATCGAGTCTGGCCAGGGGGCGGTCAGCATGGAGCTCAGTAAAGTGGAGAGGACCGTAGCCCATTTGGAGTGTGCTGAGCAGCAATGGGAGAATACTTTAACATATGTCTGCATGTGTCATATAGTCTTAAACACAAAGTAATGGCAGAATAAGATGTCTAATTGTGCATTTAACTTAACCACTTATTGCCTTCCCACTCTGTGACATTTATGTTGTTTCCAGTTTTTACTATTATTTAATACAAAGAAGGCCAAAGTAAACAGCTTTGTAAATTTTCCTTTCTAGTTTTAGCATCGTTTCCTTTGAATGGAGTCACAGAAAGGGAGGTATTGGTGTAAGAGCAGAGCATCTTTAAAGCTTGTGATTTTTCCTTGCTCAAATGCTTTCCAGAAGGACTGAACAGTCTGCACTTCCTCCAGCAGCATCTGAGGGGCCTAGCATCTTGACTGTACATGTCAGCTGGGTCCTTCCAAAACAAGTCTTCCCTTCATAAGTTTAGAAGTTCTTTCATCCTCGAATCAAAAATGGAATGACAGGAACAAAACCATGTTACGGAATGAAAACTAGACATGGCTCACTAAGTAATGTCAAATAGAAATGCCCATATAGAAACCACCAATCATATGGAGCCACAACTTACATGTGATGTGGGTGTTTGTTATTAATGCCTTTCATTAAGGTTCTGGTGGAACCAGGTATGGCTAAGGGAAACACTCAACCGTAATCTTCCTCCTCCATGCTTGTGTTCCTATGCAGGCATGTAAATATGATCAGTGCTAGAATTTAAGGAAGTTTACCCTTTTCCAGTAAACACACTGCCAATTCCCCATAGCAGCTGTCTGCTGATATTAGTAAATGACTTCTACCCTCCCCATGCATGCCTTGGGTAGGGTTTTATAAACAGTCCCAGCTTGTAGCAAAAAGAGAACAACTTCCAGGGTGATCATCATCTCAAAAATGTCCTCTCCTCCCCATACCCATTCCTCAAAATAAAACCCCCACTACTTTATAGTTACTTCCTGGTCACATTATGAATTGTCCCTCCCCAGCTGCAGCAGCTGGGTAAAGATGCTGGCCCCAGCTGCCTTGCTGGGTTTGCTATTTAACTGCTTCCTGCCCAGCATGGCAGCAGCTCACCCAGGATCAGCAGCATCCAGTAGCATGACACCTAGTGTGGCATCATCTCAGCCAGGACTGGTAGTGCCCAGCGTGGCAGCACTGCAGACTCTGGGGGAGGTGCTGGCTCTGCTGTAGCTCATCTCCAGTGATCTGCCCTGCTCCGCTTCGGCTTGTTGCTGTTTGCTGGGCCTTAAGTGGAAGAATGGAGCGTTGATTGTGTCAGTCAAGAATAGAGGTGGTAAGAGATGTGCAGGGGCATCTCCCTCCCTTTAACTGGGTCATTTCCTGAAGAGGTGCTGGGTCACCACAGATAAGCCCCCAGATGGAAGACCCAGTGTGACACCTAACAACTCAGCAGAGTGGTTGAGTGGTCTAGAACCCAGCAGATCCAGGTAAATTTCTGTACTGTTACTGATTCTCTTACCTTGTGTGGGTGACTTAACTTCTTTGAATCTCATTTGTTTCCTTGTCTGCTTAAAACATAGAAGGATAATGTAGTACCAGCCTCACTAAATTCTTGCAAGAAACTCACATAATAATATATATACAGTATCTACCATAGTGCCCACAAGGCCCAGCACATGCTCAGTCAGGGTTAACATTACCATCACTCTCTCACCCACCCTGCTGTGGAATCTTCCTGACTTTCATTGTTCCAAGTTGGTGGCTCAGACCTGTCTTCAACCCTCTTTCTTGCAGGGAGTTTTGTGAAGAAGCATGGTCAGCCTGTTGTTTCCAAAACCTTGGGGTAAGTTCTGGGATGTTCAAGCCAGAGTAAGGGTTGGATTGGCTTTTCTGCTGACTTGATCATGATAGGTCTAGGGAGTAAGTCTTCTTGGGCCTCCTAGGGTGTAACAACTGAAGGATGGGAGCCTAGAGGGATGTGGTGTGTCATTCACACAGTACCTGCTGACCTGGCAGCCTCTGTGGGAAGCCCCTTTGGCCCAGCTGCTAAATGCTAGGATGTGGGAGACATGGCCAGAGTCTGCAGAGAACTCTAATAATCAAGGCAATAGTCAGACCATTTAAATAAGCAGATTTAGGAGAGGCGAGTAACAGAAGCTGCTGCAATGGACAAGCCCCAAATTGCAGTGGCTCAACACAGGAAAAGTTCATTTCTTACTCAAGGGAAGTTCAATTCAGATATTCACATGTAATGGGTGGAGAGCCTTCCATGTTATTTTTCAGGAACCCAGGCTTCTTCCATTTTGGAGTTCCATCATCTCCTAGGGCCTTGAGCCTCTGATAGACCTTCTGTATCTCACCAGCAGAGTAGGCAAGGGAGATTGCGGAGAATCTCACAGGAGGGTTTTATGGGTCAGCCCAGGAAATAGTATTCAGCACTTCCATTCACAGTCTACTGGCCAAAACCCAGGCTTTTGGCCAGAGCCAGGCAGAATTCAGGTGTACCTAATTGCAGGGGAGGCTAGTAAATGAAGTCTAGCTGCATGCCCACGGGGTAGAGGAAATAGGCTTTGATGCCTCAGATTTTTCCAGAGAGGGCATGAGAAAGTGTTCGAGGCGTAGAGTTGGGAAGGCTACTCTCTGATGGTTTCTGACCCTAATTGAAGTGACTTGAGTTGGGTGGAGGGAGGAGGATTGAATTACTGCATTGCCTGGGGCTGGGTTATCCGATGGTTTCTTTCCAGGGACAGATTTTCAGCCCCTGCGGTGGAGACCCGTCCTAGCATCTGGGGAGAGTGCCCACCAAAGTTTGCTACCAAGTTGGGCCGAGCGGTGGTCAAAGAAGGACAGACAGGACGATTCTCCTGCAAGATCACTGGCCGGCCCCAACCGCAGGTCACCTGGCTCAAGGTGAGGTTTCTGTCTTCCCTGACTCTCACCCAGGCCTGGGGACCCTGAAGGCTCAGGGTTAGACCCTTCCAATAGTAGGAGCCTGTCTTTCCACTCAGTTACTTCTGTTTCAACTGTAGGTGGTTCTCAAGGGTTCTCTGTGTGTTTGTTAGAAATGCTTATTTTTGCCTCTAACACACTCCCTCCCTGTGTCACTCAGACCACAAAGTTCCTGTAATCCTCACACTCACAAAATAGCATAAAACTTCTGAGTCAAGACAGACCTGACAATCTCAAGAGAGAGGAATATGAGTTTATGGTACTGAGTTTCAAGCCACAGCTCCCTGATTCATAAGCATGTGGCACTGGACAAGTCATTGGACCTCTTAGAACCAGTATCTCTTGGTTTCCTTATCTGGGAGGTAGAAATAATACCACCTACCTCAAATTATTGTCAGGAGGTTATGTGTGGAAGTGCCTTATGTCATTCAGGGCTGGATGACGTGAAGACAGAGGTGGAAGAGGTGGTGGGGAGGAGACACAAGGGTGGGGGGTGGATGTCAAACAGGGCAGTGAGGAACCATAGGGTACAGGTGGGGTCACAGCCAGGGAGAATAGCTTGTTCAGAGATGGAATTCCTGGGTAAAAATGGGTATTGATACCTTTTACGTGCTTCCTAATTCTCCTGAACTCACCCTGGGAAAAGACTAAAAGGAATAGGGAGGCAAAGAAAAACTGAAATGAGGAATAGGAGATTTCCTCCCTCAAACTCAGGCTTCTTTGAAACAGTGTCCATGCCTCTGCGCTGAGCTAGACAGACACCACACCACATCCACAGGCCTCAGATTGTCTGAAGACAGCTCTCTGAGCACTCATGTTGACGGAGCCCAGTGCAGAGGGCTCTGCTGCCCAGGCTCTGATGTCTGTCCCACCAGGATTGGCAGGAGGCAGGAGGACACTGCCAAAAGGTCAGCAGATTTCTGTGACCAAGCTACCCCATTGCCATCCACAGGGAAACATCCCATTGCAGCCAAGTGCCCGTGTGTCCATGTCTGAGAAGAATGGGGTGCAAGTTCTGGAAATCCATGAAGTCAGCCAAGATGATGTGGGAGTGTACACATGCATGGTGGTGAACGGGTCAGGGAAGGCCTCCATGTCAGCTGAGCTTTCTATCCAAGGTATCAACCAGTGGGCGGGCTAGTACAGAACGGTCCCTTCCGGGTGCCGCTCCCTCCTAGAGGGCTTATTCACTGCGCATTTGTGGGTGTGTACACGTGGCACACTACATACCCATGCAATCCCCCAGGCAGGTCTTTAACAAGAAGAAAGGGGCTGGGGGCAGCACAGGCCCAGCCACAGGGGAAGATGCTGTGCGCTAGGCTGCCACCTTCCCCTGTGTCCTCACACTTTCTCCCACCCCTGTGTCTTTAGTCCTTTCTCCTCACTCGGACTCGTTTTTTGTATCTCTCATTGCCAACTGGAAGAGTGGATTTAATGCCTTGCCATCACCCCAAATTTAACCTGCCTAAAATTTACTCATCATCCACTCTGTCCTTCAAATCCGGTGTTCCCTCGACCTGATGCTGTCTGCCCAGGGTCCCCATGTTCGTTCTCACCCAGACTGGACAGTTCAGCAACCCTTTGACCCCTCCCCCTTTCCTCCTGGACCCATCAACCCCATCAGCTCTTCCTTGGAAATCTTTCTGAACATGTCTCCTCCTTACAGTCCCTTGGTCCCTCCAAGTCCAGCCTGGGGACGCGGAGGGCAGGTGGGGAAGGGGCTGGATTAGATGTCCCTTCATTGGATCAGGAGCCTGGAGGAAGGCAGGACTTGGGGCATCAGAAGGGAAGTGGCCTTCACGCCTTCCTCCCTCTTCTTACCCTCTTTCTTTTGAGGATTTTGTCTCTGCATCTCTTTCCTTTCTCAGAAACTATTCCTCCTTGTTCTCGTTACTATTTTTGGCCCAATGTGTGGATTTTTCACAATCCACAGAAAGAAATTCATTTTACAGTATATTGCAACCCCGAACATGTATACATATGTAAACATATTTAACTGAAACAAGTTTCATGAAACAATCCTGATTTGTACTATGTACAGTACGTGCTGGTATTCTCTATTCCATTTGACACTGTTAAAACAAGAAATCCTGGTCCTGACCAAAGAATTTGACTTGCGTACTCACTGGTGGATCAGGAGCTTCCATCAGGCACCCAGAGCAGTGATGTGGCTGCTCTCCCTGTACCTGCCCTTGCATAGAATCAAAAACTGTTCCCTTCTGATGGACTTAATGACAAAATATGTTTCCTGGGATTTGTTTTAAAATACTCAAACAAAAGAAAACAAAAAGGGATAAATAAGACTGGCAAAGTGTCGATAGTTCCTTAATCTTGGTGCTGGCTTTCAGGGTTTTTTATATCCTTCTCTCTATTATTATTGTATATTTTGAAATTTTTCATGAAAAATTTTGAAAAAGACCATGGCAGGAAAAAATATATTGTATGTTTTTTCTTTGAGGAACTGAATAAAATTACACTTTCTCTATACATTTTTTAAAGCATGTATTTGTCAAAAGTGAACACTTTTGGGTTTTGTCTTATTTTTTTTGAGGGCTAACAGTAAGTTGCAATGTTTGGGTTTGAAATTTTCAGTAGATATTTACTTTAGTTTGTCCCTGGATTGTTTTTTGTTTCCTCCTGTTTAGTGAGCAGGAAGAGATTCCATGTCCTCAGGGTATTGTAGCACCAGCCACTATTTAAAAGTGGAGGAAGGGGAGCATTTGCAGCTTTGACAGCATACTCCAGGGCTAGGAGGAATGTTCTCCAGGGCTAGGAGGAATTTATCAGATCAACTGAAGATGTTCAGCACAAGGGAATGTGGGAGAAGTGGGCAGGGCGGGACCATCATGACAGGAAAATGCTTGGGAAATAAAAATTTGGTGTATAAAGTATTCCAAGTATTTCACTAACATTCTTTCTACTCTTCCCCCTTTTCCCAGGTTTGGGCAATGCCAACAGGTATGTCCAGGCTTTGTGATTCTTATGTTTTCCATCTTGAAATGCCCTGCAAGGAAAGAAATATTGTTATCGAGAAATACCCTCAATTTTCAAGTTGTTGTATAGGGAGGGAGAATTGACTGTTTGGAGGATGTTGTTTTATTTTGAGTGTTTTGTTTTGTCCTTCTATTGTAATATGCCATTCAGGCTCCATATTGGGCTTGCTGTCGGTGCTGAGACTCTCAAAAACTCAATGCCACACCACCTTTCTTGGTATCTATCCAGCACCTTCACTAGTTAGCCGTCATTAGGAAGGGCGCTCTGCCCTGACAAGGCCACCTTGTGCATTCCAGGCCAGAATCCATCCACTCATTCAGCCCGGGTTCCTCAGGAGCCTCCTTCACTGCGTTGGAGGGCCAGTGCTAGGTATGGAGTGTGCAGGGCTGAGCAAAAAACCTAGCATAGAGAAAGGCTCTAAACAGGGTCACGAACACATAATTATAAACTGTGATGCGTCTATGAAGAAGAATAACAGAAAGGCACTGATTTAGAATGGAGGGTCAGGCAAGCCCTTTCTAAAAACTCGCTATTTGGGCTCAGTCCTGTGAATAGTACTATTAGTTGGTGAAAGGTTCAGAGAGAGCATGGGAAAGCCTTGAGGTGAGAGGTGGGCACGTGGGGACCCAGAAGATGCCTGTGTGGCCGCGGCCTGGTGTCTCAGTGAGGGTCAGGAGCAGCAGAGCCAGCATCCTGCCATCTTGAGAAGCTCAGTTTACTCTTAATATAGTGGAAAAGCTGTTGGAAAATCCTTGCACTTGAAATGACATAATTTGATTTATGTTTTTAAAAGATTGACTATGGTGGCTGTGTAGAAAACGGGTTAGAGAGGGCAGAGTGGACAAGGGAAACCAGCAGGGTGGCGTGAACTAGGAGGGCACCAATGGAGAAGGGAAAGGTAGGTAAAAGGGGGCGCCACGTGGGGTGCGGGGCAGGGGGAATGTCGAGAATGGCTGCTCGCGCTCTGGCTTAGGAAACTGAGCAAACAGCAAAGAAAGACTTTTGCTCTTACTTGCTCTTAATTTGTGGGCTTTTGTGATCCCTGGAATCTCTGCTTGTGATGAGTAAGGTTTGTGAGTAACCAGATGGTCATTCTATTCCTCCTTCTCCCCTCCACACCCCCACCACCAAACAGGTCGTGTGTAAGAGGAGCAAAGGCCACCAGTTCAGACATCAGGAGGGAGGTGAGCAATGGAATCTCAAAGGGGTCAAAACCAGACAGCCTGGAGACTGCAGCTGGAAGTAAGAACTGCTCCAGCCCCCAAAGGGCTGGCTCCCCGGCCTGGGCCATAAACAACCAGCCTCAGCCCCTGAGGGAGTCCACGCTGGAGCAGTGTGGGAACCCGCCCAGAACGCTCCTGCAGGCCCCTGTCCTTCGGAAGACTTCCAGCACCATCACCCTGCAGGCCGCAAGAGTCCAGCTGGAAGCAAGGGCACCAGTCTTGGGGGTCCTGTCTCCTTTCGGAGAGGAGAGGAAGAGGCCAACTGCTCCCCGTCCAACCCCTCTCCCCACCAGGCAGTCTGGCCTGGGAAGCCAGGAAGTTGTGGGCAAGGTTGCTACCAAGAAAATCCCCGTGGAGAGCCAGAGGGATTCAGCATTCCCCAAATTTGAGAGCAAGCCTCAAAGCCAGGAAGTCAGGGAAGATCAAACAGTCAAGTTCAGATGTGAGGGTGAGTAGAGCTAATTAAAGTCACTGGTTCCCAAAGTGTAGCCCCTTGGTGGCCACTCCCTTCCTTCAGCACACAGCTGGTTGGCACCCCCTATATCCACCCGTCCCCTTGGACTAGGGTCCCCAGGAAGCCACGTTATAGGGGTCTTCCCCTAAGTCTGGAAATGTCCTTTATTCTGGAGAGACACCCAGCAGGGGCCCATTGTTCATTGTTGACTAGAGCATTGGTCCTATGCCCTAATTCTTACCACCCTAGAAGGAACAAAACCCTCATCACCACCAGCATCAAAAAACAAACCCCAGGGTCTCCTCTTCTCTTTCCTCCCCTTTCCTGGCTTTGCCTGACCTGGAGACCTGGCCCCTTTACCCTGTGTTCCTCCTCCCCAGGGACCCTGATGCTGCCTTAAGCTGTGTAGGCCTGTGGAGTGCAGGGGCGAGGGGTGAGGAAGCGCTCAGAGGAGGGAGGGCGACCCCACACCAGACTGAGCTCTGCCTTCTGGTGCAGGCCCTCCCCTCCCCACCCCACCCCCAGTACACTGTGCTCTCCAGGGGCTCACGTTCTTCACCTGGCCCTGTAGTTTCAGGGTTCCCAAAGCCTGAAGTGGCCTGGTTCCTGGAAGGCAGCCCTGTGAGGAAACAAGAAGGCACTATTGAGGTTTATGAAGATGCCGGATTCCACTGCCTCTGCCTGCTGAGAGCCCAGGCTGGGGACAGTGGGAAATACAGCTGCACAGCTTCCAATATCCGAGGCCAGGTGTCCTGTAGCTGGACGCTCCTCGTGGAAAGTGAGTAAATTCCTCCATTGGATTCTCTGTGGGAGGATCATTCATGGGGTGCTTCATATGTTGCAGACAATTCATCCCCTACGCCCCCCCTCAACCTGGTAGAAATATCGTCCCTACCCACATGCCAAGGCCAAATACGTTGCTCCAGGCCAGTGATTCTTATTCAGGAGTTCATATCAGAATCACCTCCAAATAAACATGCCCAGGCCCCACTCCCAGCCCAGCTGACAGCTACCTTTTTTAGATCCCTCAGCTGTTCGAGTAGTGCCATGACTCACTTTTGTAACCACAGAGAACCAAGCGTTCCCTAAACATACAGGTTTAGAGTAATGTGAGATGATGTGGGATCCCACATCTTTTATGTTTATTATAATATCTGTTTATAAAAGTAGTGCTTATTCATTGTGGGGAATTTAAACAATATATAATCTTATGACTCAGAAATAAATATTTTAATGTTTTTTAAATAAAATCATCATGCTGTTTGTATACTGCTTTCTATCCTAATTTTCTCATGTAATATAAACATCTTTCTGTATTATTTAATATTCTTTGAAAGCATAATTTTTAATGGCCATAAAATATTGCATTGGATGGATCTAATTTAAGTATGCTCTTATTTATTCAATATTTAAATTGTTTCCATTTTTCACTATTATAACAAAACTGTGATAAATATTCTTTACCCGTCTCTCTTTATAAGATTTCCCCTCACTCTAAATGCATATGTGGACCCTAGACGCATGTCATACCCTTAAGAAACCTATTAAAGAATACCACAAGGATAGAGTTAGCAAATTGCAGGCTATTGGAAACTCTATGGGACAAATAACCTTTGTCCATTTTTTCTAACAAATTAATTGCAAGCAAAAAAAGGAAGGGAGAAACAACCTATAGGAAGCTGAGACTAAAAGATACATAAGCAACATCAACAATTGCAATATATAGCCTTGTGTGGATCCTGATTGAGATAGTTTAAGAAAAATTATTATAAGAACATCAGGAAAGTTTGGACATTGACAAGATATTTGATGTAAAGGAATTTGTGCTATTTTAATATGCAATGGTGGTCTTGTGGTTATTTTTTTTAAGTTCGTCTATTTTAGAGACACAAACTGAGTCATTGACTGGTGAAATATGATTTCTGATATTTGCCTTAGAAATAGTTCATGTTTGGAGGGATTGGCAGGGGTATTAATAAAATGATATCAGTATGAATGAAAGTTGAGAGGTAGGTACATAGAGTTTCACTACACTGCTTTCTCTCCTTTTTGTATGTTTGGAATTTTCCATAATAAATATTTCCCAAAAAATAATCATTTAGTGGTTTATCCTTACAGTAAAATGCCATGCAGCATTTTATGTTTTAGACTCTTGTGGTGAAACACATCCAAGATACTCTAGTAATGGAAAAAGAACAACATACAGGCTGCATGTTATCATAGGGACGATATGTTTTTGTAAAAGGAAGAAAAGAACTGTGTATATACATGCAAAACGGTGCTTGTGTGTGCATAAAACATTTCTGGAAGGGCACATAAGAGGAGCAATTGTGAAGGAGTAGGAAGAGGGTCTTACTATTCACTGTATGCTGCTGATTCCCTTCTTAACTGGGATTTTTACGGTGTTCGTGAATTCCTTTGCAAGGAATATTATCTATTTCATTGGGAGGTGAGAGTGCGTGTAGGCAGAGTTCACAGGTCCAGGAGCTGGAGCCTCATTGTCCAGGCCAGGGCTCTGTGTCTGGGCAGGGGACAGGTACGTGGTGTCAGGTCCACCAAAGGTTAATGGTGTACCCAGAGAGCCTAGTCACTCCTATGGCTTCCCCTTCTGTGAATTTACCTAAGTCTTGTAGAAGACTATTTTTAGCCTGTTTGCATCTTGGGGCAATTCATCTCAGGTTAACTCCTTGTCTTACCTTGTTTTGTGTGACAGCTTTATTGAGATATAATTAATATAACATAAAAGCCACCCTTTTTATGTATACAATTCAGCAATTTTTAATATATTCACAGAGTTGTGTGGCCATCACCACTATCAAATTTTAGAACATTTTCATCACCCCTCCCACAAAAAGATCTACCCATTAGCAGTCACTCCCCATTCTCCTAGCCCCTGATAACCATTAATCCTCTTTCTGTCTCCATGGATTTTCCTATTCTGAACATTTCATTTAAGTGGAATCATACAACGTGTGGTATTCTGTGTCTGGCTTCTTTCTCTTAGCATGATGTTTTCAGGGTTCATCTGTGTTGTAGCAGGTATCAGTACTTCATTCATCTTTATGGCTGAATGGTATTCCATTGTGTGGATGTAGCATATTTTGTTTATCCATTCATCAGTTGATGGATATTCAGTTGTTTTCTACTTTTTGTTAATAACTATTGTGAAGAGTGTTGCTATGAACACTTCTGTACATTTTTTGAATACCTGTTTTCAATTTTAAGGGTATATGCCTATGAGTGGAATTGTTGGGTCATATGGTAATTATGTGTTTAACCTTTTAAGGGACTGACAAACTCTTTTCTACAGTGGCTGTACCATTTTACATTCTACCAACAACATACAAGTGTTCCAATTTCTCCACATCTCCACCAACACTTGTTATTTTCTATTTTCTAATTATAGTGGTCCACAATCATCTCATTTTGATTTTGATTTGCATTTCCCTGATGACTAATGACGTTGAGCATCATTTTATATACTTATTGGCCATTTGTATAACTTCTTTGAAGAAATACCTATTCAAATACTTTGCCTATTTTTTAATTGGGTCATTTGCTTTAAGCTGAGCTATAAGACTTCTTTATATATTCTGGATACAAGTCCTTTATCAGACATATGATTTGCAGTAATTTTCCCCCATTCCATGAAGTCTGGATAATTTGTCATGTGCAGCCACTGAAGTCCCTACTTAGTTAGCTTAATGATCAGCTAATTGATTGGATAGCAATTTCCTTAAATGCTTTGAACCAGTACATGTCCCGGCCTTTGCCGAGGGGCTCTCTGCGTGTGTTGGGGCATGTCTTCGATGCTCCGGCTGGCAGTTTACAGCTCTGCCTTAGCCTTTACTTCCTGCTTGCACTGAGCCTCCAGGTCAGCCCGAGGTGGGAGAGGAAGGCCTTCTCAGGTCTTTCCTGGGTATGTCCACAGCCCTGCATATGCACGTGGCCTTCCAGGTTCCCAGAAATATGTCAGAGCTTTTCCAAGCCCTGGACATCTCATTCCCCAGTTTTTCCTTTTAAGTTTTTTGTCAGACTCTTCTTAGACCCAACCAATTTTGCTGCCTTGAGTAGCTGTGACGTTGTACGATTACCACTGATTGTTTTTTACAAACACCTTGGAGATAGGACTGTTCACATAGAGCAAGCTCTGAGTTAAGTCAAACAAAGACAAGCCTGAAAATGGAGCTATTGAAGGAGCTGCCAGGCAGGTCAAATAATGACAGTTCTCTTGGGGATGGGGTTGTTCAGGAGCCCTGAACCCATCCTGCCCGCTGCGAGGCAGCTGGTCTTCATAGGTGCCGTAGTTGCTGTTGGTTCTCAAAGCCGCCCCAGAGCTGGGGCAAGGAGGATGGGACAGTAAATGTCACAAAGCTTGCTGTTCTTACCAAGATTCAGCTGGAGTTTTTGTTTTTGGGGAGAGGGGTGGTTGTTGTTTGTTTTTAAATGAATGCTCCTCAGAATGTTGCAAACTTTGGTTACTTTCTGGAGTTCTGACAAAGTTGATTTTGACTCTTTTTGCCAGTATTCTTTTGGGGAGGAGTAGATTTTCAGAGGTCTTTACTCTGCCATTGCGGAAGTGCTTCTCGACTCCCTGTCTTCCTGAAGACACTAGCTGTTCTGAAACCTCTCTAGCCTCCAAAAATCCCAGCTCATCCTGGGCAGATGACTTTACCAAGAAGCAGGTTATCTGATGGGTGCTCTTCTAGCCCTTCCTACAGACCCTGTTTCTCTTTCTTTTATACTATCACTGCAGAAAAGCTGTCTGTTTCCCTCCCCAAGGCTTCTCTTTCTGTCCCCTCCCATCTCCACAAAGATCTGATCTGATAATGATTTACTCTCCCACCATTTCTTCAAGCTCTTATCAAGAGGCCTCTTTTTTCTCCCTACAAGCATGCTCTGGTCTTCCCTATGCTGAATGAAAAAGCAAAGAAAAATCTTCCTTCCACCTGATGGTCTCTCAAGCTCCTAGTTCATCCCACCACTCTTTCACCCCCAAAGTATACTTGCTGCCTGTAGAGTCTCTGTGCACAGCTTCCATTGGATAATACCAGCTAACACCCATGGAGGATGTTCTTTGTGCCAGGCTTTGTTCTAAATGCTCTACTTGCATTATTTCATTTAGTTATCCCAACAATCTTACAAGAAAATTATATTTATACCCATTTTCCAGATGACAATACCGAGCGGTAGTAACGTTAAGTGACTCATCCAAGTTCACATGTCTTGTAAAAGAGAACTTATTTCTAACACAAGTTAGAAAAGAATATGAGCTGGCACCAAAGCGCATATTCTTCTCAATGACTCCCAAAGGCATTTCTCTAATGAGGGAACTTGACGCCTGGGAAAGAGGTGGAGATGGTGCTTCCCTACACCCCTTCCTCAGGGCCAGGTCTGTCCAATGCACATCATTCTGTCCTGTAGCTACCTCCCACTGCCTACCCTCCCCTAGGGCCTAGAGGAGAAAATGTGGCTGTAGAGTGAGAGAGATGGCTGGAAAACCTGGCTTCACCATTGGGCTCAGCTCTGGGAAATTGTTAACCTCATCTGTAAAATGAGCTCAAGAAACAACCTCATTGCATTGTCACAAACACATCTAGAAATGTGCCTGGCACATTGTAGGCCCTCAAATATTATTAGTTTTCTTACCCATGAATGCCTGCACTATATAATAATGTCTTTCCCCTCATCTCTGTATTGAACAGGCTCTCTTGTGATGTATCTTCTAATCACCAGATCCAGTAACATTTTCTCATGTATCAGCCACTTTGACAATTCTGCAGCATGGTCTGGTTGTTGTGGAAGAGATCATCTATCCCTATTACTCTTAATTAAGGTCCCCAAACTATAAAATATTCCCCAATTCACTGATGTAGAAGGCTTTTGTAAAGTTAAGCTCAGTGGTTCTCAACTAGAATGTGCATTAGATTCATGAAGGGGCATTGTTAATGCATATTCTGAGGCCCCCAGCAGTTCTGAACTCTTGACCTAGGTTGGGGCTAAAACTATACTTAGAAAAGTGGAACACATGTGAGCCCTTTGTCATTTGATTTGGTTCTGGAATTAGAAAAAAATCATTATAATAATTTAAAATTGAAACATCCTCACCCATGGGCCTGTGGATTCTGCAAGTAAAAAGAGATTCACGAGACTGTGTCATCACTGATGGGACATATTAAAGAAGAGAAGAGACACAGAAAGTAGAGTAGGACCACAAAGTCAGGAAGAAGGAGCTCTCGGGATGCCCCAGGAGGTGCCTGAGTCACAGAGGAGAGAAGGGAGGCCTAGGTTCAGAGCACTCCAGCCTAGGGTGCTTCGTGACTGTGAAAAAGCTCCTGCCAGTTACCCTACTTTAGGCTCCAGGTCTCTACACCATGAGGCTGCCTGCTCCCTACATATAAAGAGAGATAAGGCAAAGCCAGGCTGCCGAGGAAGCCACGGTGCCCAGGACAGTGAGGTGTCTGCCTGTGAGGCTGGGGGTGACTGCAGCCAGTCACCAGAGCAGGCAAGCTGTGATTTGAGATGGCCTGTCTGTCCTTTTCCCTCCCAGGGCTGGCCGTGATGGAGGTGGCCCCCTCATTCTCCAGTGTCCTGAAGGACTGTACCGTCGTTGAGAGCCAGGATTTTGTGCTGCAGTGCTCTGTGCAGGGCACCCCAGTGCCCCGAATCACTTGGCTGCTCAATGGTGAGTCCCCCTTGCCTTAACCCTCTGTTCCAGTCCCCTGAGCAAGTTCCTACTCCTTTCTGAGCCTTGAGTTCTTCATCTGCATCATGAGAATAATGTTACCTACTTTGCAGGGTGGCAATTGTGAAATTAAATTAGATCATTTATATAAAGTGATTCATGAGGTACCTGACACA
Source organism: Daubentonia madagascariensis (assembly GCA_023783475.1). Taxonomy (NCBI): domain Eukaryota; kingdom Metazoa; phylum Chordata; class Mammalia; order Primates; family Daubentoniidae; genus Daubentonia; species Daubentonia madagascariensis. The sequence goes on along the minus strand of JAKFHU010001631.1, from coordinate 20,435,820 downwards.
TAAGTGCACAAGCAATTTCATTTTTTTTAATATGGTCAGACTTACAATAGGCCCTCAATTAATATTTGTTGAGACAGTGAATAAACAAATAAATTAATGAACTAATGAACCACACCAGAAGTTGCTTGAGGGGTCTCACCTTTTATTTAGTGACAGGTGGTTTTAGGGTTCATAGACCCGTAATTCTTTTTAATGTTATAGTCCTATAAAGACATGCCAACTCTTTTTTTTTTTGTCTAGTAAGTTCCTTTGAAAAAATTAACTACCATATATTTTCACTGCCCCCCCACCTTTTTTAAAGGCTAGTCAACTGAAGCAGTGGGAGAAGGAACAAAGGAATCTGTAACTGGTTGTGATCAATTAGTTATAAACACCACTGCACTCGGACCAGCCTCACCCTTCTCCTTAAAAAGGCCTTTAAATTTCAAAAGTGTGGGACAACTCTGATTTTAGGACTGACAACAGTGCATGAAGTTGATGAGATTGAGCAGGGACTACCGTGGGGACCCACAGGGAGAGTGAAAGAGCTCTTGCCGAGAGTCAGGAGACACGGGCACTCGTCCTTCTCCCCCAGAGTGGTCAGGTGACCTTGGACACTCTACCTGTCTGGGTGCTGTCGTCTTTATCAATAAGGAGATGGGCTGGAACAGAAGGTTCGAAGCCTCAGCCAGCTCTCACATCGGATAGAATAGGCTCCTTAAGAGGGCTATGGCACCATCACTTAGCACCAAATAGTCCCCAGTGATGTCTGCATCACTGTTGGCCTGCCCCTGAACCTCCCTTGTTGGGACAGCTTGCTCAGGCTTTGCTAGAAACTATCTTTCATGAGTGAGAGGAGGTGCCACACAGTCTTCCTACACGTGGTCTCCTGGGGGAGAAGTGAGAATGGGGTCCGCCTTCCCGCGCATTGCTCACCTGAAGACAGATCTCCTGCTGGATCCTGTGATGGACTGCACGAAGGCAGCCTCCTTGCGGCAGCAACAGAGAACTAAGAGTGCATCTGAGTGAGAGAGTTTCACTTCTGTTCTGTCTAGCTTAAGTGTCAACAAACATCTTCTATAAAGGGCCAGATAGTAAATATTTTCAGCTTTTCGGGCCATACAGTCTCTTTAACAACTACTCAGCTCCACTGTTGCAGTATTTATACTGCAGCCATAGACAATACGTAAATGAATGAGTGTGGCTGTCTTGCAATAAAACTTTATTTATGAACACTGAAATGTGAATTCCACATTATTTTTACATGTTATGAAATATTCTTCTTTTTTTCCAACCACTTAAAATACGTTACAACTAGTCTTAGCTTGCAGGCTGTACAGAAACAAGTTGCAGGTTGGATTTGGCCCACAAGCTGTAGTTTGCTGACCCATAGTTTACACCACTCAGGACTGTGCATTCTCAGTGACTCTTGGAGTTTCCTCATCCTTTCCACTAGAGGGCGGTTGGCCGCTAACTCTGGTCCAACCGAGTCTCCGAGCTGGGAGAGTTCATTGTCTCCCAATTCTGACATGCCCTGAGCCAACAGTCCTTCCTGGGGCCTCCATCCCATCCCATGTCTGTGGGGCCAAAATGAGTTATGCTCTAGTAAAAGGAGAGTTCTCAAAAAGCTTGTCAGCACATTTTGGACAGCAGAGGCACATTGGCAGCAGTCAGGGAATATAATGGTATTCTCAAGGAAGAGAGGTTTTGGGGGTGTCATTGTCACAGAAAATAAAAACAAAGAGCAATGTTTAAGCCTCTCAGTGGCAGGATCCTGGCTCCTTCCTTTCCCAGCTCTCAGTCTCACTTTTATGAAGTGTGGTAGGTGGGAAGACTCTCTTCCCTCTGGCCTGATGGCATGCTTGGCGGTCTTTTTGCCAAACTGTCATGGAGACATGAAGTGTTGCTATGTGCAGAAGAAAACATCGCACTGCAGAGAGAGGACTTTTTTCTGTGCTTTCTCCTTCCCCCACTGCCCACCCCCGATTTTATGAAGTGCAAACCAGGACCCTGGGGCCTGGCGAGGGAAGAAACTGACAGTTGCTTCCTATATGGCGAATGGACACATTCCTGCTCTAAAGCCAGAATCTTCAGTAATGAGATTTTTTTTTTCCCCTGGAAATGAAAGGTCACATCCCGGAATGATAAGATCGCAGGAACATATAGCATGAAGGAAACCACTGAAGCTCATTGCATGCACTCCTGTCTCCATATGGGACTTTATGTGACCTGAATAAAGGGCTTCTCATGGAAGGGACTCTGAGAAGGGGCCAGAATCATTTGTAGTTCCCCATATTTATCTTCTCTGTGAACACTAAAATACACCTGATTCAAGAAGGAATGCACCTAACTGCAGCATTAGGTTGTGGAATCACTTTTTGATAAATATCTACAATGGGAACTAGAATCATTGTTTCTGGAGACATCTGAATGGAGCTGGGAGCCTCATGTTCAGTCTGGGCAAGGTCTGTTCTACCTGAGTCTGGCCTATGGGCCAGATGACCCTGTAAGATTCTTTCCAGGCTCAGAATTCCATGAAGTTGAAGATGTGGATTTGGAGACTATTTAACACAGAATGCCCCAAACTGTGTCCCTTTCCCCCCTGCATTCTAAATTCCTCCAGAATCTCCCTCCCCTGTCCTAGGCCCAGTCTTGCTCCTCCACCCCACACAATTACTCCCTTCCTTCGTCTCCTTTCCAGCCCATCAGCCTCTATCCAGCTGGGGATGGGCTGACACATCGGTAGCCCTCAGTGGATCTGAGCAAGCATGACAAGCCCCGGAGTCACAACAGCAGCAGCCCTGCTGAGGAAGGGCTCCCATCCCACCAGGTGCTCCTGGCCTGAGCCTCCCTGTGCTTCCTCCACAGGGCAGCCCATCCAGTATGCTCGTTCCACCTGTGAGGCCGGCGTGGCTGAGCTCCACATCCAGGACGCCCTGCCGGAGGATGATGGCACCTACACCTGTCTGGCTGAGAATGCCTTGGGGCAGGTGTCCTGCAGTGCCCGGGTCACCGTCCATGGTAGGAGCCTCTGGGCACCTTGCTAGAAGCACCTTTCCTTCAGACACATCTGCTTTGGAGGAAGGTCACTTTGATAGAAATGGTATTACTGGCTGACATCCAGGGACCAGAAGTGCACGTGACATTGCTCCATACCATTACCAGCAGGCAGTTGCTATAACAGAGAGGCTGCTACAACCTCTTAGGGACAGAGGACAGGGCCCTTAAAAAGCTCTGCACCTGAAGGCTGGCAGGTTGAGGAGGTGGCCTCCAGGAGTTCACAGTGACAAGTGTTTGCCATGAGAGTGGCCAGTTCCCCTCCTCCTAACCCCCCTGGGGCTGTGGGAAGATGCAAGGGAAAGAGGTGAGGGCTCCCTTGGCTCCAGGAGCTCCTGGTCTCTCAGGAAGAAAACCTCACACCCTGCGAGAAGACTTAGGAGGAGTACTTACATATTCCCTTAGCAGTTAGGGCCTCACAAATGACCCCTTACATGCTGGGGAACACTAGGTAACAGTGTGGGTATTGAGGCTTCCAGAGGGTCACGGGTTGTCCCCTCTCCCATCTGCCCCTCCTTCTCCCCACCACCCCAGGCTTGTTTTTATACATCACCAGCCTGGTGTCCAGTAATCTGATTATCATGGTCATACATTGATCAGCCAAGCACTTATTCCCCCGGGAGCCACAGACTCAAGACAGATCTGTCTGGGCTGTGGCATCGGCGAGCATGGTGACAGTTCCTGGGGCAGTGCTTCTTGGGCGCAGGGTTTTCAGGTAAGCCTAATTCCCATCCTCACCCTGGGTCTGCGGCCCCAGCTCCTGTGCCTGACTGGGTCGTCTGGGTGCTGGGACTGGGTGCAATGTGTCTGCTTTCCCCATCAGACTAGCAGGAGACCACACCTCCTCTCTCTTTGTCCCCCAGGGCTCAGGCCTCTCGGGAGAGTCTCCCTGTAATATGAGCAGCCACCTTCTGCAAGATTGCTGGAGATGGATTCGCTGAAAAGGAAAAGGGAAAAAAATTTGTGCTTATTATGTTAGATACTCTCACCTCACCTCATTGAGACCTCAATAGCCCAGGGATGGTGGTGCTGTCCCTATTTTACACAGAAGGGTCTGGAAGTCTCAGGAAGTTAATGTACCTTGCCTAAGCACACCAAGCTAGTCAGCAAAGCTGGCCCTTTGAACCCAGGTCCTGTGACTTTCAAGTCCATGTTCATTCCTACATCCTGCCCTTTCTCAGAGTGCATGTCCCCTGGCCAAGGTGGGGGGCTGGACACTGTGAGCTGGGCAGTGTCCCTCCCTTAGGGATAGAGGAACTGGCACTGATGGGGAGTATGGCTGATGCTGGCCCCATGAATCTCTGCCAGGGGTGAGCACACTCCCTGGACATGGAGTGGTGAACTGGTCTACCCCTTCCTTCCAGGAAGCCCTCCACACTCGGGTCACAGTCTGGCTCTGGCCCCTGGGAATTTGCCAGCCAACATTCTGGTTTACACATTTGCCCCATTTATCCTCATAGTTCTAGCTTTGTGGCTCATTGGGGGTGAGAGGGGTGTCAGAAAATTGTGATAATGAGACTTAGGAAACAAGAGCTGCTCGGTGCCTCGTCTCCTAGGGCCAGGGGACAGGTCTCACCTTCCCACGAGGGGGCTCTTCTTAGAGGTCAGCATGGCCTGCCCCAAAGTCTAGTAATGGGCAGAGAGAGTCAGAATGGCACACAATGGGCCGCAGATCCCAGCCTTCCGTTTTCTGAGATTCGCCCTCAATAGCCTCAGCCAAGAGCCCAGCTAATCCAGGGCCTGTCCTGGGCTGCCCGTGTTTAGATTGGATTAGAGTGACCCAGCTGAGCTAATAGTCCCCTAGACGTGGGGGTCCCAGATGAAGGACTAAGAACGCTTTGGGGCCATCCTCCCCACTCCTGGGTCTGTGGGGGGTGGGGCCTGAATGATCGCCCATCCAAGCATGTTTTAAAGCCGACACAGAGAGGTGTCAGGCAAAAATTCTGCCAGGGCGGTTTGGATTTGCTCTAAGCACAGGCCTGCATGAGTGAGAACCCCCTCCCGATGTGGGGGATTTGCTGGCCTGTGAAGGCCAGACAGAGGCTCAGATACCATAAATGGTGAACGAGGCTGAGAGATGCAGCCACGCGCTCGGGCCCGGCAGCATTCGGACTGTCTCTGCACAGGATTGGGGCAGGGCGAGCCTGGCACAGTGACACCCCTGGCATGGTGCCCCAAGGCACTCAGGAGACGCAAGCCTGCTTCCTGCACCATCCTCAGCTGTGGAGTTTTTCTTACTTTATTGGCAGCTCCTTCGGCTCTAGGTCCTCTGGGGGCAGCTCGGGGGTGGGGAGATGATTGCAGTGGAGCCGTTTGTTCCCTTCTGCACTGAGTGCTGTCCCAGCCTCTCCCTCAGCTGGCCAGGCCTCACCTTCTGCTCCCTTCAGGGTGGCACCGGGCTGTGGAGGGGAGCATGGATGTGGAGCAGGCTGCCTGGGTGTGAGTCCTGCTGCACCACCCATTAGCCCTGCAACCCGGGTGTCACCTTCCTCTTGTGTGAAATGGGAGTACTGATGGTCACCTCACAGTACTGTGAGGATTAAGTGAGTGAATACACGCAACATCCCCAGAACATGGGAGGTGCTCAATAAGGATGTGCTGTTATTATAAAGATTGTCTAGCACAGCCTACCAAACAAGATAAAACGATCAAAAATGCCAGGACCGAGGAGTGCTTTTACCAAGGTATCAACTTTGTTTGTTTGGCAAGGGTAAGAGAGAACCCGAGAATCTGAGAAGAGAGGCGTTGGGCCAGATGCCTGCAGCCACAGACTCGCGCACCTCTTCCAAGGGCTCTGGCCACGAGATGGCGCTGTTCGGCAACGCTTGTCCCTTCCGTTGTCTTTTCACGGGGAGCTGTTTCTGGGGGCAGCTGTGCCGGAGACAAGCTCAGCCTGGGGGTTCGGCAGACACTATGCTGAAGGCCAGATGTGGGGACTCTTTCTCACCTCTTTCGCCTCTTGCCAAGGTTTTGCAGTCATCGAGAGTGCTGGCCCCGCACTCTGACACGATTTCTGTGGCCACTCTAATGTGCTTTCTCCGCCTCCCCTCCTCTGTGACCCTCTTCTCCCAAAAGCCTAGCTAACACCCACAAACGTCACCTTCTCTGGGAAGCCTACCCTAATCACCCCAAAATGAGTTCTCTTAACACCCTGTACTTCCCTTATTGCATGTATTTATCAATAAATCTTTACTGAACACCCATATTTATTTGTGCCAGGCATTGTTCTGGGGAAACTGCAGAAACAGGACAGACAAGGGCCCTGCCTTCATGGTGTCTACATCTTATGGGGATGTGGGCAAGAATCAACACCTGGTTCAATTTCAAATGCTGACAAGTGCTCTTAAGAAATTAAGCAGGGGCCAGGTGTGGAGTCTCACCCTGTAATCCCAACACTTTGGGAGGCCAGGGAGGGAGAATTGCTTGATGCCAGGAGTTGTAGACCAGCCTGGGCAATGTAGCAAGACCCCTATCTCTACAAAAAAAACATTTTTTTAATTAGCTGGATATGGTTGCATGCGCCTGTAGTCCCAGCTACTTGGGAGGCTGAGGCAGGAGAATCGCTTGAGCCCAGGAGTTCAAGGCTGCAGTGAGCTATAATTGCACCACTGCACTCCAGCCTGGGTGACAGAGTAAGACCCTGTCTTCAAAAAAAAGAAAAGAAGCAGGTATGGGAATAGAGAACAGTGGACTTTTTTATTATTGTAACAAAGAAAGCCTCAGAGATTTCAGTGAACTGGGGAAAGAGTGCTCCAGGCAGGCAGCACAGCAAGTGCAAAGGCCCTGAGTTGGGAAATGAGGTTGGCCTATTCTAGGAAAAGCAAGACAGCCACTGTGTCTGCCACAAGGTGTACAGGTGGCAGAGTGACAGATTGGGAGTTCAGAGAGAGGGTATGTCATGCAGGGCCTCTCAGGGTAAGGAGAAAGCATTTTATTCTGTGAAAATTTACCCTAATTTTACTCTTATTGCTTAATTGTCTTCTCCTCCAGACTGTAAGCTCCCTGCAGAGAGGGACCACATCTTAGTAGTGTGTGTCGAACAGGGCCTGCCATGGGAGCAAGTGTTCAGTGTGAGTGAGAGAGCAACCCGAGGTAGTTGGACACTCTCCCCCCTCCCCGCAGTGCAGGGAGGCGTTCCCTCAGCTTCCTCACTTGTCTGGGGGCTCAGTGCTCATTAGATTGTGCCAGAAATCCACAAATTACCTTTTAGGAGTCCCTCAACAAATATTCCTTCTGTCCTCCTCATAAGCTAGGGGGGAAAATCCCCAATAGATAACCAGGTAATGTTTTGGATGGACTAAGTTTCTTAACATATGTTAAAAAAGACAAGTTAAAACCAATATTTATTCTTCTTCAATAAATTTCTCTTTAGTCAACGTAAGTATTTAAAAAGTTGTCAGTGTTTTTAAACTCATGGAGGGCAGGGTCATACCTTATACCAACTGGACCGATTGTGTAGTGTCCAAAGTCCCTGTGTATAACTTGGGTAGAGAGGAGGAGGTGGCTCAAAATTGCCCCACAGAGTGCCTGATACTAACCCATAAACAACATGATAGGCTCCTCCTGACTGAGGATGGAGCCTAAGGAATGATTAATCCAAATTCCTTCAGAGCCCAGGAAGATCTGAAATAGAGTCAATATTTCACTGTATCTGGACTGTCATTGGTGGGGGACTTCTTTGGGCTAGAACATTTTTAATTTATTTCCTTCTGGAGTATCTTTGTCAAGGCTAAAACTCTTAAGTCACTAGATTTATTTATAACCTGCTAATTGTGCCCATTTTGACATAGTTTCTCAGCCTAACGGTTTGTTTATTTAACTGAAGTCCTGCTGGGCCTATTAGAGACACCTAAGGACATAGAATGTGTAAGTTAAAAAGAAAAAAGCTGAACTCTAGAGTAAAAAATGAAATTTAATAAGCATATTTATTCGAGTATTTGTTTTGATGCAGAGCCCCTAATGAAGGCAACAGGCACCAGTGAAGCCAGCCATTTGCTTAACAATGAAAGCATCAGTAGAGGCACAGTTTGTTTATGTGTTAGTATCAGGCACTCCGTGGGGCAATTTTGAGCCACCTCCTCCTCTCTACCCAAGTTATACACAGGGACTTTAGACACTACACAATCGGTCCAGTTGGTAAAGGTATGACCCTGCCCTCCATGAGTTTAAAAACACTGACAACTTTTTAAATACTTATGTTGACTAAAGAGAAATTTATTGAAGAAGAATAAATATTGGTTTTAACTCGTCTTTTTTTTAACATATGTTAAGAAACTTAGTCCATCTAAAGCATCTGTCCACAAGTTTTAAACTAAGAAGACAAGCAATGGACTAAATGTTAAATCAATTTATAATCAATATTTTAGTTCTATATAGGTTGAGTACAGAAATAGATTTGTGTACCTTGTGGGTTCTTCATGTTGTAGAAAGACTTCCAAGTGTACGTGTGTACATTTTTGCCATATCATAGAACTTGAGCCTCATTTTACTAATTGAACAATTATGGAGATTTATAACTGTCTACTTCTACAGCCTGTAGGAGGTCATGCCCACCATTTACTTGCTTGGAGTGCTTGGTCAAGAATGCCATCCAGAATCACAGCATTGTGTTCCTAACGGCCAAGTGTGACCCACCCACGTGATGACAGTGTGATGGACAGTGTGCTTTCCAGGCTCTCACTGCGAGGGAACACTGGGTGGTTTGGATGCCATACCTTTATGTTTAGAGCTTGATTATAACTTCTAAGACAGTAAGAAGGCTGTGGTTGCAGTGATCCCAGCTTCCCACCTAGCAACCCTGTCATTTCTGGTCAGAGATCTTTTTTGGGTTGTCTTACGTCATTGTTCCTTTCATTCTTTTCCTTGCACACTGTTCCCATTTGCTTCTTAGATTCTGGAGAAATCAGTGGGAGGAAGGCAGGCCAAAGGAGGGAAAGCCTATGGGAGGAGGAATCGTTTTTATACCACAAAAGTAGCCATTTTGCTGACTCTCCAAGTAGGTTCTGTTTGCTTAGGAGACAGACTTGCGTTGAAAGGGAATTCAGATACCTCCCTGGGGATTTACAGCTTGCACAAACAACCTGGAAATGGGAGGGGGCTGGGTTGCCCTTCAGCTGGGAGAAAGTAACCCTCCTTTGATGAGTCCTCTAGAGTTAATGATCCTGGAATTTAGGGAAGGGAGAAGGCTGGTTTGTGATCCCTGGACCATGCTGGATTTTAAGCTCCAAATAAAGGAAGAGGAGAAGACTGTGCTTCCAGAACTCCCCCTCAGTTGGTGATTTATTGAAGTTTCATAGTATAACAGGGTTTAGAGTAAATCAGATTTCCTGTTGGAATGGTATTTTGCATTGTAATAACTAAGGAAAATAGTTCATGTTCAAAGCCTAAAGAAAATCTTCAGTAGGTCCAAGATGAAGGCAAATGTGCATTAAATGTAAATTTGGATTCATAAACATGGGACTTCAGAAAGCAGCAAGTTGACCAGCAAAAGTTGGGCAGGTAGAAAAAAACACTTTTAAAGAGAAATTTGGAATTGAGTTGTTTTCCTGCTAAACTCATAGAAAGAAAAGGAAGGGCTGTGAAAGGAAGAACAAGGAGAATTATTATAGCGTTGAGGGCGACGCTGAGATCATGGCCAGCCACTGGGACAAAGGTTGCTGTGGGTTCCTAATGTCAAGTCCAAGAGGAGCTAAAGACCTCGCTCGTGGAGCTGGTTTGAGCAACGGGTTTACGGGTTTTACTGGTTATTGTATAAGAAAAATTAGTGTGAAAGGTAGCAAACTGCTCCCATCATGTGGGTGTTTACCTCTTTTTCTAAAAAAGAGCTTTTCAAAATGTCATATTGGGTATCAATTCATGTTAGTGTTTTTAAACTAAAACCACTATCAATTAGTGTTTTTAAGAAGGAACTTTTCTTTTTATAGAAAAAGTCTAATTGGCTAGAAAACTGGCTTGTTTTATTTAATTCTCATAACAACTTGACACTTTTGAATTAACTCCACTTTACAGATGAAGAAAGATGATGGTCAGAAAGATTAAGGCAGCTGCCCACAGAAGCCCAGCCAATAAGCAGCAGAACTAGGTGTCCATTTGCTTCAGCCCTGTGCTTTCTGCTTTGCTGCTCTGGGACCCTGATAAGTCATTTTTTTTTATGTTTTTGCTTCACTAAAGCAATAGCTTAATGTTTAATTTCATGACTAGGAACTGTCTTCAAAAACAACTTCTTGCAGTTAATTTCTCCATCAGCCAGGAAGGAGGTGTTGAGGTCCATCACATCAAGGATAGTAATTACCATGGCTTCCGGTGCTTTGACGAAACCTCAGATGCGTGTCCTTCTGGCCAGGCATCTGTGGTTTCATATTGTTGGAGCATTCGTTTTATCCCTGAGGGTTGCAGCTCTCTATAAGTTTGCTGTGGCTGAACCAAGGAAGACATATTCATATTTCTACAGAAATTATGTTTCCAAGGAAGATTTTAAGGAGATGAGGAAAGCTGGTATCTTTTCAGAGTGCAAACTGATTTTGGAATATAAAGAATTTCTTTGGGTTAATTTATATAGAAGTTTGTCACTGACCTGTGTTCCTGAGCTATGAATATGTGGGCTGAGGAATAGTTTCTCTTGATAAACAGGTAACAATTACTGTGAACAATACTCCTAGGTACAGTGGCTTGAATCTAGACCATGAATTGAAGGGGTCTCCATGAGTCTGTATCTTACCCTTTTAACTTATGTGCAAAATTCTTGAGTCCCAGTGGTGTGAACTGTCTTTAAACCCAGGTATCAGTGAGAAACTGCATTGTAAAAACTCCTGGTAACAATAGGAAAAAAAAAAAAGCACAACTTCTAATGAGTCAAAAACAGAGCAAAAATGGCCAGGAAGGAAAAACTCCGTGGGTCAGTAGCATCATAAAGAGGAGTGTGTGTGTGTGTGTGTGTGTGTGTCTGTCTGTCTGTCTGTCTCTCTTTCCCCTGCCCTTTCATTTCCTTCCCCCCCATTCCCTCTCTCTTTCTCTCTCTCTGTTCTTTTCTTTCTCCTACTTCCTTCCCTTTCTTAAGTCCTATTAACAGCTTTAGTTTATATGGCATCATTTTCACTTGTCAGTAAACTGCTTTATGAGCAGTTTATTCTTAGTCTTAGTTCTTGTCTTTCCCATTAGAGGACAGGTCTGACACTTTTCCGTTCTCTCAAAATGGAACAGTGGCAGTGAGTTTAATGATGGAATCAGTGAGCAAGTGGAGAGGCAATGGCCGATACCAAGTACCAGAGCCACAGATAAGTTCACTTTAGATCTTTAATCCTACACCAGTAAGTCAGGGAGACTCAGCCCTCTTGGGCTTGGTGTCAGCAGAGCAGCAGGAAGCACAGCTGGGGGAAAAGCCTGGGGCATATTTAGTCTGGCCCCATTGGAGCTGGGTAGCAAGTCTGTCACTGGGTCCCAGCTAACCGTCCCTGGTTATGTGTGTGCCATGGCCAGTATGTGCTCTCCCCAGAGGAGTAAGCTCAGGCTCCCTGAGACAGCATTGCCACTGGGGGCCCCTAACCTCAGACCCTGGCCCCCTATCCAGGACGGTGCCGGAGGAAAGCTGAAGGACAGCTGCAGAGGGGCGATGCAGTGGCTCTGGGCATGAACACAAACATGTCCCATGACAGAAAGTTCCCCACTGAATTGAGGGGTCCTGCCTCTGTTCTCAGGACAGATGAGGGACAGTGCCCAGGCCAGGACCTGGCTAGCTGCACTCCTGTCCATTGGACCATTTCAGCCCCAGGATCTTGGGACAGGTGAGCTTCCCTCTCCACTTCTCAGCTCCCTCCACTATGAACAGGGACACCGTCTGCACAATGCTTCCAAGGATGTTGAGGATGACACCAAATGAGCCATGAACATCCTTTGGAACCCTAGAATTTTGTAAGGAATCATTGTTATAATCTTATCTCAATGGCTGCTGTTCATTCCCTTTCTGCCTGATTATATATGAAAGTCCTGGTTTGGAGAACCTTTTTCATTGTATTAATGGTTATTGTCAGGTAGAGTTTGCCCAGCCAAAGAAGTCAGTTAGCCTGGGAAAGTCAAAAAACATTGATTTTTATACTTCTTATGTGCCAGATATTGTTCTAGCTGTCTTACATATGCTATTTTTTAATCATCTAAGACCTGCAGTGTTACCATGCATTATACTGATGGTGTACACACTACACTTATCAGTATTGTATTATCATCAATTTACAGGAGAGAACACTGAGGCTTAGGTGGGGAAGCTTGCCTTAGATCACACAGCTAGAGCCACCAGTTAAGAATGTCGGTTTCCATCTGTCTCTTATTTTACCTAAGTTAAAATGATAGAGTCTATAGGCCACAGATGAGCCAGAATAATTGTTTGGCTTTGGATTTAATTGAAAGACACACACACCACACACACACACACACACACACACACAGCTCTTTTTTTTTAACCTGGCTTATCTCTGTTTTGCTTTAGTTTTTCTTGGTTATTAAGGGTCTAGGATATGAGTCAGCTGACAATATGTTTGTCCTCACAGAGAGTTCCCCATGTGCATCTTGGAGAAGGTTGATTCCCCTTGAAGAGACACATACATAACACCCTGGCCTTGTCTGCCTACACTGGCTCCATGACCTCGGACAGGCTACTTCACCTTAGTCAAGTCTCTGTGTCCTGGCCTCTCTATCAGCACAGCGGTAGTAGGATAAAGACTGGGGTTTCAGGATTCTATAATTAGGGTTGCTTTTCTTGGGCTGCCTAAAGGAAGCCTCTTGCCCAGAACTTGGAATCCTCATTGGCTCCTTAATCCCACTGCAGAGTGTGTGTATAGGGAGGGCTGGTTGGTTTTCTCACCCAGTGAAGAATTTGGGGCAGTTGAATGCTTGGATGACTCAGCCGTGTGCTGGTCTGTATTCATGGTCACCCTAGCCCATGTGACCCTCCCTGCATCTGCTGGAAGGGCCGTACAAACAGGAACCCAACGTGCAGGTCTGAGAACAGATTCTTTCTGAACATTTACTCCCAATCATTTCGTTCCCCCCTTCATTCATGCCATATGGCCTTGGGGAACAAAGAACAGGGTCAGAGGCAATGGGTGACACTGGAGCTAACTGCCTGCCTGTGGGCCAGTTTCCCCAAGTTCAGTCTCTCTCACTCATCTCCTCCTGGGGGTGCCATGAAAGCTTGTTCTCAATTTACTTTGAGATATATCCCATGGTATTTTTAAGTAATACGTTTGTATTCCTAACAGTATTTGCCTCAGGTCGTATGAAATGAGTCTGTAATCTGTGGGTGAGAGGGCCCAGTCTCCGCTGGTTCTTTTGCTGCTGATAAACCCAAGGAGTAATTAAGCCCAAGTGGATAGGTTTGAGTTGGTTTTCTTGCCAGCCTCATACAAGTGTTCTCATTGATAATGAATAGTTGCACAAAGTATTTTCACATATTATCTCTCTAAAACTCCCCAAAGTCCTATGATGATACTCTAACTACTCCTAGAGATAGATGGGGAAGTTGAACTTCATGTGGAGGCAGGGACCTTCCTGAGGCCAGGATCTAACCCCAGATCCTAGGTTTCCGGTGCAGCACCATTTTCCCCTCCGCAGCTGCAGGAGGACCGCAGGCTTGCAGGGAACCAGTGAGAAGCCACCCTCTCACACATGCTTCTGAGCTCCCAGGGGAGAAAGGAGCCGATAGGTTTTTAGGCCCCAGTGCCTGAAACCCACAGGGTAACTTGGCTTTGCTGAAGCCCCAGGCCAGGAAACAGGGGCTGTGGGAAGAAGTGAGGAGGGTGGGGTCAAAGAGCAGACTGCCCACGGCTTGGAGAAGAGCGAGCTAGAGAGCTGGTGTCCTGCAGCAGCTAGGAGCTAGAGCACATCTTTACGGGGCTCTGTGAGGCTGGGGACCCGGGCTGAAACCACAGAGAGCGGGGAGCAGGGAGTACTCTGGAGGGCTGAAAACATTTTGTCCTCTACCCGCAAGCCTTCTCAGTCTGTGCAAGACAGGAAATTCCTCAACTCTCCAGAGGCAGTCAGCTTTCCTGACTGCTGCAGCCCAGTCGGAGGAACAAGATAGATCTATGCATTTCCAATACTGGGCCCCCAAGCCCATTCCCAGGGACTTCTGCCAAGGTCCCCACCTGCCCTCCACCAGAGACTGCAATACCTGCATCAGGGGCACAGAGGGCAGCAGGGGCCTGAGAATCCCCTTTTCTGTGGGGACTGTGGGGTTACCTGCTCTCGAACTCAGGCTCCATGCTCTTTAGACTGCACCTGCTTTGGGGGAAGTTTTCCCCAGCCTCCTGGGCCTTCCCAGCCTCTCCCCATCTACATTCCCAGAGGCTGAGCGCAGAGCACTCTGCAGTGGGCCTGACTTTGTTTTCAGTGGCAGCAGATAAAAATTCAGTGGCAGGTTTGAAGTTAGGCCTTGCCCAGATACATAACATACCCTAGGAACATAGCCCCATGGCTCCACTTCCTGAAGAAGGTCTGGTATTTGTGGCCCTGTGCTTATAAGAACCCAAAATACTAGAGGCCCTTTCTCTGAAAACTTAAGAGTTTAAGTTAGAGATAGCCTAGCTCTCCCCATCTCAAACACTGCACCTGCCAAAACCAAAAAACAAAAGGCGCTAAAAGGGAATTATTGAAAGTCAGAGCTGCCTGGCCTGAGAAAGACCAGCAGCTGGGCAGGTGTGGGCTCATCCTGCCCTGGGCTGTCCTGTGTGGGAAGGAGACCACCGGCCAGGCACTCTGCGGCCTCCCCTTCAGCTCCTGTGAGGCAGGGTCAGAGCCCAGGTGGGGAAGGATTCAAGAGTGATGCAAGTCCTATTTGTTGATCCATCTCCACAGGGGGCTGAATGGGAGTGAGGGGGCCAGGCCTGCACCCAGAATGTTGCTCCAGTTTCCATCCTTGACTCGCTGGTGCACTCCCTCCCCCTCCCTCTCTCCCTCTCTCAGAGAGACTGATTTTTTTCCTCTCAGTTTTTATTGAGGTATTATTGATATACAATAAACTGCATATATTTAAGGTGTTTAATTTGATTAGTTTTGACATACGTACACACAAATGAAACCTTCACCATGATTTTAAAAAGTGAACTTCTCCATCTCCCCCAAATGTCTCCTGGTGCCCCTTTATAATCCAGCCCCCCATCTCCTGCCCCACACAACCACTGATCTGCTTTCTGTCACTATACTTTGCATTTTCTAGAATTTTTTATAAACAGAATCATCCAATATGCCCTCTTTCTTTGGCTTCTTTCATTCAACACAATTATTGTGAGATTCAACCCTGTTATGGTGTCACTCAATAGCTCGTTCTTTTTTGTTGCTGAATAGTATTCCACTGTAGGGATGTGTTACAGTTTATTTATTCACATGCTGATAGACATTTGGGTCGTTTCCATTTTGGAGCTATTGTGAATAACACTGCTGTGAATGTTTGTGTGCAAGTCTTTGTATGAATATGTACTTTCATTTCTCTTGGGTAAATACCCAGAAACAGAATGACTGGATCATAAGGGAAGTGTATGTTTAACTTCTAAGAAACTGCCAAACTGTTTTCAAAAGGCTCTATACTGTTTTACATTCCCACCCGCGGTGTATGCGAGTTGCAAGTTGCTCAACATCCTCACCAGTACCAATTCTTGGCATGATCTGCCTTTTTAATTTGAGCCATTCTAATGAGTGTAGCGTCTTTGGCTTTCTTGGAGTGCTTAAAATCTCATAGGATGGCAGTGGAGCACCACACAACCATAGAAAATGATAAGGAAGCTCTTCAGTTCTGTTTTAGGAGAGACATCAAAATATATTAAGTTAAAAAGCAAGGTGCCAATCATTGTGTATAGTGTACTTCATTTTTTAAAGATGAAGAAAATTTTAAAAATACCTATTTTCTTCTGTATGTTGTATATATAGATTGTCTCTGGCAAGATGAACAAGAAACTGAAAATTGGTTACCTTTGGGGAGAGACAATTGGTGGCCGGGTGACAGGTGGGAGGGACATTTTACACATACTCTTTGGTACCTTTTGAATTTTGTGCCATGTGAGTATCACTTATCCAAAAAAGTAAATAAAATTTAAGAACTTGCAAATGTTAGCTTCCCCCCTTGAAGTTCTCTGTAGGAATCAGAGTCTAGATTGGGCATGGCTCTACAGAGGTTTCATTGTTTGTTCCCTGCTATCAGGCAAGAGCATTGTCATGCCAACTAGAGAAACAGGGCACATATTATCCCTGATGACCCCCAGGGCCTCCAAACACTCTTTATCTTTTAGCTGTCAATTTGTGGTGGGAACCTTAGCATCAACACAGTTATGTACCAGGTGGACATTTATTCTGTGTTTGTTGAATGAATGAATGTTCACCCCACATTCTGTTGTCTACCACACAGAAAAGAAGAGTGACAGGAAGAGTGAGTACCTTCTGCCTGTGGCTCCCAGCAGGCCCGCCGCACCTGTCTTCCTGCAGGGCCTCTCTGATCTCAAAGTCATGGATGGAAGCCAGGTCACCATGACAGTCCAGGTGTCAGGTCTGTCTCTGCATCTCTCTCTTCGGGGTGTATGTGAAAATGGGCATGGTTGCCATGAGTATTGCTCCCTGAGGGCCTGCTCAGATCATTGATCCACCAGAAAATCAGATGGGACCATCAGGAAATAGACCCAAAGAAGTGGAGACTCTTGGCCTTTATTTTCTGCCTTCTCTGAATAAAATTTTCTGGATTCAAGGTTAAATGGTCCAGGAGAAAAAGATAGCCATAGTTAAGAGTGGTGAGGGGTTGATTTGAAAACAGTGTGATCAATGTAGCTGGAATGTCCTGAAGACTGGTACAAAACCAAATTATGTGAGAACTTCCCAACTCTCAGAAGATCATCTCAATTGCTCTATTCAAATTTTAAAGTGAAAAGATGGGGCAGAGGTCCTTCTAAAACAGGGGCAGCACAACAAGACCATGTGATTAGCATCCTGGTCTGAAATATCACAGTCATTGCTACAACAGATTTGGAGAAACTAGAAAGAACTCAGATGGAAGAGAAGCAAGAGAAGCTCAGGGAAGCTCCTGGCACAGCACTTGTGGCTGGGGCAGCTGTAGTTTGGCCACTGATCAGTGCCTATGACAGCCTGGAGGTCACTTTCCTAGTTTTTTAGTCCCTTTTGAGTTGCAGAAGCAATAAAGATGAGCTCTGAGAGAACCCAGGGGCTCCCCCTTTTAGGGATGCTTGGATAGACTGCCTGCTCCTGCAGGCTGGAGGCCATCCTGTGACAGTCCCAGGCAGAGGGCCTTTCAACACTCACCATGCTGTGCACTGAGTCTGCACTTGTCCTCCACATGTGTGACATCTAACCCATGGCTGACAGGTGGCCCCCTGTTCTCTTGAGCCTCCCAGGGCCTGGCCCCACACAACCTGCCTCAGCAGCCCACCACAGGGGTCTTGCTCCCCTGGAAGCAGAGCCTAATGGCTCAGCTTTTCTATCAGAGGAAACCCTTACAGATGACCATTGTTTTATGCCCCCCAAAATCCACAGAAACTGCCCAGAAAAATAGACTAGTAAAACCTGAAAGTGGGCTCCACCAAGAGCCGTGTTTGGAAATCCTGTACAAGCTGGTGCCCATCTTTACCCTGGGATGACATTTGTGTGGTAGCAAAATGAAATGCTAACTGAGCTCTCTTTCTGGCGAAAATTTGCAAGGGGGCTACCATGAAGTTACCATTGCTCGGTTGTGGATGCACCATGTAAAGCAGCGCAGAGCAGAAAACACACTCAGTTACAACCCAGTAATCTGGTTACCGCTTTGGATTATCAAGCAGTTTGAATTCTAATTTTGAAAACCATTCTTCCTGGGTTTTCTTTTTCATCTCTGAAACCATATTTTTCCATCTGAGTTCTTTCTAGTTTCTCCAAATCTGTTGTTGAATAATTCTGATGAACAACATTGAGTGTTTTCTTTGTGCCAGATGCTCTTCTAATCTGCTGTCTTTATGGGCTGCTAAGGGGGTTTCCTTAACTCATTTAGTCTTCCCAACAAACCTACGAGGTAGATGCTGTTAGAATTCCTATTTTACAGATGGGGAAACTGAAGCATAGAGAGTTTGGTAGAGCATTTATACGCTATTACGGTATTAAGTGCAGAGCTGCTGCATGGCCAGGGAAGGACCTCCCTGAACAGTCCCCTCCTCCTCCTCCTGGTTTAGGGAATCCAACCCCTGAGGTCATCTGGCTTCACAACGGGAATGAGATCCAGGAGTCAGAGGACTTCCACTTTGAACAGAGAGGCACTCTGCACAGCCTTTGTATCCAGGAGGTATTCCCGGAGGACACAGGCACATACACCTGCGAGGCCTGGAACAGTGTCGGAGAGGTCCGCACCCAGGCTGTGCTCACAGTGCAAGGTGAGGCTGACCCACAAGGAGCAAGTGGGGAGGGAGTGCTGCCGTGGCCTCTCCAAAAGTGATATGGAGGTGAGGAAACCATGTGAGCCTGTTTTGTTCCCACCGTGGACCCTCTGCTCCGTGCGTTCCATCCCCGCCCAGAGGTCAGCTCCCTATCCTATATCGCAAACTCTGGCCAACTGGGGCTGCCCTTCCCAGCTTTCTGAAGTCCCTGCCCTGTCTGGGTTACTGGTGACAAGCTACATGAGTGAAGAGGGAAATCTATAATACACTTAACAGTTTGGCAGTGATAGCTTTTTGAGGTGAGTTGTGGGCTTGTCAGGGTCCTTGTCATTAGAGAACTTATATTTAAGAGGAGAGGCAAGTTAAGCACAGCATAAAACGAGTGACAACTCTTAATCATATACACCTGATGCAGATCATAGCACTTAGCCCAGTGTCCCTCCACCTTCTGGACTACCTCCCCTTGCTTTGGATATACAAATTCACATTAATATTGTCCTCTGAGAATGTAACCAAGACAGATTTGCAACTAGAAGGATGTGCTGCATGTATATATCCAATCAAAGTGACTTCTAGATAAGCTGTTACTTGGGTGACACGCTGGCTTCCTACCCTTCACACCATGGGGAATTGAGTGGATGCTGTCTACTGAAGGGCCTCCCACTCTAGCTTTGCCCTTTGCCAAATTCCAGAGCCTCACGATGGCACCCAGCCCTGGTTCATCAGCAAGCCTCGCTCGGTGACAGCCTCCCTGGGCCAGAGCGTCCTCATCTCCTGCGCCATAGCTGGTGACCCCTTTCCTACTGTGCACTGGCTCCGAGATGGCAAAGCCCTCTCCAAAGACACTGGCCACTTCGAGGTGCTGCAGAATGAGGACGTGTTCACCCTGGTTCTAAGGAACGTGCAGCCCTGGCATGCCGGCCAGTATGAGATCCTGCTCAAGTGAGTCTGCATATCCTGCCAGCCTCCCTTAATCCCTCACCCCCAAGTTCCTAGTGCCCCTAACCTGGGTCTGGGAAGCCAGAGGGAGCACAAACTGGTGTGGGGCTTGGACTCCAGAGTAAAGCAAGTGCAGGCCCGGTACTGCTGATGAGCTGGTTTCTTCCTCTTCAGTATAGCAGATGTTCCTTGAAACCTTCCCTTCTGAGCTCAGTTCCCAAGAATATTCAGTCTTATTATATCCTGGATTTTGCTCTCCCATTGTGTGGTGTATGGAAAATATGAAGGTGGGGGGAATGGATTAAAATGGGAAAAGCAAGAGGATAGAGGGAATGTATTCATTATCTATTGCTCTGTAACAAATTACCCCGACACTTAGCAGCTTGAAACAACAAATATTTATTATCTCATAGTTTCTGTGGGCTGGGAATTTGGAAGCAGCTTGGCTGGGTGATTTTGAAGTTGAGGTCAAGATGTCAGCAGGGGCTGCAGTCTCAGAAGGCTTGACTGGCACTGGAGGAGCTGCTTCCAAGATGGTTCACTCATGTGCCTTTTGGCAGGAGGCCTCAGCTCCTTGCCTTGGGGGCCCCTTCATGGGACTGCTTGAGTGTCTTCGTGACATGGCAGCTGGGTTCCCCGGAGCTAATGATCTAAAAAACAGCATAAGTTAGAGCCTGCAATGTCTCTTATGACCTACCCTTGGAAGTCATGTGTCATCACTTCCAACTTCTTGTTTGATAGAAATGAGTCACTGCATACAGCCCATGCTCAAGGGGAGGAGGATTATGTTCCACCTTTTGGAGAGAGGAGTGTCAAAGAATTTGTAGACACTTGAAGACCACCACAGGGAGGTTAACTTTCTCCATTCCTTTATTCTCACCTTTTCAAGGTCTTTCTAGATCACACAGGAAGGTCAGTTCCATGAAGCATGCTGCTATGTTCCCAGGCCTGGAACAGTGTCTGGCCCATAGTTAGCATTTGGTAACTATTTTATAGATGAATATGATTCAGAAATGTCCTTTAAAATGCTCCAACTCTTAAAGCTCTATGCCAGCCCTGGATCAATAGAGATAGAATGCCTGCCCTCGGTCCTGGGGTTGGCGTAAACATTGAAGAAAAGCATTTGCCTACACCCAGCCTACAAATAGGAAGCTATGTCACATGCTGGGGATGGTTAGACCTGCCCTGGCTTGGGGGCTGGACCACTCTGCAAGGGGCTTTCTCTCCCGGAGTTGATCACTTCCCAATACTGAGCCCATTATGTTTACGGCTCTGAGTTACAAATAGGCTCTCTAGCTAAATGCCAAGGGTACTGCCATGATGGAGCATTGTGTCTACAATAATTGCAAAACCCAGTGTACATCCCATCCCCTTGGGTCCTTTCTGGGCGTGTGCTTTATACTTGTGTCAGTTAGCTTTCTCTACATAACAAACCACCCCAATACTTAGTGCCATTTTTAAAATAGCCATTTTTTTGAAAGCAATTTATTATTTCTTAGGAGTCTTTGGGTCTGCTAGGAAGTTCTGCTGAGCTTGACAAGGCTCAGTGAATCTCACTGGAGCTCAATGACATGCCTGTGGTCAGCTGATGGGATGACCTGGGCTGCTGGTCACCCTACTACCATTAGCAGTATGTTCAGAACACATCAACTGCCTTTGCCTTATGCCTGAACTAGTTATTACCAGGAAGGCAAATCTGCCTCCAAAATGGGGAGAAGGTACACTCTTGTTCCCTAGGCTGGTACAAAGAATGGAAACTGATGATATGTAAAAATACTTGCCAATGAGCTTGTCTGTATAGAAGGAGTAGTACCTTAAGACAATACTCACATTACTCAAGTCAGACATCCTAGAGGAGATGAGCTTTCTGTGGGATTTTGAGGAGAAAAGCAAGACTTACTCTTGGCAAATGAGAAAAGCCTTTGCTATTGAATAGGCTGAGCAGGAAAGGGTGGGGGAGGGGCAGAGCAAAGCAAAGGGCTGTGGGAAGTTTGCCAGGCCAGAGAGGAGGGTTGCATTGGAAGGCCAGCAGGCAGACTGTCTGGGGCCAGCTGGGGACAGACATAAAACTTAGACTGTCCCAGCTGGAAGGGATGTCAGAAGTTATCTAGACTCATCTTCATTTAATAACAGGGGAAACTGAGGTCTCAGGGTCATGGACTTGCTCATGGCCACCCAAAGGTGAGTAGCAGAGCCCAAGTTCAAACCTTCATCTTTTGACTTAAATTAGATGCTCTTTCATTCCTTACGGCCCAGCATGGGAAGTTTCTCTCAAGTGCACAGCAACTTGAAGGACCTGGGAAATCAACCACACTGGAGTCTCCACCCATGCGCCCTTTCTCTTTTTCCTCCCCAAAGTCCAGCCTCTTTATTCCATTGAGAGGCTGTTGTCCTGGCCTTGGCTTTGTCCCCAGCGGAGAAGGAGGAGTCAGTAGAGAGTTCTCCTGGGGAGAGTGTGCCAGGCCTGCCAGGGGCCTCTCTTCCTCCAGCTTTTCTCATCCTGACAGAAGTCAGACCCTAGACCCAGGGCAGGGTGCCCTTTTAGGGGGGTGACTGGGTGGCTGCAAGGAAGCCAGGGGGTCAGGTGTGCAGGGGGGTGGGGGGTGGGGAAGGTCCTGTCTGTCCCTGCTAAAGTTGTGAGGCAAGTGTAGGTGGATAGTTTTTATCTCCCTTCCTTTCCCTAGCTCTTGTCTCCCTTATCAAAAGGAGAAATGTCAAAACGTCAGCTCCCAATTATAGCTGAAATGGTTGAAAAATTGATACTTGCCAGCAAATTAGTTCTTTAAACTAATTTTGCATATAAAATCCATCCGAGGTAGATGATTCAGAGTGGGACAGGATCCAAGGCTTTGTAACCCAAGAGTGGGCTTCTTATTCAGGGCTTGGGAAACGGGGGTAAAAGGACCCTGTTAGTTTGTGAAAGATGCAATATATAGGGTGATAGCCCCATATCCTTCCTCCATGGCAGCACCCAGGATGGGGCCTCCTCCTCAGCCCGGACCTGATTTTGTAGCTGGGTGTGTGCAAATGTCGAAGATGGCCCCAAAACACTGTTCCAGCTGGTTGGATTATCTGGCACATGGGTCCCAGGTAGGAGGTCCCTCCGAACTCTGTAGGCTGCCCATGAACCCATGATTTGCCTTAATGGCCCGGCAGAGATTTAAGTTTGTAGCTGTGGAAATCGTTACCCCTAGATCACCCCCCAAGGGATGATCCACTTAGTGGTCCAGCCGTGGTTTCCCAAGTTCTCCACCTTCCTCTGACCCCTTAGACTACCTGGGTGCCTCAGGGTGAGCCCTGTGGGTGGACTAAGCAGGACGCCTTGAGAGGCTTATCTGAGTCTGTGCTCTCCGCCTTGAGGACAGGTCATAGAAGACGACAGAAGCCCTTGCCTGCTTACCCCATGTGAAGAGACACTTTATTCCAGCTTGTGGGCAGGGCCCCATCATTCAGAGCCTCTGTGGGGTCTGGCTGGGGTAAAGCACAGCCATCTGGGCAGTGTCTGCTCCTGCTATTTACATCTGGGCTGTGTTCTACTTGTGACAAGAGGAAGCTCAGCTGAGGAGATGTTGAAAAGGGCTGTCGGGAAAACACAGTCCTTGGGCATCTTGTCTTCCTGCTCCACGCCAACCTTGGGCACCACAATGTTATGCTTGAAAGAAAAGGGGGAAAGGAGTGGCCTAACACTAGCCAGCAGCCTGGCAGAAGCAGGGTGTCAGGGTCTGGGCCTTGATCCGGCATGACCTTGAGTGGTTATTCTACAAGTTGACCCAAACTCCATGAGCCTTTCGGAGTGTTGAGAGCTCAGAGTGCTCTGAGGGCCTCTTAGTCTTCACAGGGCCTGGCACTAACAAGCCCCCTAATTGCTGCTTGTTGAGCAAAGGGGCACCCTGGGCCCTAACATTCTCCAGACATCAGGCTCCCTGAACCTTGAATGTGTGCTCCCTGAGAGCCTGAGCACTGAGGAGGGCAGCCAGGAGAGGATGGGTTGTGGGAGAGAGAGGAGGAAAAGAGCTAAGGTGCCTGCAGTGGCACAGCCTGGGCCAGCATGAGAACACTGAGGAGAGGGAAGAAAGAGGGGGCCCCAGCAGGTGAGAGGAGGGTTGGAGGGTAGCAAAGATCAACCTGTCCTTGCTTCAAACGGGTCCTAGTGCCCAGGGGTGAGCAGCAACCCCCAGGGGCCCAGAGAATCGCCTGCCACTCCATGGGTTGCCAGTGTCTGTCTGTTGGGAGGGAGGCCAAGGCAAAGTGAGGTAGACACCCACACACATCAGCAGAACATACATGAACACATGCCCAGATGTCTGTCCATGGGGGTATGACTCATGCACACACACATTTTCTCAAACACGGACCTCCAGGTACAGGTGTCTGCCAGGTAGACCCCCTACATGTGTGTATCCACATGTATGGTTGATATATACATATGCACGTAGACACACACAAACACACACACAGATCCCAGAACAGACTTATTCTGACAAGCACTGTAAGACAGGGTGCAGAGGTCACAGGTTTGGGATTCAGGTAGACCCAGGTGCCAACCTCTCTCCCCACTAGTTAGCTCTGTGAGTTCAGGCAAATTACTTCACCTTTGTTAACTCATTTTTCTTCCTTTTAAAAACAGTGTTGACTCCAACTTCACAGGGCTATCCTGAGATAAAATGGGATGGATCATGTAAGGAGGCTGTCACAGAGCTTGGCATATCTGCCACTGGGGCTGGGTGCTAGTGAGACAGCTGCATCCAGGGGGATGAGTGGGAGCATGATGTTCAGAAACCCCCAAGGGCCACCCCCTGAGCCTGCTTTCCTTATCTTTAAATGGGGCATGGCAGTGCTCTGCACCTCACTGGCATGTTGTGGGGAACAAGAAAGACAACAGGTATGGACACATGAAGGCTGGAGGGTGCTGCATAAAATGCAGTCCTTATGACCACCAAGAGTCCCCTCTGGCTCTAGACCTGTCCTGCTCCTCGCCCAGCCTGAGCAGAAACTTCTCGGCTGGTCAGAGCTCAGAAGCGCCAGCAGATGGCAGCCTTGAGGGGCTAGAGGGATGATGGGCTGTAAACCCGCTGCACCCAAGTGCGGTGAAGCCCCTCTCCTGAGCAGAGGGGCCTCAGTGGGCTTGCACCTCCGCCGCTGCTGGGAGGCCAAACAGTTTCGTGGACATGAAAGATCCAGAGCCCTCCCAACCTGAAGGAAGGAGAGAAAGGGCCACCCACATAGGGAAACATTTGTTAGGTTTTTAACACACAAAGTTCTGATCTAGGGGCATTATCAGTGAGGAGAGGTTGGGGGTGCTGTATTCCTGAGCAGTTGAGGGGAAGTGACCACCTCCGTGTTAAGGGAGCATGGAGTCAGAGTCAAGGTCACTGGCAGGCTAACCAGGCCTGACTGTAGACCAAGCAGCTCCGTCACGGTCCCCGGCAGGGTTAGCCTTTATTCTTCTCTTATTGATTGAATGATTGACTGACTGTGTTATATAATATACTTACAGAAAAGCATTCCTACTTCTAGATTCCTGTCTTAGCTGTTGTCCAGAGATTCCTTTTTCTTCTTTTTAAACAAGAGCTGGGAAAATAAAGCATGACCACAGAGTGAGAGGGTCCTGCCCTAAAGCTAACTCTGGGTGGATGTCACAGCTAAGCTGGTGACCTCCATCTTCACTGGTGGCCAGCAGCCTGTGACCAAGTCCACACTGAGCAGACCCTTTGCCCAGAGTGCCTCTTGATCTTTATTGATCTTTTGAATTCCTCAGGAACCGGGTTGGCGAATGCAGCTGCCAGGTGTCACTGATGCTACAGAGCAGCCCTGCCAGAGCCCCCCTGCGGTGAGTGCCCCCAGAGCTATCCCAGTCCCCGTGCTGTCCCTGTCCCCCCGCAGCCCCAGCCCAGCAGCCCCAGAGTGTTTGTATCCTCCAGTGGAGGCTGCCAAAGCCAAAATGGAGAGATTGGAAGGGGAATGAGGGAGGGAGAGGAAGGGAAAGGAGGGGGTGATTTTTTTTTTGCATACACCCTTATAAGGCTACTGAAGTCATTACCGATGTAATAAACCAACTGGGCGAGTGAGCGCCTCTCACCAATGTTCCCTTCTATAAACACAGCCTGGCCGGCCCAGTCCCTTCGCCCCTCCTCTCTGCCCTCCGCCCTCAGGGATTTGCTCTCCCCGACATTCTTTCTTACCCAGCCCCTTTCCTCCTGCTACTTTCCCTTTTCCCTTCACTGCTTGCAGAGGGAGGGAGCCTGCCAGCTGTGAGGGCCTCTGTGGTGGAGAAGCTGGTGCTGATGGTGGCGGTGGTGACCACTATGGGACCCTGAGGCCCAGCTGGCCAGCAAGAGGGCAGGGTTGGCCAGAGGAAGAAGACAGTGAGGACGTGCGGGGGGTGCTGAAGAGGCGCGTGGAGACCAGGCAGCATACCGAGGAGGCCATCCGCCAGCAGGAGGTAGAGCAGCTGGACTTTCGTGACCTCCTGGGGAAGAAGGTGAGTACCAAGACCGTGTCAGAAGAAGACCTGAAGGAGATCCCAGCTGAGCAGATGGATTTCCGCGCCAACCTGCAGCGGCAAGTAAAGCCAAAGACTGTGACCGAGGAAGAGAGGAAGGTGCATAGCGCCCAGCAGGTTGACTTCCGCTCTGTCTTGGCCAAGAAAGGGACTCCCAAGACCCCAGTGCCAGAGAAGGTGCCACCTCCAAAACCTGCCACCCCAGATTTTCGCTCAGTGCTAGGCAGCAAGAAGAAATTACCAGCAGAGAATGGTAGCAACAGTGCTGAGGCCTTGAATGCCAAGACACTGGAAAGTTCCAAGCCCATGAGCAATGCGCAGCCATCAGAGTCCTTGAAACCCATGGGCAACGCCAAGCTCACCGAGACCCTGAAACCTGTGGGCAACGCCAAGCCCACAGAGACCCTGAAACCCGTGGGCGATGCCAAGCCCGCAGAGGCCCTGAAACCCATGGGCAATGCCAGGCCTGCCGAGACCCTGAAATCAGCTGGGAAAGAAGAACTCAAGAAGGAGGTTAAGAATGATGTGAACTGCAAGAGAGGGCAAGCAGGGGCCACAGATAATGAAAAAAGACCAGACAGCCAAGGGACAGCCCCAGCCTTCAAGGAGAAGCTACAAGATGTTCGTGTGGCAGAGGGTGAGAAGCTGCTACTCCAGTGCCAGGTGTTCTCTGACTCTCCGGCCACCATCACCTGGACACTGAATGGAAAGACCCTCAAGACCACCAAGTTCATCATCCTCTCCCAAGAAGGTAAATAAGGGTGGGGGTCGGGGAAGAAGGGGACCCTGTACCAGCACCACTGTCAGCTCCCGGAACCTTGGTCTTGATCGCTGCTCATCACCCACAGCCTTAGTTGCAATGCCTGGCCCCTGTTCCCTCTCACTCACGGGACAGGTGTACTGCTCAGGGGCCCTGGGGGCATGCCCTGTTGCTGGGGGTGAGGGCTGGGATTCTGGTCCCAGGGCACATGCCCATGTCTCAGCGTCCTCACCTGTGTGGCTCCCCAAGGTAGACCTGGGCCTGAACCGATGCCCAACAACTCTGCATGGAGAGGGCTCTGTTCACGGTCTTGGAAATGGGGGGGTGCCTAGGCGGAAGCCAGTGAGGGGCTCTGAGTGAAGAGCTGGTTAGCAGCAGCATCTCAGGTTTGGGAAGGGTGTGCAGTGGCAGGATGGCACGGAGCTCTGAGGTGGGGTCAACAGCAGCTTGAGTCTTGGTAGCATTGTGGGTTTGAAGGGACCTGTGGGGGAAGCCAAAACCCCAAATAGCCCCTGCAGCACACACTCCCGGGCAGACAGGGCTGCTCGCTTCCTAATTTGGATGAGACTTTTGTTTGCTGGTATTTCACATTCTTGGGTGGTGGGGAGAAGAGGGGGGGCCCAAATCCTGCCATCTGTGGCCTTGGGGGTCTGGAGTTTTCAGATGGGCCAGTTTATACCTGGAAAAGAGATGGGGGCGAGAGGAGTATTTTCCCTGGACCCTCAATTTCGTTTGAAGTGCTTTTGTAAATCCCAAGCTTGGGGGGGCAGGGAGCTCCGAGGCTGGCAGACATCCACACCCCATTCTGCTGGCCAGCAGAGGGATAGGTTGCCAGTGCAGAATGGAGTTCTGCAGGCTGATGCTGGTGGCTCTGGCCAGGGCAGGGTCCAGAGAAGCTCCCTGGGAGGTGGCATTTCACCCTTGAGGGACAGAGGGTGGCCACAGCAGAGGCCAGAGTGGACAGGACCTGTCAAGTCCAGGTCAGCTGAGACGTCAGAAACGCTGTGCTCATAGGCTGCTCTCCTCGCCATCCTCTCACTGCCCCATGCTCCAGCTGCGCCCTCCCCACTGCCTCCCTCACCTTCATCTGCTGCTTGCCTTCCCATTAAAAACTGGAATGAAGCATTCGAAGATAGTAGTATCCCTCTGGACTCCCAGTGAGGTTTCTCTCTCCTCGCTGCATCTTGGACAGCAAATCTGGAACAGCTGAGCACGTTGAGTCTAAATGCTGAAGGAGTGAAGAGGAATTGGCCAGCAGAGAGAAAAACATGTTTTCCACTAATGTGTTGACAACAGTAACTTTTCACATGAATGTCTCCAGATTGGCAGGGTCCTCCAGAAGTCCTCTCATCCATACCCCGGCCCCTGCTGGTTCGGCCTCCCCAAGGTCCACACACAGGTGGGCATTGGGGACAACCGGGCTGGGGTGAGAGATCCTGGGGAGAGGATGCCTTCCCCTCGCCCTTGTGGGGCTCTCCCACTCGGAAAGCTCTTGGCTGGGAGCATTTCTCGGGTTACCCTGTGGTGATCTCTCCAGGCAGGATGAGGGCAGGTAGCTGCCATCCTCGGGACCTGTGCAGTCACACAGGCCTGCACAACGTGAGGTCTGTGGCTGCTCCAACCTCAGGGAAACTGAGGTTCTGACAGCTAGGGTGGGACCCAAAGCAGCTCCTCTGAGGCCTGCACGGGGTTGAAACCCAGAGCCACCGATGGCTGCTTATAAACAGTCCACTCAACTAAGCCATGTAAGACAGACCCAGGCCTGATCTTATAAACCCTCCTGAGCCATTAGCCGCTGGCTTCTCACACCCAGAGTGCCTGGAGTATGTTTTATCTGCAGGTCCCTGAGAAGTAAAGAGCGTAGAGACCCCAGCCATTCCAACATTGCCTCCCTAGGAAACTGTCCCAGAGGGAATAGTTTAGGTCCAGGGCAGCAGCAGAAGAAATGAACAAAGATGGCCAGCACAAGGAGAGGATGGAGGGAGAGTAGGAGGGGGCAGGAGGGGATTACAGAGAGAGCGGCAAATCAAACTGTAAAAAGTATTCTCAATATTTTTAAATTTTGTTTAAAAATAAGAACAGCTTGCATCATTTGAATACTATGTGCCAGATGCTGTCCTAGACATCTTGCATTTTCATTCATTTAATCCTCACAACTACTGTAACGTCCACCTCACAGAGAAGTTAAGTACCTTGCGCAAGGTTGCACAGCTCATAAGTAACAGAGCTGGGATTTGAACTCAAGTCGAGTTCTGTGCCTAGACCACTATGCTATATGACCTCTTAATTAATTCCTATGAGTTTGTCAGAATATTGGTGGCAGCTGAGAATTTGTCTATCAACAGAAAATGCCAATGGCTATTACTCCTCAACATTGTTAACAGTTGCCAAAAGGTTCAAAGACTGGTGGTGCCCCCTGGGCTTTCCAAGTTTCTAGTGTTTTCCCTGCAGTGGAGAAAACAGACCTTGAAATGGGCCTGTCTTGCCACAGTAGGGGAGACTACCTTGTCTCAAATATTAGCCCCACCTTCTGTCCCTTCACTCACCAAGCCTTCAAGAGCCTGGTGTTTTGTTAAGAAGAAAGCTTATTTTAAGGCCTTGTCTGTCAGTTACCACTTCAGCAGGTCCCACTGCAGGGAGTAAGGCATTCTGAGAGGTAGAGTGGATCTTCTCTCAGTAGATCTGGAAAGGAAAGATACACGTAGTGGTAAAACTGTTGGAGCCATGTGCTGACAAGTGCCAGTGAATGTGTCAGGAGGAGCTGCTAGCAGTCAGGAGAGGGAGCTGAGCGCTGGGCCACAGGGAAAGGCTGGTGTGAAGGCATTGGGCCTCAGTCTGAGCCCTGAAGGTAGGCAGGAGGGGACAGGCTTTCCAGGCACCGCCGCAGCAGCAGAGGCAGACCTGCTCACAGCCCATTCAGAGCTGGAGAGGATGGCAAGGCCCCAATTTCATCCGAGATCATGGCAAGGAACTTGAGTCTAAAAGCAGTAGGGAGCCATGCAAGATTTTGGAGTGAGGAGCATTGTAAACAAAGCTGGGTTTTAGGGGTTTTGATTGACTCTGTGCCCAAAAAACAAATTCAGAGCCTACTGAAGAGGTCAGGGAGAAAGGTGGTGAGGCCTGGATGAGCACAGTAGCCATGGCCACAGAGAAAAAATAATCAGTTCAAGAAGCAAACACAGAAGGAATAGAGCCTATTGCCTGGCTTGGAAAGGCCGGGTGAGGGTGGGGATAGGTAAAGAAAAGGAAGTGTGGAAGACCACTGCACATGGGTGTCTGGGCGCTGGGGGTACAGTGAGGTGTCAGTGGAGTAAGGAGGCTGGTGGTTGGAGGTGGTTTGTAGGGGAAGATGAGGCACTGGCTCCGCTGTTCTCCTGCTGTACAGGCTTAGCTCAGCACCCTCCTGCCCCGCCTCCCTGACTTGCAGCCCTTCTTGCTCCACTGCACTGATCCCCATTCTGTCAGCTCTGCTATGATCAAGATTCACTTCTTTTAGGACACTTCCCAAACTATTGTCACCCACTTCTGTCCACAAAAGACTCCTGCGCTCTCATCCTTCCCCACCAACATGTGCATCTGTGCCCCAACTGCTGGAGAACTCTCTGTTCATAGGGTGTGGGGGCTTCTCTGATGTCTGTAGCTTGGATAGGGCTCATAGCCTGCCGGCCTATTACATCCACCCCATTTAGTTCACTCCTGTAGTGCCAAGGAGAGCATTAAAAGTGTGACAGCCATTGGTTGGAGTTGACTGTTAGTTAATTCTTGGAGGGACACAGACAGGTGGAGGTGTCCTTTCTCCTCCTATACCCCCAGAGCTGCAGGGTCAATAAGGTCCAGAGTGCCACCAGCTGGGCCTGCCCTCCTGGATGGACACCTGGGCCTCCAAGGTCTGTCCCCAGCCCTTTCTGGACCTACCCTACCTTGCTAAGGGGTGGGAGGCAGATGGCACGTGCAGCTCTGTGGTACTCCTGAGAAGAGCTTTTATCTTTATGCTTCGTTTCCTGTCTCCAGGCCAAGCTTCTCCCCCGTAAAACATTTCTCCCAATCTAATGAGGACTCATTTTTGTTGCTTATGTCAACAGATAATTCATTTTTAATTTCCTTCGGTGTGGAATCTTGCAAAGCCTTTTTCAAAGCCCGTGTAAGTTCATCCTACAAAAAATGGATTTATGCAGCACCTACTATGAGCAAGGCATTGTTCTAGCCCTTTTCATTGCATGCATAATCCACTTGAAGAACTCTGAATTAGGATTTTTTTTTCCTTTTAGAAACCATATTTTTCAACGGTAGGTTATATTTGATTAAGTATTCATGATCTTTTTTTGCATAGATCCCACAAAATCATCTGCTACAGAAATACGCTTTGTCATTCTCAGAATGACAGATATGTTATACTGTGACTGCATTCTAGGCTGAGGAAAAGCACTGGTGATAGACAGGGTCACTGCCCTCAGAGAGCTAGGTGGGAGACAGGCGTGTAAGTCAGCAGTGGCCCTGTGAGCCGTGCTTTGACACGGGTGAGCTCGGGGTGACCTGGGAGCACAGAAGAGGTCCACCTAGGGCTGGGGGCTTAGGGGGACACAGAGGGCACCATGCCTGAGCAGGTGACCTGGAGATGAGTCGTACTGTGGGTCTGGACTGGCCAGGTGGTCCAGGTCAGGGAGGCACTGCTGACTGAGGCAGCCCCTAGCAGAGCCTTCGGGGCTTCAGACCCTCCCTCCCTCCCTCCCCGACTCCTTCCTCCCTCTTCCCACGCACTCAGGAAAGGAGAGGGCCGGGGGAGCTTCAGACCCCTGAGCACTTACTCCACCCGTGAGGGGCTCTCCCAGGCGGAGCACCCTCTGCGCCCTGCTGTGGATTCCTGGTTCTGACAGTATCCATCCTCCCTCTCAAAATTCCCCACCAGGCTGAGGATTCTCAAAAAAACAGAAAAAAAACCACACTGGGAAACAGTTTTTATTCTGGAGGTCAGGAATGAACTGTCCCACAGGAAATACCAGATTCTTCATCTGGGGTAGCCGAGGCTCCGAGCCTGCCTGGAGGCCCTCCCCCAGCCCATGCGTGGCCCGGGGTCCCAGCTCTGGGCATCTTGGCAAAGCTGCCTGCCCCCTACCTTCCCCACATGGAGGGGGCTCCGCGGCTCTCCTGGTAGTCCCACTACTGTCTTTGCTGTTGTGCTTTGTGGTTCAAGGCTAAAGGCAGCTGAGGGACTGAAACTGAAAGACAACCAAGGATTTGAACAGGATGTGCACTGGGGTGGAATAACTGCTCCCAAGCCTCAGCCCTATCCAGGCTGGGGGAACATTGCGAGACAGGGTCAGTTTCCTCTAAGCCTCAAGTTGGGGCCAGAGGTCATCTCAGCATCCTCCTGCCCACACAGACGTGCAGAAACTTCTCTCTCTAGAAGATAGTTATCCTCATTCCCCTGTCCCTGTGCCTCACAGTTCTTACTCTTATGACAGACTTCCTAAAGATCTAGCCTAAATCCTTTCTGTTGTAATTTCTGCAAATTCTGTCTCCCAACCACAATGGAAAGCGACCCTGGCCCATTGCCTTCCCGGTAAGAGAACTGGAGCGAGGGCTTTCCCGAGGGGTGGGGTCCGTGCAAGGGTGTAGGAGGCTGGGGGTGGGGTGCAGATCAGCCATCCCGCCTCAGGTGTTCTATAGGACGAAGGATTCTCTGTTTAAAATGTTACCCAGCTGGCAAGGAGTAAAGGGGAATATCATGCCTTTACCTTCTCTTCCAGCCTTAGTGAGGCTTTCTAGGCAGAAATGATATCATCCTTCCTCTTTCCGAATCTCCTTGGTTGGTCAAGTCTGTGCATCCCTCTATTGGGACAGGCGGGTGTGGGTGGTAGTAGGTTTGCGTGCTTTTCAAGATCAGAAGGCCCTTTGGGGAACAGAGCCTGTTGGTCTCCCTTCTGGTCATGCTGCCCCCACACCTGTCCCCAGGACACACACAGCTCTGCCTTCCCAGTGACAGTGGCTTGTGGCTCCAGGCAGCAGGACATACATGGCCCTGGCTCTGTCCTCCTCCTGTGGGATGGCTGCTGCCCTGACAATAGGGCAGCTTTGGGCAGGATGCCATGCTGTTGGCTTGTCTGTGTCTGAAGGCAGGACCCAGGGGCTGCTGCCCTTCTGCCTGGCCCAGCAGGCCCAGCCCTCAGCTGACCTCTCCCCACACCATGAGGGAACCTCCCCAAGGGGGTCCCCCAGAGGAGCAGGAGCCAGCCTTGGGATGGGAGATCTGGGACAGGCAAGAACCAGACCCCAGATTCCTGTGTGCACCCACCCTGACCCCTCCTTTCTTCCCCCAACCAGACCTGAAGAGGCGTGCTGGGGGCGAGGATAGACCCAGGTGGGGGTCTGTGGAGAGGGCCATCCCCACTCTTCTCTGAGGCAACCGAAGACCTGGCACTGAAGGGAGGCAGCCCCAAAGTACCCCTCTGCCAGCCCAGGGCCCCTCACTGGCCGTGGATCTTTGGCTCAGACAGTATCCTAAAAAGTCAGCTCCCAGGTCCCAGACTGTAGTCAGCTGCTTCTCACAACAGATCTTCCCACAGGCCAGCGCCCCTCCTGGACAAGGGCTCCTGCCCTCCTCCACCTGCCTTTTTTGCTCAAAGCTCCCTTTTCCAAGATGTATTCCCAGAATCACTGCTGTCAGCTGGGCGGAGCCCCTCACCTGCCACTGTTCCTAACATGGGTCTGTGACCCTGTGCCTGACTCCTTTCTCTCTTGGTGACGTCCCAGTGTGTGAGGCGTGTGTCCATCTCCTTCTGTTGTATTAGATGCTCTCCAAAGGCAGAGGCCATTCCTCTCTCTTCTTCTATAATCTTCTATTATGCCCCCATAAGAGGATTCTTTGGAGAGGGGGAGGGGGTACAAGGAGGGAGCGGAGTTAGAGATCACTTATTTTGGACATGGGTAAATAGCAGAGAGTGCCCTGGCTTCAGCGAGGAGAGAGGTTTATTCCCACAGGGCCTCTGGCTTCTGGGCTCCCAAAGGCCTCCCATGTAACAGACACCTGCTGAGCTCCAGATGCCAGGGCAGGTGTTGGGGCCATACCTGGTCCACTCAACAGTTCTTCCTCCTTCTCCCCAGGCTCACTCTGCTCTGTCTCCATCGAGAAGGCACTGCCCGAGGACCGGGGCTTATACAAGTGTGTGGCCAAGAATGGCGCCGGCCAGGCTGAGTGCTCCTGCCAAGTTACTGTGGACGGTAGGTCGTGCCCACCTATCGCCACCAACATACACAGGATCCCACTTCTCAGCCCCTCTCTTGCCCTATACCTGTGTGGACCTGCCCCCAACACTGCCCTCCCTACCCGAGGCATTCATTGTGCACGTCAGCCTATGTTTTGCATAAAAACAGGAAGAAAAGTGGCAGGTCTTCCTGCACCCCACCCCTGGCTGGGAGGAGGGACTGCTCACCTTCTTGGCCCCCTCCAAGCCCTGACCCCCACACCCAGAACCTTGGAACAGGGAAGCTGGGACACTGGGCAGGAGAAAAGACACACCCACAGGAAAATGACTAAAAGTATTTTACAAGCCACAACAGTGTCAGTGCTGGCAGGACAGACCCAGCCGGGGTCCTGGGTCCTGGGTCCTGGGTCCTGGAACTTGAGGAGGAGGGAGCAGAGTGGGGGCCTGTGTGGGGAGACTTCCTCAAGAAGGTGAGTTGGGGCTGAGTCTTTGGCCAGAGTGGACAGGGCCACCTCTGCCAAAAGAAAATGGTAACAATAATATAGCAGAGGGAGGGGAGGAGACACATGGGAGAAAGAGCAGGCCTGCCACGTATGAGTGGAGTTTCTGTGCTGGGGAAGGGGCAATGCCAAGCTCGGAAGAATTAGGGTTTGTCCTAAAGAAATGTAGGAAGTGCATCTGTGACTTTTTCCTCTCCTCCCTGAGAAGTGTAGAATTGGAGACTCATAAGTAGAATGAACTTTGTGGTGGTTTAGACTCATCTTACAGATGAGAAAACCGCAGGCATTCAGAGAGGAAGAGCATCCTGCCTGAGCCTCCCTGGCCCATTCAGGGCCGAGCCAGGGCAGAACCCCATCCCGGGATTCACAACCCAGCGGCCCTTTCTTTGAATTCGGTGCTTGCCTGGAAATGTCTAAAAAGGTAGTTTGGGGGAAACAATTTCTTGCCTTGGAGGTGCCTGGTTAACAACCAACAGTGACATATCAAAAACCAGTGTCCAAATAAGGCATCTTGAAGCATAGCTTTGTTGTTCTTCTGACTCCTGTATGTGATCACTTGAGTTCTAAAATCCTAACCTGTTTCACTGCCATCCTACAAAATGTAGAATCTTTGTCCTCATTCTGGATTTTGTAATCCAATTTCCTGATCACAAAGCTGGGATCTATGGCACATAATGGATGGGAGAGAGAGGGGAAAGTCTAAAAAAGTCTTTTTGAAAAACACACAATGGCAACACAAATTAACTTGCCAGTAGCCAAAAGTTAAGCTGAAATCATCTGATGTGTACGTCTCCCTGGAGTTCTGTGAATGTACTGGCCACAGGGGCTCGGAGTCTAAGGAAGCAGATCTGATGGACCCAAGTTTATGTCAGTTCTGAGGGGGGATTGTGCTGCAGGTTTCGAGGCTCTGGGCGGGTGCTCCTGCTGCTCATTACTCCTATGTGTGGGTCTCTCCTCACTTGCAATGTCACCCACCCAGCTCAGACTCCTGCCTCTTTCTATACAGGTGCTACAGTTAAAAAAATAGCATTTCTGGGAAGTTGGCCTGGAAGCCTATTTCTAATGACCCTTCTACTCCCTTGGAACTCACACCGTAAGGAAGCCCAGCCAGCTAGTGAGGTTATTTGCTGTTGGAACCCCTAGCCTCCTTAGGTCCTGTTTACATGGCTAGCAGAAGGCGGGAGAGCAGTTCATTCTCCTTATCTGTGAAATGTCAGCACCTTTTCCAGATTTGTTTTCAAGATGAAGTTTCCTTTTCCCCTACAGAATACATTTGGGAATTTTTTTTTTTAAAGTTGGGAGAATTAATTCTGCAACTTAAGGGGCTTTGTTTGCCCAGAGGTCTGCTGGAACAGTCCCTTGCTCTCTCCACTAATCTGGATGACTATCACTATTTATCTCCAGTTCTTCAAAGGCAAGCTTTGGCCTCTGGCTGCAAATTGGGAGCTGGGTCTTGGAAGAAGAGCTAGAAAAGTGATAGGAGGGAACCCAGCTGAGATAACAAGACTGCCTCTCAGTCCACTGGGCTTTGTTTGGTTTTGTTTTCAAGGAGAAAGAAGACAGCTCCTTCCCCCTTGCACTGCTTTCCCTGTGGCTATACCTGGAGATATGTTAGTCCTGTGTGCCGGGTCAGTTTCTGGCCCCATTTAGCTCTAATTTTCCATCAAGAGCCACATCTAGGCAAACAGTGAGGAACTGAGGTCTCCTAGGCTGTGCACCACCCCCACCCCACCCCACCCCCCACCCCCCGCCGTTCTGCACCTTTTCCCCTCCTTTCAGTTGGTGCTCCACCCAGCTGGATCAGCTCTCTGGCCTCACTCTGTCCCCTTGGCCCCTCAGCTCTCCCTATTCCCCAAGGCATAGTACTTACTTGGAGATGCTGAGGGGTCCGTGCATTCTCTGAAAGTATAGGCAAAATTTTGTGTGTGGGAGAGGGGGGTTGGAGCATCTTTCTGAAGTGAGTGGTCCATAGTTTTTAATCAAATTCTCAAAAAGAGTCATGAATCAAAATACATTGAAGAACTCCTTGCCCTAAGGAGTAACTATGACTGAATTTTCAAGCCCAGTCATCATGCGGGCTCTTCCAGTCTCTCCCATCTGTAAAACACCAGGCTGCCTGCCTAACCCTTGGATGGGGGCAGTGAGGGCCATCTCCACTGGGCATGGGGGCCACAGCTGATGCTGACTTCAGGTGGGCTTCCCTGCCACTTGGCAGGGCTGGCCTGGCCCTGAAAGTCACTCTCTGTCACTCACTCAGCCTGTGCTAAACACTATTAAGACCATACATCTGAGGCCAACATACTGATATATTTCAAGACCTCATAAAAATGAGGCAACTAGGGCTCATTGGCTAGGGTTCCGTGTCAGCCACACCACTGTTTCCCTCATAGTAAAGATAAGGAAGTTAACATTTATAATGCAGCAAATCATGCTGTTTTGGTCTTTTTCCTAAGAAAAAGGGCATTTTGTGCACTTTCACGATTATGGTCATGCCACTCTTCTTTCTAAACTCTGCAGAAAGCAAGTGTCAACTTGTGCCACACAGAAGGGAGCTGAAGCCTAGAGTAGGTAAGAACTTGCCAGAAAACTTGCCCAGGAGGAGGAAAAGCTGACCTTCAACACTTGCCATGGCCAGAGACTCTTGTGCATTTTTCATTTTTACTTTATGCAATAGTTGGGCAGGGTGTCTTTCTCAAGGAGCAAACCAAGGCTCAGAGAGGGTCAATGGCCTTCCCAGGTCACACAGACTGTAGGCAGTAGTTGGGGCCCCACCCTGCAAGGTAAATATGACATGCATTACCCTGGCAGGACTCAGGTGTGTCTGGCTATGACCTGCACCTTTCCAAGACCTGGCGCAGCCTCTCTGTGCAGTGGATTACCATGGCAGGGCCTCTTCTCTGACCAATCCGGACCTCCCTCGGCAGCAGCCCTCCCTGCTGGGAAGTCCTATGCATGGGACTTTGTCACCCATTTCCTCTCATTCAGACCCAGATGAGAGGTGAGGAAAAAAGCCCTTCTTAGGTCAAAATCCCACTGTAGGAGTCAGAAGACATCTCAGCCCCCTCCCTGGCTTGTCCAGCCCTTCCCCACACAGGCCTCCCCTCCCCAGCCACCCTGGCTGAGGCACCCAGCCTGAGCTACTAGTGAGGTCAGGGCTTTGTGACTGTGGAGAGTCACGCATGCTTGTGGTGGGAGGGGACATTCCAGTGGGCACTAATGCCATCACTCATTCGTTCAACAAATTTTTAAGTGCCTACTCTGTGCCAAGGCACTGCTCTAGGGGCTATGTTAAAAGCAGAAAACAAAATAGAAAAAGTTCCTGCTCTCAGGACTTTACATTCTAGTAGGAGAGAGGCAATAATACAGGTGGATAGCCATGTCATAGGTAATGTCACATGCTATGAAGAAAGCAGAGCAGGGTGATAGGGAAAGGAAGGCTGTTTTGGGAGAGGGTGGTTGCTGAGGCCTCTCTGATGAAGGGACATTTGAACAGAGACCTAAAAGAAGTGAGGGAAGGCAGAGGGAAGAGGTGACAATAAGAGCACAGCCCTGAGCTGATGAGACTGTGGTTGAGGCATTCCAGGGCGAGGAAGGAGGCGAGGCTGGTGGGAAACAAGGCTGAGGAGGACCGCAGGCCAGGTCCAGGCAGTGTTGGTGATGACAAGGAAACCGGATTTTATTCTAAGTGTGATGGGACAACACTGAACATTTGTAAAGGATCACTCAGGTGTCAGTGTGGAAGTTTAAGATACCCATTTGACTCCGCAAGTGGCGCAGCCTCTTTCCTAGTGAGGAAGGTCAGACTCAGAAAACCTCAGGAACTTGCCCGAGGAATCGCAGCTCCTAATCAGCAGAAGAAAGTAGCTCAAGTCTCCTGACTAGAAATCTATCTTCCTGTTATGCTAGCATGCTTCTTGCTCTCAGGCAGAGAGGTATTCAGATAAATCTGGAGTTGAGGAGGCAGACCCAAGACAGGTAAGAAGGAGAACAATGGGAGTTTGCTGTGCTAGCCCAGGCAGGGGACGATGGCAGCTTAGATTCGGTAGAAGAGAGAGGAAGTAAGATTAATAATCTGTTTTGATGTACAGCTGATAGGATTTGCTGATGAACTGGATATGGAGAGAGAGAGAGAGAGATGTCAAAGGTGACTGAGTTTTCATGGGGGAGGCACCAGCTACTGAAATTAGAATGTGGGGGTGGGGGAATAGTTAGGAGCTCGGGCAGTGAAGTTGAAAGTGCCCATTTGACACCCCAAGTGGGCATGTCATATGGGCAGGTATTTGGATGAATCTGGAGTTGAGGAGGGAGGTGAAGGCTGGAGATGGGATTTGAGGAGCCAGCCACATACAGAGGCCATGTAACATCTGGGGTTAAATGAGGTCCCTGAGGGTATATATGGTGGAGATGGGAAGAGGGAGAGGCAGAGTCCAACACTGGGGGGCAGGGGTGGGACAGGGGTCTGCAGAGGAGCCTGAGAAGGAATGGCCACAGTGAGAAGGGAGGAAATCCAGGGGCTGGGGGTGAGATTGGGGGTGGGGATCCAGAAGCCAAATGGTGAGAACTTCAAGAAGCTGAATGATCGAGGCCAAATGTGCCAAGTGCAGGAAAAGAGGAGCCTGAGCGGTGGCCATTGGGTTTAGCAACGTGGAGGTCATTGGTACCCTGACCAAAGGGCTTCAGGGGCTTGATAGTAATGACAGCCTCATCTGTGGCATCCAGAGACTGAGTCACCTGCTGAAGGTGGCCCTAACTAGCAGGGCTCAAGCCTGCATTCCTCACCACCTGGCCCGCAGCCATCATGACCACCAGGCTCCTCTGGTTGCCACTGAGCTGGTCTCGCCCACCCTGCCTGGTTGGCCTTGGTCCTGCTGTACTCCTGAGTCTGCTCCCACTGTCACATCTCACAGGCAACTAATGGGTATTAGGTTGAACTAAATAAAATTCCTGTTTTTGTAGGTCAAAAACACTTAAATACTGGCAAATGGCTTGGTTCAGCCTGAGCACCTAAAGCACTCAGCATACCCAGCTATCATTTTACAACTCCTTCACTCCTCCTTCACTCTTCTATAGAGGTGTTCTTACTCCTGCTTTCCTAGTGAGGAAGGTCAGACTCAGAAAACCTCAGGAACTTGCCTGACGAATCACAGCCCCTAATCAGCAGAGCCAGAAAGGAGCTCAAGTCTCCTGACTAGAAATCTCTCCCCTTGTTATGCTAGCATGTTTCTTGCTCTCAGGCAGGCAGACAGGACAGCCAGGAGGAATGGGCCATCCTAGGGAGAGGCTGGAGCCAACCCCGCTGCCCTGCCCCCTCCTGGCACTCCTAGAAGCTGGACCCCCTCCCAGAAGCTTCCCAGGACTTCATTCCCCCTGCCTAGGGTCAGAGCTCAGGGAACCAACCTCTTGGGGGAGACCAAAAAAAAAAAAAATGCTGCCCTGAGGGCTTGAGTCCAGAGCTAGCCCAGGAGTGGAAGGGGTGAGGCACTGTCCATATAAGGACAAGTTTTCCTCTCTCTGCAGAGGCCCCCCACTTCTCCACACCTCCATCTTCCTCCCCCATGCTTCTTTGGGGGCACAGCCAGGCCAGCAAAGGACTTCAGCCCTGGAGCACAGATCTAGAAATGGAGTTCAGTTTCATCACAGAATGATTAAAATAGACAGAAAATACAAGCTGCTCTTAAACTTATATTACTATTATTTTTATCCCCTGGCCAGCTGTGTGAGCACAAAGCTGGTTTTGATTAAGCACACGGCCCTTCCAGCCCCATCCTTGCTGCGGTTCTCACGGAGGTCTGGTGGCTCAGCATCCACGGCCAGCCCCCACAGTGCTGGCACTTTAGGGGGGTGGGGCCACCCTGTGGGGCTCCGTGTCTGGGGTGTGCCTGGTTTGAAAGGGAAACTTGAGCCCCTTTCCTCATGGCCAGATGGAAAGATAAGGTGCGAGGGAACTTCTAAAAACAAGGCTCAGAGCCCGTCCAGTGAAAACCCAGTGCCCTAGAGCCGAGCACACATGCAGAGGCAGGTGGGAGCTGGTCAGGGAGGGCCTTCTGAAAGTGGAGAATTTTAAAGCCGATTCAGGAGACAAGGGAATGTGGTTAACAGAAGTGAATTCATAGGTAAACGGTCATTTTCTGCTTTCCAAAGCCCTGTTGCATGCATTCTCTCCTTTGAGCCTCAGAACACTATGGGGCAGAGAAAATAAGACTCATTCCCTTTGTACAGATGTGGAAACAGAGACATAAGGCAGCTTAAGTTATTTACGCAAGTTCCCAAGATTGCTGATGACAAAGCCAAAACTAGAGCTCTCTCTCTCAGTCCCTGCTGTGGTGATGCTTGGAAGTAAAGCCCAACGCAACTCCACGAGGAAAGAAGGAATCTCAGCTCCTGCTGCCTTTCTTACTGGAAGCCCTGGGCCTCTCATCCTTTGCTTGCTTGTACCTAAGTTTACCCATCAGTTAAAAAGAAAACCTGATCCTTCTTTTTCTCCCTTTGTGTTTCTGGGACTCACTGAGGGGGAGAGTGCTGAAGCCCAGGAATGCAGACCTATGTATGTGCTCTGCCCTCTACTCCTCTTCCTCAAAAAGGGCCAAAGAAACAAAAAGCTCTCTGGGTGCACCTTTCTTTAAATTGTCATCAGTGACTGTTAGAAGTACTGGCCTTGGCCGGGCGCGGTGGTTTATGCCTGTATCCTGCACTTTGGGAAGCTGAGGAGGGAGGATTGCTTCAGGCCAGGAATTTGAGACCAGCCTAAGCAGGAGTAAGACTCTGTCTCTACAAAAAAACCAGAAAAAATTAGCTCCGTTCTGTGCGCCCTGTGCCCACCCCTCAAAGCCCCAGGAGCCCAATCTAGGCACGATCAGCCAGGTGGTGCACGCCTGTAGTCCCAGCTACTTGGGAGGCTGAGGCAGGGTGATTGCTGGAGCCCAGGAGTTTGAGGCTGCAGTGAGCTACAATGACACAACTGCACTCTAGCCCAGGCAACAGAGCAAGACCCTGTCTCCAAAAAAAAAAGTGATGGTCTTAAAAGAAGGCAAGAAGGGAGGGCCCAGGACAAGGGAGGCTTACACTGGCCCCTGCCCCTGGTATATGGCACCCTGATCCCCAAATGTCAAGGGGAAGCACTGCCAGGTTTTCTTGTCTCTTGGAGTAGCCCCCAGCCCCTCTCTGCACCACCTCTCTGCATCCCCAAATGTCAAGGGGAAGCACTGCCAGGTTTTCTTGTCTCTTGGAGTAGCCCCCAGCCCCTCTCTGCACCACCAACCTTGCACATGTGCTGTCACATGGAGCTTGAGGACAAACTGGGAGTTTTCACCTGGCAACACATGAGAAGACCCCAACCCAGACCCCAACCCAGACCAATTAGACTAAGACAGACCCCAACCCGGACCAATTAGACTAAGATCTGGGGGGTGAGATACCCCAGTGCTGGTGCTTCTAATGTATAGCTGAGGCTGAGAACCACTGAGGTTGACAAATAAATATGTCCAGAGGACTTTTCTGTGCCTGAGAGTGACCACGATCCATGGGGAGAACATCCCCCATAAGAGAATGAAATCATCTCTCCCCACAGGACTTTCTGCTCTCCCATCCTCGTCCACATGAAACTGGTGCTCTGGGGTGTGGACAGCCCCCTGAGGATGGTGGGAACCCCTCACTCACCAGGGGGCTCCTTTGCCCTTATGGGAAGTGGCAGCAGTCGGATGACTCACTATGGGGATGGAGGCAAGGGAGGGGCTGGGTTATCAAGAGCTGCATAAAAGGGTTTCTTCAGCCTGTGCCCTCAGTATGTGTCTTCTGTCTTTGGCAGGGAAATTGACCCCCATGTCCCCTAGGCCTGTCTCTGAGCTGCCATGAGCCTCTCCGTCCCTGGATTATGTGGCTCCTGGGGAGTGGGCAGGCGGGTTGGGTGGAGGCCTGCCTGGTGTTTAGGCCTCAGAATCGATGTATGGAGGGACTAATGTGGGCATACCCATGATCTGCAGCAGGCAAGGAACCCAAATGCCGCTAGGAGGAGAAGAGCATCCAGACGGGGGCTCTGAGAGTCCACACGAATATGTCCCCAGCTGCTCCATTCTGTGCACCCTGTGCTCACCCCTCAAAGCCCCAGGAGCCCAGTCTAGGTCTAGGCAAGATCAGCCAGGACTGCCCCATCCTGGAGGCAGGGACCTTGAGGTGGCCCTTCCTCCTCAGCCAAGCCACAGGAATGTGACCGGAGCCTCCGCTGGAAAGTCCCACCCCTCCTCCCCACCTCTGAGCTTCCTCTCCTCAGAAGCAGGAAAAGGATGGACAGGAAGTAGGCTCCGAGGGGGGGCTCCCTCCCACCACTGTCCCCAAAGAGTGTTTCTTGTGGTGGAAAGGAAGGCTGGTGAACGTGCCAGGGCCTAGTGATAGCCATTCAGCCAGCTCCTTCTTACCCAAGTCCCTGGGTGGTTTCCCCACAGCTTCTTAAAGTCCAGTATCCTGGGGGCTCCACAAGGGTCTCTTCCACCCAGCCCAGCCCAGAGTGACGTTTTCCTGCTGCCCCAACAAGGGAAGGCTCCCTCTGGCATTATCTACACTTTACATCAATGCACGGAAGAGGGAGTACGGAATAGAGACCTGAGGACCCCCTCAACCTCCAGGCTGTGCACTCCCCTGCCCAGCATTTTGGGATCAGCCAAGCAGGTGGCTGCAGCAGGGTTTCACTAGGCCTGCTCTGGGGAAGGTGCAGCAGAAACCCCATGGTGGGTCCTAGACTCAGTCTCAGAGGGGTTAAGGTGCGTGGCTGCCTGCTCAGAGGCCTTCGTTTGGTCTGTCAGGGCAAAGTGTGGTCTGTAGAAGGAAGTCCAAGAAGTCAGAGGCTACAAGCCTCCTCTAGACCCTGAGCCCAAGGGCAGGGACCCCATCCCCTCCTTCCTCTGTACAAGAGACAGCCTTTGGAAATCCAGAATGTTCAGCCTGAGTGAGTCAAGTCCTGAAGAAGGAGAGAGCTGGGGAGAGGGGGGTTAGAGGGGTGACTCTGCCTAGCCTTGCCAGCGATATCATTTCTGGCAGCATGTGCTGCTGCAGAGGGTGTGTCACTAGCTCCCGGGGTAGCCTGTCATTCATCTTGCCAGGGTGACTGTGCTCTCTCCACCTGATTTATCAGGTCCAGTGGAGTGGACTCTCCTTCTTTGGT
Source organism: Daubentonia madagascariensis (assembly GCA_023783475.1). NCBI lineage: Eukaryota > Metazoa > Chordata > Mammalia > Primates > Daubentoniidae > Daubentonia > Daubentonia madagascariensis. The sequence goes on along the minus strand of JAKFHU010001631.1, from coordinate 20,392,338 downwards.
GTTCTCATGGAGGGTGGAGGGAGGTGTCCAGCTGCAGGCACTGTTCTGCTTAGCGGGCTCGGAGGACCCTGAGAGTAGGGCGGGGTGGGGAGGGCCAGTTATAATTTTGGTTGAGGTGGGGTTTTGACCAAGATGCTTCCCCTGCTCTTTTCCTTAGCAGCTGCTGACTAAAGTTTGTTGTTACCTGCTTTGTTCCAGATGCTCCAGCCAGTGAGAACACCAGGGCCCTGGAGATGAAATCCCGGAGGCCCAAGAGCTCTCTTCCTCCCGTGCTAGGAACAGAGAGTGAGTACTCACTTGGCTTCACCAGGCAGGGGCGGGGCCAGTGCCCCAGGACCAACGGGGCCTCAGAGCCCTGCCTCCTGGTCCCTTACTCTTGCCTGCGCTCATGGAAGTCTGGCTTCTGCTTAGACCCCAAGGCTCCTAGGGAACTCCTAGTGACAAAGCCAGTGGCTTTTTCTCACCCATCCTCCTCTCCCCAGCCCGTCTGCAGCCTGGGTGGCATTGCGTGGCTCTTGTTTTTCTTCCTACCCATGTGCCCGTCAACCTCACTCATACCCCTCCAACTTCTCACCAAGACCCCTGCAAGAGCGTCTCCTAATCTCTCCCCAGCTGACTCTGCCCTACCAGGGGGACCTTTCTAAATTGTAGCTCTGATCTTCTCACTCCTGTATGAAATGTGCAGTGGCCCCCAGAGCCTATGAAATCCCATGCCAGTGACACTCCGCATGTTAGTGCACGGGACATACCTCCTCATGCGTGCACATGCAGCCCATGTGGCCTGGCCCCGCCTCTCCCAGCACTGCTCCCCAGCTCCTCCACTCCTATATTATGCTCAGGCCAAGCTGAGCTCTTCCCTGTGCACTGGACATCCCCCCGCTCCTTCCTTCATGCCTTTGCTGTGGCACCTCTCTCATAGGACACCTTCACAGCAAACTCCCACTGAAAAGCCCACATCCCTGAGTTCTTCCCACTTCAGCTCCAAGTAACTATCCCTCCTGTGAGCCCCTGTAGTGCCACCACCTTCTGTCCCTGACAGTCTTCTTCCCAACGTCAGGGTGGTGTGTCTGAGTCTCATCCTCCCTCCTCCACTGTGTGTTCCCTGAGGGCCCAGGCAGGGTCTGTTCAAGCAGTTTCCTTCAGAATGACACGGGCTGCATCTTGTTCATGGAAGGCCCTTCCTAGTGTCTCAGAATCAAATCGCAGTGTGGTATAAATAGCCAAGGGAGAAAGGAGCTTCTCTGTGACCGTAGACAGCTACCTCCCTCTTCTGGGATCTCAGCTTCTCCCAGAGCCCACTTATCAACCAGGCATAGCGCCTAGGGTCCATGGTGCTTTTACAGGCCTGGCAAATGTTGTAACATCTTATAAAATCAGAAGGAAAAGGTGAACTTTTAGGTCGAAGACAATGTGTTAATTCATAATATTAATATATTCATCTTTATGCCAACACAGTTGTAAAGTATAATTTACATAATTAAAATATATATTACATATAATATGTGATATAATTAAATACATATATATATATATTTTTTTTTTAATGGCAAAAGGGGCCCATTAAGGCAGAAGTACCTATAGTCCTCAAAAGTCATAATGTAGCCCTGGCTTCCCATATGATTTTCAGTCAAATTTTGTTAGCAGAAATATCCTTTGAAACTTCGTTTTAACAGAGGGTTGGACATGCCCAACCACGCTATGTTTTAAAACAAACAAAAGACAAGCTCCTAATTATGCATACTAATAGAGGAAAGTTATTGAGCCTGATTAATTCAAAGACTACTTCTCTTTTTCCATTACAAGGCAGTGTTTTGTGACTTAGTTGTATTCTTTTCTTTCTTTTCTTTTTAAAGCAACTTATTTACTTTCCTAAGGATGAACTTGGGTTACTTGAACATACCCCAGCCCGACCATCAGGCGGTATTTAGCCTTCAGTATGTCGGGGCAGCCAAATTGGAATTATAATGTCTTGTGGATATTTAATCAAAGTGGGGAGCCTCAGATTATCAAGAGTGGACATTTAATACATTGTTGGAAACGTATAAATAATTCTAAGAAAAGCCTGGTAAAAATGGGTTAATAATTTTCTTTTCTAAGAGTATTCCTTGGGCCCATGCTATAGTAGTTACAGGAAAATATGAAGCAGAAGAGATGTAGGATGTAGGAAAAGCACCAGTGATTGTGAATTCGCAGCGTGACATGGCTGTCCCCCACCCTTGGGGACAGAAGCAGCAGTGCAGGTGTTGGGCTGGAGGTCAGCAGCCTCCTGCCCTCAGCCCCCGCACATCCACTCCAGCGAGATCCTGAGGGAGGTGAGGTGGGGTCAGAGCAGAGCTGTGGAGGAGAAAAACAAGCTGCAGACAATGAGCAGAGCAGGAGCTGGGCTCCTTGCCCTGGAGAACAGAAGGTTGTGGAAAACCCCAGGCCAGTTGTCATCGTCAGATGCTGGAGCAGTGCCTTGCACCCTTGGCTGGGTATTAGATTCACCTGGGGAGCTTTTAAACCACTGTGCCTGCCTGGGCTGCACCCCCGACTAATTAAATCGGAATCTCAGGGGTAGGAGCCAGGCTTCAGTATTTGTTTCAGTTCCCGGGTCACTCCCGTGTGCAGTCATGCTAGACACCAGCTGTTGCAGGGAGAAGCCCGGTGCCCAGCACTCTGGGTCTTGAGAAGCAGAAGGGGATCTCCCCTACTGCCTCTGTTAAACGTGGAGCCACCTGGGAGCCCCTCATGCCAACATCTTCAGGGTATCTCAGTTGCTGAAGCAGGGAGGTGAGCAAAGTTCCCTGTGGTGTGGAGGCTGGAAGCAGTTAATGGGGGCTGAGGGGGCTCAGTCAGTGTTAAGCAGGCAGGAGCAGAGCTGGCAGAAGGGCTTCATCTCCACAGAAAACACACACCCACATTCATAACTGGATTAACTCCAACAGGCACTGCCGGCCTGCATGAGGGGATTTCACTCTGTGTAGAGAGCCTCCATGTTGGAGTTAGAGATGTCTTTCCCCAAGAGGATGAGGGGTGTCTCCATGTGCAGTAATGGCCACTTGGTATCCCTTTGCCTGCCCATCCACCAAGCCCATCACCCCAAACCTGTCACCCGGCAATGAGAGCAGTAGCAGGGTGGTTCTTGATGCCTCCACCTGCTCACACACCTGCACGCTTATCCTTCAGAAGCCTGCACCCTGGGTACCCGAGGGACACCACAGGGCTGTGTTCCCAGGGCCTCCTGAGGAGGTGGCTGCGCAGAGATGGGAAATGAAGGGGCTGTCTTTTAGGTCTGTACCCCAGTTCTTTTCTCCTTTTTGGGGATAATTTTTATTGTTTATTAATTTCATAAATATATGTACACATTCTTATGTAAGCATTTTAGGCAGTATAGAAATATACCTAGTACAATGTGAAAGTCTTCTTTCATCTACACCCACTTCCACTCCCCCCCCAAATATATTCACTTTGTTACTTTTTTCTGTGCATTTGTATATATGCACAAATACATCAGTTGGGTTTTTCTCCCCCACAGAGATGGCATCATGCAGTCTATACAAGCCTGCAACTTGCCTTTTTCTGTTAGTATTGCTGTCCCCAGGCCCAGACACCTCTGATTCCGTGAGTGTTCTGGCTGTATATGTGTTCATTTTTGCCAGAGGCTGAGAAGTACTTAGTCTAAGGAGGAAATCTGCAAGGCAGAGTGATTTTCTCATCTGACCGATCGTGGCCAGACCCCTAGCTCCACACCCCCCAGGTTGAATGTCCAGTCCTCTGAGCGAGCTGTCAGTTGTTAGAGCAGACAACACGCACCCACTCCGTGGCCGGCAGCCCTGGGAAGCCCGCTGCCAAGCACTGAGGAGCGTGAGGGAAAGCCAGTTTGATCTGCCCCAACCCAAGCAAGGGGCAGGATGAGAGAAAACTGACAAAAGCACAAGTTAACAGGCCAGGCACCAACTCACAGGTACAGGAGGGAGGCGGGGTAGTTTAGGAAGATTTCAGGATGAGGAAAGCTCCGGGCTAGGTTATGAAGGAGGAGAGGAATGTGGTTGATGTAGTTTGGTTGAAGAGGGATGATGACATTGGAGGGGAAGAGAGGCCACCAGGGGCTTGGCAGGGAAACTGCACCGATGCTGGAGTGAATGTTGTGAGGGCACCTGACTCAGGATCAGAGTTTACTGAGTACCTCAATCTATGTCACTTCAGCCGAGTCTCAACAGTGCTACAGGTAGTTGTTCCCATTTTACAGATGAGCAAAACTGAGCCTTAGAGAACTAAATTGTCCTGCCCAGGTCTCACAGCCAGTGAGGTGTGGAGCTGTGATGCCAACCCTCACCTGTGTCCCTGCCACAAGCCCCTGTGCCTTGCCATGGTCTGAGGGCCATTCTTTGTGCTGCCCGCACAGGCTGGGCAGGGTGTCCTCCAGCCCATAGGTGGCAGCAGGAGGAGGCAGGGGACCAGCTGGTAGGGCTGGCAGAGGTCTGACTGCCATCACAGCTGGGGGAGAAGGAGGGCAACAACTGGCATGCTTCCTGGATCTCCAGACCTGTCTGGGTGCTTGTCTGCTGCATGCCTCTCGATGGGATTTTCTTTTTGATATGTATTTTGATGTAACTTCAAATTTGTAGAAAAGTTGCAAGAATAGTACAAGGAACTCTTGTATACCCTTTATTTAGAGTCACCAACTATTTACATTTTGCTTCATTGTTTTATCATTCTCTAGGTATATATTCATTAATCAATTTATTTATTTAGATAGATACCTACCATTTTAGACCAAATTGGAGACATCTTGCCCTTGACTTCTATCTCATTGTGTGTCTCCTAAGAACACAGCCATAATGCAATTATTAAAATGAGGAAATTTGACATTGAACAAATACTGTTACCTAATCAATCCATGGTCTACATTCAGTTTTTGTCAATTGTCCCAATAATGTTCTTTATGGCTGTCTTTTTCTCCTCTTAATGGGAATTTAATACCAACACCCCTGGAGCACTTCATTCACTCCCCTAGTTCCAAGTGGGTCCCCACCTCCCTTTGGAGACAGAACAGGAGAGAAGTGCACAGGCCCAGGGGAGAAACATCCAAGACTCCTCCACCTTAGCTGAGCAGCACAGGGGGAGGCAGGAACACCCCTGTTGGACCTCCAGATGCCAACTTGCTATGCTCCTTCTGGGCAACATGCAGGCACAAGGCATAGCAAGAAAGCCACCAGGCTAGAAAGCAGGAGACAAAGGTCCTGTTTGCCCCACTAATTGAATAGGTGGCTTGGTCAAAGCTCTCCATCCCTTTGGACCTTGGCTTCCTCACCTGTCACGTGGGGAGTTTCTCCAGCGGACCCCAGGCCTCTTACAACTCTGATACCAGGCCAGTGGATGGAAAGCTTTTGAGTGACACAGCTCAGGTGAAGGCAGCTAACTCTCCTTCATATCAGCTGCTGTATGAAGGAGTCTGAAGCTACAGCAAGCATCACTGAGGTGACGCACAGCAGAAACATCCCATGGGAAGGAGGCCTTAAGCATAGGGACCCGGTTTAGGGTGTTCTAGCTGGAGGGCATCTGAGTGGCCGGGGGAGTTCTTGGGAATTTGGTGTGAGGGAAGGCAAGCATGCTGCCTGTGCAAAGGTGCTATCGATGGGTTTAAGAAGTGGTTTTAGGAAATACAGATGAGGTGGTGTCAATTTGGTAAGAGACTCAGAGATTCCTCCTATCAGTCTGTATAAGCTGATGATTTTTTAGAAAAGTGAGAAATGAGCAATACATACGGGCTTTTACAACTTAAGGGCAGGAGCTAGGTCCTGTCCACCTCCAAGACTTCAGTGGCTGGCCCCTGAGCAGGTTTAAAATAAATACTCGATCTTTCAAGCCAGTTCATGAGTTCCATGCTTCAAGGGTCCCTGTCTCCACCGTGGTGCTGTGACTTAGGGATGATGCGGTTGGAACATCCCTTTGTATTCCATGCCTGGCCCTGGCCTGAGCTTACTCTCTCACATTGATCACTTTGACCATCCCAGATTATGACACCTTTAGAAATCTGTGCCTTGGCCTCCCGTATGTGTCTCTCTAAAACTGAAAGTCGTGTCAACTTGCAAGCATCTTGGGATATCAGAAAATGTCCAGTTTTCGTGAAGGGTTTCCCCAGGATCGAATCTTTCTTTTCAACGTTCTCTGCAGGTCATGGAAAATGTTAAGTCCTGATAGGATTCAGAAGGCTGCAAGGAAATGCTGCAGAGGTTGGGATTTGGCGTCAAGGCTCTCCTGACAATGAAAGACGTGGGCCCTAGGAGAGAAGCTGAGGCATTCCCATGAATGTTTCTGGAAGCTGGTGCAAACTCCCAGTTACTCCCAGCTGAAGCACTGGTCTGTGAGGAGAGTTAGTGCCTAGCGCCCCTGACACATGCCTGCTGTGTGACTGTGGCTTCCACCCACCGGGTGGCCACTCCTCGCCCCTTCCCCAGCTCTCCCAATGTCTCCCATAAGCCAGTTAAATGGCCAGAGGGGTCCTCCGCAGGGAGGTCCTGGAGGGCACGAGCCAACCCATGCAGGCACTGCTATCTGCCGCTGGGTTGCCCCTTTCACAACCATCCTGTGTTCTGTGTCCTGGGGGTTTGGGAATGGATGTTTGCATAACAAGAGGAGCAGTGTTCCTCTGGAATCTTCTTATGTGACAGCCTTTGCTATGAAGGGAGGTGAGTGGGAAATCTGCCCAGAGATGTTAATTCTGGGAAAACAACCAGTATTTCTCCCCAAGTCTGTAAGGACATCCTGCAAGGAGTCAGTGTGTGCTGCAAGGGAGTGGGTCAAGTCACCAGGGCCCTGAACCCACCCCAGCACGGGGCAGTGGGTCTCAGCCTTCTGGCCCCAGGCTCCCCTGCCACACTCCTGCTCCGATACGGCCTCATGGGGTGGGTGCTCACTCCACGTTCAATGCAGCCTGAGTCCCTTTCAGGAGCCTTTGGCAGAAAATTAATGCTGGTTTTGGGAACTGTGAAGAGTTTGATGTCTATTTTTAGCTAACTACCTAAAAAGGGAAATGTCCCCAGAGAGGCAGAGATCCAGAGACCTCCCTGTACCCAAGGCTGGTAAGGCTGGCTCCCTCATTCTCCTCTACTTTCCATTATCTCAGACCCTTTTGACTCTGTGAGAACTACCTTCAAGCTCTGTACATATCTTGAAAACACTTCCTCTGGTCTATCGGCCCTGCTGATTTTAGTGTTTGAGAGAGGGGTACTCAGGTGCCTTTAGACTGAGCAACCTGGAAACTTCTGTGGGGTACTGACCTCCTCCCTCCCAGGACAGAGGGAAGGTTCATGAGGACATTTAGGAAACTGGCCTCCCTAGTGTTGCTCCAGATTTCCGAGGAGGCTTCCAAATTTGATGCTTTGATTCATGATGATTTTTTGGGGCTGCTTCACTTCTTCTAACCTCAGTCTCCCTTCTAGATGGAAGGCTTGGCACCTGGCAGTTTTGATGCAGGAGGTGGCAGAGCACAGACTTCTCCTTTTCATGGAAAGTTGCACAAGAATTCCAGCCCCAGGGCCCAGGGCTGGGGTGTTATGTTACTTGGGAATTCCTAGGTTAACAGAGTTACTTAGGGGTTCCACTCATTCCTTTTGTAGCTATTTCTTAGGCAAGTGCCAAGTACTATGCAAGGCACTGGGAATACAGAAGGTAGACCCTGTTCCTGTCCTCAGGGAGCTTGCCGCTTTGGGGGCAGCTTTCTACAGTGAGTGCCCTGCCATGAGTACTGTGATAGAACCACCTTGGAGGGGCAGGAACCTAGCCTGGTGGTGGCGACTCATGAGCTGTGAGACCTGCCTGGAGAATGTGCAAAAGTCAGCCTAGGGGAGAGGGACCAGCATGTGCAAAGAACTGAAGGCAAGAGCCAAGTGTTGCAGAAACTGGAAAATGTTCAATGTAGAGTACAGAGCAGTGCCACTGAAAGGATGGTGCAGGGACCAGCAGCATTATCGGCACACAGAAGCCCAGAATCTGTGTTTTTAGCAAGTTTTCCAGGTGATCATAATACCTGATAAATTTTGAGAACCACTGATATCGAGTATTGAGGGCATGATGAAGGGTGTTCCCCAAGAGGGAACAGTGAGAAAGAAGGCTGGAGTTGAAAGCCAGGGACAGCTTTCGAAGACCTTGTAAGGCGAGTTGAACTTGATCGTGAGTGGCACTGGGCAGCTACTGGTGAGGTTTAAACAGTGGAGGGACATCAGACTTGCATTTGAGAAAGATCACTTTGGCCACAGGGGACAGATGTGGTGGGGGGGACAGGGAACCAGAGGCCTAGGAGGTGGTCCAGTTGGACTAGAATGGTGATGGTGGGAATGCAGAAAGTGGCAGACTGAGGAGGTGCTTAGGTGATGGAATCAATGGGCATTAGTGAGTGGCCGTGGGCAGGGAGGGGGCCTTGGGAGGAATAGGGATGAGGAGCAGGTTTGGGGAGAAGATCCCAGATTTGTTTTTGGACATGTTGGGCTGGCAGTATGTGCTTGGCATCTCCCAGGGAGACGATGGTCAGTAGTTGGATATATAGGTGTGGGCTCGGGAGAGAAGGGGATGGAAAGAGGACCGCTGAGAACAACAGTGAGCAAGTACCCCAGGCGTGAGAGTTTGGGGAGCGGTGTGGGGCCTGGGGCTGGCTTCAGGGGGAGGTGACTGCATCCCTCCTCAGAAGGGCAGCCTCGTGGTGGTGGTGGTGGGGTGCTCTGCCCTCCCTGCCCACCCTGCACAGCCAGTGGCCACCATGGGGTTTGCAAAGGTGGTTGGGTTTTACTTTCCTTCTAGGATATTCCTCTCTAACAATGGCTGGTGCAGAAAGTTTGGGGTATCAGACAAGGGAATGAGAGACAAAGGACTGACAGGAATAATAAGATAATAAGAAGGTGAATCCAGAGAAGAAGAAACTAGTTAGTGACCCAAGGAGTACTGAGAGTTTGGGCATCTGAACCAGTGAGAATGTTACCTCCATTGAGGACCTGAACTGGGGAGGAGTGCAAGGTGCAGCATGACAGATCCCATGCAGGTGTAAACCTGAACTGACCAACAGTGTGGCACACTAAAGGTTGAAGGAGCTAAGATGGTCCTAGAGGACAGAGAAGTCCTCTGGGGATCTGTTTGTTTGGGAAAGAGGGGTGGGGGGGAAGGGCTGATATTAGAGCATGTACCACATGTTATACTTTCTTTACAACAAATTTTATTTATTCCTCTCACATTTTCAAATGAGGAAACTGGAGCTTTAAGAGGTTAAATAATGTGCTTTAAGTCCTGCAGCTCAGGGAGAGACAGGGCAGTATTTGAATCCAGGCCCAGCTCCAGAGCCTGTGCCACCTCTGCAGTTCTGCAAAGGGACAGAGAAGGGCTTGAGAGGCCTGGGTGTGGGGATGGAGTGGAGTGTCAGCTGGAAGAAAGAGGAAACAGGAAGAAAGCAGCCATACCCTGGGCAGCAGGAGGCTTAGGTCCTATTTGCAGCTCAGCCACATCTGGTTTTATGAACCCAGCAAGTCACCTGATTTTTGTGAAACTCCATCTGCTTTTCCATGAAATGGAAACATGGTAAGGTGCCCTGCTAGTGTTTGGTTGGGACAAGTGAGAAACTCCCTCTTAGAAACCTAGTTTTAGAAATAGGCGGCTCTGCTTTCCCTTGTAAGCCCAGAACACAATGGATTTTAGCAGATGGTCCTATAAAATATGTATAGAATAGGATGCAGAACATTGTTAACATTTAAAGTTGTTTTTACTGATGGGAACCAAACCAGCTTCAAATGCTAACCAATTCAAACAGCAGTAGCTCCAAATTTATAGAACAAACATAAAAATGTGGCCTTCGATCCTATTTAACTGTAACACTGAAAGGTAGATATTAGTTAGGGCTCTACTTCTACCTCCTGGGTTTACCCAGAGCTCCAAGCACAGGGCAGGACTTTGGATTTCATGCTGTGCCGCTGCCCTCTCCTTATTAACCCCTGGTTCACCACCGCAGGGACTGTCACCCTCTTTCCCTCCCCACCTGCCGCCACCCCCATGGGTCCCATCCACAGCTATGTTAGGTTGCTAGGTCTGCCATACAAAGCAAAGAATAATTCTTGTATACCCTTCATCCAGATTCTGCAAATGTTAACATCTTACCATGTTTGCTTTTCATATATTCTCTCCCTCCCTCTCTTTTTCCAGCTCCTTTTTTTCCTCTCCACACAAACATATACACATATACATACATATATATTATGTTTTATGAGCAGTTTGGAAACAAGTTGCATGCACAATACCCTCTATACCTAAATACTTCAGTGTGTATTTCCTTCAAACAAGGACAGTCTCTTATAAAGCCACAGTTTGATGATCAAAAAAGAAAATTAACACTGATACAATACTGTTATCTAATTTATTGACCTCATTCAAATGTTGCCAGTTGTCTTACAAATGTCCTTTATGGCAAAAGAAAAAAAGCCTTCCTGTGGACCACGCATCTTGACCTTTAAGGCCTTGAGCCCCGATTTCTTACATGTGTTTGGTTTTCTTCTCAGTACCCTGGTTAGTAGTGTGTACTGACTGGCATTTGTTGGCACATAATAGGCCCTCAGTAAACTGTTGGAGATGGATGGATGGATCAGTAATGGCAATGAGCCAGGGTGAACTTAGGGGAAAGTCCGGTCTTACCCTGGGCTTAATTAACTGCACAGCTGGTAGTCATCAGCTCTGTGACCTCAGAGTGCTTCTGCCAGGGATCACCTCCCTACAACAGTCCTCCAAGGGTGCTCAGCTGGGTAACAGAACTCTTCCCAGTGGAGAAATGCACAACTGATAATCGAAAAAGTTAGCTAACTCGCCTGTGTTCACAGAGCAACTCCATATCCAAACCAGGACATGGCCCTGCTTCTCTGTAATCTGCAGTGGTGAAGCTATGTGGATGCATAATTGTTACTGTTAATCCACTCGTTCATTCATCGGATAGTTACCAAGTGCCTACTATGGGCCAGGCACATTGGCTATGCAGCAGTGAATAAAAAAACGGCCCTGCCCTCAAAAAGCTTATAGTTTAGGGGGAGGGAGGAAAAGGGTAGAGAGTAGATAAACAAGTAAATATTTAGTTTGTTGTATGGTGACCAGAGCCACAGGAGGATAATAATGCAGGGTAGGGATGATAAGGAGTGCTAGGACTGCTATTTTATAGGGTACTTAGGGACAGTCTCATTGGTGAGTGGCTCTTCCCCATTTTTTATATTAGGTATAACTTCCCTGCAGTAAACTTCACCCTCTTTAGCATGCAGTTCTTTGAGTCTTGGCAAACTCATATAATCATGTGACTCAACCACAGTCAAGGTCCCATCACCTCAAAACGTTTCCCTGTGCCTCTTTGTAGTCAGTCACTCCCCACCCCACCTCTCGCAACCATTAATCTGTTCTCCATCTCTATAGTTTTGCCTTTTCTGGAGTGTCATATGGGTAGATTATACAGCATGTAGCCTTTTGAGTCTGGCTTCTCTGAGCAGAAAAGGAAGATAAATCATTGAGATTCATCCATGTTGTACATATCAGTAGTTTTGTTCCTTTTTATTTATTGATTGAGACAAGGTCTCACTCTGTCGCCCAGGCTAGAGTGCAGTAGCATCATTATAGTTTGTAACAATCTCTAAGTCCCGGGCTTGAGCGATCCTCCTGCCTCAGCCTCCCAAGTAGCTGGGACTACAGGTGGGTACCACTACACCCAGCTAATTTTTCCATTTTTTGTAGAGACAGGGTCTCACTCTTACTCAGGCTTGTTCCTTTTTATTGATGGTGTCAGTGGACCACAGTTCACCCATTTGCCAGTGGAGGGACATTTGGATACCTTCTTGTTTTGGGCAGTTATAAACAAAGCCACTATAAACATTTGCATACAGGTGTTTGTGTGCACATAGGTTTTCCTTTCACTTGGATAAATAAGTTAGATAACTTTTGAGCAAAGACCTAAAAGAAATTTGAAAGCAAGCCATGAAGATCATTGAGGATATTTTTGCTTATGCACCATATTGTTATTTAGCCAGATGAATAGGTTTGTGCTGCAAAACTTTTCTGTTTGAGTCATTTTTCTTATTTGAGTTGTTTGGAGGAAGTAGGGGTAGGAAGGGAGGAGAGCATTCATCCATCCATTCATTCATCCATTCAACAAACATTTAAAAACATGAAAGCTGCCAGGCCACAGTCTGTGACCCAAAGGAAGCCTGAGACCCTTGGATCCACACCAAGGGCTAATTTTAGTTGCTTTATCTGACATAATTTCCTTTCTGAGTTTCCTGAAAGTTAGAGGGAGAGAGTAGTTAGTGAGTTTGGGGTTATCATCTTTGAATAGGACTATGGGAGCTTAAGCACTTTGGACAGGTTTTATCTCATTGGAGGCTCCAGAGACCCCTCCAGAGGTCACAGATAACTGCTATTCATTCGATTGTGAGGTTGTCTGTGTGAGGGGCCAAGGAGATCTCTGGAAAGACATATTCAAATAAGGGCTCTCCCTGGGTGAGGGGCCAATGGATGAGACTGCATCCTCCTAGGATCAGGAGCTTTGTGAGAAAACTACAGAAAATAACTTGTAAACTTCTTTGTTTCAGGTGATGCAACTGTGAAAAAGAAACCTGCCCCCAAGACACCTCCAAAGGCAGGTAATTGACCACAGCAATATCTGGGGACAGAGGAGTCACCTTCCATAAGGGGTTTTTTTCTTTACCCTGCTAGACTGACCACCTAGGTATGTGATCCCAGGAGACACCCCACTGACCCCCAATTCAAGCTCTGCATTTTTCAGGCTGAGTTTGTTCTGTGAGCAAGCCTCTGCACAGCCTGGCCCCTCACCCCCTCCACCACTTTGTCTTTTCTTCTGCTTCCCCTGTGTGGACAGCATCACACAGGACTGGCAGCTTTCCTCCCCCTTCTGTGCATTCTGCCCCTGACCGTCTGCCACGCTACCCCTCGGAGAGATGGCCCCCTGGGTGCTGTCTCTGTGCTCTGCTCTGTGCGTCCTTGTTATATGGACCCCTTGTCTGTTTAAAAGACACTTGAGGATGTGACATTGAGCCTGTCAGCCAGAGTGACCTGGAGGTTAGAAGGCAAGGTGCTGCTTAATGAATAAATGAGTTAGGACATTGACTCAAAAAATTAGGGTAAGACACAAATTCCAGTGCAACTAATAAACAGAGAATGCTGCAGTGTAAATTGTGTGGGTCACTTCTGGGGGAATCAGAATAAAGAGACGAACAAACCTACTGGTCCATGAGCTCAGATGATCTGGAGCAGGGGTCAGTGCCCTCAGTTGTCCACTGAAGGGTCTGGAAGCTGAGCCAGGAGCCAACAGACCACTGTGGGCAGCAGCATCCAGTGAGATGAGACTGTCTGAGGCTCTCTCCTCACTCGCTTTCTGCCCTGTCCTCTCAGCAATGCCCCCTCAGATCATCCAGTTTCCAGAGGACCAAAAGGTGCGCGCAGGAGAGTCAGTGGAGCTGTTTGGTAAAGTGTCAGGCACCCAGCCCATCACCTGTACCTGGATGAAGTTCCGAAAGCAGGTCAGTGACAGAAGGGGGTGGCCCGAGAACACCCCATGGCCCCTGGGCCAAAAGGGGTGAGCAATGCTGTAGCAGATGGCCTCGTTCTTCATCGCTTTGGAGATGGGAGACACCCTCACCCACCTATCACCCACCCACCAAGCCTGAGTTCTCACTAACCTTTTCTTCCGAATCTACCAATAAGCCCCGGCTTTATAGACAACTTGTGTAGTAGAGAAAAGTGTGAAGGAAAACATAGAAACCATCCCTGGCCCCTGCCTGATTTTGCTGTTGCAGTTTAGAATTCTACTCAGAGTCAGGAAAATCGAACCAGTGACCTAAGATGACCTCCCAGAGTCCATGAGCTTTCTGTGACTCTGTGCCAGCCCACCAATTCCTAACTGATACCAGCTTAAACTTACCACATGCTGAAGGGAGAAAAGTGAATCTGAATATTTGGACAGATAAATTGTATAATAAAGAGAATTTTGGCTTAGTGACCCAGAAATATAGCTACAATTTATAATAATGGTTCCTATGGAAAAAATTTTTGAATTTCCAAATAACTAGCTTGGGAGGGAACTTGGGGAGACTGGCGGTTCCACCGATTTCATGTTGGTAGTGTGTGCCTGTGTGCAGGATCAGCAGAAACCCGGGCTGGTGGGCTGGCACAGGCTCAGGAACTCAATAGAAGGGGTGAAGGTTTATTCTGAGCCCTCTGGTGCTCTGTTTCCAAACCATACAAATTGTCCTAGGCCCAGAGATGAGCAGCTAGTACTACCAGGGAGGAAAGTGGAGTTGGTTTCAAAAGATAGAGACAGGAAGCTAGCCTTTAGCATCCCAAAGCACGTTTGCCCTGAGCGATGTCTGGGCTACTGTTGTCTGAAATAAGATGGAATCTCATGACTTTTCAGGGACATTTAGCCAAGTTCCACCTCTGTCCATCAGAACTTTCTGCAGTGATGGAAATGTTCTATATCTGTGCTGTCCAATGTGGTAGCCACTAGCCATATGTGCCTATTGAACACTTGAAAAGTGGCTAGTGTAACTGAGGAACTGAATTTTTAATTTTAATTAATTAAAATTGTTATAATGACTTTGTTGAGACATAGTTCATACACCATAAAATTCACCCTTTTAAAGTGTACAATTCAGTGGTTTTTAGTATATTCACAAGGTTGTGTAAGCATCACCATTATCTAATTCTAGAATATTTTCATCACCCCAGTAAGAAACCCCAGACCCATTAGCAGTCATTCCTCCCCTTCCCCCAGCCCCTGACAACCACTTACCTACTTTGCGTCTCTATAGATATGCCTATTCTAGATATTTTGTATAAATGGAATCATATAGTATTGCATCTTTTGTGTATAGCTTTTTCTTTTTACTTAGTGTAGTGTTTTCAGGGCTCATCCATGTTATAGCATGAATCAGTACTTCATCCCTTTTTATGGATGAACGATATTCCATTGTCTGGACAGACCACATTTTGTTTATCTGTTCATCAGCTGATATACACTTGGGTTGCTTCCACTTAACTAATTAAATGGCCACATGTGGCTAGTGGCTACTGCACTGGACAGCACAGCAGAGGTCAGGCTTTGTGAATGACTCTTTGGGATGGTGTTCTACCATCCTATCCCACAGCAGTGGCGGGAGGCTGGGACGCACCCGGGACCCAGCTGTGTTCTGGGAGCAGCAAGTGCTGGGGTAGTTCATGCACCCTGTCCCTGCTCAGCACCCTAAGGGAGGCCTGGCTCTGGGTGCAGGAGAGGGGGGCCCTGGGGAAGCGAAGTCCAGACAAAACAGAGCCCCCACAGCTCGTTCAGCTGCTTCCCTGAGGGAGCGGGGAGTGGGGGAGGAGCCCTCCTTTCCCGGCCCCAGGCTACAGCACCTGCTCCCTCCTCTTCCCCCAGATCCAGGAGAGCGAGCACATCAAGGTGGAGAACAGCGAGAACGGCAGCAAACTCACCATCCTGGCTGCGCGCCAGGAGCACTGCGGTTGCTACATGATGCTGGTGGAGAACAAGCTGGGCAGCAGGCAGGCCCAGGTCAACCTCACCGTCGTGGGTGAGTCTGGGGACTGGGGGGCATGGGGAAGGCTGCAAGCTGCCAGGCAGGACGTGTGAATCTCAGGGCCTCACCGCACTGCAGAGAGAGAAGATCACATCACCCTCAGACTCGCTGCCGGACTGCTGACCTCCAGGCCCAGCTTAGGGGTCAGTGGAGCTGGTCAGAAATCCTCTTCCTTGTCTCTGGCCAGCGCCCTCCCCCATTATCTATGGTAGCTGTTCCTCCAGCTCCCCCGCCCTGCAGGCCTTGGCCGCTAGCCTCTGAGAAATGCAGCACATCAGGCATGAGCCTGCTCAACTTCCTGGCCCGCACCTACAGGTGTCTGGATCTGTCCCCATGCTGACTCCACTCTCCAGGCTCTGGGGGTGGCCCACCTTTGTCCCTCCTGAGGCTCCTCTCTTCTCCTGTGCTCTGGGTCCCAGGCCCTTGGGGCCCCGCCATGCCACTTCTCTCTCCTCCTCAACCTCAGCAGCCCATAAGTGTCGCCATCTTAGCCAAACGCACAGGCACATATAACTCCTGTGATGCCTTGTCTCGCACTAGCCACCCAACCTTCTCTCTCTTTCTCCATGGCCAAACCTCTGATGGGGGCGAGTCTCTACCCTGATCCTGCTTCTTTACCCCCTGGCACCCTCCAGCTCCCTGTGGTCCCACACCCCGTTAGTCTGCTGGGACTGCTTTTCTGAGGTCACCATGACCTCCTAGTCCTGACTGCACTCCCTTTTCCTTATCACCTACATCCCAGGATTGAGTTGAGTGTATGTCCACCCTGATTCTCAAGTTCACTTTTCCCTCTCTTTCCTAATCAGTGTTTTCATGCCTTGGTCAACTCTCTCCTGGAACATCAAAATAGCTTTCTAACCCATCTCCTGTTGTTGGTCATGCTTGGCTCCAGTCCCCCCATGTGGCAGGTGCTCAGACAGCAGAGGAACAAACAGGCAAAGGAGCAGACAGCTGGAGAGTAGACCATGTCTTGTGCATTTGTGGGCCTTCTTATGTTGTACACGTGAAAGCCTTTGACCTGGTGTTTACTGACATGTGCACAAGACCCAAGTGGGTTTTCCCTTTGTCCTTGGCTTTCAAGCTTATAAGGTACCTTTGTGAAAACTAGAAAAAGGGGACCTGCTGGGTAGAGTGAAAGGCTGCACCCAGACTCACCCCCGGGCTTACCACCTCGCTTTAGGGAGCAGAGTTTGGCCCAGATGCCCCCGCTCGGACCCTGCATGCAGTACACAAAACTCCCAACTGTGCATGCTGGTCCTGACCTCGACTCCCTGCTTGCTAGACTTTCCTGTGTATGTTCCTGGTGCACACACATGTGAGTACACAGAACAAAAGGATCTGTTGGTAACAGGACTCATGTGGCCACGGTGGTCAGAAATCTTCCCCTGGAATCTCTCTTTTGGAGGTATCTAGGCACAAAGTTGAAAGTTGGAGGTGACTCTTAACGCCTCTTGTAGCTCTGATGTCCTGTCATTCCCTGACTCTGTTCTCTGATATCCTGTGATTCCCTGACTCTCTTCCCAAGCAGTTTTCCTGTTCATATGGCATCCTCCCGTTAGGACTAGATGGACAGGACTGATGCTTCCAGCCTTACAAAAGGGAAGCCAAGGACCGATATAAGCCAAGTAACACAGTGCATTGGGGCCAAGTGGGAAGTAGCTCTTGGGAGCTCTAAGACACCTGTCCTCCAGATGCCACTCATGGGAGTATGATGTGGGTACAGAAGGTCCCAAAAAGTAAAGGAACCTTCTGGCTGGAAAATTCATCTTCAGGGGGACATGCAGGCCTTTGAGGGAACTGTCCGCATGCCAGGGAATTGTTGATGTCCATCCCCCTGTTTTTCTCACCCTGAGCCTTGGGAAGTCCTGCAGCATCTCCCTCTAGCCCTAAGCAGTTGGGGAAGAGGAAGTCCTTGTCCAACCTGGTGAGTTGGGAAGATATGAGGACAAAGGACAAAGCCAAGCAGAGGTGGGAAGATGAGAGAGGTAGCCAATGAACCATGCCCAGGCCAGCTACCAGAACAGACCATGGGTTCCAGGCCCCAGCCTGACTCCCTGGACAGGAAGCACTGAAGAACCCCTGGAGGATTGCCACTGGACACAGGGGACCTGGGAGAGGGAATTCCCAGAGGACCGCGTGTCAACATCCACTTCCCATCCCCCGGCATTCTGCATTTCTACTCGCCTTCTCTCTTGCCTGGCTCCTCTCCCCTGCCTTACTTCTTCACCCCGTGCTATGTTTCTTCTATGTCTCAGTGGCTGTCATTCTGTCCAATTCCCCCTCTTTTCCCTCTGTCTTCCTCTGACCCCCCTCTTGTTTCCTTAGGTCAGGAGCTTTAGATTTGGGAAGGCCCATGTACTAACAGGGAATGGGTTTCCATCTGTGAAGAAGAGGGACCCCTTTTCTCACTCTCTCTATCTCTCTGGTGACTCCAGGTGCTTAGGTCAGTAATTTCCCCCAAGGAGTCGGGAACCATTGGGGGATTGGTGCTAGTGACCCCCAGTCTGCCTGTATACTTAGACCCGTACCGCCGTACTGATTTAGCCCTGCACTCCCGGCCTACCGGCAAGCATCAGTTTCTACTTTTCCTTGGTGTTCTCTCTCGTTTGCCCCTGCCTGGTAACTTTGGGGTCAGCTCTTTTGAACTGCTTTCCTGTAACTAGTGCCTCCTGCCCCCACTATGGCCGGCTCCTGCACGGTGCCACACACTCTCCACCCCCGTCACCACTGCACGGGCTGCAGTTCTGGCCTTTTATGGTTTAGTTTCTTATTCTCCACAGCCAGTGCTGACAGGGCCATTGGTGTGGCTGCCCGCCAGCTGGCAGGAGCAGCCTGTTAAATGCCGTCCTGGGAGGGGAATGGAATGGAGAACGGGGCTTTCTGTCTGCCTCCCCCTCACAGAGCTAAGAATAGCATTACTCAATAAAATGAGGACTGCAGTGATGGCTACAGCAGAGCTGCATTCATTCAGAGCCCGTGAACTTAGAATTAGTCCAAGGTAAACCTGGATTAAGCTCAGATTTACCTGTGCATCTCCAGGGACATCTGTGTATTATCTGATCAGGGCTTATTAAGTAGCTGTAAAACATAAATGAGATAAAGCAGGAAGCATTTGGCATACTCTGAACAGTTTTCACACACTTTAGAAGCATCTGTTTACAGGCCAGCTAAATAAGGGCAGTTGAACACAACTTCTACTTATCAGCAGTATACTTCTCTTATCACAGAATCTTTTTTTTTTTTTTTTTTTTTTTTGAGACAGTCTCACTCTGTCACCCTGGCTAGAGTGCAGTGGCATCATCACAGCTCACCACAACCTCAAACTCCTGAACTCAAGCGATCCTCCTTCCTTGGCCTCCCAGAGTGCTAGGACTACAGGCATGAGGCACCAGCACCTGATAAAGATTATTATCATATAATCTTTAAAGGACTATTTTTTCAGATAGTCTGTGACTCCTATTTTTAAAAGGATAATAAAAACCAGCCTTTCCCTCAGTTAGTTTAAATGAGTGTTTAGTTATTTTAAAGACTTATTATTATTATTATATTTTAAAAGGCAGCATAGGAATTTGCATGGCTCCTAGTCTCTTCCAGTGCCTGTGCCCCTAGTCTGTGACCTGAGGGGAGGGAGGGAGGGCTGCTCTGGAGCAGGGCGGGAAAGAGCAGCAGGACCCAGATGGATTCCTGAATGTCAGTCACCTAGCATGAGAAAAACAGATCTCTGCAAATCTTTAAAGGAAAAAAACAAAGTAGAGAGAACCCCAAATGCCCAATAATCTTTAAGTACTATCTGAGTTTGGAACTTGCATGATTTCTAAGGGCAGGAGATTTCCTTTGGTAATGCTTGGCTCAGGCTTAAGGAAGATGTGCCCTTGATCTCATTCAGCCTGAGAGGCTAGAAAGTACCAAGCCCTGTGGTGGGGGTCCAGAGACTTTTCAGAATCTCCTTTTGGCTCTGCCCCCAACTAGCTGGGTTTTCTTGGTAAGCAAAGTGCCTTAGCCACTGAGGGCCCATTTCCTGAGGGCTAGGATGATCCAGGTAGACGACTACTTTGGGCCCTTCTAGCAGCTGCTGAAGTCCCAGTGAAGGGATGTCCAGGCAGGGCTAGGTGCAGCCACAGGTCATCTTCAGACATGCAAGCACAAACACCAAGAGAGAGGTGACTCTAGTGGTAAGCTATAGGATGAGATCCTCTGTTTTCCCAGGAATGAGAACATTTGCTGAGCAGAAAGTCCTGGAGCTGGCTCCATCAGACACCCTTCTCCCAGACTCAGCTGAGTTTCCCATTCTGTTACTCGAGCCTCCAGGGAGCCCTGGGAGAATTCTGAGGAAGTGTGGAGCTCTGGGCTCTAGACACCAAGCCAGACTCTCTTTTGCCAGACGATGCCAGGGTTTCCCTCCCAGTCTGAGAGTGCCTGTGTCTTTGGCATGGAAGGGAGGCTCATGGGAGTGCTCCGTTCTGAGGGTTTTCAGCCCTCGCTAGTTCAGCCTCTGTGTGGGGCTCTGTAGGTTGGAAAGAACAGAAGGCATCAGGTGCAGCCCATGGCTCTAAGGGCAGGTGTGGGGGTGGGGACTTCCAATCTCACAAGACTTCAGACTTGGGTGTTTTCTGAAATCCTACATTTGGTATCAAATTCCTTGAAAATGTTGAAGTTTCACTTAAAATTAAAGTCCCCCTCCCCAAATTTTGTATCTTCTCTTGTGCTGCAGGACTTACATATCACTTACATATGTCATATATAAGTTCTCTTTTTCAGCCAAGAGACATATGTGACAGGGTAGGGTAAAAATAGTACCTCTTCTGCAATACCCATTCCTTAGTTTTCTTTTCTTGACCACAGCAAAGGAGACAAGATTGGTCAGCAGAATGCATCTGCGTTCATTATATAAGCCTGCATGACTCCAGACATGTCCAATCACACATTTTCCAGGCAGCTTCTCTGGGGGGAGCAGTGAGTCTGTCCTGCATTCCTCTTTAGGCTTATTTACTTCCTTAGCTGGGTCTTGAGAGGACGTGAACCACTTGTCTCTAAGAGAGTTTAGAGTAATAAACATCTTAGCCAACACCAGAAATGTTTCTAAAAAGACCAATATATCTTTCAGAACAAACAGTTTTTCTAAGAGAACATATTAAACAACCAGTGAAAGTGGTTCCATCACAGGAGGCCTCGGCATGACTGCTGACGCTGGGAAGTGGCTCTGTCACAATCCCAGAATCCTTCCTAGAGCGAGATCTAGGCCTGGTTTGTTGGGGACAGACAGTTTCTGGGCAGCGTGTTCTGGGCTGGAATGTGGAAGCAGCATGGCTGGGTGGGGGGGGCAAGAATGAACATATATGTATATGCATTTGTGTATGAAAATGTATGTGCATATGTGTATGAATATGTACATGTATACACACATACAGATTTTTTTTTCCCCCAGATACACAGGGTCATTTGCAGAAATTCCCTTTGGCCTTCCTGCCTTGCTGAGGGTGGGATAGTAGGAGTCAAGTACTTTACCTGTCAGTGTTTGCTTACCTGATGCTTGCAAAAACCCTAAGAAGTAGGTACATATTAGCCCCATTTTCCAAATGAGAAAGACAGGCAACAAACTGGTTTCAAATTCACTGACTGGAGTTCACATAACTTAAAAGCATAGTTGTGTTTTTTTCTTTTTGGAGACAGAGTCTCACTCTGTTGCCCAGTCTAGAGTGCAGCAGTGTGTGTCATCATAGCTCACTGTAACCTCAAACTCCTGGGCTCAAGCGATCCTCCTGCCTCATCCTCCCAAGTAGCTGGGACTACAGGTGCATGCACCACCACACCCGGCTAATTTTTCTATTTTTTGTAGAGACAGGGTCTCACTCTTGCTCAGGCTGGTCTCAAACTCCTGAGCTCAAGTGATCCTCCTGCCTCAGCCTCCCAGAGTACGAGGATTACAGGTGTGAGCCACTGCACCCGGCCAAAGCATGGTTTTAATTGCAAGTTTGTGAAGCTTCATGAACTTAAACTGCGTTGGGGGAGATGAAGGGCTACCAAACACAGATATCTATAACTAACCAACCATCTGCAGAAACTAAATCTGAAAAATTGAAGAGTTTCGTTCAGATAAGCAACTAAAAATATCAGCAAAATTCAAGAACCTCATGAAAGAATGGGCTACCATGATTTGATTTGAAGTTGGCAGCACTACTGGTTCCAAGCCCAGGTTATCTGAATGGGAAGGCAGCCAGCCAAAAGAGCAACTTATTTGTGTCCTTAGCTCAGTTTCTGTCGCTTAGTCAGGGATGGCTGTGATTTGCTATTGTGGTTTGCTTGTGAAATTATTTTTTTAATCAGCTGAATTTAAGATTCATTGTGAAATTCTTTATCTCAATTTATACCAGTCCTATGAGAATAAAAGAGGTGAGGTAGTAGTGATTTTTTATGTATCATAAAGTTAAAAATAAACTCCTACAGTTAATGATGACAGTAATTACTAGTCAAGCCAGCCACTTTCTAAGAATCTCTCACAACAACCTTGTGATACAATTGCTATTATTATCCACATTTTACAGATGAGGAAACTTAGGCACAGAGTGATTTAACAGCTACTGGGTGGGACAGAGCTATGTTCAAACCTGAGTCTGTCTGACTTCAGAGCCCAACCACTGTGCTGTACTGCCCCTCAGTGGGCAGGCATTTCCCAAGTCCTAAAGAAAGTGGACACAGACCCTTAGTATGTCACAGGTCATTGGCCTAGGGCCTGAAGGACAGACACACACAGACACACACACACACACACACATTGAACTCTCTCTCAAAATGTATTTTTGATTGGAAACAGTCCACACCTTCTGGACAGCTTCCTAGATCTGTTTAATCTGAGAAATATGTTTATGACTTGGGAAAAGTACAGGAAATCATGACTTGTAGATGGGAAAACTAGCCCCCCAAAAGTTTTTTTCTAACAAATAGTTATGCATGGACTTTCTGTACAGGTGGGTGTGTGCACACCTCTAACTATGATGTGTGGTTGAGGAAAGAGAGCCAGGACCAAGGACCTTGGCTTGGGTTCTCTAGGTTGCTTTTCCCTCCCAAGAGAGCTAACTCAAAAATTTTCTTTCCCTGCAGTTCTGAAGAGTTTGGGTAATGGTGTGCTTCTCTATCCCCAGATAAGCCAGACCCCCCAGCTGGCACACCTTGTGCCTCTGATATTCGGAGCTCCTCACTGACTCTGTCCTGGTATGGCTCCTCATATGATGGGGGCAGCGCTGTGCAGTCCTACAGCATCGAGATCTGGGATTCGGCTGACAAGACATGGAAGGAGCTAGCCACATGCCGAAGCACCTCTTTTAACGTGCAGGACCTGCTGCCTGACCATGAGTATAAATTCCGTGTGCGTGCAATCAACGTGTATGGAACCAGTGAGCCAAGCCAGGAGTCTGAACTCACAGCAGTGGGAGAGAAACCTGAAGGTAGGCTGCCTTCACTTCGTCACTGGCTTGAAATAAATGTGCATGACTGACTGTGTATGTAGAAACTGTACTGAGAGGGGTACAAAGGAAGTGAAAGAACATCAGTGATGACTGGCAGGGGCTTGTGGGGTCTTGATTTCCAAAGTTGTAATATTGGTCCATACTTTAAAAGAAGTACATATGACATTTCAAAAAAACAATGAACCAGCAATTTTAGAATGCTGCCACCAGGGGGTGGTGTGTGTTAATCAGGAGCTTGGGTAGACTTCAGGTTCCTATGTCCACCCTCTATCCCCTGCCTCCTCCTGTATTCATATTTGAGTGTCTGCTCAGTGTCAGATACCTGGGACACAAAGACAATGAGCTTAAAATCTAGGGGAACAGATGGGTGTTCAGCTAACTATAATGAGATGGAATGCGCCCTACTAAAGTGGTATAAACAAAAAGCCAAGGGGACACAGCAGAAAGCATGGAGAATTTTGCTTGGAGCATGGAGACTGAGGAAGCATTCCTAGAGGAGGTGACACTTAAACTGAGTCTTGGAAAAGGGGATAGGATCTAAGGGGCAGGGAAGATAAGGAAAGGCATCCATGCAAAGGAAACAGTATGAGCAAGGGGACAGAGATGCGTGGCATTTTGAGAAGATTGTGTGTGGCCAGGACATATGTTGTGCGAGATAGAACAAGAGAAAGTAAGACTAAAAGGGCAATTTAGGTAAAACTGTAAAGTTCATCAAAGATTTTCAGGCAGGGAATTGAGAGGATTAGATCTGTTTCTTAGAGAACTAGAGAGCAGAGCTTTGCTATTCAGCGTGGGGCTGTGGACCAGCAGCCTTGGCATCCTGGGAGCTTGTTAGAAATGCAGACTCTCAGCCCCCGACACACCCGGGCCCTTCCAGACCCCCGCTTTAACATGATCTGTGCCTTAGGGGACTCACGTGCACATGAACACTTGAGAAGCACTGGAGTGCACACGGGATAGAGGGAACGAGAGTGGAGTCAGCCAGATTCCAGATGGGCCTCTGTGATGTTAGTCCAGGACAGGGGTGGTAAAGGGCATAACCTAAGGCCTCGAGAGGTAGAATTGACCATTCTTAATAACTTTTTCCTTAGAGAGTTAAGGGAGAAAATTGGAAGAGTCTAAGATGATTTCCAGTTCCTGGCTAGGGTAACTGAACACAATTTCAAGAGTTATTTAGAGGTTTATTTATGATGATTCACCGTGGCTAACATATATTATGCACTTGCTCTTTGCTAGCAATGTGTTAATCACTTTACATGCATCATTTCATTCAATCCTAGTAACCCACTGCAGTAGATATTGTTATTGCCCCCGTTTTATAGGTGGGGGAAATGAGACTTACAGGGGTGAAGCTACTGGCCCAAGGTCACAGAGCTTGTAAATGGCAAGTTGATGCTTGAAGTCAGAGCTGCCTGGCCTGAAGCCTGTGCTCCTTTGGTTAGACGGAGGAAGGAAGTCAGGCTGCCTTCCAGGTTCCTAACTCGAGTGACTTGGAGGTTAGACAACAGGGAGTCTGGGGGGAGATGGGAGCTCTGACTTCAGACCTGTCAAGTTGAGGTGTCTGAGGGACATCCAAGGGGAGGTATCTGCAGACTGTTAAGGCTAGAGCTCAGGAGAAAGCCTTAAGCTATGCTACAGATTTGGGAGTCTTCACCATTTAATTGATAATTGAAGCCATGGACATTGATAAAGTCACAGAGAGGGTGGCAGAGAAAGTCAAGGGGCCCTTGGGATCAGAAGAAAGGGCTGAGAGGGGAGAGAACCAAGAGGAGGCTGGAGTCTCCTAGAAACAGGTGAGGGAGCAAACTGCAGAGGGCTTAGTGAGCCGCATCACATGCTAAACAAAGATGAAAGAGACTTGGGCTCAGAGGGATCTTTGGATATAGGCCTTTGGTTGGTAGTAACCTTTGAGATCAAAGTCTGTAGAGTTTCCACAGGGTGGAAAAATGGTTGCCCTGATTAAGGAATAAATGGGAGAAATAGAGGCCAGGAGTATGGAATATTATTTCAGGAAGTTTCACATGAAGAGCATGTGGATTTAAGACTGAGGAAATGGTTGGGGGTGGGGAACAAGGAGGAGGGACACCAAGGGAAAAGCACTCTTGGAGAGAGCAGAGCTAAAAGGTGTGAGGCAGACTGCGGGAGACTAAAGCGGCAGAGGAGAGGGAGCCACGCCTGAAGTCGCCATGTAACTGAGTGTGGAAGCTGTCATTCTGATGGGATGACCCTCTTTGGTTTTGAAAATTAGGTATAAAACAGGTATTAAAACTTTACTTCAATTAAATGAGGGCTCCAGAAAGAAAGTTTAGGAGGATACCAATGGAAGACATACCAACTTTATATGCTGGGTGGTCTTTACCCACCTAGCCCTGTAAGCACACATGGAGCAGGTCTCCTTAAGAGCTGCAGCGCGAATCCCCAAGGCCCAGGCCTTTGGCAGTTTGCAGGGCTCCCACCCACTAGCCACTCACAGATGTCTGTCGGGGAAACTGAGTAACAAAACCACCATCTGCTGCCCTCTTTCACCCCTCCCCACACGACGTCCCTCTAAAGTGAGTAGAGTGGGGGTGCCTGCAGGGGCAACCAAGTTCCAGACTATGTTTTTAGGGTATTACTTGGAAAAGTGACAGGAAAAAGGAATAACATTGCAGTGAGAAGATGTTCATTGGCTGGAAAGGAAATCGTCCAGGTCAGTGCCGTGGTGTAAACTGGGAGAAACTGTAAAATTCCTGATTAACCCAGGCAGCAGCACCAGAGGCCACAGGCACTGTGAGATGTGCCTCCCAGGAGTCCAGGACAGCTACTCCCAGGGCTGTGGGGAGAGTCCACAGGAGGGGGAGCTGGGACCGCTGGGCTTGGGCAGGTGGCCTCTCCCTCATTCCCTGCGGCCAGCCAGTGGAACCCCTTCTGTGGTCCTCAGCCCCCCTCCCCTGTCGCTACCCCTCCCAGCTGGAAGTGGACAAAGGGTAATGTTGAAATTGCCTAAAATCCAGAGGAGGGGTCCAGGCCACCCAGGGCGTCCGGACAGGAAGCCGCTCCCCACCCCAGGCCCAGCTGGATCATCCAAGGGGAGGAGGAGGAGGGCAGAGGAGTTGGCAGGTGTCAGGCTTCAGAGCAGAGGACATGGACGGGGAGAGGTTCCAAGCAAAAGTCCTCTGCGGACTGCTCAGATGCTTGATAGTTAAATGGCTTTCAAAGGATTGGGGTGTGTGTGTGTGTGTGTGTGTGTGTGTGTGTATGTTGGCAGAGAGGTGGGATTGAGTGCAGGTCATGGTAGGTCATTTCTGTGGAGCCAGTGGAGGATGGGGTCATATCAAAAAGGCAGTGCCAGTGACCCTCACTCCACACGGTGCAGCTAGTATTGGCCTGACCACCACCGCCGCTGCTGCTCCTGCCTCTTACCTTGGCAGCTGTAGTCTCTACTTCATCCTGGTCGCTCAGTTCTACCCCTGCTTATGCCCTAGCGCTCACCCCACATTCACCCACCCCATGTGTCCTGGGCCCCTCCTGTGTTCCAGGCACTGCCATAGGCATGGGGCTACAGTGGAGGACAAAGTGTGGGGTTCCCTGTGTGGCTCCGTGCCTTCTCTGTGCCAGAGCCACCCCTAAGAAAGACTAGGGTACCTAAACTGACAGCTCCCCTCCCAGTCTCCCCAAACGCAAGCAAACAGCTGCTACCTTGACACCCTGCTCTCCCCAGCCCAGCCCGGTGTGACTCCCACTCTAATCCTGCTCTCGCTCTGAATCTGGCCTTGCTCCTAACCCTAATTTGTTGTTGTCTGTATTGTTGTTAGTAAATCAACTGTGACTGAGGCTTCTTGCAGAATTGGGGCCTCCTTGCAGCCCCGAGGGCAGTTAGAGAGGCAGAGCCTGCGCTGCTCCCGTCCCAGGCTCCAGCTACGCCCGGCCTTGTGGGGGGCTATCTTTGGGGCGAGGGTGCCCTCTAGTGTCCACTGGGCATGTGACAGTCCTTGGCCGAGGGAAGGGTCATTTCTCTATCCAGTGGACAGGATGGACTCCTCTCCCAGACACCACTCCAGGTGATGAGACTCTCATCTGTTGGCAGAAATATCTCAGAACCATCTTCCAAACAGTCTTCCACTTAGCTCTTGGAGCTCATAGCTCATTCTGAATAGATATTTTTTAATGTTTAGTTGAACTCCCTTCTACTGCACTTTTAGCTCCTTCCTTAGTGGGAAGATAGAAACCAAATGGTTGCCTTTCTCATTACTGCAGCCCTTTATGGGCTAACTGAACTGTGGTCTTTCCTCCGCTTCTCTGTTGTCCCTTCCCTTGTGGTCATTTTGCCCCTCAAATAGAATGTAGGCTGGGCGAGAAGGGGAAGGCAGACGGGGACATCCCAGCCTGGAGTCTTGGTTAGAGTTTCTGCAGAGGAGAGGTTGCCATGCAACAGTGTGCCAGAAGGAGGGGTCTGGAACTCCCTGAGAATAAGCTGGTCCCCGACCAGAGGACCAGAGCATCAGCAGGAGAGGAGGGCAGAACTGTCACTCTGACCCCCAGGGGAGAGGCGGGGGTGAGGGGCAGGTGTGGGCTAACTCTGTTGTCTGCCTGGAGTCAGAGTGGCAGGGAGGGCCTGGGTCTAGAACTGGGTGCCTGTTCAAGGCTCGCAGGGGAAGCCCCCTGGTTCCAGGTTGTCGGAAAGGCCTCCTGGCTCCCAGCACCGTGCTGCGCCTTCACTGGCAGAGTACACACCATTCCTCCTGACACCAGGCCAAGAAAGCCTGCTCCTCTTTTCTCTCGCACCCTGCCGCGCAAGACACTCCGGTCCCCAGGCTGCAGCGGGAAAACGTGGCATGGGAACAAGAAATAAAGCAAGCCTCAGCAAGTCGGAACCACTGTCTCCGACAGGGGCACCACTGGTCTAGCCGGGGCCTCCCTGACAGTATTATTTTGTCTTGAAGACTTAGTGCAGTGACTGGCATCCACCAGGTGTTCCATTACTCATGGACTTGACTCTCTTGCTTCCCTTAAAACCCTGTTTAAATTATCGTCATTGAACTAACCTAAACATCTATGGAACCTATGTGTGTTCCATGCGCCCGCAGCCTTCCTCCTGTGTGAGGCAGAACACTAAACAGTCCCCTCAAGGTATGGTATTCATAAGTGGATGAAAAGTCTGTCACCCTAATCTCACCATTGGTGATTGCGTGATTTCCTTTTAATTCATGTCCACTTTAGACTTCTTTCCCAACCGCAGAGGCCTGGTCGTCTTAACGTGGCAGCCCTTCCCTTCAGCGGCGCCCCAGACCTGCTGCATCTCCACCATGGCTTTCTGACCGCCAGCAGCCAGAGGTCCAGGCCAGGTGCCCCAAGCTCCATCAAGGGCTACCAAGTAATGACACCCACTGGTAGCCAGTGCACGTTTCCCCATGACAGCGTTCTGTGGGCCAGAGCAGCAGGTGGAGGACCTGTGCTCCCTCTCTTGGTTTTTGACTACATGCCTTAGCGCTCATCCCACTAAAAGGCAAAATGATTAAATTCTCCCTGAACACTGACTCCATTACTGGCTTCCAGGTCATCTTTGTCATCTATGAATTGGACCGTGACACTCTTAACGCCCAAATATGTGGGTTTAGAAAAATTGATCCGTTAGGCAGTAGCTGTGAAACCCACCACCCCGTCAGCTGGGCTCGTCTACCTCGCCCTTTTGTATTTTTCCATGGCGATTTCCCTTCTGTCATAAAATATTCTTCCCAGGCCCACTTGTGTTTAGTTTTTTGAAATTAAACTTTGTCAGAAGCATTTTAAGAACTCTAAACAAATCACAGCTTCTCCTTGCTCCTGGTCACATGCTTATAAACTCTCTCAAAACTCTTTTCCAGTAAAAGGTACTTATCCTGCATGGGAACCATATTACTTTTCCTGAGATTGTTTGCTTAGGTTCCAGCCACTTGTTCTGCCCTCAGCCTGTGAGAGAGGCCCACCGTCTACAGTTCCAACTGCACCTTCTCCCGGCTCACACCTCCGTCACAGAGACTGAACCCGCAAAGCACCGCAGAGCTCAGCTCACACTCAGCGCCTCCCTCTGGGCAGAGTCTGGCCAGCCCTCTGCCCCATCCCCTCTGGGCTCTCAGAGGACAGCTGTCCACGCGCTTCCCTCCCGTCCCCAGCCTGCTCGCTGGGCCTTCGGCAAGTCATGCACTTCCCCAGGTCTGATTCGCTCTCATACTCATGCACTCACTCACACACTCACACGCTATCCCACACACTCACACCACCCCATACTCACACGCTCCCTCACGCTCTCACACACTCACACACTATCCCACACACTCACACTCTCCCACACTATCCCACACATGCACACTCACACCCACGCACTGTCCCCCCACACACTCACTGTCACACACACACTCCCACACTATCCCACACACCCACGCTCACATACTATCCATACTCACACTCACACTTACACACACACTCACACTTTGAAAATCCTTTTCCTCCATGATGTCCTTGACATCCTTGTTCAGTTTCCTCAGGAAACCTCCCTCACCCATCTGTCAGCCAGAATGCAGCCCAGATCGTGGCTGAGCACAAAGGAAATTACGAAGCATTGCATCTGGAGTAGCCAGGACTCTAGAAACCAACTCCTTCCTCTTATGGATGAGGAAACTGAGGCCCGGAAAGGGAAAGTCACTTAGCCAAGGTCAAACAGCCAGAGTGGCCTTACTATCGAGAGACAGACCTATACCAAGGCAAAGGGAAGCCTGGAGCTCTGAAGTGGATGTGTCCTGCTGGGCACCCCACCTGTCCCCGTGTCCCCCCCCCCTCACTCCTCACACATCCACATGAGCAGCTAGCGTGGCTACCGTGTCCTTCCTCACCCGCCTCATGAGCACCTGTTGGTTTCACCTATGCCACGTCACTCACCCCTCATTGTATCCCATGACTTCCTTCAAGGCACACCCAAGGGCTATTTCTTCTGAGAATAATTGCTCTGATTTTGTGATCGCCCCCTTCTGTGTCACCTTTCTTGGTTGTGTATTCAGTTTGTACGATGGTGATACTGCTTGATTGTGTAACACTTTATAACTGATATTTCAAGTATATGTGTCTTTGCGTCTCCAACTAAGTCACAAGCCTCAAGAAAGGAGAGACCATGCCTTCTGTGTGTTTTGTCCTGAATGCCCACAATACTAGTAAGATACTCAGCACCCTGCTGGGATTCCATAAAGAATGTTCAACAAATGGATAAATGGATGTGACACTAGAAGCACTTATAAGTTGCTGACTTTTAAGCCAGTGCAGAAAGGGACTGTCACGGTTGTGTATAGGGTTCTGACAGTCACGAGGGACTGGAGGGGATGTGGAGAGGGTATATCTGGGGACCATGAGGTTAGAGAGGAAGGGGCGCAGGCAAGACCTAGTGGAGGAGAGGGGTGCTTGGGGAGAGGCTGGTACCTGCCAGTCTGCAGCTGGCCCTGTTTGGGGGTGCCCAGAGCTCTGGGTCTGGTGGTCCTGTTCCTGTGAAGGCTGAGGCCTGGCAAGGCCCCCAGCACGTCCTGCTCTTGGTGGGCCCTCACGACTAATCACCTGTGCGCTCTCTGTCCTTCCTTGTCTCCCCCTAGAGCCAAAGGATGAAGTGGAGGTGTCAGATGATGGTGAGTGCTGGCCACCTGTCCTCGGGTCAGGCTTGCAGGGTAGAGGGGGCTGAGCAGGGGCGTTGATGGCTCACACTCATCCCCACCTGTGCCCCGCAGACGAGAAGGAGCCCGAGGTCGATTACCGGACGGTGACAGTCAATACCGAACAAAAAGTATCTGACTTCTATGACATCGAAGAGCGACTAGGATCGTAAGTGGAGTGGGAAGCTGCATTTGGGCCCCCAGGGTAAGAGTGGCAGAGGTCCCACGGTTAAATCCAGTTCCCCATCTTCCTGTCTTTTCCTGGGCTCTGCCTCCTCCTGACTGGGTGGGATTCCTACAGAATCAGGAGAGACTGTCAGGGGAGCATTGCTCACCGACAGCTCTCTGTGGAGTTGCTCGTGCAGTTCTGCACTGGCCCAGCTCTGCAAAAGCTGTGGGCAAGTCCTGCCTTTTCTGTGCCTCCACTCACAGCACTGGACTGAAAGGAGAGGACTAGATCTGGATCGGATTATGTTTGGGATCCCTTCCCTTTGGCCCACGGAGGTCAGGCGCATGCTGTTCCGCAATGCCAGCGGCTTTAGTGCCCCACTAAAATGCACAGCAGTCAGCACAGCTCCCTTTATGGACTTGGTCCACACCGTTTACCTCCCGGGGCGTGGAGGATGCCAGTGGGCTCAGACCCTAACCCTGACCCCTTGTCACAGCCAAGCTGTCCGTCTCCCCCTAACTCTCCATCCCTGGAGGAGTACAAGAGGGGAAGAAAAAGGAATGGCACTTGGCTTGTGTTTCCAGTGGTTTCTGGGAAACAAAGGAGTGATGCAAACCTCCTAACAGCTCGGCAAAGGAGTCACAGAGGAACCCCACGCTCCGCTCTCCCAGCAGTGGGAAACAGGGTCCTGCCTGGGCCGTGGCCAGTGGATCAGTGCTAGGGAGTGGAGGGAAGGAAGGCAGCCACTCAGTCATTCTTTGTGTTTGGGAAGGGCTACCTCAACCCAACCCACGGTCCTTCTGCAGGGAGGGGAAGAGATGTCCACCCATCAGCCTAGATTGAAAGTAGGTTCGTCAACATTAGAAATGTGCTTCATTAGTACCAATTGAGTGTTTGTAGGAAAAAAAAATTCTTAAAAAGAAAAAAGAAATGTGCTTCACTCACCTAGAGCAAGGGTCAGCAACCTTTTTCCATAAAGGTTTGGTAGGCAATATTTTAGGCTTTGTGCGCCATACACTTATGTCAGAACTACTCAGCTGTGCCACTGCAGCATCACAGCAACCATAGACAATATATAAACAGACAGGTGTGGGTTTTTTCCAATAAAACCTTCCTTATAAAAAGAGGTGGGCCAGATTTGTCCCACGGGCCATAATATGCCAACCCCAATTTAGCAGAAAGCTCGGCTAAATTTGGCTTTTCTCTCCTCCCCCTTTCGTTTGCAGTGGGAAATTTGGACAGGTCTTTCGACTTGTAGAAAAGAAAACTAGAAAAATCTGGGCAGGGAAATTCTTCAAGGCATATTCGGCAAAAGAGAAAGAGAATATCCGGCAGGAGATCAGCATCATGAACTGCCTCCACCACCCCAAGCTGGTCCAGTGTGTGGACGCCTTCGAAGAAAAGGCCAACATTGTCATGGTCCTGGAGATGTGAGTGGCCCACCACCAGCAGCCCAGGCGCTGTAGGCCTGGGGAGCCCCCGAATGTGTCTCCCCTACTGTCCCACCCCAGCCACCTCTGCCCCAAGATGGAAGGCACTGCAGACAAGGGTGTGATATGCAAGATCCTCACCAGCCTAAGGCCAGGGCTGACCAGTCGGAACCGGAAGGTCTGTGTGCAGTGCTGGCACTGACCCACTGAGCCCCAGCCGGCAGCCCTGTGCTCACCTCCATAATAAGCTAGCAGACCTCTGAGGACCCCTGGACCCTTTTCACCCTCATCTCCCTGTGAAAGGCCAAAGCTGCCCCTGGCCTCCTTGGTTTCATTCCGGGGTATTCTCACCTGTAGGTGGTTTAGAGTCGAAGGGGTGGGACAGGGAGGCTTCCTGACTTCCCTGTGAAAGACAGGGAGCCCAGGGCTGGGGGCTCGAATCCAGGAGCAGAACCCTTGCTCTGGGGGCCTCTCACTGTGCCTCTGCAGGCCCCGTTCTGCCCTTGTCTACATGGTTTTGACTTCTCACTCAGCAGGGAGTAGTTCTTTCACTGCTGGGTTGTACCGAGGCAGGGGGATGGAGCGGATGACCTCCAGCCAAGGCTTTCCCAGAATGCTTTGTTTTGTCTACATCCCCGTCCTCCACCGACCTCACACATGCAGACACACACATGAACACAAACACACAAATACACGTGTACAGACACACATACTGGCATCAGCAAGCCAGGCGTCCTCCACCGCGTCTGTGTATTTTTAGAGTTTTCTTTTTTTATCTGAATATTTTATATGATACAATCACTTCAAAACATATAAGGAAATACACAGTGAAAAGTCCCCGCTACCCTGTACCAACTCCCCACCACCACCACAGGTAAACGGTCTTAATGGTTTTGTCTGTATCCTTCCAAATATAAGCATATATGTGAAAATATAAGCATATATGATATATATATTCTTATTTTCCCACCTTTTAACACAAAAGGTAACTTATTGTACTCACTATTCTAAACTTTGCTTTTTTCCAACAAACTGATGTGGCAGATGGTCCCATACCAACACCTAGTGAGAATGACACCTCATTCTCACAGCTCCATGGGATTTTGCTGTATGGATATAGCACGATTTGTTTAAGCCGTCTTCTTTGATAAGAGGTTGGGTGGTTTCTAGTCTTTTGCTTTTACAAACAAGCATTATTTATAACCTTGTGCGTACATCTTTTCACTCATGCCTGTGTATATCTATATGATAAATTTCCAGAAGTAAGAGAGTGCTAGATTAAAAGGGTATGTACATTTGAAATTTTTAGAGATATTGTGAAATTGCCTTCAGCATCCTTGAATTGCTCATACTGAACTTTGGGGATCTCGGTCCTTTGAAGAAGACTCTATCAGCATCTTGGCATTCTTTCCCAGGAAAGGTGAGGCCAGTAAGACATCCCCAAGCTTTAATTGTGAATGGAATATTAATTAGTCTTTTCTCTCCCCTCATTCCATTAGCATTTTGGCAAACAGGTATTTCCTTTCAGTATGTGTTCTTCGGAAAAGGCAATAGTGGTTAAGAGCGCAGACTCGAGTCAGGTAAACCTTACTTCAAATCCCAGCTCTGCCTCTTACTCGTTATTTGAGCTGAATAAGTTTCTCAGTTGTGCCAATACTTAGTTTTGTCATCCATAGGAGAGGATATTAAACCCACCTCATGAACACTGTGAGGATTAAATGGAATAATACATGTAAGGCACCATGCTCCTTAATGGGAGCTATTGCTAGTAGTATGATGCATTGACTTTGTCTGTATCCTAGTCTTTTTTCCACTTAAAAGTACTTTTTGAGCATTTAACGTCCAACTAGGTGCTGTGGAACAAATCCTTCCTAGTATTCAGGAAGCTTGGCTTCAGTTTCTGCTACTATTGAGTTGTGATTTTATAATTGTTAAATCCTACCAGCGAGAATAATAATTAGAATAATTATTAGAAGAATTAGAAGACTCAATTAGAATAATTGATCTCAAGACTCCCCTTTTGGCTATAGAATTCTCCAATTCTGTGGAACCATAAAGGACTTGGAGAGAATCTCCATTTGTATCTTACAATCTATTTTCAGCCCCAAATTCAAACTTTCCTCCCCACTTTCAGGAAATATTTAGCCCATGCCGTGGCCTCATTCATTACACGCTCACAATAGCCCTGTGGGCTGCATCTTTTCACATTTATTCTAGAACAGGTTGCTCAGTCCAGGCTGTGTGGGCATGTGAGGACATGTGGAGAAATGTCTTATCTTTAGAAGTTAGACCTTGAGCGAGTTTGTGAGGGGGGCAGGAAGGGGGCAGGAGGCGGCAGGGCCTGGGGAAGGCTGGGCAGCAGCTCCAGTGGGCAAAATACCATACTTAGCTTGGAATGGGGAGTTGGCAAGCTGGATGGAAAAAGGGAGAAAACTTAAGAAGGCTTCAGCTGGTCTGGCTTTCATCCCTCCACCCCACGTCTCTCCCGTGGACGACAGCAGGTCTTACATGCAGATGCCAGAGGTCTGCCTGCACTCAGGGGAAGAAGCTTGCCCCTTGATAGGAACTCAACCAAAGAAGAAGGGAGCAGGCTCAGCCTCCATCTGTGTATGCCTTCCAGCTTAAACATGCTAAGACGTGACCACTGAGAGGGGAAAGGTTGATTTTCACTACTTGCTATTCTCCTTGTTTGATGGAGAAACTGAGATTAAGAGAATGATGA
Organism: Daubentonia madagascariensis; assembly: GCA_023783475.1. Lineage (NCBI taxonomy): Eukaryota > Metazoa > Chordata > Mammalia > Primates > Daubentoniidae > Daubentonia > Daubentonia madagascariensis. The sequence goes on along the minus strand of JAKFHU010001631.1, from coordinate 20,357,321 downwards.
TGCCTGGTGATACAGAAAAATGAAAATATATTCCAGGGTCCCAGCCTTCAGTTCAGCTGCCTCAGATATAGTGAGAAATAAGAATGAATATCTTCAGCCTTTCTGACTTCTGATTACTGGCAAGCCCCCATCATACAGCAGTTGCCCTGAGACAAGGGTTCCTTCAGGCCCCTGGCCTGGAGCCTGGGCTTGTCTTTTTGGAAGTGTTTGGGACATTCCAGCTGGTGGTGGGACCCTGAGCCCTGAAGAGCAGATGAAGTGTAGGCTGAGCCATTTGTGGCTCATGTCACCTTTGTGCTACCATTAGCAAAATTTGTCAGAGGCCATCCAGCTGGCTGCCATGAGACAAGGAGAGGGTCTGGGTATCAAGTCCCCTAATAGCACCACTCCTCTGGCTGCCTGGGAAGGCTGGCTAAAGTCTAGAGTTTAGGGCATAAATTTGATCCCTTGGGATTAGGTAGGCTTGGTGATAGGTATTCACTTATTTATTCATTTATTCATGTCCCTCCCTCACTATTCATTTATTAAGCACACATTTCCTCTGGCCCAATCTTGGCCCTTGACATCCCATCTCTGTGGGTGGCAGCTTCTTTCTATTCAACAAATACTTTCCACCCACAGCATTGGGAATTTTGAAAAGAAACTTACAGAACCATGAATTCTACTTGTTTAACCCCTTCCATTCTGGAAAGTAGGCCATAGGTACCATTTTCAAAATATATTAAATATGTTTGAATAGGATTGAACCTATTTGAATTTACATTGAATAAGTTCTACCTCTAAAATTGCATCAGTAATTATCTCCAAGGTTCAGATTTCTACCACTCATTACCTCAGACGTTCCCAAGGGCACTGAAAATAATGGTTGCTTGCCTTTTCAGAATATTTTAAATGTAAAATCAAACATTTGGAGGCACCTTGTCTGTGCCAAATATTGTCAGATGCAAATAAGGTTCTAGAGATGAGGCAGACTTCTTACAGACATGTTCACAAATAACTTTAAGACAAAGCAGACTTGATACCAAAAGTGCAGACACAAGGCTGTGGGTGCCCAGGGAGGGAAAGGTCGTTTCATGGGGAAATGGGAGTGATTTCTCAGAACACGTGCATTTCAGCTGGCCTCCCAGGAGTGGTAGTTGAGTAAGCCAGTATTTCTCATTGTTACGATCTAGTCTGGTCATAAGAATGACCTGGGGTACTTATTCAAAATATGGATCCTCAGATCGCTGCAAAGATTTCCTAAATCAAAATCTCCAGAGGAAGAACTTAGGAATCTGTATTTTTAACAAGAGCCCCAGGTGATTCTCTAAAATAAAAAATCGATAATTAACATTGAGCATTTACTATTCCAGACACTCTTCTAAGCGCTTTACCTGTATTAACTCATTCAGTCTTTGCAGCAACCCTGTGAGATGGTGCTGTTTTTATCTGCATCGTACAGATGTGGAAATGGAAACACAGAGATGTTAAGAATTGGCTGCAACCTAAGAATAGAGGTTAGAGCTCGGCTTGGAGCCTTGGCAGAGAGCGATAGAAATGGAGGACGTAAGGACAGGAGGCGCCACCTGCTGGCCGTGCAGGGACCTTCCCAGGTGGGTTCTAAAGCGTCAGTCTAGCTCCCCCTGTGGCCACTGGCACAGACCGGCCTTGCCCAGCTCAGCCCTCCAGGAGGCTGTGTCCTGTGGCAGCAGGCTGTGGTGTGCTGGGCCCGGTAGCGCACCCCTGTCTCTCTCCCGCAGGGGTCAGTGACAAGATCCATTTGGTCCACCACAGGTTGTCAAATAATGATTAATCTGTACTGAGCACCTGTTGTGTGGTAGGCATGATTTACAAAGGATTCTACATTCCTAGCAACTCTATGAGGTAGGGACCAATAAGGAAACTGGGGCTCAGAAGGGTTAACCAACTTGCCCGAGGTCACACAGCTTGCAAAATGCAGAGATAGGATTCAAACTCAGCTCCTTCCCCTCTTCACAATGACTCCCCGTAGCAGAGGGGTGTGCTGGGCCCCATAGCACATCCCTGTAAGAGGACAGGCCCAGAACAAAGCCTACCCAGCCTTGTTCGACTGATAGACCCACACGCTGTTGTAGAAAAGTGAGCTTACTAATATCTGGGTACTGCATAAGTTACCAAGGAGATTATTTAAATTTGCCAAGCAGCAAGCAAGGAAGGTGGGTTCAGAGGGCTGGGACAGGGGGAAAAGAGAGGACCCGTGCAACTCAGGCAGTGGGGCCATGCGTTTGCACTGAAGGGCAGTATGCTGGCTGGCCGGGGCCCGGGAGCAGTCCTTAGCTGAGGATGCGCAGCTGTGGGCTCCAGAAGCATGGAGTTGATTGGACATGGCCAGGATCTAGAGTCTATCCAGGCAGAAAGGATTGTATTTCCAGCCCGGGCAAGGAAGGGGTCCAGGGGAGACAAGTTAGTTATGGCTAGAGGGAGTAAACTGATGCTATAGGCCTAGCTGGAGTAAGCAAATCTGTCACAACTGTAGGTATGATTGTTCATAACCAACCAATTTTAGAAAATTTGCTGAGTCTCATTATTGAAGATCTTTTTCTGTTCCTGGCTATGCAAAATAAATGCTTATGGTAACTGTGAGTATTTTAAACTTTAGTTCCCTGTGACTAAAAGATACAGCTAAGGTACAAGAATGTTCCCTTATGCATCTGTGGTCAGTTGAGAGAAAGAGACCACCCAGCAGTCCCTTTTTTGCTAAGGAGATTATGTATGGATTTCTCTGTTCACACCCACCTCTGAAAATGCCTGGCTTAGATGCTCCCCTGAATCCCCCAGCAGCTTAGGGGGTACAGAGCAGGGTCCCCCAAGCAGGAACCCAGGAGGCCCTGGCCCTCCTCCCATGATGGAAGATGGGACTCAGGAAGCTGCAGAAAGTGCCCGTCACCCCCATACCCCGGGCATTCCTGCAGTTCCCCTACCCCCAGCCTACCCTGAGCCAGACTCCCTGCCAGCCCGGCCTGCACGGTGCTATGGTCTGACCACCCCTCTGGTCTCCCCACTTCCCATTCCCGCAGCGTGTCAGGGGGTGAGCTGTTTGAGCGCATCATTGATGAGGACTTTGAGCTGACGGAGCGCGAGTGCATCAAGTACATGAGGCAGATCTCGGAGGGGGTGGAGTATATCCACAAGCAGGGTATCGTCCATCTAGACCTCAAGCCCGAGAACATCATGTGCGTCAACAAGACGGGCACCAGGATCAAGCTCATCGACTTCGGTCTGGCCAGAAGGCTGGGTAAGACCACCTCGCTTGCTGTCCCCACCATGTAGTGGCAGGGGCTGTTTGCATTCCACACACTGGTGGTTAGAGGAGACATACAGTATTGGGGTTAAATCAGAGACCATGAAGATTCCTCAGGTTCAAATCCTGACCCTGCCGCTTACTAGCTGTGTGACTGTAAGCCTCAAATTCCTTACCTGTGAAGGGGGTTAATACTAGCACCTACCTCATAGAGTTGTTAGGAGGGTCAGAGGGTCAGATATGTTAGTGTAGGTAAAGGAGTAGAACAGTGCCTGATGATGACGATGACTGTCCCCTCTTTTGTTTTTCACTCTGGTGCCATCAGTGGCAAAACTCATGTAGGTGGTGGTGGCCTCCCTCATCTGCATCATACTACACAGTTTCCAGAGCACTTTCACATAAAAGAAATTGATTCTCACTGTGAGGTAGGCAGGGCAGATGTTATGAGCCCCAATTTGTAGACTAGGATGCTGAGGTTCACAATAGTTTTGTCCAGGAGGTCCCACCCTGAGCAGGGGAAGTGCTGGGGTTGGAATAAGGACCCTGGGCCCGCTCAGCATGCTCTGTAGCTCCTCTGCTGCTCCCACACTGGGCAGGAGGGAGGGAATGGGGACATGGCAAGGTTTTCAAACCCAGCCCCAAAAGTGTTTTGGTCGGTGACTATCTGCCTCACATTCCTCCTATGTCCACCCTGCCTCTGTAGATCTTTGATGTCTTAGCAATTGAGGAAACAGCTTCACCTCCCCACTCGGCCACTGCCCTGTTAGCAAGGAGCCCCAGGGCTGGGGTGAGCTGGCCTTTATTTCACTACCCTGGGGGAGCAGGAAGGAGCTGGCCACGCTAACTCCTCCCAGGATGCCCAGTGCTGGTTGCGGCTGCGTTGGTCATAGAGAGGAAAGTGAGTCCACGAGGTCCTGATAGGCCATGACTGGCCTGGTGGTCTGCGTGGCCGGGCAAGTGGCACACCCTGATGCCAGGCGACTGTGCCCACTCTGCTCCCTCCTGCAGGGACAGGATGGGGGCAGCAACTGGTGTGCAGGGCCTGCCTTTGAACAGTAACCACTAATAAATTAAACAAATAGGGAGGCCACTGGCCTCAGGAGCCAGCAGCATCAGAGCCCAAGGAACACAACGTTCATGTTCCCTCGTTGAAGGGACATTGTGGTAACAGTGGTGTCCACCAAGGAATGACCAGAGAACTGGGGAGTGGTTAAAATGTAGCAGGAAGGGCCTAGGAGCAGGAGTTGGAGCAGAGCTTCCATATCATGAGGGCTGTTAAATGCTTTGTTGTAGAACATTTGCTGCAGGTGCTGCAAAGTTAAAGAAGACCAGATGCAGCCTGCAGGCCACAGGTTTGCCACCCTCACTGCTGACCATCTCCTCCTAGAGCTGGTACCTACACCAGGTACCTGCCTCTAGTGCATATTAATGGGCACCTCTGGTCCTTTGTGACTAAGAGGCACCACCTTGGGGTTAAGGCCCTTCCCAAATGCCCTCCCAGCAGCTCCTGGAGGACAGCGACGGGAGCTGTGATGAGCAGGAGAGGCAGTGGGGCGGGGTGGGAGAGAGCGTGGCTCAGGAGTCGGACCACCCGGGCTTGGGTCTGACCACCACTTATTAACTGGGTGGGGGAATCACCTCACTTCCCTGGGCCTCAGTCTCGTCCTCGGTAATACAGGAATCATACCCACCCCTTAGGGTTGGTGAGAGTATTAAATGGGAAAATCCTTGTAAAGCTGGTAGCAGGGTACATAGGACATAGTGAAAGTTGGAGATTATTATTAATATTAAGCATAAGTCAGAAAGACCACTCAGGGGCAGGTGCTTTAACAGCCTCTTCTTCCCCTGGCTGCCCCGCTCAGGTGAGGTGAGTGTGCAGTGTATTGGTTTCATGGGTGTGTTGATGCTCTTGTTTAACAAGGAGGCTGAATGTCTCTGTGCCATCACCCAAGGACAGAGCACCCTGGACCCTGTCTGTGCCCCTCCCAGCACAGAGATGAGGGCAGCTGCTTCCCCCGAGCTGGCTCTGTGATGTGCTGGTGATTGATCCCTCTCCATCCTGGTTTCAGAGAATGCAGGGTCTCTGAAGGTCCTCTTTGGCACCCCGGAGTTTGTGGCTCCTGAAGTGATCAACTACGAGCCCATCGGCTACGCCACAGACATGTGGAGCATCGGGGTCATCTGCTACATCCTGTGAGTGCTGGGCACATGGGTTGGGGCAGAGAGTTCCACAGAAGGTGCCCAGGCTGCCCTGACGTTGTGAGGGTGGGGCCAGGGTGAGTCATGTTGGGGATCCTGCCCCAGAGTCGGGAGGGTGTGGGCTCCTGACAGGTCAGTAGCCTGCATCACATTCTGTAGCATCACGTAGCTCCACACACCAGGGTCCCCACCCCAGGCCCCTCACTGTCCCCAAGGCTGGCCAGCCTGGGGCCTTTGGTCAGGAGGGTGGGAAATGTGGCTGGCAGCATGTAATGTATCCTCACGTGTGTAGGTGGCTCCACAAAGGAGGGAGGAAACCAGAAACGTATCTCTGGGCATCCTCATTGTCTTAGATGACAGCACCCCATCCTCACGGGATGGGGACCCCAACGGCCAGCTTCGTCTCTGAGTCCAGTATAAGGACGAGTTAATAAATAGTTTTGAAGACAGAGTCTTCAATGGGACCAACAGACCACAGGGAGCAACACAGTAATTAGAACTGGGAAATCAGGTGGAAAACACCCTTGTATGAAGCCATTTCAATGAACAGTGCTGCAGAAAGAGAGGGGTGGCCAGCATCCTTAGCCAGTGCTTCACACGTTTGCGTGCATGAATCATCTAGGAATCTCCTTAAATTGCAGGTTTTGATTCAGATCTGGGGGACCTGAGATTCCACATTTCTAACAGGTTCCGTGTTGCCGATGGTGGTGGTCCAAGGACCACACTTTGAGTAACAAGCTGTAGAACATACTCTTGGTGGGGTCTCGCTGATTTAGTCCCTGAACCCCAGGCTGCAGACAGTCATTAGCCTCAGAGGCAGCCCTTGAACTTGTGTGGCAATACACAGTTATAAGATGGTCTTCCTGAAGGTGCAGATATGTATGCATTCATTAAAAAATATTTTTGTTGTCAAAACAAAAGAAAAAAATGTAACATTTTCATAGAAAACTTGAGGTGGACTCTAAGGATACTTTCTCAGACCCCTGAGGGCTTCAGACCCCAGTTTGAGAAAAGGCTCTAGGTGATTCTGATTCATAGTTGTTTAGGAGCCAGTGTTACAAAAGCTTTAGCAGAAGTGGGGTGACTTTTGTGCAATGTGGCTTTTTCACATGCTCAGGAGTTTTACTCTCATGGTGGCCTGTTAGGACAGCCTCCCTCAGTGGAACCTGTGCCACGGGTTCTGTACCCCAGATAGTCATCTTCCCTGCCTGGGATCAGCCCCCCCACCACATCCTTCCCCAGATCAGTGGAGAAACCCCTGGCCAGGCATGCATTTCCCTGCCTCTCTCCACCCCTCCCTGCTCCCGGAGAAGGGGCTGATGAGTGAAGGCAACAGCTGCGCCAGATGCTTTACTCCTGGCTCCCTTGGTAAGTAAGGAACAGCAGGGCAGGGTCTCAGCCTTCCCCTTCCGGGGCTGTCTCAGGCCTTCACTGTGCTCATACTGATCTCTGACCCTTGAGAAGCAGTCCTCAGCCAGGTCACTCGGTGCAGACTCAGCTGCCTTATGGCCTGGCTTGGTCCCAGGGACCCTCTCCAGCCATGAAAGACCCTTGCCTTGCTGTTTGCCCTTCAGTCAGTTTTCCCACCACTGTGGCACAGGATCATCTGCAGCCACGCTTTTCACGTAGGATCTTGATGGATGGGCCACAGCCGGGACTTAATCCTCTGCTGGCATTGAGGTGACTGGGGCCAAGGAAGCCCACATGGCTGCCCACAGGCTGGACAGGGTGACCAACTGCCCCAGTTTGCCAGGATACAGGACTTTCAGTGCTAAAATGGGGACAGACCCAGGCAAACTAGAATATTTGTCTCTCTGCTGGTCAGTGACAGAGCAGCAGCTAGACTGCTCAATAAGTTTTCACAGTGAACACACCTGTGTCACCTATACTGAGATCAAGAAACCAAACACTACCAGGGCCCTGCAGCCCTCTGGTGCCCCCTCCTGTTTCTGTCCCCCAAAGGTAACCCTTTCCTCAAGTCTAATGTCATGGGTTAGCTTTGCCTGTTCTTGAACTTTATATAAATGAAATCATACAGAAAGACGTGTCTGGCTTTTTTTGTTTGACATTGTGAGATTCATTCATAGTATTGTGTGTCATTGTGGATTGTTTATTCTCAGTGCTATGTAGTAGTCCATTGTGTGAATATAATCCGATTAACTTACCCATTCTACTTTGATGGACATTTCAGTAGTTTCCAAACTACTTGGGGTATTACAACATCTTGGAGTATTGCAAGCATTCTGGTACGTGTGTTTCAGTGAACATACTTATACATTTCTTCTGTTGGTTGGATATATAATCTAGAACTAGAATTACCAGGTCATAAGAACACTTTATTGTAAAAGGAAAGTTCTTCTAGGTGGAAGAACATAGTAATTTGGAGGTAAGCAAACACGGTAACTGTGCTACCTTGTTTTCTTACTTTTAGATTACTTTTTCTTCCTCTTTTGTCTTTTTTTGTTATTATGGAATAAATTAAGTGTTGAACTTTTAGATTATTTTTAAAGCAAAGACCAAAGAGTTTTTGAAATGGGGAGAAGATCATTTTGATGCTGAAGGTATTTGGACAGGGGGGTGTCAGGAGGGAGGAAGGGTGTGTGTGGTGGTGAGACTGGCTCAGCCTGGGTCAGCCCTGGGCAGCCCCTAGATCCCCCACTGTGGGCCACTGCCCTCTGGGACTTTTGGGGGCTGGCTCACACAGTGCAGAGGATGGAGGTCTGGGACTCCCTCCTGAGCTCTGGTTCTTGGCAGACAGTGGTGTTGAAAAGAAAAATTGGAGCCACTAGAGGGCTTCCTTTAAGCCCCTGCCATGCTGAACTCTAGAGCCGCTGCTGGAAGCACCCAGACGAAGTTCTCTGGTGGCCTTTGAGGCATCCTTTGCCCCACTCCGCCCCTGTCTTTGGAGCTGGTTATCCGCCTGGCAGTCCCAGTCAGGGCCACTTGCACCTTTGTCCCAGGGAACCCTTCCTGATCTCCTTGCTGGGGCCAGTGAGAGAGGAGAAGCCAGAGAGTTGGAGGGAAAGCGCCACACTGTCTCAGTAGGTGATCTGACTCCACTGGAGGAACCCCTGCAATTAGTCCTGCACACACCCCACCTAGGGATCAGGGCAGTTCCTGTTTCAGTACCAGAGACACCAGCCCCCTGCCAGCTCTCCGGGGACTTGGGCTGTGCTTTCCAGGCAGGGTAGGGAAGGAGCAGGTGGGGTCATGGAGCCCCCACCCTCCCACCCCTGAGTCTGAACGGAGCAATGAGATTGTGTGGACCTGGGGTTAGCAATACCCATTTGGTTTCTGGCAGGAAGAGCAAGTTATTGTATTTGTTGACTGGTTGATTTTTAACAAATAATGCCTATTTTTTAATAAAAAGACATATGATCCCTTATGCAAATTCTAGCAATAAAGAAAAAAGTTTTTAAAAATCCTGCAAAACCTCACCACCCAGGAACAGTATTACTAAAAATTTAAACACTCTCTTTGTCTCTTTGTCATCATGCTGTGCGTATATTCCATGTTTTATTCTAGAGACATGTTTTTTGTTTGTTTTATTTTGTTTTTTGCAGACAGGGTCTTGCTCTGTTGCCTGGGCTAGAGTGAAGTGGCGTCGTCATAGCTCACTGCAACCTCGAACTCCTGGGCTCAAGCAATCCTCCTGCCTCAGCCTCCTGAGTAGCTGGGACTACAGGCACCCGACTAGCTTTTCTATTTTTTGTAGAGACTGGGTCTTGCTTTTGCTCTTGCTTGGGCTGGTCTCGAACTCAACATGCTCTATAATAGGGAGAATGCGGGGGGAGCTCAGGCAGGCCAGGAGGCAGCCAGGGTATGGAGGGTATTTCAGATGGGTGGGCTGCCAGGAAGGAGGAGCACCAGAGGCCAGGGTGAGGAGCTCCCCGACTGGAGCCCTACGGAGATTAAGACCTATCTTTGCAGGATTACAGTTCCTAATTAGGAAAGGAGGTTTGCAGAAGGGGACCTTTCAGCATTCCACAGCAGGGTTGTTTGCTTTTCCTGCCATCTTTCAGAGTGCTGCAAGACTTCTCCCCTCTCTGTTTCAGATGGAAAATGTAAAGACCAGAAGAAGCAGGTAGCTGATAAGCAAGAGACGGGTTGCTCCTTGATGGGGCTTGCTTAGGCCACCCAGGATCGCAGAGATGGGGAGAGCTGGGAGGCCCCTAGGAAATCTAGCCCAGACCCCTTGGTGTAGAAAAGGGGAAACTGAGGTGCAGAGAAGGAAAAGGAGTTGCATATAACAGTGAAGACTCAGGGACTGGTGAATTCCTCCCCTTCCCTCATGGGGACATGACCGAGAATGATTCTCTCTTTGCCCTCTTAAAACATAAATCAGCATCTTACTTTAAGAAAATGCCATCTACAAAAATCTATTATTCAAAAACATAAATATGTTGATTAGGGTGAGATAATTCACATTGCAAAAGCTTTCTTTTCTTTATAAAAGGTTTCACCAGAGGGTTACTCCCATGGCAAACTTTCCCCCAATATTTCAAGTGGGTTTTCTTCTACCAAACTCAGGGTTCAGGTACAGGTACATTTCATAAGCTTAGGCCTCTCAAATGCCAAAACTTCTCCAGAAGCTGTTAGCACAGCAGTCCCCAACCTTTTTGGCACCAGGGACCAGTCTCATGGAAGACAATTTTTCCATGGACCAGGGGTGGGGGGAGATGGTTTCAGGATGATTCAAGCACATTACACTTATTGTGCACTTTATTTCTATTATTATTACATTGTAATATATAATGAAATAATTATACAACTCACCATAATGTGGAATCTAATGCCACCACTGATCTGACAGGAGGCGGAGCTTATGCAGTGATACGAGCAATGGGGAGCAGCTGTAAATACAGATGAAGTGTCACTTACTTGCCCACTGCTCACCTCCTGCTATGCGGCCCAGTTCCTAACAGGCCACAGACTGCTACCAGTCCTCGGCCTAGGGGTTGAGGACTGCGGTGTTAGCACATTGTTCTTTATGATGGTGGGTTCATAAGGATTTGGGAGAAGGCACATTAGTAAAGCCCTAACTTGAGAAGTTGATGGCATGAGGGCCCCAGACCCATCTTGTGGGGCTCAGTTGGGCTCATGGCAGGACCAGCTACACAATTTGCAAAATAAAAATGATGGGGCCACTTGTTCAAACCCTAGTAAGAATTTCAAGATGACAGCAGAGTCTTAAACCAAGCATGGGGCCCATCTAAGGTTTGGCCTCTGAGCAACTGTGTGGGTCGAACATCCCTGAGGCTGGCCCTAGGTCAGTGTGAAAGGTGGAGTGGATTGCTGGTATGAAGATGAGGTGCAGAAGGGTGAGAGGTAAGGCCAATAAGCCTTAATAAATCTGGTCTATTTGGCTTTGAGATTCTTTACCTGCCCACGTCTGTTTGGCTTAAGCTCCTGGTAAATGAGTCATTCCTGCAATCACAGACTGGCGAGGCACTGGAGGGAGCCCAGAGAACTGTGCAATAGCTCAGGTCATGGATGGGCTCCTTCCTGTGGGCCAGGCCTTGAGCTAGTGCTGCACACTGCAATTATTCATGGAAATGTCATTATCGTATAGCAGTTAAAAGGACAGGCACTAGAGACAGATGACTGGGTTTAAATCTCACTGGCTGTGAGGTCCTTGGGCAGGTTACTTAACCCTGTGCTGTGCCTCAGTTTCCTCATCTGTAAGACAACATTTTGAGAGTTACCTGCATTATGGGGTGGTATTAAGATGAAATGTGTTCATCTATTTTAAGCTGTTGACCCAGTGCCTGGCACATAGTAAATGTTTGATAAATGTTTGCTGCCATCATGACAATGCTGCTGATTAAGAAGGAGTGACCACCCTAAGTTAAGTAGTAGATTCTCCATTTTAGAGGAGGAAACTGTGACACAGAGATGAGAAGAATTGCCCAAGGCCACCCAGCAAATGAAGAGGCCACACTCTTTCCTTTGCCACAGTAGGTAGGGAAGCTTTCTGGTTTGGTGTAAATGTCTCAGGTGCCCTGAACCCACATTGCTGATTCAAAGTCCATCCATTCATTGGGCACACACTTGCTGGGCCTCACCTGTGTGCTGGGCCATCTTCTTGGAGCTGAAGGTGTATAAAGAAGAGGTGGGAGGGAGGGGACAGAAGGGTGGAGTGATGCTCGCTATACCTTGTGATTGGTCCATGGAGAGGGTGCAGGAGGGAGGGACTTGGGGAAGATTCTATCCTGGGTTTTGGGGAAGAATAGAAGACAAGGACGGAGGGGCTTATCAGCCCTGCTGTGTACCCTGTGAAAGTCCATAAACTAAACAAGATTCCCTCCACCTCAGCCTCCCAGGCAGGTGGTGTCAAGAGGCAGGTGATAACCCAAAAGTGCAGTGAGCAACTGAGAAAAAATGGGCACAAGAGCCTCTGGGGAGCCACGCCCTGTTTTCTTTCCACTGGTGGAGGGAAGGCCGGTGCAGAGCCCACAGAGCATGTTTGGACCTCAGCGCTCACTTGGGGGGCCATCCGCTCTCCTCCACTCACCCCTGCTTTCCTGCTCTTACCTCCCCAGGGTCAGTGGACTTTCCCCCTTCATGGGTGACAACGATAATGAAACCTTAGCCAACGTTACCTCAGCCACCTGGGACTTCGACGACGAGGCGTTCGATGAGATCTCCGACGATGCCAAGGATTTTATCAGCAATTTGCTGAAGAAAGATATGAAGTAATGAGTTGAGAGTTCAGTCTTTGCAGCTTCCCCACTCCCTGCACTGGGGCTGGAAGGCAGACATTTCCTTTGCCTGTTGGCACTACCTCTTCCACCCGGGCTCTGGACAGTCCTGGCGTTCCCTGAGGAGGGGAGGGTGGGCATTGTGAGGGACCCAGCCCAAGTGTACGGGGGGAGGGGAGGGGGTCTTCCTAGGCCCCTGCTCCCTGGTGCTAGACACTATGTTCATCTTTAGAAAGAGCACAGACATCTGACTTGAAAAGCGACCCTTGACTGACTGAGTTGCAGGCAGAGGGGCGGCTTATTCTGCATGACTAATGACCACCCCTTTTATTTTCTGGCTATGGCCTGCCAAAGCCCTGCTGGAACCTCAGCCCCTCTTCAAGGGTTGCAGGGAAAGTACCCTCTCAACAAACAGGGGCAGTGACAGAGGCATCCTTAGAACCTATTTGTGCCTCCTGATCATGTCCCCAGATTATTATGGCTTGGTATGTTTTTCATATCTAAATTATTTAAGAACTGCCTGCCTTAATATGGCCAAGTACCTTCTAACATTGCCCAAAGGGAAGCTGTCATCCCAGACCAGTGGGCTCAGCCCTTTCCCAGCTCCATCTCTGTCCCAAGTCCCCAACAGGGCAGACTGTGAGGTTCCTCACCTTTGCCCCCTGGGGCTGCCTGGGGCTCCCGAGGGGTCAGTGTGTGAACATGTGGAATAGTCAGGAACAGTGGGAGGCCAGTGTGCCTGGGCTTGAGGCTGTGGGGAAAGGGCAGTGAAAGAGACCAGAGCCGGGAGGTGGGATTGGCAGTGGGCAGTGGGTGTGGCTAGACAGGATTTGTTGGTGAGGACTGTCCTGGTGAGAAGGGCTGTGCAACCTAGAGAGCTGCCCAGGGGAAGGGAGCAGTGGGGTGTCAGGTGAGACCAGCTAGCCTGGTGGCGGCTCACCCACTCTGTAGCTCGGTGGCCAGATGAGGCAGGGCCTGGCTGCAGGTGTGCCCAGCAGCTTGGAGCAGTTTAGCAATCCCAGGGAGCACTTGCAGCCTTGCCTGAGAAGGGTGGCGTTGAGAAGGCTGTGTGCTGGGAGAAGGGGAGAGGCACTGGCTCCAGGGCTGCAGGAGGCTCTGCCTTCCCCAGGTGACTTTGCAGCCTTGTGAGGCTGCACCTGGCTCCCCTCTGGGGAAAACACTGATCAGAGCAGAGCGCAGTTGCTACAGGCAATACTGGAGAGTGTCTTAGACAGCTCTGTCTGGTTTTCCTGTTACCCACCCACTTCTAGGTCCTTTTTAGCCAACTCAGGCCCAAACTCCCCCAGAGGCTCCATTTTACACTCCTTTATAGTGTGGTCTTCTAGCCTTTTGCTGTCACAGTCTGTATCAGAAATGGGCATGACCCAAGGAGAATGAGGATATTGTGGGGGGTCTAGATTCCCTTCCAATGTGACGGGTCTCCCACGCCCAAGGTGCTTCAGGAGATGGAACCCTCCCTCCAGTGACTCTTGCCCAAGGATGGCTTTTGTCAACCAAGCTTCATTCACTAAAGAGTTGGTAAATGAGCTATTGTGTATATACCTTATTTTCCCATCTGATCTTGAATTAATTCAGTAACAAGCTGTGTTGGGCCCCACTGTGCTCATAAAATGGACTCACCAAAGAACTGATCTTATTCAAATAGATCAAGACACTAAATTCCCCTAAACTCTTACACCCAGCATCTCTTCAACCAGAAATCTCCATCCATCAGCACTTTTAAAAATTCTTTTCTGTTATAAAAGTAATACATGTAAATTGTAGAAAATTTGAAGCCTATGATAAAATTTAAATCATCCATAATCCCTTTATAGAAAGATCACTACATTTTGTACACTGCTTTCCAGTCATTTTTCTGTGTATGTTACCATTTGGTTCTTTGGGCTTTATTAGTCCTGTTACAATTAAGGTGGTGGCCCTAAAATATTTCTAGATCCCCAGAGGTTTCAGAAGGATTAAATGAGTTTCAGGGCAGTTCTAAGGTTGTCATAATTCACAGGTTATATGGAGGACTTACTTATTTGAGTTGTAACAGGAAAAACCTGATAACTCCACCACACCATAAGACATGCAAGTTCAGTGATTCTCCAAGGTTTTAGCCTAGTGTTTCACTTTCCACTTGTCCAGACAGAGAGGCAGAAGGATTGGGCCTCCATGGGCCCCAGCCCTCATGTGCCCAGTGGAACAACCCCCCACCCTGGAATATGGTGCCAGCCCTGCCCAGACATGTCAGCCTTGCAGCACGTACTCTTCCTAGACCCCAAGAGCAGGTCATGGACTCCAGTTGCTTTCTTGGTGGTTAGGCCTTCTTGACCCTGAGCTATGCTGGGTCTAGTCAGTGTAACCAGACCAAAAGAGGAAAAAGGTAAAGAGCATGGTGACCTGATCATGGGGGATAGACTGAGAGCAGGGAGCCCTGGCCTCTGCCCAGGTGACTGCGGACAGGTGAGCCCCCATTTCTGATCTGGCCAGTGGCCTCTGAGGTCTCCTCCTGCTCAGAAACCCTCTGATCTCTGCCTCCATCAGAAACCGCCTGGACTGCACCCAGTGCCGTCAGCATCCATGGCTAATGAAAGATACCAAGAACATGGAGGCCAAGAAGCTCTCCAAGGACCGGATGAAGAAATATATGGCAAGAAGGAAATGGCAGGTAATGCGAGGGTCACTTTGGACTGAGATGTTGTCCCTCATATTTTTCTTTATTCAAGCCACTTTTATTCCCAGCTTGCCCTGGCCTCACTCCAAGAAAGTATAGATTTGTTTCTGAAATAATCTGGGACCAATTTAGGCAGCTGATTAAGGTACAGTGATCTGCTTTGTCCTGGGCACTGAGTCCCTTTCTCAGGGGAAACTGGGTTCTTAACTACAGCTCTCTCTCCGATCCTGCTCAGTGTTGTCCCAGAGGGATCAGTAAGGGAGGCTTCACGCAGCCTGGCTCTTACTCAGGTTAGGCCATGGACGTTTCATGTCTTCATGGCTAGGGATGAGCAACACCACCTTGAGGTCCAGTTGGCAACCCTGGAGAATGTGATCTCCTTAAAGGTAGTGTGATGGTTTTGTATATCTTTATGATGAAGGAGAGAAAGACATGGTCCCCATCTCTAGGGAGGTTGTATGTGAATAGCTGTGTGTCCTTGGCAAGTGACTTAACTTTGCTGTGGATTCATTTTCTTATTTGTAAAGTGGGGATAATAATGGTACCAACTTCACAGCACTGTTGTGATAATTATATGAGATAATCTTCATGTGGCCTTTAGTACAATGCCTGCCACATAGTGAGTGTTCAAAAATGATACTGGTAGCTAATAGGTACTGAGACTGGCCATGTGCTGGGGACCATTCAAAGCACTTTCTATGCACTGAGTCTTTTAATCCTAGGAGGCAGGTACTCTTATTATCCCCACTTTACAGACAAACCAAGGCAGAGAAGAGGTTAGGAAAGTCACCCAGGATCACACAGCCAGTAAGTGGAAAAGCCAGGATTCAAACCCAGAGCCTGATTCCAGAGCCCATAGTCTTAACAACACAAACTGCCTCTGATAACAGGATGGATAAAATTATCATCGAAAACCATAGAGTACTTATCACCATCATCATCTATTTTTATTATTTTTATTACCACAGTCAGTATTAAAAAACTCCCAGGCTACTGGAGAGGACATGGTTTCTGTACTCAGGGAATGTATAGTGTAATGGGGAACTGAAGCAACTGGGCATGAAAGGACACAACGCACATCAAGAATTATAAACTATCAGAATAACTGTCTATTCCATAAGTGTGAGTGTGGACAGGAGAATGGAGCAGATTGCAACCAGAGTTGGCTGTGATTATGAGTAAATGCAAGCAGAGGCAGGAGTTTGAAATTAGGGATGGAACCTGAGCTAAAACTCAGAGAAGGGGTGGGTGACAGCACAGGGGGAGAAAAGGCACAGGGGTGGACACTGGACCCCACTCTGGGTGGGTGGGCTAGACAGGAGCAGAGTCTTTTAGCTGGAGACTCAGGGGACCTGGGGGCATTGAGACCTTGCCTGTGTGCAGAGAAAAAGGAAATTGCTGTTTTGGGGACAACTGGAACACTGGTCATTTGCCACATGGGATGACTAAACCATAGTTTCCTCTAAAAGTACAAGTTTACACAAAGGTCAAGAGAGGGGGCAAAGGTGAACAAGGGACCACAGGTGTGGGGTTTCAGGGTCTACCATCCCAAGCACACCTCAGCCTGGGCTCCTCCACAGTGGAAGTTGGCTGTTGGTTAGGTGCCCTCGTGTGAAGGTTTGGGTGGGTCTCCTGGCCCCTCTCAAGTGCAAGGTGAACACGTGTGCTGCTTACCTTCTGGTGCCATTGGGATCAGAGTAGCAAATATTCTTTAAAAAACCAAAAAACAAAAGGGGTCCACGAAATCAAAGGTTGGCTTTATTAATGATCCTATGACCAGCAGAAGTATTTCTGGAAAGATAGGGCAGCTGGTGTTGGGATGGAGCAGTCCTCTGAGGAGAGAGCCTTATCACCTCGGAACATCTGCAGGTGGACCACAGCCAGGAGGATGCCTGAACCCAGGGGATTAAAGAGATAAGGAAGTGGGAGAGGAGGCGAATGGAATCCTTCAGTCAGATCAGTCAGGAAAACATAATTTGTGCTGATATTTTAATCACTTAAATTTTTTTCTTGTTGTTTACAGTGTTGTTAGCCATAGGGTTTTTTTGGAAGGGGGAGAGAGGAAAAGGGAAGAATTCAGAGAAGAAACCTTAATGTCATATTTAATATAGGTGGCAGCATCTGGAGATGATTTTTCCACGAAATCTGTGGTCAGGTTTCACAAAATTGCACACAACAGTAGTCCACAAAATCCCATTCAACAAGTGATGTCCCTGACGTATAATTTCCCTGGTAATAGTTCAGCTGTGTCTGACCATCTTGTGTTACATTGCTTCCTTAGGAAAATGTTTTCCACATTTTAACTCCAGTCCCCAGGACCTTAGCTCCCCCTGGAATTGGGGTTCCCTCTTGCAGCAGCCAAGGTTCTGTGTGGTGGGGTGGAGCCGGGTGGGCTGTGGGAGAGGAAGAGGGCCAAGGCAGGCCCAGAATGCTCTAGAGCTGTGCCAGAGAAGGTCCCTTCTTATTCTGGCGTGGTTTTCATAAAAAGCCCTAGGAGGACAGAAGTGGCATGGGAACAAATCCCTGCAAGCAAGGCTAGGCTAGGTATAGATGACTAATCATATGATTCATCTTAGAATGAAGTTATTCTGAAAGAAGAATTATTTTAAACTTATATGAAGAGAATTTTACAAAGACATGTTGGTGAGGCATAGCAATGGGGGCAGGTAAGTTGATCAGGATATGAGGGCTTCTGCATGCAAACCAGAAGCAACGCTAGGAATTGGAGGCCCGTGGGCAACTGTCTTTATTTTCTGGGAGCCACCAGCAGCATGGGCCAAAGGGCAGTAGGGGAGAAATCATCAGACTCAATACAGCACACAGTATTCTTGCCCATGCCATTTGGATAGTACATGTGCTCAGAGGAAATTGTAATCTTGGGGCTGTTGGTATATGGGGCGGGGGGGCTTGATGGCTGGCTGGTGTGGGGGTAATAAGCTTGCTCTGGTTTGCCAGGGACTGTTTTGGTATTAGCACCAAGACCCTAATCCTGGGGCCTCTGCAGCCTGCACACTGGGATGGCTGGCCGTTTCCTAGCTGTGCAAGGCATGGGGAGTCTGCGCCGCAGTTAAGGAGGGTGGTGTAGATACTGCCCACCATGGACAAGGAACCCACCCTTGGCAACTGCCCTCACACAAGAAAAAGGCTTTCTCAAAACAAGGATGGAAATTAGAGAATTGAAACTTTGCTGTTTTGATGTTCCAAAAATTTCCAAAGGTCTTGGTCAGTAAAGCAGCAACCAATTTTCAGTTCAAAGGCATGAAACTGGAAGACTAGAACATACAGATATATTTCTGATATTTCTGACAAAGAACTTCATTACCAATTTTTTTTTCCACAAATCAGTTTCCAAAGATTAAACTCTGATGTAGATTGTTTCTAAATTTTTCCCTATCACACGTTTTTTACATTTCTCCCTGTTTTAAAAATTATATGCTGAGTATTTCTACCTGCTGGAAAATTTCCCCCTACATGAGGCCTACTTATTTGTTAATATATTTGCTACTTCCTCTGAAATATTATAACTCTTTTGTTTGCCTCATTCTGATAACTTCATATTAGTCATTTTGTTACAAATTAAAATCAAGAAGAGAAAAGACATCATCTCTCTGCACCACGCAAGTGGAGACAGTCCTAATCAGTACCGATGCAGGTGTCTGGAATTAGGGAGCCCACGGCTCAAGGGGAGAGTTCCCTGCTACACGTTCATGTGTATGAATCATGAATTCATACACAGAATTCATAATTCATACTAGAGCAGCAAGGAGATTAGAATCTTCTGTTCTAAGGACACTGAAGGGAACTGACTTGCACAAGGTCACCCAGCAATCAGTGGTTAGAGAACTAACCTGCCCCCTCTTGGGAATGAGCCCTATGAGTTTAGAGACTCCTGACCCAGGGCAAACCAATCTGTGCTGGACAAAGACGACAGAGTGCTGAGAAGGGTGGAGTCTGAAGTTGGGCTGATTAGGAAGTAGGCTGGTCTGACGTTGACTCCCATAGGGAGGGCTGCCATAGCTGGCACCATCTCTTACCCATTCCAGAGGGCAGGGTAACCTCCCATGGGAAGAGCTGGGTCTCTCCACACTCCAGCTAGTGCAACAAACAGACCAACCACGGTATCAGCAACAGCCTCTCCCAGAAGAGCATGAAAGGTTGCTGAGTAGCATCAGTCTGCAGGGGCATTCTCTGCAGGTCCACGGTGCTTCTGCACACACTTAAGTTGATCAGTTGCCATCTCTCACCACGTTCCTCATCACCTCCACCTGGGGCTTCCCGGGTTCTATTCAGTGACCCAGCCTCACCGTGGCAGCAGAAAGCCAGAAGCGTAGCCACACCACACAGTGATGTGTGTAAGAACAGGTGGCCAGAGGACAGAGCAAGGTGGAATGTCTGTCCAAAATGCATGAGAACAGTCTGCAACAAGAAGGGCCGGGGGCATAAAGTGATCATGGTTGCAGCAGTAGGTCTCCACTTAAGCCATACACACACGTGCACACAATTTATTGTATGATTCCTTAGCATCCTGAAGTTCTTTACTTTCAAAGTAATCTTTTTACTGAAGCATACTAGCTTTCCAGCTAGTCCGAAATTGTGAGGTTTTACTGAAATACTTGAGCATGTGAAGTCAGTTCAGGAGGAAAATGGCTTCGCTGGCACCTTTGAGGTCCAATGAGTGAATGCAAGCCATGTGCCTATGAAGAGGCTGTTTCTTTCCTCTCTCAGAAGGGGACAAGTAGCCAGTCTGTGGTGACATCTGCTGTCTGGATGCACAGCATTTGAATGCCTGAAAAAGATGCTTTGGGTGCAGGGGTGGAAGGACATGGTTGTGCCTTAGTTTTCTTATCTTAGTCATTCCCATTGACCTTAGAAAAAGAGTGAGAAACTTTACTGAAAGATAAGAAGCAGAGACACAATTGTACATTGTTGGGGATTTCATGACCTAAATCCTGTAATGGGTAGAATTTTCACAATGCAAAGCAATTACATCTCAAGTTCTGATCCTTTTCTGTCCCAAGTTTAGTCTCAAAAAAGCAAAATGCCATTGCTTTTTATTTCTCTGGGTGCTTATTTTTGATGCCTGAATGTACACCATGGAAGAACATCCCTCCAGAACTTCAGTCTGGACAGTCTGCACAGTCATAGACTTGTGCTGGGGCCAGCCAGAGTATTTCTCAAAATCTCTTAAGTATCTGAATCATAAACAGAACTAAATAGGATTTTGGCAATCATCTTGTCCAAGCCCCTCTTTACATAGAGAAGGAAACTGAAGGCCAGAGTAGTTAAGTGCCCAAGTGCCCAAAGTCAATAGAAAGCTAGAAAGCGGTTTTTTTTTGTTTTTTTGTTTTTTTGTTTTTTTGCGTCAGGACCTGTGTGATCTGTAGTAACTGTTCTTTTGACCAATTAAAATCCTATGGCTGGCATTGTTTTACAAGAAACAGCCCCACCAGGCCCAGTCAGCAATAAGTCTCCGAGCTGTCTCAGCCTGCAGTTGCTTTATATAAACTATCCCTTTTATGGGAGTTGAAGCACAGTATGAAAGGGTTTTTGTCTCATGTTGACCTTGTTTAGTCACATTAACGAACACATCAGTTCCAGGCCCCATTCCATTCTCCGAACATCTTCTGACACGCTGACAGTGCTGAGCAGAGCAAGGTTGGGCTCACTCCTCCGGCAGAACCTCGGCGCTCAGCAGCCCTCGTTCCAGGGGACAGCTGCTCCTCCTGGGCCGGGCTCTGCTCCTCACAGCCCCCTGCACTGCCCAGTGGAACTAGGGACGCCGCTGGAGTCCAACCCCAGTGTCTATTTTCCAGAAAACGGGCAATGCTGTGAGAGCCATTGGAAGACTGTCCTCTATGGCAATGATCTCAGGGCTCAGTGGCAGGAAGTCCTCAACAGGGTCACCAACCAGCCCGCTCAATGCAGAAAAACTAGAATCTGAAGGTAAGGAGGGTTTTCTCCAACGGTTGGTGAGAAAGAAAGGGTTAGGGGACAGAGGGGCATTTGGAGGTTGTAGTGTTGTTTTGTTTTTTTAATACACCCTACAAGGATAAATTTGGAAGTACTTTTGGGCTGTCCTGACAACAATTACTAAGTCTAGTAATTATTCTTTATTTGTTTTACCGTAGGCTCAACTACTTTCATAGGGACAATTATTTGTCTAATAGAACTAGACAACCTCAGCTACTCTTTTCCCTATATTTTGTATAAGAATTAACAAAGACTTTATTAGAAGCTTCCTTTTTTCTTATTACAAAAGTGATACTTGTATAGTGATAGGCAAAAATAAAATAAAAATCACATATAGTTGTATAACGTTTTTTAATATCCTTCTATTTTCTACTAAATTTGTGTTTTTGTTTTAAACAAAAATTAACTCATATAGTCCATATTCTTTTGGCATTGTTCATGCTGCTAAATCATGTCGTTTGACTGGCAGGGCCCCTCCTGGAGACCCAGGGTTAGTTACTCCCCCACCATCTTTGAGATACTGCCCCATCCACTCCTCAGTGAAGGCCTCGGCCTCTTCCTGCTTCAGGTGCATGCAGGGCCTGGCCGTTTTCTTCTTGAGGTGTCTCATTTGGCCAGAGACCCCCCTCCATCCTTCATGGCCTGGTGCTTTTTGTATCTACAGGTGAGAAGCTGAGTCTAGATCCCTTTGGTGCACAAAGGCAGAGTCATTGGCAAGGCCAGTAGCTGGCAGCTCTGGAGCTTTCTTTTAGCTGGGGACAAAGTCTACAGCACATGGGCCTGGTCCCTCCTGAGCCACCCCTGCCACTTCCCAGATGACCCAGAAATATCCTGAAGGGGAAGGAGAGGATATAGGAGCCCCTCCAAGTTACGGCTTTCCCCTGGACCAATCCCACATCCTGGTCTACAGTCACACCACAGGAAGGCAGTATGAGTGTGGAGAACAGAACTACTGGCAAGTTGAAGATGCCTATAGGACCTGGCTCCTCCCTTCTAAGGAGTATGTGAAGGACCTGCTGCAGGAGGAGGGCAAAGGGGTACCGAGATCAGGAAGGCTGGTGAAGTTCTGTCCTCCTCAGATATCCTTAACTAAATCCTGAAACAGCATGAGGTGCAGCCAGAAATCCTTTTTAACGATGACTTCCCTTTTCAATGTGTCAGCATAAGGGAAGAGGGGAGGCTGAACATTTCCTCAGTTTGGGCACCATTCTGTCTTCTGCCAAAAACCATCTGGCAGCAGGCCAACCTGTCCCCAGGAGAAAGGCATGCTTATGATTCAGTTCTCTAAGTTGCATTATTTGCTAAATTACAGTAACTTTTTTAAAAAAAAAGTTAGCTCTTTTAAATTAGAGGAGAGGAGAGAACAAGGAAGGAAGAAATGACCTGGTCTTCTTCCCTGTCTCCTAGAAGATGTGTCCCAAGCTTTCCTTGAGGCTGTCGCTGAGGAAAAGCCCCATGTAAAACCCTATTTCTCTAAGACCATTCGTGATTTAGAAGTTGTGGAGGGAAGTGCTGCTAGATTTGACTGCAAGATTGAAGGTAAGTCGTAGTGGTGCTTCTGTTCACCACACACAGGGTGTGGCTGGATGGCAGGGCCCCCACATGCGCCCTGTCAGTTCTGTGCAGCCTGGAGCAGCCAGGCCTGAGGGAAACTGGGTAAGGGGGCGATGATCATAAAGGGCCACTCCCTCCACGCCCACCTCCTGGAGTTATGCCCTTCAGGGACTCACCCAGGGCACATTTGGATATTTCACCTACTTACACCAGCCACTGGACCTAAGTTTAAAAATGGTTTATCAAAAATGGTTTATCCATGGACTGTGGAACATGCTTACTGAAATGAGCTTGGCAAGCCACTGAGAAGCATGTGAAGTACTGCCCACGAAAGGCTCTCAAAGGAAGGCTGGCACAAATGGCACAGGATGTGGTGTCAGCTCTGCTGTCACCTGCAGGCTGTGACCTTTGGTGGGGAGTGATTTCATGCTCCTGAGTTCAAGCTCCCTGCCTGTAAGAGATATCTAACCCACAAGCTGCTCGGAGGATTCTGTGAGGCAACATACATAACACTTTTCAAAAGGGGAAACCTGAAGTTTTTTAAAGATGTTATGGAGTAAAGGGAAAAGTTGTGGGACTGGCAAGTGCAGAGAGAGAACATGCAATGTGACTCAAACTGAAGCCAGGTGGGATCCAGGCACCTGGGACAAAGCACTCAGTTAGTGCCATCATCCCCGTGCTGCTTCTCCGCTTGGCGGGAATAATGTGGACACAGGCTGGCGAGTGGTCAGAGCTCAGGCGACCTTAAAGGGATCTTGCCATGGCACCTGAGAAATGAGCAAAATTGATGACACAAGGCATTTCAGTTTCCACAGATTGCAACATTCTAGAAAGATAAAGGGCAAGATGAGACAGGCCACTTTGCTTCAAGTCTGTGACTTTCACATGCCAACTAGGGTGGAGGGTTACATCCCATTTTGGTCTGACCAAATAAAGCACAGAATTTTGTTAAGCAACTTTTCCAAGGCCACATAGCACAGTCCAGCAGTCAGAACAGACCGTGCCTCCCACTTTGTGGGACTGTCCAGCTATGTGACTCTCTACAATGCCTTTTGGGTGAAATAACCCAAAGTTAGGAATGAAAAAGCAACTTTTCTCCTGCATCTTTATATTATCAAAGTGCCTTGTAAATACTTTGCCTACCATAATCTTTTTCTTTTTTTCATTCAATTAAAAAAAAAAGTGGACGTACTACCTTTGATGATGTGAAAGTTCTCAGATTGGGAATTCTGCCGAAAGCTCTGGGGCCACTGGTTGTAACCCTCACCATCACCATTGCCTTTGGGTCTTCTGAAGTTCTCTCCTCTTTTCTTTTTAAATTTTTTTAATAACACAGTGCTTATCATCTTTGTACTTAATTTTCTCTTTGGAATTATATCCTTGGTATTTGTGTAACTTTTCACTGGAGCTCTGATGAGAAATTAAAGTTTATGGAGGCTGTTTTGATAAAAACAAAATGCTACTTGAAAACAATGTTAGAATTCTTAATTTCTTATGTATAATTTTTATCCTGGTTGGGGCTATAATTTTTTTTCCTATAAAAATACTTCTCCAAAATTTAAGAGCAAGTCACTTGGAATATACTATATATCTTCAAAAGTATGTGTGTATATATATGTATACAATATTGGTGACACGTGTATATATATGTATACATACACTTTTAAAAATATATGTGTATTTATATATGTGTGTTTTATATTTTTTTAATGCTGAACTTTGCAGAAACATAACTGATGAATAAAGTGAGGCTTATCAATGCACTCCATTTCCAGTTATCTACAAACCTGCTTTGATCAGACTAAGACATTGCCTTCTTTTTCTTAGCAATATTATCAGCTCCTCTAACTTATGTTTTATATAGTTGTTATCAGCTTTATTGAGTTATAATTTATATACCATAAAATTCACCCATTTTAATTGTACAATTCAATTATTTGTAGTAAATTTACAGAGTCATGCAACCACGACCACAGTGCACTTTTCAAACATTTCCATCACCCCAAAAAAGATCCCCTGTTCACATTTGTTTTGACTCATTTTTAATTTAAATTTATTTAAGTTAAACTTTATTTATTTATTTTTTTTTGAGACAGGGTCTCACTCTGTCACCCAGGCTAGAGTACAGTGGTGTGATTGATCATAGCTCACTGCAGCCTCAAACTCCTGGGCTCAAGTGATCCTCCTGTCTCAGCCTCCTGAGTAGCTGGGACTACAGGTGTGCACCACCATGCCTGGCTAATTTTTCTATTTTTTATAGAGATGGGGTCTTGCTCTTGCTCAGGCTGGTCTTGAACTCCTGACCTCAAGCGATCCTCCTGCCTCAGCCTTCCAGAGAGCTAGGATTACAGGCGTGAGCCACCTCGCCCAGCCTAAGTTAAACTTTTATACAAGATAAAAATATGTATTTTCATCCAAGAGGATATCTAGCTGTAGGTGTGTAGTTGGACTCGGGGCAGTATTTCAAGTAGTACTCTGTATCTGTCTAAAGGTGGGATGTCCAGCATGGGTGGAAAATGGAACAACTTTAAAATATTCTATTTGGGGTTTCAGATATTAGTGTTTACAATACATGCCCATATTCTAATGTACACATCAAAACAGATGCTAAAAACCAACGTCATAATTTTTTTCCTTGACCCCCTTAATCAATTGAGGTAGCTTAGGAGTTGCTTGCATAAGTTGATAGGAAATTTTGAACAAAAATTTCTGAAACTTGTGTTCTCTCCCTGTGATGCAGGATACCCAGACCCTGAGGTCGTCTGGTTCAAAGATGACCAGTCAATCAGGGAGTCCCGCCACTTCCAGATAGACTACGATGAGGATGGGAACTGCTCTTTAATTATTAGCGATGTTTGTGGGGATGATGATGCCAAGTACACCTGCAAGGCTGTCAACAGTCTTGGAGAAGCCACCTGTACAGCAGAGCTCATTGTGGAAACCATGGAAGAAGGAGAAGGGGAAGGGGAAGAGGAAGAAGAGGAAGAGTGAACAAAGCCAGAGAGAAGCAGTTTCTAAGTCATATTAAAAGGACTATTTCTCTAAACTCAAAAAACTCAAGGTAGTAAAAGCACCTAGTGTGATAGATTATCTAGTTAGGTCATTTGGGGGTTGACTCTTCAGCAACAGTAGTTCTTGATGGGCATTAATTTGAATTAGCTGGCACCTTAAGAAACTTACTGCAGCTAGATTTCATTTAAGGGAAATCACCAGTAACTTTCTTGACCAACTTACTTTAGAAAGAAAGTAACCAAAAGAAAAATTTATCTGGGCAAAGTCATATATTCCCCAACTGAATGCACTAATGAAAAATAAGGTCAAAACAAGGGCTCTGGCCCTGCGGCCACAGCTCAGCCCGAGAGTCCCAGGATGGAAAGCCTCTCTGTCTCTCTCCCAGCTTCTTACTCCAGAAAACTGGGTCTTGTCCAGTTTTGCTGCACTTCATTCTGAAAGCAGTTGAGCCATTCTAATTTATGAGGCACACTTTATTCCAAAGTACACTGCAGACGTTTGAACTTTCCATTTATCTCCCCCATTCTACCAGCCAGTTTTTCTGAATCTGAACTTGTCATGACTTTAAGCACTAAGGACATTACACTTCTTAGATTCTGAAGACAGGTCCCCTGCTCATGAATGACTCGGGCTTCCTTAGGAAAAGAAAGTCTCCTTTCTTCTAAAATCAGTGGGAAATCTAAACTTATCCCCTCTTTGCAAATGTCTAGCAGCTCCAGATATTTGGTTAAGAACCCATGAAAACAAAATCCTTGCTAATGTTGCTTTTCTTCTTAAACCAGGATTCATATTTGTGTTGTTATAGAATATCAGCTCTGCATGTGTGGTAAAGATCTTTGTGTTTGAATGTAGGAAAAACCAGTTTGCTGAAAAGTTAGTCTTAATTATTTACTGGCAACTATAAAACAGATTTCAACTGAAAAGCTGTAGAACTCCACATACTTTGGAATCTCTTTGAAGATAGTCTGAGTTTCATACATCTTCATTCCCAACCCTCTACAAAGAACTTGACCTACCTTATGGGTTCCATGATATTTTTCTTCCTGAATGTGCATCAATCAAGCCTTGCCCCCAACCTTGAGATATATTCTTAGACCTGATAAATGCACTCAGACTTGCATCTTTAGGGATTTTTAACTTTCTTTCACTACATTGGCACTTAAATTTTTTCTTCATAAAACTTTTTGAAGGTCATAAACAAAGACCATAATTGATATACCTAATACATTTCCTCTGTGTGTGTGTGTGTGTGTAACATTCCAAATACTTTTTTTCTTTTCCACTGTTTGTAAAGTGAAGCAATTTAATATTTCAAGGGACTTTTTAATAGTTCCTTAAGAACCAATTTTAAATTACTTCAGTGCAGTCCTACACAGTATCAGCATTAGAATTTTTATTAGTCTTATGTTATCTTCCGTTCTATTTTTATCTGCTTTTTGCTGCTAGTTTCAAATTGCCAGTATTTTCCTTTTTGCTTTTTAAACAGTTACAATATTTTTCATAATAGCCACAGTATTGCCACAGTTTATTATAATAAAGGGTTTTTATTTGATTTAGAGTAGTCAGAGCTTTTTTTCCATCACTTTAAATTGTGTTTAGACTATAATCCTTGTGTGTGTGTGTGTGTGTGTATTTTGTGTGTGTGTGTGGTATATATGTGTGTTTATAGGCTAAGGCCTTCTTGAAATCGTGTTAATGTTCTCTCAGTTTATTGTGCCATCAGAATGGTAAATGAGAACACTACAACTGTAGTTAGCTCACAATTTTTAAATAAAGGATACCACAGTGCATGCTGTTTGTTCAGTCTTTGCAGACTTCTTTCTTTCCATGCCACCAGTTGTACAGTACACAGATACATCTTGGAAACACATAAAAGACAAACACTGTGCTCCATAAATGTGAAGAATTGGCTTATATGGTTATGTTTAACTAAGGAACAGAATGACTTAGGTAGTTCTTATTTATACAGGTAGCCTAATTTACACATTTAGTCCAAAAATTTTCTTAAGTATCAGTTTGGTACCATAACATTCTATTATAGAAGGATATCTTCTGTAGTATCAGGTCCTCATAATACTAAAATCTACATGACATTTTTGAGACTATTTTTATTCCTTGCTAGTGAAAAATGTACGATATATATTCTGCACCAGAAAAAATAACAAATATACTTTCTTCCATTCATTTTCATTGCAAACATATTAAAAAAAAATCCATTGACTATTCTTTACATTGCAAATCTCATTAAGAGATATTTCTTATGTGTAACTAACAAGACATGCTGACTGCTGTCAGCTCTATGTTTATATAAAGACTGTCTTTGTCTTTTTATCAAAATGTTTGAAATTTGCTTTTTGCTTCACATCTTACCTGCTTTTGAAAAATCTGTGCTAATGAGTATCAAGGAGGTAATGGATAATCGAATTCTGAAGAAACTCAGTTCTCCACTTTTTAAGAAAACACAAGCAGTACTACTTTCTTTATCCCTTGGGACCCCTTCTCTGTATTTTGAAGGAGGGGGGGCCTAACGTTTGCAACAGTCGTTACGGAGACTCTCTGCCCCCTGGCTGCCTGGTGAGGTGGGGCTGTGTGAGCAGTGAGCTGTGAGCAGAAGCGCTGGGTGCCCCTCAGGACCAGAGTGCTCAGGCGCTGGTGCGAGCCCCTCTGTAATGACTGTCAGCACGCGGAGACGCTGGCTGCCCTAGCCATCTGGGCCCCCAGCCAGCTCAAAACGAACACGTAACACAAGCAAGAAATAAGCCGTTGTTCTTATAACCACCAAGATTCTAGGGTTCTTTGTGGCTGCAACATAACCCAGACTATCCTGATACAGGGTCATCACCACATTCTAGATCTGTGCTGACTCTCATCGTAGCCACTAGTCACAAGTGGCTATTTAAATTTAAATTAATTAAAATTTTAAAAAATTAGTTCCTCGGTGTGAGTCACATTTCAAATGCTCAATAGTCACATGTGACTAGTAGCTACTATATTGGACAGCACAGAGTAGAATGTCTATAAAGTTCTATCAGCACTGTTTCTAGATGGACTAGGAGGAAAAAAATTCCAAATTTTACCTTAACTGTGCACATCACTTCTCAAATTATTGTGAAATTAAAACATAAAAGCTTGTGTGGAAGTCTGGAGAGTATGATCTATACTATAGTTCCATCAATTGCATTGGATCATATAGATTCAATACTCAGGTATTCATCATTATTTATATTCATATTTGATTTTTTACTTTTTAAGACATTTTAAAAGTATCAGTTCTGTGCTTCTCACCTCAAAATCTAAATAGTCCTGCAATTCATAAGCAACTATCAGATTCCTTGTGATATGAGACAACCAACAAGGCCAAAATCTCCAATGTCTCTCAAACTTAGAGACACTTAAGACAGGGGACCCAATGGGGACACAAGGTGGATGCAGAGGAGACAGGGTTCCTGAGGCAGGATTTCCTCAACAGTGAAACAAAAGGAAGGGGGAGGAGCCACCCTGACAGCTACAATCATTTTAACCTCAGCTGGTTTTGATCATAACTCCCTTCCCATTGGAATTTAAAGCACTCAGGATCACACTTGTAATCCCAGCACTTTGGGAGGCCTAGACAGGAGAATCACTTGAGCCCAGGAGTTTTAGACCAGCCTGGGCGACATGGCAAGACCCTGTCTCTACAAAAAATTTTAAAACTTGGCCGGGTGTTGTGGTGCACACCTATAGTCTCAGCTACTTGGGAGGCTGAGGCAGGAGGATCACTTGAGCCTGGGAGTGATCATGCCACTGCACTCCAGCCTGGGCGACAGAGCAAGATCCTGTCTCTAAATAAATGATGAAACGCCCAACAGGTCTATAGTGCTTGGGAACAACATTAAGTTTCTAATTGCTGGTTGTTTGAAATTTTAGCCCATAGGCCTTACCCATGTTCCCAATTCTCGCACAACTGCAGGAACAGCTTCATGTCAGAGACTACAGCCCCAACAGTCTCTGTTTGAGGCCTGTGATAAATTTTCACACGACATTATTTGACTCTCTTGGACTAGATTTCTTTCAGCTGAAGATAACTAAGGAAGAAGGGTACTGCAAATTAACCTAAGTCAATTTGGTCATTCATACTTATTAATGTCTTTAAGGCAGACATCAGCAGCCTCCAATAGTTAAGAGATAGATTGAGCTACAGGGCTTCTCCACAACTTTGGTCCAGGTGATCTGTTACAGTGAAAGACAGTCTCAGGCCCAAATCAACAAACATTTATTAGCAAGCAGTCGTATGACCAATTCTGCACGCTCCATGATGTCCCAGGTCTGTCTCTCTAGAAAGTACCTTACATGTTCACCAAAGGCAAATGCTACAGTATACTTGGGTAGGATCTGGCTAACCTGGTTAATCAGCCAAGTGCAGTCAGTTCCACTTGGAACTATCCTTGGAACTAACATGTCTGACTTAACCACAATTTTCATTCCCTCTGTAAAATAAATTACTACCTTTTACCTCTACCTTTTACTGTAGCTGGGTAGTTTGTGCCTCGGTTTCCTGTCTATAAAATTAGCGTAATAATAGTTCCTCATTCATAGATTGATGTAAAGATTAAATGAACTCATGCACAGCACCTGACTCTTTTGGTAAGCCCCTATTCTGGCACTCAGAGATGCCAAGATGTGTCAGAAATAGTCTCTACCCTCAAGGAACTGATTAAACTTCTACAGAAAAAAATATGTGAAAAAGTTATATACAATCAGCTGTCTGTGTCCATGAGTTCTGAATCCATGGATTTAAATAACTGCAGGTCAAAAATATTTGAGGAAAAAAATTCCACGAAGTTCCAAAAGGCAAAACTTGAATTTGCAGTGCACCTAGTACTATGTTGAATCCATTTGAAAGAAGTGATATGTAGGCGTTCAGCATTATAAGTAATCTAGAGATGATTTAAAGTATCATCTTTAAAGGAGGATGTGTGTAGGTTATGTGCAAATACTATGCCATTTTATATAAGGAAACGTTTTAACTCCCAGTCCCTAAATACCCGCTTCCTCATAGTCAAAGGATGAAAGCTCATCTGACCTTATGAGTCTTATTTTCCAATCAAGAGGAAATTTCTAATCACACTTAACCTTTATCCCAAAAAGATCCCTAAGTTTTAATTGATATTTGCAAAAGCTGGTCCACATTGACTTGTTTCTGACTGCATATTAACCACAGAACAAATAGGGTTCTGCTAGGTAGTCCTGGGAAAAAACTGAGTAACTATCTTTTTCAAATTATTTAGAAAGCTCAAAATTGAGGCTCCTATTTTCAGAAGAACCAGGAGATCAAGGGTTTAGGAAGTAGAAAGCTACCATAGTAGAGAAAAGGCCAAACATGAATGACTGAAGATAAGCAGTAATTCTGTACTCCTCAGAACTCTCATTAAACTGATAGTAAAATGATAATTTTTTTAAGAGACAGTGTCACACTCTGTCACCCAGGCTGGGGTGCAGTGGTGTGATCATAGTTCACGACAACCTTGAACTCCTGGGCTTAAGTGATCCTACCACTTCAGGCCCCCAAGTAGCTGGGACTACAGGCACACACCACCACATCCTACTAAATTTTTTAATTTTTTGTAGAGACAAGGTCTCACTATGTTGCCCAGGCTGGTCTCAAACTCCTGGGCTCAAGTGATCCTCCCGTCTAGGCTTCCCAAAGTGCTGGGAATATAGGCATGAGCCACCACACCCAGCCAATAATTTTTTTAAAACATCTATGAACACTTCAAATATGAACACAAATATGGGAGATGACAAATGGAAAATATCAGAATTTCAGAAGATGGAAAGCAAAGAGTGGGTAACTTGCTTAGAGCAGAGAAGCTGAAACTAACTTCCTGCAGAGGAGGAAGGCGATAGGAGGGCCAGTTGGTTTGCCCTGAAGGATTCCCAGGTACCTATGAAAGGGAGCCTCAAGGGAACGTAAGGTATCAGCTCATAGAGGCAAATCAAGATCTTGAATGTCAAAGCAGGTCAAAAGTCCAACTAGGAGTTCAAGGCAGAGGCGGGGATTACTAGGAATTAGGACAGACAAGGGTCCGGAATCCAGGAGGTCAGTCTGAACACATCAATACTGCCCATGTCCAAGTGCAGAAAAGAGCCTGATCCTAGGAAGACATTTGCTTGCTCAAGGCATTTTTAAAGACAGATCAGTTTCTTAAAGTTAAATTGGTTGTCCAAGAAGAACATCATTTAGACTTTCAATAATGCACCCTCCTAATGAATGTCTTATATTCATTTATTTAAAGTAAAATCTCAGTTAGCTAATCTTCATCTAATCCAACTTGCCCAATTTACCACAATTTTCATTCCCTCTGTAAAATAAATTAACTTATGCCCACATACTTCTATTCCCACTGAGTTGTGTATTTACCAAGAGCCAACACATTTGTTCTTAAACTTATTTATGCCGGTTGTACTTGTCATTGTAATTACATAATTTAATTATTACATAATGCATCAAACATTGAGTGCTAAAGAGAAGAGTAGTTGTCTCTATGGAAGCTAAACTGAGAGTAGGTCGTGTGTGGCAGATTGGACACCTGCATTACCTCCTGTCTCTCCCAAAACCTTACTAAAATGAAAGTAAAAGAACAAAAGGTATAAGCCAACAAGGGCAAAGGATGAGAGAGGAGATACACCAGCCTTGGGCTGTCAAAAAAATTTGGGAATACACTAACTGGTAATTAAGTTTACGTTTCTGCAAGTATCTTCAGGGGAGAAAGCCTCAGAAAGCAAGGTGATTCCTACCACAGAATTAGGGGAACTAGGTGTCCCCCCATCTCCTCCTCTCGCCCATATGGCCAGCCAACAGTCCCGCCTCCCAATCCTGGCAGGAAAGGAGGCCTTTTAAAACAGACTGGAGAGGCCGAGGAGTAGTGGACAACAGGCGTGACGGAGGGTGGGGATCAGGGGAAAGCCTGCATACCAAGCCTTGAAAGTCCAGCCCTCTCCCACTGCTTGGCTGCCAGAATTCGGACTGCCAGGCAAGACCAGCTACAGAATTTGCAGGGCCCAGTGAAAAATGAAACTGTGGGGCCCCTTGTTAAAAAAATTATGAATTTCAAGACGGCAACAGCAGAGCATTAAACCAAGTGTGAGGTCCTCTAAGTGCGGGGCCCTGATGCGTGCTCATGAAGCTGGCCTGGCTGCATGTTATTCCTGCATAGACAAGAGACTGGAGGATTCTTCTTGGAAGACTGGACAGTCCAGAGAAATAACCCACATACACTGTCATGTGCGAATTTCTCAATAAAACGATCCGATTCTCATCAAGCTGTCAATGTGGGTATTTTATGCTTTTGAGGGCAATTTTTGTGCACAAAAAAATTATTCAGAGACCATTCTGGTTTTTTAATTAATATTTTACCTATTGCAAATTTTCAATCTTAGTTTTTCTTTAAACTTTTAAGTCCAATTGCCAGATCTGATTTAGTAGATTTATAAATCTACCAAAATGCAATGCTTACCTTTAAGGGAGCTTTTAGCATCTAATTAATTAATTCCCTTAGACATTTAGAAACCATATTCATAAATGTAATAAACATATTTCACTTTCATTTTAAAGTTTTCAATTGGCTTATAACAAAACTTCCCAAGAAAAGCCCCTAGCAAATACCTTCTCAAATAAAATACATCTTATAAATAAATTAAATTTATAAATACAGTGGGACTTAATTTCTCTTAAATGGTCCAATACCGTTATAAATTTAGTAAGAGTTAAATTTTGAATCCCTAAATTAATTACACAACTTAGGTTTTACATTAAAATCACAGGCTAACCTGTTTCTGTAATAAGCCTAAATCTCTTAAACATTAGAAATATCTAAAATAAGAACTTTATTAATATTTAATACCATAGACTTGATTTACTTCATAACTTTATGAAATTCTAAATTTCATAAAGTTAAAGAAATTTGTTCATTTGCAGAAAATCACCTCCCCACCTAGGGGAACACTGCCTTCTCAGCTGGCTCAATTTCCTCTTTAACCAGAGATTCAGCTGAGCCTGAGACCTGGAGCTGTAAGACACCCTGGTAATATTTCCTGTTACTCTCACTGCCAAGCTAAGTTCCTTTCTGTAGTCACTACATTTTGGACTCTAAGTCCTACATGTTCCTTTATTCCTGGAAGTCTGCAATCCCAAATAAGATTGCAGTTAACTTCTTTCATCACTTCATTGGTTTTGTATTTCTTTAGTTCTCTTTAGGTATGTAATGTTTCCCATCTACCTCTAAAAATAATTATGGCCATTCCCTTGGATCCTTAGAATTCTTATGTAAGTCCACTGAAACTTTTTTGGAATTGGTAGAATCCCAAAATGTTTTCATATCCTTCTTTCTGATAGGACCAACATCCTATAGATGTTAAAATGACATCAACTGAATTCTGCATGTCATGGATTTGTCTGATGGTGCTAAGGTCATTCTCATGACTCTGAGCATTCTACAGCAAGGCCCACAGTCAACAGGCTCAACCTAGACACAGAGCTTCAGTTTTTAGTGCCTCCCTCTTAAATACAGGCTAACAACTAAATGCCATCAAATATTTGAGGAAAACTTCTAACGCAAAGGACAAAGAGGACAACAAACATTAAAAAGAATTTGGAAGAAATAGAGACCATGTAGGGAGGAGAAGAAAATAATAATTAATATCCTCAAAAAGATATAAGAAAATGTTACATCCAAAAACAACAACAGGACGCTATTTACAAAAAAACAAAAATTAGAAATTAAAGAAACATTCAAAGAATTAGGTTAGAAGACAAAGTTATAGAAATCTCCCAGAAAAAAGAACAAAAAAGCTGGGCTCAGTGGCTCATGCCTGTAATCTTAGTACTCTGGGAGGCTGAGGTGGGAGCATCGCTTGAGGTCAGGAGTTCGAGACCAGCCTGAGGAAAATCGAGATCCCGTCTCTACTAAAAATAGAAAAAATTAGCCAGGCATGGTGATGGGCACCTGTAATCCCAGCTACTTGGGAGGCTGAGGCAAGAGGATCACTTGAGCCCTGTAGTTTGAGGTTGCAGTGAGCTAGCCCGACGCCATGGCACTCTAGCCCAGCCCAGGCGACAGAGGGAGACTACGTCTCGGAAAAAAAAAAGAAAGAAAGAAAGAAAAAGACCATGAACAATAGGAGAGAAAAGTTATGAGGATCAGAAGAGGTTCCCTGTGCAAACAGGATACCAGAAGAGAACAGAGAACATGGAGCAGAAGTGGAAGTCAATATCCTACCTAGCAAAGTGTTCATTTTCTAGGTCAGTGGTTCTCAAAGTGTGGTTTGGGATTCTTGGGCCTCCCCAAGATTGTTTCAGAGGGAACATGAAGTCAACACTCTTTTAATAATAATACTTACTTGTTATGTGCCTTTTTCGCCCTCTTTCTCTCACAAATGTAGAGGGGAGTTTTCCAGAGGCTACCCGATGTGTGATGATGTCCTCATTCTGAGGGCTTAGATTTTCTTGTGATATAAAAGTTTCTTAGTTCTAATTTCTAATATGGTAAATATTAAATAGTTATGAGCCACACAAATAAAAGCACTTTAGGATCCTCAATAATTTTTAAGAGTTTGAGAACCACTATTTTAGGTGATGATTTAATCCTAAATACAGCTAGGCAGTACACACGTTCGTTTGAATCGCTTGAGGTCAGGAGTTCGAGACCAGCCTGAGCAAAAGTGAGACCCTGTCTCTACTAAAAATAGAAAAATTAACTGGACATGGTGGTGCGACTTTGTCTCAGGCAGCACCCAAAATGTAACTCATATTACTATTGTCTCCTCTTCCTTTTCTTTGAGCTTCCCGCCAAAAATTCCACTCAAAAACATCAAAGAATTGACCGACTTTGTAAGGGACATAGGTAAGGGAGTTTAATATCAATTGGTGTTTCACTTGAAAAACCTCCCCAGACTGTCTCTTTTCCTAAGTTTCCCCTCTTCTCTTTACTTTTCCCTCGTGCTGTCTCTAATATCTTTATTTTTCTCTCAGCCTTTTCCCTCCACCTTCTGTAGGGCAGTTTAAGTACATCTAAGATTTAGCTAAACTAGCAAAAAAGCAAAAAGCACAAAACAAAACAAAAAACCCACATCACTGATAACTACTCTGATATCAGTTACTGATATCTATTACAAGACAGAAAGACAAAGAGGTTTTCGGGGGGTTTTTGAGACAGAGTCACACCACTAGAGTGCAGTAGCATCATCATAGCTCACTGCAACCACAAACTCCTGGGCTCAAGGGATCCTCCTGCCTCAGCCTCCCAAGTAGCTGGAACTGCAGGCACGTGCCACCATGCCCAGCTAATTTTTTTATTGTTTGTGGAGACAGAGGGCTTGCTATGTTGCTCAGGCTGCTCTCTAACTCCTGGCCTCAAGCGATCATCCTGCCTCGGCTTGCCAAAGTGCTAGGATTACAGGCATGAGCCACCACTCCCAGACTATAGTTTTTGATATAGTTAAAGAAAAAAAAAATTTTTTTTTTGAGACAGGATCACAGTCTTGTCGCCCAGGCTGGAGTGCAGTGGTACAATCATAGCTCACGGTAACCTCGAACTACTGAGCTCAAGCCATCCTCCTGCCTCACCCTCCTGAGTAGCTAGGACTACAGATGTGCATCATTAAGCCTGGCTAATTTTTAAAAATTTTTTAGTAGCAACAGGGTCAGTTACCCAGGCCGGTCTCAAACTCCTGGCCTCAAATATTCCTCCCACCTTGGCTACCTAAAGTGCAGGGATTACATGCGTGAGCCACAATGCCCAGCCTAATTTAAAAAAAAAATTTTTTTTTAGAGACAAGGTCTCACTCTGTCTCTTAGGCTGGAGTTCAGTGGCACAAGCATAGGTCACTGTAGCATCAGACTCTTGGGTTCAAGCAATCCTTCTGCCTCAGCATTCCAAGTTGCTAGAACTATAGACTCAAGCCACTGCACCAAGCTAAAGAAAAAATTTTAATCACAAAAAACACTACATTCATTGGAGAAAAAGCAAAACACGTATAAACAGAAATAACATTTTAAAACAACTGATGCTCTTACCTAACGAAAGATAAACATTAATACATTGGTATACCCCCTTCCAGATTTTTCCCCAGATATATACCTATACCTAATTGTTATAAAAGTGAGATCTTAATACATGTCATGTATAATCTACTTTTTCTTATTTAATATATTCTAAACAATTTCCATGTCAAATACATCTCTGCAATATTATTTACCCAAATTTTTTACGTAAAACTTCTTCAAACCCAGAGAAAACTTGATAGAATAGTTTCATGAACACTGTTTTATCCTTCGCATAGAATTACTGTTGGAAGATGATTTACCTGACCATCTCACTTTTCTGCATGGTTCAGGTCCTCTGATCAAAGGCATTTACGACCAATTCAAAAGAATGTTTGTCGTTCCTCGGTGAGCAGGTATATGCAAACCTACCTCCAAAGGCTGGGAGAGCTGAGAGGCCCAAGAAAGAGGCAGACAAGTCCAGAAAGAAACATTTAATAGGGACTTATGAACAGAAGCCATGTTGAGTCGGAGGATTCCGGCACCTGCCCTCCAGAAAATATTCTTTATACAGCAAGCTTTTTTGGTAAAATATGTGCAGCTGGTCATGCCTCAGACTTTCTTGCAAATGTGACCATTGGAGAGAGGTTAGATAAACATGTTTATGAGGGGTTGTCTATGCTATAAGCATTGTTTCTTTTTTTGGATCCTAGTGGAGATCTAAAAGGCATTGATTCTTTATGAGGGGTGAGCTATGCTATGCTATGGGAACACCGTGGTACGCAGGAGTCAAACATGAGTTATCATGGCGGTTTCACTTCAAAATGGTGTCACTACTACCACACCAACAGGCTGTTTTCCTACATTTGTATAAGGAGACATCCCAGGATAGTATAGCCTCAACATGTTTCTCTCCCTGGAGATGGTCCAGGATAGTAAAGATAAAGAACTCTCCCCCCCTCCCGGAGAAGACTTGCTTACATCCAGAATAAAGATAAGGTTTCTCTCTCTCTGGAGAGGAGGATGGGCAGGTCGCCAGCAGTTATATATAAGATCAGAGTTTCCTAATTTCAGTTTTCCTCTCTTGTAACGCACCCCACCGCATGTGCAGGTACCATCTGGCTCTCACTCTGTCTCCCTGTGTGGACGCGGCTTGGGAACCAACACAAGATGTTGCTCTGGCTGCTGCTTTGCCTGGAATGATGAACTGTTTTTGTTTCTGACTCAGAAGCCTCATATTTTTTCTGTGTGTGTGTGTGTGTGTGTGTGTGTGTGTGTATTTTTATATATGGCAAGCTAACTTGATAGCTTGCAAACAGAGTAAAAATCTCAAACCGATCCTTTTGTAGCTCATAAGTGTGATGACTGGGTTTGCACGAGCCTGCGTGAGATGTGCCTCCCTTAAACCTTGTGTCGGCACGTTATCCGTCTGATGTGAAAAAAGAAAGAAAACAAAAACCAAAACAAACAAATCTCAGACTCTTCATAGTTTCTGACTTACCATTCACACCATTTTGCCACATTTGCTCTTTGCCTACAATTTCTCTTTTGTGCCTGTACTCTCTATTATATACACACACACTTTATTTTTGACGAATCATTTTAAAGAAAGTCTCTGCAAAACCATTTTTAATGGCTGAATATACTATTTTAAGCCTCTCTCATAATTTAACCAGTCTGTATTGCCAGACATTGAGATTGTTTCCAACAGTTTGGAAATATTTATATTATAAATAGCATTGTGATGAGCTTTTATAACTAAATCTTTTCGCACATGTTAAACTCTTTCTTTAAGATAAATTCCACTGGCTGGACGCAGTCGTGTGCGCCTGTGGCCCCAGCTACTTGACAGGCTGAGACAGGAAGATCGCTTGAGCCCAGGAATTTGAAGCCAGTCTGGGTGACATAGCAAAATCCCACCTCAAAAAAATAAAAATAAAAAAAAGTCCAAGAAGTGTGTAATTCTTGGATCAAAGGACATACATAATTTTAAGATTTTGGTATGTATTGCCAAGCCACCTTCCAGAAAGTGTATCAGTCTATACTTTCAGCAGTAAAGTTTAAGAATACCCCTGTACTTATACCCCTGCCAACAGTATTATTTTTATCTTTGACATTTTGAAGAAACAAGCAAAAAAAGAGGGCATCTAGCTCATTGTTTTAATCGGCATTTGTTCATTAATGTGATTGAATTCACTGGTGTGGTCGTTTAACCATCTGCAGGGAGATCCACGGCCTGAGGCTGGTCGTAGCCGTGTAGTCACCACGTACCAAGGCAGCTCCCCCGCAGCCTCTCACAGTCTCCCCTCTCCTCACATCTGCTCGGGCCTTAGTTTCCAGTTCAGATTCTCAAAAGAAGAATCCGACACAGCATTTTCATGTCAGCTTATATCACCAGCCAATCTAAGGGATAGCTAACTGGAAGTTTAGGGTGGTGGAATTTAGAGTCTGAATCCTATCACCCACCCACCCCCTTTCCTCCAGATCACTAGCCAAATGGGAATCCAAACGTCAGCGGTCTTCATGGTCAGATCAGGCACCCAAAGTTACAGCCTCGGAGGGCTTTCTGATGACGGCCAGTTAGGGGACAGCAGTGGAGTCACTCCCACCTTCCTGAACTGAAGAGAGCTGCCTGGCCTAGCAGGGCTGATCAGAATTCCACCCCCTGCACATTCCCAACCACAGGCAGAGAAACTAGAAAAGAGAGTGGTGGTGCACGGCAAGGCAGAAGGAAGAGAAAGCCTGGCTGCCTTTCAGTCCAGTGACTCTGCACACACTCTCTTCTCTCCAAGGAAAAACATGGCCCAATGAATTTCACAGATCGTAACTAATCATATTACTCTTTTCTCTTCCCTATGGACAGGCAGAGGCCAGGTATGTTTATTTCTAATATTCCCTGTGATAGGCACTTTTCATTTTTGGCCTCCTAGAATCTAAATACACTTCCTATTTGGAAAGAATTCCAATAAAGAAGCTCAAGCGTGGGTAAACAGCTCCTTTCCCAGTGCCCTTGTCTCTAGAATTTGGTTATGGGACCTTCCAATCAGACACTCATACCTAAGCCCTTGACTCTGGAGTAGCGCAGAGAAGCAAACGGCATTTAGAATCTTTCCAGGGGTGGAAGAGGAAGCTATAAGGGTAGTATCCAATGTCCAGTGGTGGCTGTGCCAATCCAAGAAGTTGTTGGATACTAACCAGATTCTTCCTGTGTATTGATTTGTTATCTATTTCTGGCTGCCTAATTTCCCATGGCTCCTGTTCATGTTCTAAACCTCATTGTTCAGCTTTTCCAATTTTGTGAGGTACCCAATGTCCTTTCAATACATTCCTTTTCTCTCTAACTAATCATTAGAGGAACTCCATTGTTTAGGAACCTGGAAATTTGATTAGTGCATACATCTTTTGTGCAGAAGTTGCCTTTTCTATGGGGACAAAAAAAGGAGAAGAGGGGTGCCTACCTCTCGTCCAGAAGTATCCACTACCCTGATTTTTGTGATAAATATTTCATGGCTTTACTTTATAGTCTTATCATCTATGTATGTAGTCAGGGGAACAAGGATCATATGGTACAAAATATAGCCCCTGCCCATCAACAGGGCTTCCCTTAAAAAGAGGTGCCTGTGACTCAAGCCACTAACATCTTTATTATATCCAGATTAACTACATGATGCCTTCCTAGATGGTCATCCTGATGCAGACCATCCTATTTCCTACCGTCAGGATTCCTCTTTACTTTTAATTTATTATATAACACATGTATGTTTAACATATAAAGTCCATCTAGCATATAAAGCATATGTAAATTAGGAGCATAAAAATGAAAAGACCACTTGTGAACCCAAACTTAACTTAAGAACATCACCAAGAATGGTGAAGCTGCCTGTGCACTTTTCCCGGATGTCACACCTCTGCCTCTCCTTGTGTTTATCATTCCTTTGTTTAAAATAATTTTATTATGAAATATAACTGACATAAACATAAATATGCATCTTAATGAATCATGACAAAGGGAAAGCCTACATAACCACTACCCATGCCAAGGAAGAAAACATTCCCATTACTCCCAGACACCACCCCTCTCCCAATTCCTGCTATTTTGCCCCCTCTTCCTACCAGAGGTATCCACTATCTTGACTTTTATAATAATCATTTCCTTTCTATATAGGCTTCCCACCTGTGTATGCACCCCTAAGCAATATATTAATGATTTCATTTGGCCTGATTTTGAACTTTGAGTGGATCGTGCGGTACATATTCTTCAGTGCCTTACTTCTTCCATTCAGTATTATGTTTATGAGATTCATCCACCTTGTTGAGTACAGCTGCAGCTTCTTTCATTTGCACTGCTGTTAATATCCCACTGTAAGAAGACACCATGATTTATTCACGCATTTTACTGTGGATACACGCTGTGTTGTGGGGCTGTGATGAACAATGCTG
This sequence comes from Daubentonia madagascariensis, assembly GCA_023783475.1. Classification (NCBI taxonomy): domain Eukaryota; kingdom Metazoa; phylum Chordata; class Mammalia; order Primates; family Daubentoniidae; genus Daubentonia; species Daubentonia madagascariensis. Next base: position 20,316,489 of record JAKFHU010001631.1, on the reverse strand, counting down.
CTTTGAATCTCCTGGTGAATGTATCCCACTGGGTCTTTAAGGGCATCTACCTGGCAGTAGAATAACAGTCACAGGATCTGTGTATCTTCAGCTTTACTGGAGAATGCCAAACTGTTTTCCGAAGTGAATGCACCAATTCACCACCAGTAGTCTGAGGAGTTTCTGCTGTACCACACCTTTACCAGCCATCGGTGTTATCAAACTGTTTAATTTTAGTCAATCTAGAGGACAGGTAATGGTATCTCACTGTGGTTATAATTTGCATTTCCCTGATTAATAATGAGGCTGAGTATATTTGCATATGCTTATTGGTCATTTGTATTTTTTTCTTTCATAAGGTCCCTGTTCAAATCTTCTGCCCACTTTTTCAATGTTGTCTCTTATCGATTTGAAGGAGTTTCCATATGCTCTAGAGGCTAATCCTTTATTAATTATATGTGTGGCAAATATCTTCTCCTACTCTGTACCTTGCTTTTTTTTTTTTGCTTGTTTCATGCTATCTTTTGATGAACAAAAGTTCTTTATTTTAATATGTTCAAATGTATCAATCTTTTCATTTATGGTTAGTAATTTTGATATCCAGTGTTAAAATTCTTTCTCTACCTTTGAGGTCATAAAGGTATTCTCCTATATTAATTTCTAAAAGCCTTAAATGTTCTCTTTCACATTTAAGTCTATCAGTGATTTCTGGGTATGATGTGAGATAGGGAACATTTTTTTCTCATGTGGATACCCAGCTGTCCCAGCAGCATTGACTAAAAAGCCCACCTTTTCCCTACTGTATCTCTCTCATGTACAAAGTGTCTATGTATGTGTGGGTCTGTTATGAGGCTCTCTATTCTGTTCCAGTGGTCTCTTTGCCATCTCCATACTGATACCACACTATTTTAATTACTATAATTTATAATAAATCTTGATATCATGTAAAGCAAGTTCTCCCAATGCCTTGACAATTTTTGGACTTTTATATTTCCATATAAAATTTAAACCTACTTGACAAGTTCCACAAAAGCAAAAACAAACAACAAAGACCACCGGATGAAATTTTGATTGAGACTGCATGCATCTATAAATTACTTTTGGGAGAATTGTCATCTTTACTATATTGAGTTTTTCCACCCATGAACTAAGCAACTGTCCATTTCTTTAGGTCTTTATTAATGTCATCCGATAAAATTTTATAATTCTCTACATAGAATTGGAACATTAACACAGAGGCCATGTAATTATGCATACACATTTAAAATTGTTATGTTTTCCTGGTGAATGGAACTTTTTACCATCATGAAAGGTTTTCTCTCTAGTAATGCTTTTTGACTGGTATCAATTTAGATATATTAGCTGTATTCGTTTCCAATTGCTGCTGTAATAAATTACCACAAGTTTTGTGCCTTAAAACAGCACAAACTTACTACCTTACAGTTCTGTAGGTCAGAAGTCTGACACAGGTCTCACTGGGCTAAAACAAAGGGAATAATCCATTTCTTTATCTTTTCTAGACTCTAGAGGGCCCCTTCCTCCATCTTCAAAGCCAGAAACATTGCACCTCTCTGCCTTTCTTCTATAGTCATGTGTCCCTCTGACTGACTCTCTAACTCTTTTTCTGCCTCCCTCTTTCACTTTTAAGCAGGCTTGTGATTACCTTTGGGCCTACCCAGATAATCCAGGACAATCTCCTGATCTCAAGGTCCTTGACTTAATCACATCTGCAAAATCCCTTTTGCCAAGGAAGATAACATATTCCCAAATCCTTGGAATTAGGATATGGACATCTCTTTGTGGCAGGGTGCATTATCTTGCCTTACCATACCAGCTTTCTTTTGGGTGATATTTTCATGGTATATCCTTCCTATCATTTTACTTTCAGAATTTCTGTATTTTTATGTTATAGAAGTGCCCTCCTCTAAGCAGCATATAGAGTTTTTTTTAATTTCTTGATACAATAATCTTTGCCATTTAACTGAAGTATTTAGTCCACTTACCTTTAATGCAACTACTGATACATTTGGGTTTAAATGTATCTTCTTATTTATGTGCTTTCAATTGGTCCCTCTGTTCTGGTTTTCTCTCTTTCTCTCTCTCCTTTCTTGCCTTTTTTGGATTTATTTTTATTTATTTATTTATTTTGAGACAGGGTCTCACTCTGTTGCCTGGGCTAGACTGCAGTGGCATCACCACAGCTCACTGTAACCTCAAACTCCTAGGCTCAAGTGATCCTCCTACCTTGGCCTCCCAAGTAGCTGGGACTACAGGTGTGTGCCACCACGCCCGGCTAGTTTTTCTATTTTTAGTAGAGACAAGGTCTCGCTATGTTGCTCAGGCTGCTCTCAAACTCCTCGCCTCAATCAATCCTCCCACCTCAGCCTTCCAAAGTACTAAGAATACAGGCATGAGCCACTGCACCAGCCTGGATTTACAATTTTTTTGGTCTATTTTTTAAAATTTCAGAATATTATGGGGTGGATTTATAATTTTTAAAATCAAATTAATTCTCCTCTCTCTACTTGTCTGGAAATTAAACATTTTGTGTAATTCTAATGGTTATATAGAAATTACAACATGAATCATTAACTCATCAAAGGCTAATATTATTTGGTATCTTTTTCATCTTCCTGAACAATACAAGAATCTTTCAAATCTGCCCAGTAATTTTTAATAGTCTCTTGTTCCTTGCTTATGTAGGTTTTGACAATAATACATAATGCCATGTATCTGCCATTGCAGAACATACATAATAGTTTCACTGCCCTAAAAATCTCCTATGTTCCACCTATTCATACTCTCAAGCCCACGGTAACCACTGATCTTTTTATGGTCTCTACAGTGTTACCTTTTCCAGAATGTCATATAGTTGGAATTACACAGTATATAGCCTTTCCAACTGGCTTCTTTCACTTAACAATATGCAGTTAAGGTCCTCCTTTCATGGCTTGATAGCTCTCTTCTTTTTATCACTGAGTAATATTTCATAGTCTGTATGAAACACAGTTTGTTTACCTAGTCACTTATTAAAGGACATCTTAGTTGCTTCCAAATTTTGACAGTTATGAATAAAGCTGACAATTATAAACATTCATATGCAGATTTTTGTGTGGACAAAAATATTTTTTTGACCTTTTATTTTTAAAATATTTCATATATGTTATTTTATATTCTCTGATAATTCCAATATATGAAGTTCCTGGGGATAAATCATTTTTTTTTTGTTTCTGCTGACTAACTCATGGTGGCTTATCTTATCTCCCTGTATATTTGGTAATTTTTTTTAATTTTAATTTTTTTTCTTATAGACAGGGTCTCACTCTGTCACCCAGGCTGCAGTGCAGTGGCACAATCATAGCTCACTGCAACCTCAAAATCTTGGGCTCAAGTGATCCTCCTGCCTCAGCCTCCCAATTAGCTAGGATTAGAACGTACCACCATGCCTGACAAGTTTTTGTTTGTTTGTTTTTTTAGAGACAGGGTCTTGCTATGTTGCTCAGGCTGGGATAATTTTTTTCTTGTGATTTTATTGACCTCAATCAATGGAAATTCCAGGGGTCTACATCTGAGATGCTTTCCCTCAGAAGGATTTTTATACGCCTCTGCTAAAAGCCAGATGGCATCTGGACGACTTTAGTGCCCCCTTCAAGGATCCTGGAGGAGGTTCAGCTTCCCCATGTTGCAATGGGCTCCAGACTTAGTTTCTCAGTCCCAGCACTGGTATTAGCAGTTGTCCTCAGAGCAAACCTGGCTTTTGTGTTTACTAACTGATCATTATTCCCGTTCCAGTCCAATGTTCTTTACCATCACTATCACAAGTCCTCTCCCCACTTCTGGCCTCCACCTTGGAGATATCCCTTACTTTCCGTCAAGTTCAGCAATGGTCTAAAAAGAATGTCATTTTTAAAGTCTTTGGGGATTTTGTTTTCTGTGTTTTTTTTGAGGGGAGGTTCTGTAGGCTTAATGATATCCCTCCAACTCCCAAATATATCCATATCCTAGTCACCAGAATGTTACTTATATGGCAGAAGAGACTGTGCAGATGTGATTACATTAGGGATATTGAGATGGGAGAGTACCCCAGATCACCCAGGTAGGCCCAATGCAATCACAAAGGTTACAAGGGAGAGGCTGGAGGATCATAGTCAGAGAAGGCAATGCAACAACAGAAGTGGAGACTGGAGTGACGCGGCTGCGAGACAAGGAATGCCGGCAGCTTCTAGATGCTGGAAGAGCTAAGAAATGGATTCTCCCCTAGAGCCTCCAAAAACCAGTTCTGCTGATACCTTGATTTTATCCTTGTAAAAATCATTTTGGACTTCTGACCCCCAGAACTCTAAGAGTATAAATTCATATTGTTTTAAGCCACTAAATTTGTGTTAATTTGTTACAGAGGCAATAGGAAACTAATATATGGAAGTTGATTTTTCTTTTCAAATAATACTTTCAATCTGTATCTAAAAACCTATGTGCTTCATTATCATGTCTTAGTTCAAATTTAAATTCCCCAACCTAACACTCAAGGACCAACTATACTTGGCCATTAAACAATGCAGAGGTTGACCCCCAACCCCACGCAGTCAAAAATCCACATATAATTTTTGACTCTCCCAAAACTTAACTACTAGTAGCCCACTATTGACCAGAAGCCTTACCAATTACATAAACAGTTGATTGACTCAATTTTGTATGTTATTATATTATATACTGCATTCTTGTAAACTAGAAAAAAGAAAATGTTATTAAGAAAATCATAAGGGAAAGAAAATCCATTTATTATTCATTAAGTGGAAGTGGATCATCATAAAGGTCTTCATCCTCGTCTTCATGTTGAGTAGGCTAAGGAGGAGGACGAGGGGTTGGTCTTGCTGTCTCAGTCATGGCAGAAGAGGAAGAAAACCCATGTGTAAGTGGACCCGTGCAGTTCAAACCAATGTTATTCAAGAGTCAACTGTATTTATTTAAGCTCGTTTTTATCACCTCACCCTGGTTAGACTTCTGTAGACATATTTCTTACCTTTTATCTCCTCTCACTATGACTTTCTACCTTTTCATAATGCCCCACTATTCTCTTTATGATTATGTTCAACACTTCTTCAAAAAGCTTTTTCCTGACTTATCTTCTCTCACAATAACTGCTTTATAGTCCTCAAAATGTTCTGAGGAATGTTCTGATACCTCAGAGAGCTATGTTGACTTAGACCTCTCTAACATGCTTGATGTCCTCAGTTGTTCTTTGAATGTAGCTTACAAGCCTCCGTACAAGGCTGTAAGATACTTGGAAGCAGATAATACGCATTCAGCATCTGTTGTTTGTACCTGCTGTATTAGTTCTCTGTGGCTGCTATACCAAATTACCACAAACTGGGTGGCTTAAAACACATTTGTTCTCTCGCAATTCTCAGAATTCTGAAATCAAGGTATCGGCAGAGCCTCACTCTCTCTGGAGGCTCTAAGGGAGAATCCCTCTTCCTGGCTGTCAGCAGTCCCTGACTTGTGGTTGCATCATTCCAATCTCTGCCACCATAGTCATATCGCCTCCTCATTTGTCTGTGTGTCCCTTTATCCTCTCTGTGTCTATTAATTTATTAAGATATACAGTCACTCCTCAGTACCTGCAGGGGATTGGTTCTAGTAACCCCTGCAGGTACCAAATTCAAGGATGCTCAAGTCTCTTATATAAAACGACATAGTATTTGCATATAACCTACTCACAGCCTCCTGTGTACTTTAAATCATCTCTAGATTACTTATAGTACCTAATACAATGTAAATGCTTTGTAAATATTTGTTATACTCTATCATTTAGGGACTAAGAATAAGAAAAAAAAAGTACAAACATGTTCAGTACAAACGCAACCATCACAGCCTAACTACCTTTTCAATCCCTGGTTGGTTGAATCCATGAATGTGGAACTCGTGGATACAGAGGGCTAAATGTATGTTATTGTGTTTAGGGCCCACCTGGATAATTAAATTCTCACCACAAGATCCTTAACTCAAATACATCTGCAGAGACCCTTTTTCCAAATATGGTAACATTTACAGGTCCTAGGTATTGATAGCAGTATCTTTTGGGGGGCCATTTTTCAGCCTACCATATTTGCCAAGTATCCATCCCCTTCTGGTAACAACCCCCTTCTATTAAAAAGAGGAACTATACCTCACCCAAACTCAATTCATACAGTTTGGATGATGCCACCCCTCTCTCCTCCCACTATGGGTATATGACAAAAACCTGGAGAATTAGCACATGTTATCCCCTTTGGTCACAATAACTGGCTCAGTAATGGCAGGACTCAAGTCAAACTAATGAGATTCGTTTCCAGGACTTTTGTTGGAACAAGTGAAAAAGAGATAAGTTCTTTGTTCTGGGAATGCTAGATTAAGCAAAAGGAATGTACTGACTCACTAACTGGAAAGAATAATGAGATAGCTCCCAAAATTGAAGGAAAAGTAGCAGGTACCAGCCTCAGGGACTGAACTCAATGCTCCCAAGACACGCGCTCCCTCTCTGGTCCGCTTGGTTTCTATCAACAATCTCTCTCCACATGGAAGGGAAGATGGTTGCCAGGAGCCTCAGGATTACATCCTTTTATCTTTAACAATCCCAGCAAAAAGACAAACACTACACCCCACATTCATATATCAATTTCACAGAAAGCCTATGATAAGCTCTGCTTGTGTCGTCAGAGTGCCAAGTCTTGATATAATTACTTTCACTAGTGAAACCACGACTGATCCAGACTCTTATCATGTTGCCAGGTGGTATATCAGGCAATGAGGGGGAAACACACAAACACAAACAACTCAAACAAACCACCACCACCAAGAAAATACCACTATTGCTATCTTATAAAATGTGTAGGCTAGTGGGGGAGAGAAATCACATGAATAAATATAAAATTACTGTGGTATATGTCATGAAAAGAAATACATGGAGACCATAGTAGGGAGAATGATTCATTACAGAAGTTCAGGGAAACTTCCCTTGAGAAAGTGACTGCAGAATTTAGATCAGGAGGAGAAGGCAGGGATAGACAGAGATTGTTCTAGGCAGAGAGAATAGTATGTGCAAAGTCCCTGTGGCAGAAAAGAGCATTGCTCACTGAAAGACCTAAGACGAGGCCAGTATGGGAGAGAGTGTGAAGGGAGACTGAAGAGGTAGGTAGGGGTCAGATCATGCAGATTATTGTAGACTACACTAAATATTTCTTACTTTATCTTAAGTGCCATTCAAAGCCATTTAAATGTCTTAAGGGGGTGAAGTAGGGGAAAGTAGTAGACGTGAACAAAGTTGTATTTGGAAAAGATCACTCTCACTGTACTGCACAGAACAGACTGGAGTTGGACCTAAGTGACTGCAAGAAGATATATTGACTTTTAAACTGATTTCCAACTGACCGAGCTTTATGCCTTCCTACCTCCTCCTACTTTACCACTAAGTAGATTACATCAAAAAAAAAAATCAAATGAATGAAAGCTTTTACATGAATGATTATTTGGTTTTGCAAAATGGTTCACTTCTTTATTTCTTTTGCAAAAAAAATTTTTTTTTCTCTGATCAGTCTGCAATTTGGGCCCACCAACTTGCTCTTTAAAAAAGGAAAATAAGGCAACAGAATAAAGGATGGGACCCCCACAATTATTTAGTTCCTATCTCTCACTTCTTCCCTCCAGGTTTCATGGCTCTAAATACCATTTTGAGGATTCTCAGATTTATATCTCCAGCCCACATTTCTTCCCTGAACCTCAGAGTCTAAACCTAATTGTCTATTCAACCTCTCCTCTTGGATGTCTAACACGGATTTCAAACTCAAAATGTAAAAAACAAAATGACTGATTTCCACCTTCAAAATTACTTCTTTTACGACTCAGTTTTTCCAAGTTGCTCATGATGCCTATTATCTCACACTCCCTATCTAATATATCCACAAATCTTATGAGGTTCTACTTCTAAAATATGTCCAGAATTCAATCGGTTCTCACCACCTCAATTGCTACCACTCTGGTCCAAACCGCTATCAACCACGGCCTGGATTGTTGTCATAACTTCCTGACATCACGTTCCACCAACTAATACCCATTTTCCTCCTGCTCCCTCTATATAATCTCTGGGAGACCAAGGACTTTGTCTCTCCCATTTAATGCCGTGAATCCAGTGCAACTTTGTAGACGCTCCATGAATACTTGTTGGAATGAATACATAAATATTTCACACCATCACATGTACAGTAATTCATTTAAGGAGATGCTTGGGTGTGTGAAAATTGACGGTAGGAGACCTTTACAAATAAAGGAACCCCTGGAACAAAGCAATGAGTGGAAAGTGGGGCCAGCAGATTCCCTCAGCAGACAGGTTTTCACCTAAGCCAACATCCTATTTTCGGTCTTCGCGGGGATAAATCTGCTCCCTTGCCCCGCACCTCACCCTCAGCCAACCGCCTCATCTAATCTCCTGTCCCCGGCCCGCCCACGCGGCTTCGGGAAGGAAGATGCACTGGAACACCCGCCCAGCCCTCACGGACGACGTTGCATTCTAGGCCACAGGGGCTTCTCCACTGTAACAGTACCTTAAAATCAAAAGGCAGGGAAGAAACCTCTGGAGACCGAACCTCCAACCCGGCTCCAGGCTAAGGAGCAAAGCCCACCCTGCAAAGGACCGGGGAAGCGAAGTCGGCGTCAACTGCCCTGATCCAAAATGGCAGGATACTCGAGTGGGTGTGTTTAACGGTGAAGATAGGGCCATTGGAGAAGGAAGAAAGAAAGCATAATTGTTTTGACCCAACATGGAGGCGGTGGTTACAGGAGAGTGAATAGCCGTGGACAACGGAGCATCCAGCTAGCAGACACAGCGGGCCTGGCGAGCGTGGCCAAACACCGCATTAACCTAACCCAAGATGGCGCCGGAGGTCGCCACCCGAGCGCACAAGAGGCCGGGATTACCCTGATCCAAGATGGCAACGGCGAGGGAGGCGACGCGAGGGACGGGAGCGCCGGGAGCGTCTGCGCCCTCACCCAAAATGGCGGCCGCCGTGGGCGCTGTCCCCGGCTCCGCCCCGCGGCCCCGCCCCGCCCCTCCTTCGTCCCTCCCTCCGCCCCCTCGCCTGGCCAAGTCCGGCCGCGGTGCTCGCGCAGGGAGAGTGGGCTCCTGGCACTTGATATGGCGGCTGCGGCGGCTACTGCAGCACCCAAAGGGAATGGGGGCGGCGGTGGCCGGGCTGGGGCCGGCGAAACCAGCGGCGCGCGGAAGAAGAAGGGCCCGGGGCCTCTGGCCACGGCGTACCTGGTCATCTACAATGTGGTGATGACGGCGGGGTGAGGCTGGGCTCGGGGAGGCGGGGGCCAGCCTGGCGGGAGGGGGCTCTGCGGCCCGCGGCGCGCCATGCAGCCCAGCGGAAGGTGGCCGGGAGCCGGCACCTGGGCGCTGCGGGCGGCCGAGCGCGGAGCCGGCCCGGGTGCCAGCCTGCGAGCACACGCCTGCGCTGGGGGCCGAGCCAAGGTCCCGGGGAGGCGCTGGCGCGGCCGGGCCGTGGGAGAGAAGGTGGGCTGGCCACAGGGGCAGGGCTGGGGGCGGTGTGCCGGGCCCTCCTGCAGCGCAGAGGACGGCCCGGGCGGCAAGTCACGAATGGTGAGCTGTGCCAACAGGGAGCTGTGGCTGCAGAGTGACCGTTCATTTAGGCGGCTGTTTTCAAAATCCAGGCTGCGCTTTAATCTGAAAGGTATCGGAAAAGCGTTCAAAGTTTTTGACCAGTGGCATGAGCAGAGCCATGCTTTAGATGAGTTTAGACTTTTTAGGATGGGTTGGGGTGGGGAAGAAACTTGGGAGCGGAGGGCAGAGTTACTGGGGAGGGGAAGTATAGACCCTCGAAACAGGTTTTACCCATCTTGTGTCTCCCTCATTTCAGTCCATCCCTCATCACAGCGGGTTTTTAGTTCTGACGCTAACTAGCTGTGTGACTTCGGATAAATCGTCTTATTGCTTGCTCGAGGCCTCCGTTTTTTCACCTGTAAAACTAAAGAGTTGGGCTAGGTGATCTTGGAGGTTCCTCCAGCTCTGCAATTCTTTATCCTGTGGTTTTGGTGAGGAGGATCACAGTATCAGACTATTTGTTGTGTATTTTTAAAAATTTTATTTATATATATATGTGTGTGTGTGTGTGTGTGTATATATATATATTTAGATACAGGGTCTTGCTCTGTCACCCAGGCTGGAGTACAGTGATGCAATCATAGCTCACTGCGGTCTCCATCTCCTAGGCTCAAACAATTCTCCCACCTCAGCCTCCTAAGTAGCTAAGACTACAGATGGGCACTGCCACACCTGGCTAATTTTTAAAACTTTTTTGTGGCAAGGAGATCTCACTATGTTGCCCAGTATAGTCTCGAACTCCTGGCCTCAAGCAGTCCTCCTGTCTGGGCCTCCCAAAAGTGCTGGGATTGCAGGCATGAGCCAGTGTACCCGGCCTGTTATGTATTTTCAAATTGTACTCATTTGTAAAAAAATTTCCTTAACATTTTATTATGAAAAATTTCAAACATACAGGAAAGTTGAAAGAATTATATAGTGAACATCCAGTTTTATTTAAAGTAGGTAATACATTGGCAGGGTTCAAATTCAAAATGCATGCAAGAGCATACAGTGAAAATCTCTTCCCCCACCTTTCCCTTCTACCCAGATACCCTCCATTGAGGCAACCAATTTTGTGTATGCTTAAGATGCTGTTACAAGCAAGTATGGTACATACGCTTCCCCTTTTTTTTTGAAACACAAATGCTAATGTATATTTACAGTTTACCTTGCTTTTGTGTATGTGTGTGTGAAAATAAATATATCCTGGGCAGATCATAGGCTTATTGCTAGAATTAGAAATGGTAGGTGTTAAAACTTAGGCTCAGAGAAGTTGTGACTTGCTTGAGATCATAGAACTTGTTAATAAAAGGAAGTTCTGGATCTAGAAATCATTTCTCTTGACTCACAGGACAATGAAGAACTATTATAGATACAAGTTTTCTTTATCACATAAATAGTCACATAAATTGATTCTTAAAAGAGCATTCAGGAATCTGTGTGTGTGTTTATATTTATATGTAAAATTATTGTCTTAGCAAGGGCATTGATGAGAGTATTGGATTGGAGAGGTATCTTCAGGCACATTGGTAAGAAGAAAGAAGTCTGTTCCTGGGTGATGAACATACAGCATGGGGTGGAGAGTAAAGAGTGATGTCTTAAACCAGGAAGAGAAATTGGGATTGTGAGAGCAAAGTAAACTTTCTTCTAGGCTGCTAATGCTGGACCAGTTGCACCATTAAGGAATTAATTTCTTCTTTTACAAACTTATTTGATGTCCTTGTATGATAGTTTTTAGAAATAACGTAGACCACATATCCCTTTGCCTAGTTGAGATTTTACATTTAGGTAAATCTACTACTGCCTTCCAGGAGACATACCTTCATAATAAAGATCCATTTTTTTTGTTATGGAAGTTAACAAATTAAAAATTATAAGACCTGACATTTATTTTTGAGAAGGACAATGGAACAGAAATGTAACATTCACAGCTGTATGCTTAAGTGCTTCCCTGTTTTGTGGTTTATATTTATCTGGCCTTCTTTTCTGAGTTGCTTTCAGGAGATTCAGCTAAAAAACTTTTATTCTTAAAAAAAAAAAACTTTTATGCTTCTTTCATTTGCAATTTGAAAAGGATGGATTTTAAAATACAGGTATGTTCCAGTGAGACACTTATAAAAATAATTTAAAACATCTCTCCACTCTGTTGTTATTAAAGACCCTTGAACTGCACAGGCCATATAACATTTTCCCTTAACCAGTTTTTTGTCATCTTAGACTTTCTGGCACCTAATTTAGCTGCACAAAGACCATTTTAGCTTATTCCCTTCATTTTGGCCTTGTTCTCAGTAGGCAAGGTGCCAAAAAACCAAGCTCCAGATGGGTGAGGTGCCACTGTGCTTTTGCTGAGCACTCTTGGTAGGGTGCTGTTGGTGGTGCAGCATTTCTATGTATTACAGCTTAGCATTTGAGAGCTACCATCGATAATCCAGGATACTGCTTCTTGAGATCTGCCTTTAGCAATATCTGTTATTGTGCCCTCTTTTTTCTCCCTGATTATTCTTTTCTCTTTTATTAGGTGGCTGGTTATAGCAGTTGGTCTGGTCAGAGCATACCTGGCTAAGGGTAGCTACCATAGCCTTTATTATTCAATTGAAAAGCCTTTGAAATTCTTCCAAACTGGAGCCTTATTGGAGGTAAGTCCTGAGATTTATTGTTGTTATTGATTTCCATTGTTATGAAGTAGAAAACATACTACTAAATTATATTGAAGTAGCCATGTCTCTGTTAGTTTTGCTTTAAATCTTGAAATTTTGTCTTCTGGCATACTGTAATGTTGATACCTAGACTATCTTTTTGATGTTCTAGATAAGGTAAAATGTCATTTAACTTATAATACCTGGAATATATTTTATATTTAACTTTTATTGGAAATCAAATGAAACAAGCTTATATTAGGATTAAAAAAAATTCTAGAGACATCCTAAGAAAGCATTGGCAAACTCCTAATTTTGGGGGCCATATAATGGAAACAGTGAATTTGGTGGGTATAGGTTATTAGGAGTGATAGATACAAGAGACAAGAGACAGTAGAGCCTGTCTGAAAGGCATCCAAATTGAAAAGAAAAAAAATTTTAACAAAAATTTATTGATTTTCCTGCATTAAAGGGCAATGTATATCTGGTTTTCTCTCCTGAGGTAAATATAGATTAGGTAAATAAGAGCTACAAGTGCCAGAAACCCAATTCAAACTATTTGAAGCAAAAAATGAATGTCTGGCTTCTGCTTGATAAAGATACAGGGTTAGCTTACAAGATCAAAGGACCCAGCTCAGGAACAAGAACCAAGGATTTGACACTGCTGGACTCTCTTTCCATCTGTCATCTCTGCTTATCTCTATTTCTCTGTGAATGTTGGCCTCCGCCTGTCCCACTGCAGACAGCCTTCTCCACACTTTGCGAAACAGGGAGGGAGTTTCTTTTTCTCAGCTTCTGTGTCACACGGTTCTAGGGAAGGATTCTGAGTGGCCCTACCCAGAACAGTTCAGCCACTTGCCAGTGATGTGAGATCCTTGATTAGCCAGGCCTAGGACACGTGCTCATCCTTCTGTCCAAGGGACTGTAGACTTTGTTAATGGACAGGGGGAGTGGGGATAGCTTTGGCTCACAAAATCAATAGCAGCTGTATAGTTCATTATGGTGAAAAACGTTCAGATTGCAGGGAAGATCTGGTATTCAGTTTCATTTCAGTTAGCCTCCAGAGCAAGCCCATCCATGACATTTATACCTTAGTGGTAATTTTTAAAACCTGAACTATGGAATAATATTTAAGAAAAAATTATTTACTAAATGAGATATAATACCTCTACCTCTCACTTTTAAAAGCAGAAAGTTGTAGTTTTTGCTTTTGTTTGGTTGGTTGGTTGGTTTCTCTTAGAAAGCAGAGGAATTTCAGTACTGTCCATACTTATACAATTTAGATAGGTGGTCTGGTGAAATGAGCTTCCACCTCGAAGTCTGAGTACCCTTATTCTAAATGTGCTGGTTTTACTAACTTACTCTGAATTTGGGCAAGCCTTTTTATCTCTTATCCACCTCATTTTCTCATTTGTGAAATAATTAGGTTAAGGTGGATTTCTAAAGTCCCTTCCTACCCTAACAGTTTTGAGTCTGCAAATCATAGTGTGAACCATTGTTTAAATTTAGAGGCTTGAATGGGGCAGGGGGGCAGTAGTAAATAAGCAGCACTTTGTCTCTCAGGGCTGTGGCCAGCATAGTTTCCCTCAAGCTACAGAGAAGAAAATTTGGGGTCAACACCATCAGAAACTGCCCCAGTGCTTGATATAGTAGGGAGTTATACCTAATTAGAATACTTCAGTAATTTAAAGGGGATTCTCTCTCTTTAAGACTTTGTAATATTAAAAGTATAATTTAAAAAATTTTAATATATCTTAGGGAAGATACATTAAACAGCATGATACAAAATCCATTCAGGAATCAAGTGTTAGACTTTGAAGGATTAGCCTGTTTATCCCTATAGAATTTTTAATAGGGATTTAAGAAAATATTTTGGATTTTTGGTTTTATGTCTGTTATCCCCACTAAGAACCAGTTAGGTCACAGATCCTGGATTTGATTTTGGGAAGAGACTGTGGGTAAGGAAGTGAAGACTCCCAGGAACCTGTGGGGAATTAACATTGCAGAGATTAGTGATGGCAGCAACTCCATAGACTGGGAGATAGAGCAAGCTTGCTAAAACTGCATTTCCTATGCAGCCAGTTAAGGAGTGTTTTGTCACCTACCCAGTCTACATCGTGTAATGATAATAATAATAAATGTGTACAGTATTGTTTAATTACGTGTAAGTTATCCTTATGGGAATTATTAGTGCTTGACAGTATATCCTGTTTACTGGAAGAGAAGATGAATTCAGGGAGGGTAGCTAGCTACTCATTTATATCTCCTTATGCTGAATGATTTTCTTTATTAGGTTTTGAGAGTTTGCTTAAAAAGGAAATAGAAGTTACTTGTTCTCAAGAAATTTCAAATCTTCTTAGGAAAATCATAACACTTTGTTTTTTAAAGACTTAAAAACATTTACCAAGCAAATGCAAATGGGTATATAGACATGTAATACAAAAAGAAGCTTACTTTCTGAGGAAATTAAATGATTTTTTTACAAAATGGGTGCAAAGATATATTGAGTTGGTGATACAATGATATAGCTTTCTTATAAAACAGACACAAATCTTAATTTTTTTCTACATACTCATCCAAGAATGTCTTGAATATTTTTTATAGATTACCTACAGGTTATCTGCAACAGGTAGATTATTTACCACAGGTGGTAATTTAAGTATGTGTTTGGGTAATGGGTGCTGTGGAGGTTGAGCTCTTGCTAATAAGGAGCTTAAAATCTTATTGGGTAGATAATTATTTTAGGACTATTGGCTGGAGATAACAGAAACCTCCTCAACTAGCTTAAACAGCAAGAGGGATTTATTATAAGTATATAGGATGTTCCGTGGAATCCGAGGGCAGAGATGTAGTAGCTGGGCTTTGGCAATGACCTGGGATCAGGGACTAGAACACCACAGGGAATCCAGGAGTTCTTGGTCCATCTCTTATCTCTGCTGTTCTCTCTCTCTCTGTCTCTGATTCATTCTTCTTTTCTTGCAGACTAGTTTTCTCAGTTTCTTAGTCTACATGGCAGATAATGGTGACAGCCAAAAGCTGCTGATATTGTAGCTACTACATTCATGAGAGCAGCTAGTTGGAAATAGAGTCTCGCCGCTAATTCCACATTCCCAGGGACGAGCCTAATTGGTCCAGCTTAAATCAGGTGCTCATTCGTGGCCCAGTCACCAGCAGTGTTCATTCCCAGACCAATCACCTGTAGACAGGAGAAAGATCACATTAACCATATAGAAGGATTGGAGTGAATGGGGCAATTTCTAGAGGAAGGGTGCTAAGTGGAAAGCCCAAGAAGTACTGTATTTACCAAAATACTCACAAGACACACAGTACCATGAAGATTACAATGTATGAGATGATTTATAAGTTGACAAAAAGTAAAATGCTAATAATCAGTGTTGTGGGCCAAGAGATCAGTGTGTGAAGTAATGTATTGTGTCTTGAGTTGAATCTTGAGTAAACCTGAGAGCTAATTAACATAGGTAGCAAAAATATATTTTTTAAGTGTCATTCATGGATAAACAAAGTATGGTGTATCCATACCATAAAAATGAATAAGTTACTGATACATGTTACTGATGCATGATTCTTGGATGAATCTTGAAAACATGCTGTATGAATGAAGGCAGATACAAAAATTCACAAATTGTGCGATTCCATTTATATGAAATGTCCGGAATAGGCAAATCCATAGAGACAGAGAGTAGATTAGTGGTTGCCAGGGGCTGTGGGGAGGAGAGGATGGGGAGTGACTGCTAATAGGTGCAGAATTTCTTTTTAAGGTAATGAAATTGTTTTTGAAATAGATAATGGTGATGGTTGCACAACCTTGTGAACATACTAAAAACCACCGAATTGTATACTGTTAAAGTGTGAATTTTGTAGTATGTGAATTATATGTCATAATTCAAGCAGTTTTTTAAAAATGCTTTTCATCTGTCGTGAGCTGTGGATCACTTCCTTTTACTTCATTCTTTTTTAGGGCTCCAAGATATTCATTGATAAGACAGACTCTTATCTTTCCAGCTTTGTTGAGTAGAATTAAAGAATAAAAATTAGTAGGTTGATGCAGTTACGGCAGTTTCAAATTATTTCTGAGAGAATTTGGATTTCTAAATATCCTTGGTTAACATAAGATGGTAATTATAGCAAAGACACTTTCAAATATTCATGATTGGATATGCATCTGTGATTGACAGTGAGGATTTAAATGGGTTAAGGATTGCTCTGCAAAGACAGTAGCTGACAGTAACTAAGAAACTTTCTACCCCAGTCTCTCTCTCTACCTCCTCTTTAAGGCCAGTAACTCTTAGATTTGCTCTTTTGAGGCTATTTTTTAGATCTTGTAAGCACGCTTCATTCTATTCTTTCTCCTTTTTTCTCTTCTGTGTATTTTCAGATAGCCTGTCTTCAAGGTCACTAATTCTTCCTTCTACTTGGTCAGTTCTGCTGTTGAGAGACTCTGATGCATTTCTTGATTTGTCAATTGAATTATTAAGCTCTAGCATTTCTGCTTGGTTTTTTTAATATCAGTCTCTTTGTTAAATTTCTCTAACAGTCTTCTGAATTCCTTCTCTGTGTTGTCTTGAAGTTCATTGAGCTTTTTCAGAACAGCTGTTTTGAATTCTTTGCCTGCAAGGTCACCTATCTCCATCACTCCAGGATTGGTCACTAGTACCTTATTTAGTTTTTTTGGTGAGATCATGTCTTCCTGGATGTTCTTGATGCTTGTGCATGATCGTCGATGTCTGGGTATTGAAGAGGTAGGTATTTATTTTAATCTTCACAATCTGGGCTTGTTTGAACCTGTCCTTCTTGAGAAGGCTTTCCAGATACTCAAAGGGAGTTGTGTTGTGGTCTAAGTCTGTAGTCACTGCAGCCATCTCAGCACTGGGGGTGCCACAAGCCCAGTAGTGCTGTGACTCTTGCAGATTCCTGGTGATAACCACCTTGGTGAGCTTGAGTAAGATACAAGAGAATACCCTGGATTGCCTCTCACTGTCTGTGCTGGGCTGCTGGAGTTGGGGGAGGAGTGACGTGGTCACTCTCTTGTGGCCACCAGCACCAGGTCACACCTGAAGCCAGCTCAGTCTCACCCAAAGCCAGTAGTGACTATTGCCTGGCTACCTGTGATGTTTAGTCAAAGCCCAAGGGTTCTGGGTCCTTCCCTTCAAGACAGCATGTTTCCTTCTAGCCCAGGGTGGGTCCAGAAATGTCATCCAGGAACTAAGGCCTGGACTCAGGGGCCTCAGGAGTCTGCTTGGTACTTTATTTTACTGTAGCTGAGCTGGTACCCAAGTTGCAAAACAAAGTCCTCTGAGCTCTTCCCTTTCCTTTCCCCAAGTGGAAGAAGACTGTCGCTGAGCTACACTGCCTGTAGTTGGAGGAGGGGTGACACGGGCACTGGTTTGGCCGCAGCTGCTGGTGTCTCACTGAGTCACATGCATCCAAGTCCACTGGCTGTGAGCCAGTTCAGCCACAGGAATTGCCCAAGGACTGCGGCCCTTGTGGTCCAACGGCTTTATGAATTAATCCAGGCCCCAGGCTGTTCTTTGTCTGCTGGTGGTGAGGTGGTGGGGCTAGTGGGAACTCAGGCTCTGGCATGGAGGATTTCCCTCTGGCTGGGCTGGTCAAAATGCTCCCTCCGTGGGCACCGGCAGAATTCTGCCCTGTGCTGTGTTCCCCTGTGCCAGGGCGGCCCTAAGTTTCGATGCAAAGCCCCATAATCACTTCACTGTCCCTCCCACTGGCACACAGATTCTCTCTCCACTCAGTACGCTTGTGCAGCACTGCGGGGGTCTGGTGGAGGGGTGGCATAGGCAGTGCAAGACTGTCTTTTCTACCCTCTTCAGTGCCTCTTTCCCTGATATAATGTTAAAACCAGGTAGTATGATCGCTCATCTGAGTTTTGGTTCTTCTGAAGGTGCTTGCACGTGTGGACAGTTGTTGAATTAGGTGTTTGAGTGAAGGGACTATCACTGGAGGTTTCTATTTGGCCCCCTTAGAAAGACAGTAACTGCTGAGACTGCTGCAGACCATCTTCAACAGAAGGACATCGCTGCATACATCACTTACCTGCCACTGCCTATCTGGGGATGCCTGATGGACCACAGGAACTCCTTCTTCCATTCTCTTCCAGATCCTTCTGCTGCCTAGAACCCCTTTATCTACAAAGAGGAGTAAACAACCCAGTTTCATTTCTAATCTTTTCCTAGAGTTGATCAAAGGCCAGATCTGAAGTGGCAGAAGTGGTAAGAGAGAACAGGCAGCTTTTGTTATGGTTTCCAACCCACTACCACTTGCTCAGCCCCGTCTCTGTACTCGGCTCTTCATGCCTCACCTCATAATGCTCTTCTGATCATTTAATGAAATAGGAACCTGATTTTGGATACTTCTCTAAAAGATAGCAAAATCTTAAGAACTTGTAGTGTCCTTAAGAAGAGGAGGGATCCCATCTTGTCTCCTTGCCAATTTTTCTGTCTTTATGGCTCAAATATTGGGGGATCACACGTTCTAAGGTTAAGTCTGCTTTGGAACTGCTGAGACATAACATCCTCTGTATATTTTCCTCCTTGGAACATCTGATTCCAATAATAATAATCTTAAAAAGGAACTTTTGAAATGCAAGCTACATGCATGTTAGACTACTTTTATTCTGAAGACTCATTTTGAGAACGCCTCTAAAGAGCTCTGAAACTAGCAGAGCATCTATGAATATCTAACACAAGAGAATGACACAATCCAAAACGCTTCAAACAATGTGAAGCCCAGGAAAATCTACTTGGTATATATGTTCAACATTAGAAGGAAGGAGGGAGCCTGTAGGAAACAGGAACCCACCCACACAGGCCTCACTGCTTGACGACTCAAGCAAATCGAAGCAAATTTATGTGGTATTCAAAGAGGTGTGATAGCTGATGTCTGGGGAAAGGAATGTGCTGAAATTAAAAAAAAAAAAGCACAACTAAAAATAACGATGGTGGCGATATAGGACAGGAAGGAGGCCACAGTGCAGAGATATGGGTGGTACTAAAGATTCAAGAAAGGCAGGAGTTTCCAGTCATAGTATCAGATAAAATAGATTACAGAACAGAAGCCATTGGGAAATTTTCAGAGTTCACCATTTGAAATGTAAAGAGAGCATTACAAAATATGGAGTGCCAGGCACACAGACGTATTATGAGTTGGTGAATTAGCTATGCGTGCATTACTGTCTGAACAACAGAAGAACAAAATGTGTATATAAGTAGCGAAACTCAGCAGACTAACAATAATGTAATAGAACCAACGTATCTAGAAAACCGATTGACAGTATACAAGCTTTCAAAAGTAAGGCTACTAGAAGAAGTAGAAAAGGTTGGAATGTATAACTCATAAATAATCAGGGATAAAAATTATAGAAAACTTTTCTGAACTGAAAGGCCATCTCAGTATGGTTATTGAGAGTGTATGGAGTTCCACAAGAAAAAAAATTCCTTCCATTCCTTAGTTGTTAAGTTTGAAAAGTTAAACAATTTCTGGCAGGAAAGAGAAGATTTTAGAATGTAAGAGTAACAAAGAACTTGGGACCTTAGATCTTGAAGAAGAAAAAATCCAAGCAAAGCTAGGAGAAAACATTAGGTTCCTGGGTAACAGACCATGCAATTTCCTACAGATGGAGACATTTTGAGAACACTTGCAGAAAGTAATGGAACTTTGAAATAACCTCATCAAAGGGCATTTAACTGTTATATAAATAAATGAAATTAACTAAGTTTTCAGACTAGCATTGTCCAGTAGAACTTTCTGCAGTGATAATGTTGGAATGTGCTTCTGTGCTGTCCAAAACAGTAGCCACTAATCATATGTGGCTATTGAGCCTTTGAAATGTGGCTGGTGGGTCTGAAAAACTGAATTTACAATTTTATTTACTTTTTTATTTAAAAAAAAATTTTTTTTTCATTTTTAGAGTCTGGGTCTCCCTCTATTGTACACACTGTTTATTTACGTTTAAATAGGCCCCTATGACTAGTGGCTACTGCACTGAACAGCAGAGGGAGGCTGTGCTACAGATTGCAACATGTCCACATGCAATCTCCTAAAATATTTCGGATTTCACCAGGATAGAATGAAGTAGGAAGGAGGTTAAGCAAAGGAAGACAAACATAACAATGTAAATTTTATATCACTCCAGAGTTTGTAAACTTCTTATTCATAAGTTGAAAATAATGAGAGTAATTACTATATGTTGATGTTTTCAGATTGGGAAAGTCGGTGGAAAAAAGCAACATAGCAGATTTAGGAAAAGGTTTGGAAGAGTACATATCAAACTTACTAATGCTTACCTCTGTGGAGGGGAGTGGTATTTCTGGAGAGGGAGGAGAATAAGAGGAGATTTCTACTTTTATTTACTCTGTATACTTTAGTATGCATTTATATATCACATGAAACTTATAATAAAAAATAATAAAATATAATAGAAAACAAAAGGTGTTCCTCTCTGAAGTCGTTCTGAAAAAAGAAAAAACAGATGAATGAGGAAAATAAGATTAAAAAGTTTTGTGAAAAGGAAGACAATAGGCAGCGTAGATAGTTTAGCTTTTGATTTTAAGAGAAATAAAGTTTTACATCTGCTGTACAAGTCTTGTTAAATTAAAAAAAGAAAATAGCAGGAGCAGTAACAAACCTGTAGGATGATAGGATATAGCACAAATGCATCGTTTCTAATGTTTATGAAAATGGACCAGGTAAGTATAGCAAAATAAAAAGTTGTAATGGTAGTTGCTGGTTAAAAAAAAAAACCCAAAATCTAACATTCTGTTACCCATAGGAGACCGACTTAAGTTTACTGAGGGACAAACCAGTCTACCAACCAAGCATCAAGAAAAGTAGGAGTGCCCAGTCGCAGCAAAAGATAAAGGTGATTTCAGAGCAGAAGCCAAAGAGAAATTCTCAGAGTTCACAATTTGTCATATAACAGGAACATGGGAGACACATGTTGGTGGAATCAGTTGCTGAGTGAATGATTATCCGAACAGAGAAACAAAATACATAGAAAAGCTGGCAGAAATGCTATAGAAGTGAAAATAGAATTGTACTTAAAAGATGTCACAGTATATGTAAGAAACACTGGAGACAAGAAATTGGGGTACTAAGACTTGATTTTGCCATTAATTGGCTTTGTGACCTTGGTCTTAACTTCTCTGGGCCTCAATTCAGTATGTGCAGTAAATAAACGGGATAGGTGACCTTAAGTTTTTCCCGGGTTTTAAGTTCTATGAGACTTCAACATTTCACTAGCAGAATATGAAAATTAGCAAATCATGAATTGGTAAATTACAGAGCTGAATATAGCAAGAAAGGTGAAATTAAGTGACAGAAAAAAAATGGTAATTGAGGAAATTTTCCTATTTCTTCCTTAAAAAATGGATGTAAAGGATTTTTTAAAACATGTTTAGAGTCTCTGAGGGAGCCCTCTTTTTCTTACTTAAGTTCTGAACATCGAGAACTCAAAGGAGTTACATAAGGGTCCTAAAAATCACCTTTATTAGTGATAAAGGCAAAGCTGGAGGACATACTTTAGTATTGAGAAAAATGGGTTTGCTAACTGAACTCCAGAATTAGACTTACCACCCACCCTGTCCCAGGCAGAGCAGCCAGGGTGGCATGGAAGAACCATGAGAACTTGAGGTTCTTTGTGGAACCTCTAGGGTGGAGCTGAACTGGGCGTGCCCCATTTGTTCTCACATTTACTGCTCAGATAAGTCATCCTTCCTTTCTGACGTAAAGTGATTAAAGGGTGGAGAGAGACCAGTAATCTTTGATAGAAATCCCTTCTGATAGAAACCAGAGGAGAGGGGAAAGGTGTCTCCCCCTGATAAATACTGTATACTCATTGTAGAAAAAACCTAGATAAAGAAGAAAATGCATATCAGTCATAAGCTCACTACCTAAAGATAACCACTGTTAACATTTTGGTGTCTATCCTTCAAGACTACATGTTATTATATAGGCAAGTTTTAAGTAAAAATGGAATCATAAGCATATAGTATGATAATTTCTAAAACTAATCAAATACTAGTAAATGTAACTCAAATTAGTTATAGACCTCTGCACAGTAAAAATGAGTGTAGTAGACATGTCTTGCGGAGCTGCCCACCTCAGTGGTTTTATCCTCCGTGGAAGTTTTCCCAGTTCTCAAGGCTGGACCTTTAGCAGCTACATCTCTACCCCCTGACTCTGCCTCTTAGGCCATACCCAGCTCGTCCAGGAGTGTATACCTGGCCCAAACTGGGTTGGTTGGATTTTTTCTTTTTCTCCCAAGAATTTGGAATTTTGAATTGAAAGAGGTGGGGAATCACTGTAGCTGAATCACATTAAATCCATCAAGTACAGCTGAGGTCTCCAAAGCTGCTTTGGTTCCTATTCCTCTTGAGATTTGTTAAACTCTTTTTTGGGCTTTGCTGTTGTTTTATCTTAGATTAAAAATGAAATTGAACAGATTTGTTGGTAACTTACAGAAATAATTTCCCTAGTCCAAATCTTAGAAACTTTTTCAAAAATGATGTTTCCAAGTAACGTATTGTGCAAAATGTCATTTGACGTTGAGGTTAAATTTTAAAACCAAAATCAGTTTATTGCCAGTGGAAATGGAAAGAGTCCAGGAGGAGAGAAGAGTTTACATATGACATATTTTCAGGAGAACTTATAAACATGGCATGTCCTCTTAAGTTTTTCCAACGAGATGTGCTTATTCTAGTCCATTGATTTTCAGTGGATCTCGATAAAGCAGTGCCACCTCCTTAAGAGTGCATTTTGGAAAACCGTGAGTGTGCTTCTATTACCACAGTAACTGGGGATGCTACTGGCTCGATGCCCAACAGTGTGCAAGACAATCCAACTCAATGATGATTTGTTCTGCGTCCCCCGCCTAACTCTATGTATTCTTCCAGGCTAACCCCGCTACAAATATAAATGGACAGTTTTGTAGAGCATATTAATACAGAAAAATCTTCATGAGAAATTAAACAAAAAGCTTAAGTTAGAAGAAGGTTGTTGTCTTAGTTTTCTGTTACATAACAAAATACTACAAACTTAGCAACTCAAACAACACTCACTGATTAACTCACAGTTCTGTAAGTAGGAATCTGGGTTTGACTGGGTTCTGTGTTCAAGGTCTCACAAGATTGAAATCACGTCTGAACCAGGCTGACTTGTTTCTTATCTAGAGGTTCTGGGGAAAGAATCCACTTCAAGCTCATTCAAGTTATTGGCAGAATCCATTTCCTTGTACATCTGAGGTCCACATTTCCTTGCTAGCTGGCAGCTGGAGGTCACTCCCAGCTCCTAGAGGCTACTTTCTAGTCCTTGCACGTGGCCCTCTCCAACCTCAAAGCCAGTAAAAGTGTGCTGAATTCTTCTTGTTCTTTGAATGCTCTGACTTCCCCTTCTGCCACCAGCTGGAGAAAACTCTGCTTTTAAAGGGCTCAACTGGTTGTGTCATGTCCACCCACATAATATCTGTACTTTAAAATCAATTGACTTCAGACTTTAATTACATTTGCAAAATCCCTACACTGCAGTACCTAGATTAGTGTTTGAGTGAATAGCCAAGGAACAGTAATCTTGGGGGATCATCTTTAACATTCTGCGCTACTACTACCATTGTTGGTGTAAAGAGGCAGGCTTAAGTAAAATAAAGATATTTTCTCAAAATAATTAAATTATTTACTCTGCACATTCTGCTATGTAAATATTACAGCATTTCCAACTTGCATATTTAGTTGAAAAGGATTTCAGTGCAGTAGTAGTATTATTGGAAAAGCAATGCAAGTGATTGAAAATTTGTAACAGGAGATTTGAGATTCATGTTGAGACTTTGATTATTAAATTAATGGAGACACATGAAATGCAGGGCTCTCACTGAATTTCATTAATATAGACTACCTTAATATTTCATATTATTGACTCTGTGTGTGTGTGTGTGTGTATGTGTGTATAATGGTAAGAAATCTAAGTTGTGAAATGGAAATTTTATTTTGGAATAGCTATAGTTTTTCATTTTATCTTAAAAGTATCCCCAATCTATTACACAATGTTTTATTGCCTCTTGCATTGCTGTTTTTATTTTTTTGTCTAGTTCATCTTCTATTCCTTGTTGCACCATTTGAAGAATATGGTCTCCCAAGGTCTTTTTACAGACTAGACATTGACCATGTGTCTCAATAACATTTCAAGACAGAAGGATAGGTTTTCTGCGACACTTTCTTCCTACCCCTTCCCGTGACATAACCTAGGAGATTATTTTGATACCACACTTCATAAACAAATAAGACCCAGCTCATTTGAGATAGTGTTGTACTTCTCCAGTTTCTCTGCTTTGACTGTTTCTTACCTTGACATATTATTCCAACTTCAGATAAGGTTACTTCATTTCCGTTATTACTTATCTTAATATTTTTTTTTATAGTGTTGGTCTGTACATCTGCTCTTTTATTTTCCTGTTCTTTTTCAGAGTGGTTTCTGATAGTCTTATTTTTAAATCCAAACTTCCATAAAAGGTGGTATGTATATCTGACTGCTTTATTATTTCATTACGTCCCCAAACATTTACATATTGAAATACATATTTTAAAAAAATAAATCACTTTTTATTTCTTCTTGACACATCAATTAGGACATTGTATTTATTTGCTTTTGAAAATTTTGTGTAGGTAGTTCATATCATCTGTGCATTTCATTTCCGATGGTGAAGGAGGCATTATAAAACACGTGTGCTTAAATAGGGGAGGGTGTGTGTGATAGGACTGAGACATACTGTTCTGTCACACAAAGAAAACATGCTGGCCTTCGATTGCTGGGTGTCCTTTCCTGCAGCCTCCTGTTGTTAATCTGCAGCCTGATGTCTTGCCGCATATGTGGATAGAACAGGTTTTCTGTCTAGGCACTGTCATTTGTCTTCTGGTGTCAAAGGATGATGCTCTTCATTCATGCCTTTCCCTCCTCATTTTAATGTAGATACATCTTTTAGTTTTCCTCAACTTTGCAGCAGGAGGTTTAGCTTATCAGTTGACACATTTGAGGTTCTTAGCAGTGTTTTCTTCTGAAGAAGATCGTAATATTTGCAGTATGGTAACTCTTTTGTTCTCTTATCAGTTACCAACAAATTTGTGCAGTGTGGTTTTTTAATCCAACCCCCCCCAAAAGAGAAAAACTTCGTGAAATGATAGTTATCAAGCGCAGAGTTTTATCCAGAGTATTTTAGATAAGCTAAGTCTTGTCACATTCTGGCTTCTGTGGATCTCTCATAACTAGTGTACAATGAAATAGTATGATAGAAAAAGCAATACAGTGGAGATAAAATCTAGGTTCTTGATCCTGGCCATCATTCACTACCTTAGGCAAGTTGTGCAGCTTCTCTGAGTCTTGGTCTTCTCACCTGCAAGTAGAAATATCTGTCCTGCCTATCTGCCAGGGTGATTGTCAGGATCAAACAATACAATGACTGCTAGAGAAATGTAAAAATTCTAAACTGTCCTATACTAGCTGTTAGGTCTTATCATCTGGAAAAGCCTTGGTCATTAAATCAATCTTGTAGATAGCTTCAGATTACTTTTTTACCACCTCCACCAGACTTAAAGTAATGCTGTGTAAAGGATGAGTTGGAAGGGGATTTAGAATTTGCCATTTGGATGGCTATTGAGGTGGAGTGGAGATGGCAGCCTCATTTCCCTGGAAATGAAAATGGGGAAGACAGATCCCAGAAGCATCAGCAGGACTTGGAAACCATTTGGACTTGAGGGTCAGGGGAAGGAAAGAATATTGAACCTGAGCGACTGGGAGGTTGGTTGTCAAGAGGCATAGCGGGTATGAAGGAGGGAAAGGGTATGCTTCCCACTGAGGCTGGCCGTGTTTGAGCTGCTGCTGCTACACCCAGATAGAGATGTACAAAGGCAGCTTGGAATGTGGGCCTGGAGCTCAAAGAGACAGGGTTAGAGATTGGACCAGGGAACACCCCTGCAGTGAGATCATTGAATGAAGCAAGATGGGGCTGAGTGTGGAGCTTTGGAGAATGAATGTCTGCACTGAAGGGCCTGCCAGGCAAGAAGAGCCAACAAAGGCTCTTCCAACCCCAAGTTCCAGACTCTGTTCTATGGAGTATGGGGCATGGGAGATGTTGTACACTTACTGCTCTTTTGAGTGTGTGTATTATAAAGAGGTCCTTGATAACCTGATAAACCACTGAGTGAAGATTAAATCTTCCAAAGATAAATAACTAAAAATAAAAAAGAAACAAAAAACTGAACAAGAATTTACATTTGTTAAATAGCCTGTAGCTATTTAAGTTTAAAAATGGAGTGTTCGTTTTTCAAATTTAATACTGCTGGCAGATACTGCTCTGTTCTTACTAAAAGACTAGTTTACATGAAATAAAACTTTAATACTATTGATGCATACTAATTTTTCTCTTTTTTTTCCCCTTTTTTCTTCTAGATTTTACATTGTGCTGTAGGTAAGTGTGGATTTTCTCTCTACTATGTACAGTGGATTCTAGTTTTTTTAAGTCATAGATGATAGGCTTGATTTGATGCCTATTGAATATTGAAAAACCTAAACCATTTAATCATTAAATATAAAAATGCTCAAATTGGAATGGCTTTTGGTTTCTGAAATCATAGGTACTATTTAGGTGTTATCACTGAGCACTGTATTAAATATCCCAGCTATTTTGTCCTGTCAGTTTAAAAGAGGTGTCTCCCACCTTCTTGGTACAAGCATAATAGAGAAACACTAGCATGTTTGTGACAACATGGCTGGAGGCCTGGTGCTGGGCTGTGTTGGAGAGCCCTCTCTGTGATCACTTACATGGTATATTCTCTTGCCTTATCTTTAAAATGAGGCGACTGCATGTGTTGACCTCCCACATGAATATTACATGTATGTGGGAAGGATTGGAAGAGTATAAGCATAAGGGTTATACAAACATAAGGGATTTCTACTAATAGCAGATATGGTGTGTTTTCTTTTTCTTTTTGTGGGGAAGGGAGAATCATCAAATTTTGCTCTGGGACTGAGGCATAGCTTCTAATTTGGGGTGGCTACACCTCTCTAATTAAGAAAAAAAAATCAATTTTAGGAAGTTGGTAGACCCCATAGAGCAAGTCCCTAGTGGTTGCTATGTGTTCCGGGTTTGGTTCTCAAAGGGAGGGTTTGAAGGTGATACTCAGTCAGAAGCACTGGAGGTCTGAAAACTTGAAAACTACATATCTAAACCATTATGGCCCTGATCAATTTAATTCCCAACTGAAGTGGGTACTTACTGTATTCAGGACACTAGGCTTGGCACTAGGGAATTCAAAGATGAGGAGACTTATAGTTCAGAAGGACACACAGGTGGAGACACAACCACCGGTCCATTAGGGGTCTTGCAGAGGTCACTGTGATACCTGGCTCTGTTACTTTTAAGGAAGACAAAGCATCTTCATTATAAAGAGTTGCACCCCTGCTATTTTCCCATGTCTTACCTGGGGTCATGGGTGGAGTTCAGGGACCCCTCAAATGATTTGCAAAATTTTGTATGCATGTTTCTGTTTATTTTAGGGGTAGAGAGAGAAGTCATAGCTTTCATTAGATTCTCAGAGGAGTTTGTGATCCCCAAAAGGATAAGAAATGTTGCTTAAGAACCTTTGGACAGTAGATTTGAAAGGCGCTTAAGGACTGACCTGTCATGTGGTCTGCTTTCCCAGAGAAGGTTGAGTGACGTGGCCCAGGTCACACAGTAGTAAATGGTGGAACCTCATTTGGAGCCAGGTCAGTGACTCCAGGACCTGCCTGTCTGGTTTTATTTTATGATGACTGGGTTTTACCTTATGTATAGTCTTATACACATTTCCTTTTTAGTTCTTTATTTACAATTTTGAGATGAAAAATTTTGTCCCTTCATAAATGGTTAAATAAATTTTAAGCATAAGCTATCAGATTCAGGGATGTCTTTGGCCAGAGAGAGTTCTGGAACCACTCAGGCCTTTCCACCTGGTTGAGGTTTTTCTTGTCCTCTGTGGTTCTTTTCTTTCTTTTTTGGGTGCTTCTTTTTCTCTCCTTGCCCCTTAATCGTGGGTGTTCCCAGGGTTCTGTCTTAGCTCATTGCTCTTCTGACTGCACACGCCCTCTGTGGGTGATCTCTTCCCTTCTCATGGTGTGAGATACGCATGACACCCACTTTTCTAATTCCAAGCCACACGTGTACCCCAGACTCCACCTTGTCCATTGAATCCTAGATACCCGCTTCTTGACGCACTCAGGACTTCCTCAGCATGACCCAGACTCCCGAACTTGTTCTGCCTCCATATTCTCTTTGTCAGGGATGCCACCAGCCGTTCAGTCACCTATCCTAGACCTAGAGCTCACTGATGGTGCCTCCTTTTCCCTTAGCCACATCCCTGTAGCCAGGCAATCATCAAGTTTTGTTAATTCCATTTCCTAAATATTTCTCAGATTCATCCCTGTTCAGGACCTTAGTATATCTCATCTGGACTCCCATGTGAGTCTTCCTGAACTTCTAGGCTTATAATAATATTAATAAGAGCCACCATTTCTTGAGTATTTAGTATATTCCAGTGCTTTGCAGTCATTATCTCATTTACTTCCCATTTTACAGCTGACAAGACTGAGGCTTAGAAGGTTTCATGTCTTTGTGCTCACCACAGATAAACATGTGAGGTAATGCATAAATCAGTTGAAAATTGCCCAGTAAAATGGTAGCTGTTATTATTAAGTAAAGCAACATAATGTTGTAGAATGTTAAAAGCTTTATTCTGCCTCTAATGTAATGTTCAATATTTAGATCTGTATAGATGTAACTCTTTTGTATTCTTTTTTAAATTATAATTCCTTTGTAAGTGAGCACTTCAGGGCCATTTATTCTTAGCATGGGTTGGAGTTGCATCTTGTTCACTATTGTGACAATGCAACTTGGCTAAAATGGCCTCCAGAACAAACTAAAATTCCACATGAGGGGCTCGTTTCTGTGAGGAAGTCAAGCCTATGTCCTTGTAAATGAGTTCCTATGTCTCAACTTTTTCAAAGTAGGTTGTTTCTTCTCCATTGATAATGCAAGGACAGTATTTCTCAAATGCTGTGGTTGCAGCCCTCAACCTAAGATTTGTAGTGCTTTATATTTGCTCAGTGTTTTGCCTTTTAGAAATGAGAATTTTTTTAAAACCCCAAAACCCACCTTGAAACATGTTTTTCACAAGACTACATAGAAGAGTTGTGGTTTCTTTATTCATGTGGTATGAGTTGTATTGAAAGAAGTATTATCATTACTCTGTGTTGTCTTCAAGATTAGATTGGTCAAGAAGCATGTGGGATATGAGAAATTCTTAGCAACTCTGTGGTGTGGTTCCTCCCCTTTGTTGGGGTGGAAATTAGAGGTAGAGGGACTGGAGCTGAAGATACTCTTGGTAAGATGTGACATTGTGCATTCGATGAACCTTCACATCGGAAATTAGACTGCCAATATAAATAACTTTGGGAGTTTTCTTTTGATTGAAAACTGTGGAACAGATAGGAGCTAGCTCAGCCATAGCCCAGAGGGTGTTATGTCTAAAGTTGAGTATTTGCACTTTGATTTCATCAACAGACAGGGACAAAAGACCTTTCACTTAGATATCCTGGATTTGAGGTTTCAAATACTTGCTGTGTGTACCAGCTTGCAGTCCTCTCAAACATCAGACACCTTTTATTAAATTTTTGTTAAAGTTAATTTCAAAAAATCACAATCACCTTAACATTAGTTGGTAGCATATGGCTCCAAACTGATTTTATTAGGTAACACGTGGTGCCAAGGGAAGTGGAGCAGCTTCTGGGGAGACCCCTGTCTCCTTCTATCAAAAATATTTTCTGGCCGGGTATAGCATCTCACACCTGTAATCCTAGCACTTTGGGAGGCCAAGGCTGGAGGATTGCTTGAGGCCAAGAGTTTGAGACCAGCCTGGGCAATAGTGAGACCCCATCTCTACAAAAAATTAAAAAAATTAGCTGAGCATGGTGGCACACGCCAGCTACTTGGGAGGTTGAGGCAGGAGGATTGCTTGAGCCCAGGAGGTTGAGGTTGCAGGGAGCTATGATTGAGACACTACAGTCTAGGTGGGCGACAGAGAGAGACCCTATCTCACAAAAAAAAAAAAAATTTCCATCCTGCCAATTAGAGCTAACTAAAATCTTCTCTCGAACTGCAACACTAGTCCTCCGGCACCCCACTTTGAGAGTGTCAAGTCTTTTATCAGTCATTTACAATGCAGTATTATGAAAGAACTGCTGTTGTTTGTTTTTAAAACCAGACACAGAACTCTCCAAGTTTTAGCAGGAGAGAACTCTGGAATGAGAACATCCTGGAGGGAAGGGGTTAATTCCTCCACATTTCTCTCACCTGGAATTCTGCTTTCACACCTGTACCCAGCCTTCAGGAGTATGGCTGGGCACAAAAACAAAACTGCTTTCTCTGGTTCCACTTCGCTTAGTTGACATTTTTAAAAATGAACTTTACCAAATTGTAAGGAAGGAAAAAAAGGGAATAATTATCTAAAATACAAACAGTATAAAAATCGTCATATTCGCAAAGAACAAATTTTCTGATCCACCTGCCTCCCTTTTAGTTACTGGGAGCTGGCACAGCTGCACATGTACCTTGCTGATTCTCTGTAAGCCTTGTTCTTAGCAGGACGCCTTTTCCCCAAGCCCATTTTTCTGGCTCTCTCACAAATGTAGGTAAAAAACATTTCTTAGCCAGATTCAAACGTTGCCTTCTGCCTGGGGGCATGTTTAGTGGTGGTGATGGCAGAGTGAAGGTGGGGGAAGTGGACATAACCTTGCCCAGCAGGCTGGCCTGTCTCCCCTGCCTAGCGGCTTCTAAGGTTCAGCCCTGGAGGGCTGCCTGGGTGCAGTGGGGAGATCGGAGGCCTGGGTAGGAGGTTGCCAACACCAACCTTCCCCCTTTGCGATTCTGCCTTTGTCATTTTTTCAAGTACAGTAGTTTTCTAGCATCCTGACACCAAAAAGCTCTATATCAGACCATATTGACCATATTCAAACTTTAATCTTTACCAAATCAGTTAAGCCTTTCACACCAGCCCAGTTTAGCCTAGCTTAGCCTCCCTCTGACTTTGCTCTGGTTCATTCTCTTGCCTCCTGATCAGATTTTCCTTCCTCCCCTCCAGACAGGGAGGAAAGAGAAAGGCAAGATGTTTTAGTACCTGCATCTTCTGTTCCTGATACACAAAGCTTCAGCCCCCGTTCTCTGAATAAACCTTGTGTTTTCACACCTCCATAATTTTGTAAATACCATTGCCTTTGCCCAGCACACCCAGCTCTGTTAGTTGTTCCCTGCTGTATGTGAATGTACTGACGTGAAGAGAAGGAAGAGAGAAATAGAGCATGCCGGAAGTGCCTGAGCAGGGAGGGTGGAAGACTTACCCAGGGCTCATGTACACTGCCTGACATCTGCAAGCCCTCAGTGAGCAGTACCTGAGTACTGGGCAAAACATAATCCCTGAGGGTTTCTGTGCCTGGTTGGCGTTCAGAAGGGAAAGCTATGAAGAGAGCCCAGATCAGGGAATTTTACCCTCTGCTGTCCGTGCAGGAACAACTAGGGATTTGTTTTGAATGGAAACCTGTTATTTATCTTCTCTATAATATTAACTTGCTATCCAGTTTGTCAGAATCCAACCTAAGGCAAACCTTATTGGAAACATTACTGCGTGGCAAGTCAGACATCTTCCCTCTGGGCCTAGTTTTCACATCCGAAAAACTAAGGGGTTGGACTAGATGCTTGATGTTCTCTAACATTCCCTACAGCCAGATGTTTTGAAATTCCATGAAACTCTAACTATGATGTCACTTCAGAGATGAATGTTGATGATCTGAACAGTGATATGAAAGAAGAGTATGCTAGATGTTCAAATGTGCCTATGTATGAGTGTTAGGAAACTCATTTCAAGTACAGTTTTACTACCTTTTTTGTCTTGATACATTTTGAAAGTGACATCAGAAAGCAGAATTGGGATAGGAGACACACGCGCGCGCACACACACGAATTTTCTATGACATACATTCACCATGGCCACCACTAGATGGCGCCCTTGTATTAGTAAGGAAATTTTCTCTTAGCAGTTACAGGACTTCTGGAGGACTTACAATAAAAATAGATAGTGGTGAATCAATAGCTAAAACTGAGGAATGAGCGAGTTAACCAGAGAAAAGAGAAATGGATGTTTTCCTATCACTGATGACTTGATCATTAATATTTGAGGTAATGAAACTCTGGAACTTTCTACATTGCCCTGAAGGAAATTATCTTATAAATATTTCTTAATTACAAGGTATAAGTTACCTTTAAAATTAAAAATGAGCTTAATTTACTTAGTGAAAAAGGGTGCTATATGTTTCAGAAGTTCTCTGGTGAGTTGGTTTGTGACAGCCTGAAGTCAGTAAACCTTCCACTTAGACATTCTTAGCTTCAAAAGCAAGGTTAGTCCCACAAAGTTGGAAACACCATCTAGTGACTGAGTTGAGTAAATTCTGTTGAACCAAAAAATAAAAGCTTGAGTTATCTTTTAGCCAAAGAATGATTTCGTTTATGATTCTGTGGCAGGAGTTGAATGGTTTAATAATGTATTAATAAAGGGAGCAAGAAAGCTTAGGAATATTTGTATGACAGTGATATGTCTTCTTTCATAGTTCTGTACAGCTTTCCTGGGAGAGAATTTTTCTCTTCATTTATAGTAAACATCTTTCCATTAATTTTTTTTTGAAGACTTTAGTATTTTAGAATTGTTGTAGGCACATAGCAAAATTGAGAAGATACAGAGATACCATCTGCATATGCCCCCTGCCCTTGCATATGCATAGCCTCCCCATTATCAACAGCCCCCCAGAGTGGTACATTTGTTACAGTTGATGAACCTACATTGACACATCATTATTACCTAAAGTCTGTAGTTTGCATTAGGGTTCACTCTTGGTATCATATGTTCTTTGTGGTTTGGATAAATGTATAATGACATGTATCTGCCATTATACTATCACAGAGTATTTTCACTGTCCTAAAAATCCTCTGTGCTCCACCTATTCGTCTCCTCCCCCCCGATCGCTGGTAACCACTGACCTTTTTAGTGTCTCCATAGTTTTGCCTTTTCCAGAATGTCATACAGTATGTAGGCTTTTCAGATTGGTTTCTTTCACTTAGTAAGATGGACTTAAGTTTCCTCCATGTCTTTTCATGGCTTGATAGCTCATTTCTTTTTAGCTCTGAGTAATCTTCCATTGTCTGCATGTACCACAATTTATCCATTCACCTACCCAAGGGCATCTTGGTTGCTTCCAAGTTTGGGCAGTTTTGAACAAAGGTGCTGTGAACATTTGTGTGCAGGTTTTTATTTGGGAGTTTTCAACTCCTTTGGATAAATACCAAGGAGCATGATTGCTGGATTATATGCTAAAAGTGTGTTTAGTTTTGTAAGAAACTTCCAAAGTTTTCCAAAGTAGCTGCAACATTTTGCCTTCATGCCAACAGTGAATGAGAGTTCTTGTTCCACACACTCACCAGCATTTAGTGGTGGTGTCAGTGTTCCAGATTTTGGCCATTCTAATAGGTGTGTAGTGGTATCTCAGATTGTTTTAATTTGCATTTCCCTGATGACATATGATGTAGAGCATCTTTTCATATGCTTATTTGTCATCTGTATATCTTCTTTGGTGAGGTGTCTTTTAAGGTCATTGGCCCATTTTTTAATCAGGCTATTTATTCTCTTATTGTTGAATTTTAAGAGTTTTTGTATATTTAGGATAACAGTCCTTTTTCAGGTATGACTTTTGCAAATATTTCTTCCCAGTCTGAGGCTTGTCTTTTCATTCTCTTGAGTGTGTCTTTTGCAGAGCAGAAATTTTTAATTTTAGTGAAGTCCAGCTTGCCAGTTTTTTGGACTTTAGCCATTCTAATAGGTGTGTAGTGGTATCTATTGTTTTAGTTTTCATTTCTCTAATGACAAATGATGTGGCACATCTTTTCATATGCTTATTTACCATCTGCATATCTCATTTGGTAAGGTGTCTATTTAGATCTTTTGCCCATTTTTTAATTGGGTTTTTTTGTTGAGATTTGACTCTTTCTATATTTTGGGTACAAATCCTTTATCAGATACATGTTTAGCAAATATTTTCTCTCAGTCTGTGGCTTGTGTTTTCATTCTCTTAATAGTATCTTTCACAAAGCACAAGTTTTTTATTTTAATAAAGTACAACTTAATCAGTTTTTTCTTTCATGGATTGTACTTTTGGTGTTGTATCTAAAAACTCATTACCTGCACAATGACAACCATGTGAAGAAAAAAAATACCTCATTATCATGGATATCCTAATTACCCTGATTTGATATTTACATATTATATGAATATGTCAAAATATTATTATATGTGTACCTCCAAAATATGTACATCTATTATATATCAATAAAAATTTTTTAAAATAAAAATGAAAACTCATTATCAAACCCAGGGTCATATAGATTTTCTTTTAGAAGTTTTTTAGTTTTGCATTTTACAGATAGGTCTGTGATCCATTTTGAGTTAATTTTTGTGAAAGATGTCAGGTCTATGTCTGTGTTCTGTTTTTTTTTTTTTTAACATATGGACATCACTTGTTCCAGCACTATTTGTTGAAAAGTCTGTTCTTTCTCTGTTAAATTGCCTTTGTGCCTTTGTCAAAGATCATATGATTCTAGATCTATTTCTGGTCTGTCAAAGATCAGTTGTGTGAAAGATCAGTTGTATGGATCTATTTCTGGACTCTATTCTGTTTTGTTGATCTGTATGTCTATTATTTTGCCAATACTAGGACACCATCTTGATTATAAGTCTTGAAATCTGGTAGTATAAGTCCTCCAACTTTCTTCTTTTTAGTATTGTGCCTTTTGCTTTTTCCTATAAACTTTAGAATCAGTTTGTCAACATCTGTTAAATAGCTTCATGGGATTTTGATTGGGATTGTGTCAAAGCTATAGATCAAGTTGGGAATAATTGACATCTTAACATACTAAGTCTTTCAATCCACAGGCATGCAGTATCTCTCTATGTAGTTAGGTCTTCTTTGATTCCTTTCATCATTGTTTTGTAGTTTTTCACATATAAATCCTATACTTGTTTTGTTAGATTTATACCTATTTTTATTT
The DNA here is from genome assembly GCA_023783475.1 of Daubentonia madagascariensis. NCBI lineage: Eukaryota > Metazoa > Chordata > Mammalia > Primates > Daubentoniidae > Daubentonia > Daubentonia madagascariensis. Next base: position 20,281,040 of record JAKFHU010001631.1, on the reverse strand, counting down.
GGTGTTATTACAAATGGCATTGTTTTTTGCTTTCAAATTACAGTTGTTCATTCCAAGTATATAGGAAAGCAATTGACATTAATATATTGTCCTTGTATCCTGCAACCTTGCTATATTTGCTTATTAGTTGTTGGATTTTTTGGGGGGGGGTAGATTCTTTGGGATTTTCTGTATAGACAATCATGTCATGTTTGAACAAAAACGATTTTATTTCTTCCTTTTCAATCTGTATATATTTTATTTATTTTTCTTGTCTTATTGCACTAGCTAGGACTTCCAGTATGATGTTCATTATATTCTTTACTCAATAAGATAAAACTATTCCTAGCCCAGTTTTTCTCCCCAACCAATTTTGAAGGAATATACACTTCCTACTTCATTTTTACTATCAGGTGTAAAATTCAATATCTGTATCTTTTTTTCTTAAGGTCTTCTATATCCTTACTTATTTTTGTCCACTTGCCCTGTCTTGCAGTGTGAGTGGTAATGTTAAAGTCTCCAATTATTAACATGTTTCTAATTTTTCTTGCATCTTCTATAGCATTTTCTTTAGCAAAAGTGGTTACTGTGTTATTTCATGCATAGATATTCATCATTGTTATATTTTTATTATAAATTATGGCTTTAACATTAAAAAATGTCTTTTTCAGGTTTAATGGGTTTTTTTGTCTTGAATTCTACTTTGTCTGATATCAGAATCATGACTCCTGCTTTGTTTTATTTTCATTTGCCTGATATACCTTTGTGCTTTCTTTTACTTGTGCCCCTTTTGAATCACTTATGTATTGGCATAGACTTGTGTTTTGTTTTGTGACCCAATTTGAAAATCTCTTTCTTGTAATAGGTGGGTTAAGCCTTTCATAGTTATTGCTATGACAGATCAATAATGGTCTTACTCTGTCACATTTATTTTATAGTTGCTACATATACTCTGTATTTACCTACCTGATTTTTTTTTTTAAGAGATAGGATCTCGCTGTATTGCCCAGGCTGGATTGCAGTAGCTATTTACAGGCATGATCATAGTGCACTACAGCCTTGAACTTTTGGGCTAAAGCAATCTTCCTGCCTCAGGCTCTCAAGTAGCTGGGACTACAGGCGTGTGCCACCACGCCCAGCTACTGATGTGTTTTGTTTGCTCTTTTTAAAAATATATATATATTTCTTCTGGTATTTAGAAGCCTTTTTGTATGATTGTCCTATTGGTTGCCTTTGTATTTATGCCTTTCTTAATGTCTGTGATCCTCTATTTTCTTATTTAATCTTTTACTGTCTAACTTGTCAATTGTTAAAGGTATCTTTTAACTGCCACCTATTACCTGTGTGACAATCAGTGAGTTTATTCTATTTTCCTCTTTCCCTTTCCCTTCCTCTCCCATTTTTTACACTTGCATGATTTCTACCTTGTCAGAACATATGACATTTGTATATTATTCTTCATCCCGGTCCCAGTCTTTTTGTTAGTCTTACATCACATTTAATATATTTTCATTGTCAGTCCTTTTGCCCAAGTTCCTCATCCCCTTTTAATTGGATAAAGCTCATCCTCTAGTATTGTTAGGAACTGTGAAGGATTGGAGATTTTACCCTATTTGCAAGTTAGTAAGTTAGCTTGTTGCTGTTTTATGGATCCTAGCAGAAAACATAAGACTCTTGGATCAGAGACAGAGGACTTTAGTACTCATGACAAAAGTAATAGCCCGACAGTGCATGGGCAATATATATAGCCAAAGTGTTGTACCCCCATAATATTCTGAAATAAAAAAAAAAAATATATATATATATATATATAAAAAACCAGTTAATCCCCAAATGTTTGTAAAGTAAACTATACACTTTTAAATAAAAGGAGATATCACAAAAAAAAAAGTAATAGCCCGAGCTCCCTGTTCATTTGCATCAGTTCCCCATGTCCCCTAATTTCCATGGGGACAACATAGGTGAGTCTAGATGAGTGTCCATATATGCAGTGGTTTGTGTTACAGGAGAGGAATGCAGATCTGGGGGAATCTACTGCTTTTGTAGTAAATGGTAACTCTTTACCAATAGATGCTACCTTATCCCTCAAGGTTGCTCCCTGAAAACACAAGCCTAAGAAATGACTTAGAAAAAGAGTGGTCAGGACCTTGCCTTTTTGGCATACCTAGCAGGAATATGCAGGATACCCACAGCCTGGGCAGATTGCCTCTCCCAAAGGGTAGATTCCCAAGAAGGGCTTGTGGGCACGGTGTTCTGTGAGTTCGTACATGTTTAAGACTTCTTCTGTAGCTTGATATTTGAAGGACTGCTTTGCTAGATACAATATCCTTAGTCGATTCTTTCTTCCCTTGAATTTCTTAAAAGTGTTGCTCCTTTATTGCTTTGCTTTTATATTTCTTTTGGGAAGTCTGATGCCAACCTAATAATCTTGCCTTTTTGAGATATTTCATCTTTTTATCTGAAGACTCTGAGAATCTTGTATATTAAACATATGTAAAGTCTAATAGTTTTACTGACCATTACAGGGCAATTTTCCCAGGTACCCAGTAGACCCTTTCAATATGTAGGATTTAGGCCTTCTTTTATTTCTGGAAAGTGTTATTAGATTATAGTTTTAAATTTTAGTTCTGTTTCATTATTCTGTTTTTCTTTTTAGAGACCCCAAATGTGTGTATGTTGGCTCTTTGCTGCCTTCTCTTTCAGCTGCGTTCTCTGGGCCCTTGGACTTCTTCATCCCATTTTCATTCTCTCGGTGGCTTTGCTTTCATTCTTCAGTGCCTTTATTAGATTTTCATTTGAATCTCTTCTTCTTTGGGTATCTTGAAATTTAGTCTTCATTTCAGATATAATTTTGTCTTTTTCTTACTTTTTTTTAATTGAGTTCAATCAATTTTTGTTTCCACTTCTGCCTGCTTTTTGTCTATTTCTAGTCTCAGTTTTTAAACTGATTAAGTATATTTTTTCATATCCCAAATGCCTATTTAAGGATATTTAGTTCCTTTTGGAGTATTGTGTTAAAGTCTTCTTTGTGCTTGTTTTTTAGAGGGCATTTTATTAGTGAAATGTTTTTATCTTCTTTTTCTGTTTTCTTCTGAAGGTAGTTGTATACAGTTAGTTGTAAGTTACTTTCATCTGTTTGTTTTGTGGACAAGGTTGGAATTTTGGGTTGGTTTACAAGATCCCTAGTTTGAAAACATTCTTATCTGTAAACGTAGTGAAGTATAGTCTCTTTAGGGGTTGACTTTTGTTTGAAGAGATCAATGGTGGAGGGGGAGTGGATTCTATGCCCTTGATTTTTAGCTGTCCTTTGTGTGGCAGGAGTGTGAATTTCCTCCTGCATCTTTCCTCCTTCCCCATCCAGTCGCTAGAGGGTGCCGCTCCCTTCTTTTTTTAACCCAATTCTTCCTTAGAAGCAATGCCTTTTTCAGATTGCCACAGAGTCCCACAGATGAAGTCCCTTGCCTGTAGTTAGTGCTCCAGTTGATAAGGTGTTTTTCAGTGTTTCTGTATTTGGGGAGACTGTCTCTTTCTGGAGTGATTTTAGCTCAGCTTTAGGCCCTCTGCTCTGCACTCCTCTCTTCCATGCCATTTTTCCAAATTCTCCTCACTTTCCACAAAGGTTTGGAGTGGGAGCTCAAAAGATAGCTGTACTGGAATTTTTACTTACAGGTATATTGAGCCTGTAGTAGTCTATGTCTGTTAGTTGTGCTGTGAGGGTCTGGGTTTTGTATGGTTTTATTTGTTATTGTTGATCTGTATAGATTTTTTTAGGATTTATAATATTCAGTTGTATATAGTAGATATGCTGCAATTTTTAACCAATGCTCTATTTGTTGAATATGTAGGTGGTTTTCAAGTGTGCAAATTATGACTATACCTGTAGCTTAATCTTTGCACAGCTGCAATTAGTCTCTACGGATAAATTCCTAGAAGTAGGTCAAAGGTAATATCAATTTACGGCATTTATTAATGCATACTTCCCATTGCCCTCCAGAAAGCCTGCAAGTATTTGTTGACTTTCTGCTGGGTGGCAGGCACCGCACTGACAATGCACAAAAATCAGCTAGCCCCAGGCCTGCTCTCGAGCCCAGGAGATAGACGTGAACCATGGAGAGACAATATGACAAATGTATTGCCCAAATGCGAAGTTCAAAGAGGTATAGGAGCCCAGGAGGGTAGGTCACAGTGCTTTTTAGAACCCTTTCCCATTGTAAACAGTCTCCTCTGTCCTCACAGAGTGCTCCCTCAGCCTTCTTGCCTTAGGGGAAGCCTGACTCTCCCAAGGACAGTGCTTCCCTTGCTGCCCCTCAAGGTGAGACATTTGCTCTTCCCCAGCTCTTGTCCTGTGCCGTAGGCCACCTGCACCTGTCCTGAGATTCTTTCACAGGCTTTACTTTCTCCTTGTGTCCCTCCAGTGTGGTGCCCCCTGGGCTTAGTCCCTTAACCTTCTTTTTCCCTGCTTGTACAGTCTCCTGTGTGATCTCACCACACCTTCTCGTGGCTTCAGTGGATCCCATATATTCACTTCTGGGCCACATCCTTCTCCTGAGTTTCCATCCCAGGTGCCCACCTGGGCATCTCTACTTGGTTACTGTGCAGACACCACAAACTCAACATGTCCAGAAGCTAAGTCATCATTCTGCCCCGGGCCTACTCTCTCTTCTATTCTCTGGGGCTGTTAGTGGCACCACCTAGTTCCTAATGAGAAACCTCGGGGTCAGCCTTTTCCCTTTTCACCACTTGCCCTCTGCTGCTCTTGCTACCTCTTTTCCTTTTGGGGAACTTATTTCTCTGCCTCTCCATGTTTTTACCCTTTTCAAAAAATCCCTTTTGCTTTCAAGTCCTCCTCTAAAATCTCTCTCCCCCTTTCTCTTTCTTCGTGCCGTTTCTTTCTCCTCTGTCTTTTTCTTGCCCCTTCATTGTTGCTCCTTTTCTCCATTTCTCTTTTTCCACTTGCTTCCCCAGCGGTTCCCTCTGCGTTTGCTGTTCTCAGACTCTTCCCAGTCCTCACCGCCCAGTTCCCAGTCTGGTCGTGCTCCTGTTCTTTTTCCTTTAGGAATTGAGCTCAGACGGGACAGCTTGAGCCTGGCCATTTCTACCGCCTGTACCAGTCCCAAAGCCCCGTACAGGTCACAGGAGGATGGGGTGGACAACGTATCAAGTATGTCTAGATTAAAAACCAACTCACTGTTTTCTCTCTTTCCCTCCTACACCAAGACATGGAACAGTATTTGTCTTCTGAGCATACATGGGTTCCCAAATGATAGCTCTGGGGCACCTTGCAGACCAAAACCAGTTAGAACTTTGGGCAGGAAACACCCCCAGAAAGCCTCAGCCCTGATAAAAACTGCCTGAATGATCAGGAATGAGGGCTTTAGTGGAATATTGGTCAGTGAGAAGCAGCTAATCTTGGTGTTTTGATGGTGGCTCTTTTTCACAGCCTTCTTGAGACATAGTTCATCTTTAGCATTTATCACAGTTGTAGCTTTCGGAAGCATGACTAATAATTTCAGGAGGCAGTTGAGTTCATTAAAGAGTGTTTTGAACTCCTAAGTTGTTCTATTAATGACAGCTGCTCGGAAAGGAATCAAGGGGCTATAAATAATGGCAGATTAGCACCTTGAATAGACTGTCAGGAATCAAATAGACAGCTTGTTCTCATAGATTTTTTGGAGGTACAATATATTATTTGTTTATTGACTTATAAGAAAAGAAAAAAAGCAAAAGGTATGTGACAATTTAAGGCAGGAATACTCTTTCAACCTTTATACTAATATCTACTCCTTGCTTAATTTTTGATGAAGTAAGTAGGATAGAATTTCAGAAATTAATTAGTTCAATCTATTATGCTTTTCAAGGGACAGAAGGGATATGTTGTTCCACCCTTATGTAGTGATCAAAATGATACTGCTTCCAAGGAATGAATGGACACACAAAATCATTAAGTAGTTACACATTTTATAGCTTACCTAAATATGATTTGATGTTGAAATCAAATATCAATGATTTGATATTGAAAATATGGTTCTGATCAAAGGTTTTGCAGTAATTTTTGGGGGGGTAGTAGTAGTAGTTATCTATTGATACATTAAAAATTACCCTACAACTGAGTTGCTTAAAATAAATGTTTACTATCTTACAGTTTCTGTGGATCAGGAATTCAGGAACAGCTTAGCTGGGTAGTTCTGGCTCAGTCTCATGCACTCACAGTCAAAATGTTGGTTAGGGCTGCAGGCATCTGCAGACTGGACTGCAACTAGAGGATGGCTGTTGGCAGGAGGTCATGGTGCCTTACCACTTGGGCCTCTCCATATAGGGCTGCTGGAATGTCCTTCATGACATGACAGCTGGCTTCCCCCAGAGCAGTGATCCAAGAGAGAGGGCAAGGAGGAAGCCACAGTGCAAATTTTATGATCTGGTCTCTAAATCACATACCATTCTTTCTGCTTTTGTTCTATTTGTTAGAAGCAAGTTAATAAGTCCATACTACATTCAAGCAGAGGAGAATTAGGTTGTACCTCTTGAAGGGAGGAGTATCAAAGAATTTGTGGGCATATTTTAACATCACCACAGGGCTTGTTTGCCTGATTTTTCCTTCCTGGGTTGAAGGTAGTATAGCTTAGTAGTTAAGAGCATGGTTCTGAAGCCAGACTGCCTGGGTTGGTTCTGGTTCTACCATGTACTCATTATGTGATTTACTGTGTGAGTTACATACCTTCTCTGGACCTCAGTTCCCTCAAAGAATACAATGACGCAGACAGCACCTACCTCATAGGAGCATGTGCACAGTAAATTAGTTAATATAAACAAAGGATGTAGAACTAGGCGTCCTACATAGAATATTCTTAATAAATGTTTTTATAGATTGAGTAACCAATATAGCCCAGTTTGTTTCTCCCTTTCTCTCTGTATAACCCAAAGTCATGCTTGTTCTTACAGATAGCACCTAAAACAGTTACTGGTCATCTTGGAAAATGCTTTGAGAATACATGGTATATGGTAGGAGCCAGGTGAGCTGATGGCTCTCCGTGAAGATCCCACCTTTGGTGCGGTAGCATATGAGGGCTTGTAGCTTCACATTGACACACCTTAAGGAAAATGGATCCCTTTCCACTCTGAAACTCTAACCTGGAAAGGGCTTTATCCTAAACTTTATAGGAGCCTGCTCTGGGACCTGTGATCTGTATTCAGTATTAAGATTCATTCAGATATTCACTCCATAAATATTTATTAAGCTTCTTTGGAGTTCAAAGTAATTTTTCATAGTACTTTATTTACTGTGAAAAATCAAGTGAAATACATATTTCCTAGCTCTCTGGAGTTTATCTCTATCCATATAACATTTTCATCTTGGATCTGGGGCTGATTTGCTTATAGTGATTATGGGTGGAAAATTTTTCCTTAAAATAATCTGTGTGGGGGAAGGGATTAATCACAATTCCAACACTTTTAAAGGAAAATGATTTATTAAAGATCAACCAACTATTTATAATAGTTAAATACTTTCACTAAATACTGCATTTATATCTGGTAGATCTTGACCTGGCATTGAGTTGTCACATTCTTGGCTCCAGAAAGATGTTTTTAAAAGATGCTCATGAATACCACATGTCAAAATTGCAAAAGAAAGCAGATTTTTTAAATTTTTGGACACAAAATACTAGTGATTTTTTTTCTTTTAGATATGAACTCTGTTTTATAGATGATTCAGAAAATTGTTCACCAGAAGAAATTAGTACACTCAATTTCTACCATCTTCTTTCTTATTGATGCTATTAGTTTTCATGGCTGGGAAGTACAATTGAAATGGCTTTTTTGGAAAGTGTTACCTGGTTCCTTCACTCTGTTAAATAATAGTTTGTTTGACCTCTTAAGTCCACCCAGATTCCCTTCAAGATTTCGTGTTCATTTTTTCAACTATAGAAAGATAAGTAAGATTTCATTTGGCTCTACATGCCAGAATTCTGACTACTGTGACTTTAATCGAATAGGGAGTTATTTTCCTGTATAACAAGAAGTCTGTCTTTCTACTCTGCCATCCTTAGTGTGTGACTTCTGCCTTTGTGCTTGTACTCCCATAGTTATAAGACATCTATGGCAAGTTATGTGATGTCATATTTACAACATTCTAGGCAGAAAGTGGCTACGCCAGCAAGGCTTTCCAGAAACTCGGGTCATTTTTCATTGGTCATAACTGTGCTACATGGTTTCCTCAAGCTGCAAGGGATTCCAAGGAAGCTAATATTTTAGCAGGGTACATTGCTATCCCAAATAAGATCAGTGTTCTGTTAGTGAGGAAGACAGGGAGATTGCGCAATAGGTAAGCAACCCTCAGTGTCTGCCACAAAGGGTTTGGATGGTTGCTGAAGTCCTGAGCCTATAGAGCAATCTGTCAGTCCATCCACTTGGCAATAGAATAGAGTGATACTATAGTACTTGATGTGAATAATTAATACACTTTATATGTTTAATGTTGGGCTTGAGAAGCAAAAACATAGATTGGCTTACCCCTAGGTAATATATATGGTCAAAAATCTCAGTTTTGACCTTGTACACAATCCTGTTTTTCTCATAGCAAAGTCCTCATTAAAATAAGGGGTGTTTGAATAAATTCTTCCAAAAGCTATTCTCAATTTAGAATTTTTATTTTTTGTGACTTTTTTGCTAAAATGATTGTAAATCAGTTGTGTATAAAAATGATTATACATTGTTTCAATAGAAATTGTACCCATTTTTTTTGTTGTTCAGACAGAGTCCTCACTCTGTTGCCCTGGGTAGAGTACAGTGGCATCATCATAGCTCATTGCAACTTCCAACTCCTGGGCTCAAGTGATCCTCCTGCCTCAGCCTCCTGAGTGACTGGGACTACAGGCCTGCGCCACAATGCCTGGCTCGCTTTTTGTTCCTATTTTTGGTAGAGACAAGGTCTCACTCTTGCTCAGGCTGGTTTCAAACTCCTGAGCTCAAGCAATCCACCTGCCTCGGCCTCCCAGAGTGCTAGGATTACAGGCATGAGCCACCCCATTTTGATTTTTAACAGAATTTGTAGTATAGTGGGTATTAAATCAAATTGTGGTAATTTTCTGTTGTTGTCATTGTTAGCAAAAAGACTTTATTTCTGATATAAAACTAACACATACACATTGTAAAAAAAAAAATACACACACACACAAAAAAACACCTAGCACCAAAAGACATAAAGAAGAAGGTCAAAATCATCCTTGGTCCCATTACCCAGAAATAATTATTGTTATCATCTCAAGATATATTTCTATGTGTATAAAATATTTATATTTTAGTATACTGTATTTTAGGAATTCAGGAATTATACTTTGGAATTATTTCTGAATGTGGTTCAGTGTGAATAAGCTGAGATACCTCTTGACATAAAAATTTGGAAAACTTTGGATAAATAACTCCATTTCAACTTTTAAAAAGTAAATAGAAGTTAATATTTGATTTTCATTATTCACAGCCGAAAATTTTCAAAGTAGCGTTTCTGAAAAAGTTTAATATTTATAAATTCTTATTGATTCTGATTTATCTTTTAACAAGAAATGAAAGCTTTTACTCAGAGCTTAGGATTTCCTTATTCCTCCCTAAGGCCGTTTATTTATTTTGGGGGCTCACAATTGAAATATTATCAGAATAATAGCAGATGATTGATATGGAAATATATAGTTTTTTACAATGACCATTTAAAGTTCTGTGTGGGTTGAGTCTTTTTGTACCTGAACATTCATTTGCCTATCATTTTCAAGCTGCAGATATATTCCACCTCTCTAGTTAAATTTAGCTGAGGAATTGTTAGGTTCAGGTTATAATTGCTCTTTCTCTTCTGTTCACTTTCCCAGCCTCTGCAGTACTTTGACAAGCTTCACTCCTCCTGCAAGCAGTGTTTTCAGTGTGTGTCTTTTATGTGCTGTCGACAGGCTCTTTCCATGTTCTGCGGGCCTCCTACTCAGTGAACGCCACCGCTGCCACCACCCCCATCTTAGTACAGGGATGGGGAAACAGAGCTGGGCGAAGTCATTTGTACTTTTAACATCTGCTGTGTGAACATCAACAGGCCCTTTCTTTTATCCTTCTTGGATCTTTTGCCTACGGTCAGAGTCAAGTTACCCCCCAAATGGTTCTTGGTGCCTTGATTATGGGCTCAGGGTTCAAAAAGCTAGGCTTTCCTTCATGGCACAGAGAGTGAAAATACTATGTTTTCCATTTACATGCCACTTTAACATTATTTATTGAACAAATAACATTATAAATATAACAATGGAATTCATTTCAATAAAAAGAAAAAAAAAGCCCCTAAATTCTGCAGTTCTAGTCAACAGTTTTCTTTTTCTGTTTCCTTCCAGACCTGGTCTACATGCATATGCAGTGTCTGCATTGTTACAGTTAGAGTGGCTATCATTTGAATTCGGGGGGGCAGGCAGTTCTTCTTTAATATAATCATTTTTTGGCCGGCCATGGTGGCTCACACCTGTAATCTCAGTGCTTTGGGAGGCTGAGGCAGAGGATCGCTTGAAGCCAGCAGTTTGAGGTTACAGTGAGCTCTGATGGGACCACTGTACTCCAGCCTGGATGACAGAGCAAGTCCCTGTCTCAAAAAAAAAAAAAAAATCATTTTTCCATTTTTTTACACAACTTTAATAGGGATACTTAAATGAGTTTTTTAAAATAGGTAATTTATTCACGTGGTACAAAATTCAAAAGATATAAGCAGGTATACAGTGAAAAATGAGTCCCTCTCCCACCCCAGTACCCCAGCTGTCCAGTGCCTTCCTACTTCCCCAGTGGTAACTACTTTCCCTCCTTTCTTGTGACATAACAATATTCTATTTTTTTTTTTACTTTGATTCTTTCCCTTGATTTACCAGTTTTCCGAAAAATATGTTGGTGTTCCAGAGTCTTCTAAAGAAGACCAATGAAAGTTTGTAGGGTTTCTTTTTCCCTGTAAAATATGTTTTACTGTTCTTTAAAAAGGTTCAGGGTTTTAGTCTTATATCAGGCAGTAACACCTGTCATCAGTCTGACATCTCTGTCACCATGTCAAACTGGCTTCAGCTAGCAATACTTCATTAAATCCAAAAGAAAAAAACTGTTTCAATTTTGAGGGGGAAAAAATCCAGTTCAGTTCTGAGAACAATTAATATTAGTCTGTAATTTAAAACAAAATGAAGGTGTTTCATGTTGCTTTATATACCCTTCTCCTCATGCAGAACCAGGAATGTAATATTCCTGACTCAGGCCATACACACCCCCGCCCCCAAACAGCAAAAATCAGAGCATGTCAAAGGGACAATGAAGGCTTTTGTTTTTTATTTTACCATCATGAACTCATGGATTTTAACATATTTGGTCCATTGTCACTATTCATTTTGATGCTCGGGTTAGCCCCTCTGTGGCCAGTGGGAGCATCTTCAGCTCATCTTCTGAGTCCTTTTGAAAGGACCCCAGGCATCGTTAATAATATTTTGCTTTCTGGTATGACAAAATGTTTCAGGTTTATCTGATATTCCCTGATACTTCTAAAGTACTACAAAATACCTCCTATAATCAGATGTATCATCGTGTGTTTCAGTGGAGAATGTTTCAGTTGTTCTCATTTTTAAAATATCATAAATCTTTCAACCACTATCTCTGTTGAGATATATATACATTTTAGTCTTTGGCTTATGCCCTTAGCATCTCTGTTGATAGATAAACTTTTTTAGTCTTTGGTTTATGCCTTTAGCATACATGTTCACGTGTAATTACTAATTCAAAGCGTATGAATATTCTTTTAACTCTTAAAAATATTGCCAGATTGAATTGCCAAAGGACTGTGCCCATTTGTAAAATGTGAGTATATGGTTTCAACATAATACCAACCTTTGGGTATTATGATTCTTTTTTAATATTCACTATCTTAATCATATAAAATCATAGATACTCTTGTTTATTTACCTTTTTGCTAATTGTGAAATTGAATATAATTCCATTTTTTTGTTTATTAATTATGTTCATTTTTATGTGACTTGTCTATTTATGCCCTTTGCTCATTTGCCTATTAGGTTCTTGATTTTTTAAAAGATAAAAACAATGTGTATTCTTTATATACTTTAAATGTTAATCTGTTGTCATAATTGGTTGACATTTTATACCGAAAGCATTTCAAACATGGGTTGCAATTATTCTGTTCTAGTTATATAAAGACCATTAATTAACCTTCTTAGTGACCACCAAATTTTAAACTTAAATATCAATTTTTGTATTCAACTATCTGTGTTAATCTTGGCAAGTCACTTTACCTTCTCCTGACCTCACATCTGTCAAGTGTTGAATTCAACTTGATCTATTAGATCCTTTCCAACTCTGACAGCCAAGATTTTCTTAGTTAAAAAGCACTATATTTAAATAACCCTTACAGTTCCTTGCTCTCTTAAATAGAACATCTTTCCCACATATGCCTTCTTTCACAACCTTCTAGCAAAGTTAAACTTCATCTTCTTCAGTCTTCCTTCCCTGCCCACGTGGTTTGGTAGAACTCTGAAGAAAGAACGTTGCCAATAGAAGTGTATTTCTTGGTTTGCTTTAGTGAAATCCTGTGATTGTTGGTTTTTTCAAGCCAAAAGGGAATGATTCTAATCTCTCAACCTTGTCATTCATTAGATCTTGTGTTATTTCAAGTAGGTGACCATTCGATTGGATTCAGCCTTTTGTAAAAGCTTTACATAAATTTTCAGAAATATATTGAAAAAAATTTAATATGTTTTTAAAACAGATACTAATAAAAAGATTTTTTTATCCAGTATTCAGCATACTTATAGATTGTTAGCATAAGTTAACAAAAAGTGACTATATCTTGACTAAAGTAGAATTAGAAATAAAATGTTCAGTTGTCAATTTTGTTTGGCCCTGACAGTTTTGCTAATTTTCTTTTTTAAAGAAATGCTTATGATGTGTGTGGTCTTGCTGATGAAGTATATATGAACCATTCATATTTCAAGGCTGTAAACAGTCTGGTCTAAAACACCTGGTGTTCTATAGACAATGAAAATAATAGGATGGGAATTTGCTATTGGAATGCTAACTATAATACAGAGATTTGAGTAAGTTTCCATGACTTACAATTGACTCATTGTGTCCTCTTGAGAATGGCATCTAGTATATTCACGTTATATCTTTTTCAAAATGTGATAGTCTTTTATGTTATCTTCAGAAAGGTTGGAAATATGTGTCATTTATTTCATGTCATTTTATTTTGCTGTCATTTAGAAGTTAGACTTTCAGAGTGGAGACCCCAGAAGTAAACAAGCAACTGAAAAGCCTCTGAATATTTGATAAAGCCCTCAAAAAGCTCATTCCTTTCAGAGGCCTCTGGGCCATCTCTTGAAACCATTTTATTGTTAATTTTTACACACAAGAACCTCAATTAAGTGGAAGAGTAAGCTGCTAGTGGCAGATATTTTGACAGCTGGCCATCTGAAACAGGGAGGAAACAGCAAAGTATATATATGTGTGTGTATACATGTATGTACGTATATATGTGTGTGTGTGTATAAAGAGCATCCAGTAAACTAGAAACTAGTACAGTGGAGAAAGCCATTTAATATATGAGGAGTTGGCTCAAGAAACCAAGCATCTGGTTTTATTTCTTTTGTAGACACTATGAATTATACAACTGGATTCTTTTCTGTCATTGTATTGGTTGTAAAGGAGCTCAGAGCCAACTTTGTGGTCTACCCCAAACAAGGGCACAGACCCTCTCTGCATTCATTTAGGCATTAATTTCTCTCATGGTTTTAAGATATTTTTTCTACCCTTATTTTCCCTAAGCCTGATTTCTTACCTTATATTTTTATCATATATTATAGTGCTTTTCTAGCTTTGCTTTTCAAGTTTCCTTAATAGCAGTGAGAAATATAGTTTCACCCCAGAAGTTTTGAGAATAAAGGCAATATGGCTGCCATAAATGTGAAACACCTGTGAAGTCCCCTTTTTAATATTTTAATGTAAAAATGGATTCCCCTACCCCACATTTCAGGGAAAATCAATATTTCTTGAAGATGCACTGTGTATATTCAGTCACAGAATATAAAGTAGAATTGCTTAGGTAGGGGTAAAATTCCCATGAAGAATACTTTAAATTGCTCATACATCACAATGCAGCTAAGTATTGACTCCCAATAAGTCCAGCACAGCTGCCATTTCCTCCAGTGTTGAAAGTGTTCATTCTTCCTTCATTGGAATGCCATATGAAATAGTTCACTCACATTTAGGGGCTCTGTTGCATGAAAATTATTTTATCTTCCAGTAGTAAAATCACAGTCATCTTGGTGAGAGGCCAGGGGACCTAAGACCTAAGACCACCACTCACTGTGGTACACACCTTCACATTGTGAAATGCTGGGTGGAGTTGCCCACTCTAAGTTATTTTTCTGTTCCATTTTCTTTTCGTTGAGTTCGTACAGTTGAGTTTGAGTAAGTTGACTGCTAGTAAGATGCTACTGGATTGGACCCTGCTATACATCTTTAGGGTAGGCCTGCCTCCAGTTTGAGAAGCACCTCTGTATTTAAAATTTTGTCATTTCAAAGGGAAAAGATTTAATTTTAACTGCACATTTCTTACCAGTAATGACACATGAAGTATCATTGCACTTGATTTCTTGTTTCTCCCTTTATATTCATTTCACTTTCGTAACAATTAAGCATGAATGTACTTAGTAACACTCCCCTTTTAGCACAAAGAAATTTTAATGCCCTTTTACAGTTTAGTACATATTTTAGAAATGCCAACCTCAAGTAAATCCACAGAGCTTATCATATAAATCCGTAACTTTGCTACTGATTTCAGTCTAAGACAAATGTCTTTTGTCAGAGCTCAATAATGTAAGTGTAGCTATGTGAGATATATTGAAGATTGCTTTCTGGGGGTGGTCAGGTGCTGCAACCCAAGAGCATGGCCAGTTTTCTATGTTCTGGGAAAAAAGAAAAGAGAATTGCCCGTCTGTCAGTCCTTCTTTTGAAAAAGCCAGCCATCTTCCCCCTTGAGTCCCGAGCTGTTAGCCTCTGCTCTGGCTCCTCTTGTACTCTCACCCTTCTCTGCATTATGGCCAGAAATATTTTCTGTTTCCCTGAGATTAGCTTGTATTCTAAGAGAAAGTATTTAAGAAAATTCCTGTTTAAGATTGGAATTGGTTCAGTTTCAGAATTACCTTTTTGCTGGTGCTAAATGTTTAATTTCTCATTAAGAATAATGATTTTTTAATTTTGAAAATTTAATTCATGTTCTTTAAAAGGAGTCCAGGCAATGTGGAAAAGTACAAAGAGTAAAGCTTAAAATTATTCTGAATTCCACCAGTAGAACTAATCTTCATTAATATTATGTAAACGTCATTCCAGACAGCATTCTCTTCACATGCATCTTAAAATAAGGAAGAAGAAGTAGATGGACGGAGGAATCAGGATAGATAGCTTATACTATTATGGAAAATATGTGATTTTTTAATTTAAAACATTGTTTATCAAAAATAAAGAAATTATAAAACTATTTTCACCATGAGCAATACATTATTTACTAAAAGATCTAAGAAAAAAATTGTGAAAATTTTAGATGAGAATCATGTTGAGCTCTATTTCAGTTTTATACAATATCTCTTAATTCTATTAAGGATATTTAGGCAATACTTCTTAATTCTGTTAAGGAAATTAGTATACTTTGTTCTATCTCTTCTTCCCTGCCTCCCATTTTTCAATTATGCTATTAATTTATTGTCATTCATAGCATTTACATTAAAATCTATGGACATAATTGCCATAATTTAGTCTTAGTGTTACATTTGAATGGATTCGGTGTCTACTGTGGGCCCTTTTACCATGACTTCTCCATTCCTGAGTTCTTTATTTTGATTTATCTCGTTTGGCTGAATTTCTGACAGCATGTGCTTCTCAGGAAGGTCACGTAGGCTTTATGTGCCAAGTTCTTTCGTATTTAGTGATGTCTACCTTTTGCCTTGTTACACTAGAATGACATCTTGGGTGGGTATAATATTCTTGAACGTACTTTCTTTCCCTCAGATCTTTGTAGTGTTGCATCATTGTCTTTTGACATTGGATGTTGCTGTGGAGAAGTCTGAAGCCAGGCTGATTTTCTTACCACTTTATAGGTAACTTTTTTTGTCTAGATCTCTGAAGTATTATTTTTGTAACCAAGAAACTTGTCAGTTTTAGTCATTCACTATCAGTTCAAAGTTGTTGTCGTTCGGAACACCGTGTATTCTTTCAGTCCAGATTTAGTTCTTTCATTTAAAGGAAATTTCTTGAACTGTACCCTTGAATACTTTTCCTATTCCATATATTGAGTTCTCTACTTTGGAGATAATTATCCTTATATTGCAGTGGTCCCCAACCTTTTTGGCACCAGGGACCGGTTTCATGGAAGACAATTTTTCTGGGGGCGGAGGCGCTCAGCCGGTGATGTGAGTGATGGGAAGCTTTGCTCACCTACTGCTCACCTCCTGCTGTGCGCCCCCACCCTTCCTAAGCTTCATGGAGGACAATTTTTCCACGGAAGAGGGAAGAGGTGGGGGCGGGGTGGGGGGTGGCCACAGAGCTCTGCAGCCTAGTCGCAGTTCTGTTGGGTTGTCTTTGTCTTCCGTAATTATTATCTTTCTTCCAGTTGCTTTAATCTTTGACTTTTCCCCCTAGATGCAATGCATAATTTACTTTTATTTCTTTTTTTTTGGTATTATTAATATGTTTGTATTGTTGCCATGCCTTTTCATCTCACTGAAGTGTTAGCAACCATGTCCAGCAATTTTATTTTCTCTGATATAGAGGTATTACTGAATTCTCCTGCCTGCATTTCCACAGTATTTAAGATTCGATTGTTTTCCCCTCTGAGCTACAGTTTAAGGATTGGAGTTTTCCTGTTTTACACATTTTTCTACACCCTAAGGACATGGAGGTAGAGCTTAGGAGAGTACATAGATATTAAAACATTATAAAGCCTCAGCAGTTACAATTTATGTGTTGATATAGAAAGATTTTCTAAGGGAAGAAAAGCAGGGTATAGAACAATGTGTATAAAATAGTGCTATTATGTAAAACATTGGAAAAAAGTATATATATGAATATATATAAATATGTCTTTATACATTCACATACATATTTGCTTTACACACCTAAAATATATCTCTGGAATGGTAGACAAGGTATTAATAATTGGTTGGCCCTGGTGGCAGTAGGATGGGATTGGAGGGAGACTTTTCTCTGTAGCTCTTTAGACTTCTTATATTTTAAAGAATGTGAATGAGCCACATATTAAAAAATTATGTGGACTGTTCTTTCTATTTTTAGATTTAATTGCCCTGTTCAGGGTCCCTCAACCCTGTAGGAAGTCTGTCCCATTCCACAGGGAGCTTTGCAGCAGTCCTCCAGCTCACTGTGGGCCCCAGGCAGCATCGGTGAGGTGGCTCCCAGTTAGTCACTCCCCCGCCACACCACTGCTTTTCAGCCTTCATTTCTGTCACACTGCAGCCAGAAATCTATGTTTCTGTCCAAATCTGGGCTTGTTAGTGAATATTCTCAGATTTTGTTGATTCCTTAATACCACTTTTTGGGGAAGGGGACAAAGTAAGGGTTGTGCCATAATCTTTCTTTTCTTGGCTAGCGCATTTAAAAATACACGGCATTAAGTTGTACCTGTCCTTTATGGTTGCTGCTGATGGTTTTTGTTGTTGTTATTTAATGTTATTACTTTTGATTCTGTATATTTGGTATATGGTTGTAGAGATTCTGTGATCTGATTTCACTTGTTACCATTTAGTTTAATTTCTGGCACCAACTTGGTGTCTCCTGTCTTGATGGTTGACTCCTTCCCTGGTTGTAGCCTCTAGGTCCATCTGAACACTATCCTTACTCTACTCCCAACGTTGCCTTGCCTCTCCTGGACAGTCATGTGTTGCTTAACAATGGGGATACATTCTGAGAAATGCACTGTTAGGTGATTTCATTGTTGTGTAAGCATCACAGAGTGTACTTACGCAAACCTAGGTGGTATAGCCTGCTACACCACCTAGACTATATGGTATAGCCTATTGCTCCTTGGCTACAAACCTGTACAGCACGTTGCTGTAGTGACTACTGTAAGCAGTTGTAACACAATGGTCTTTATATATCTAAACATAGGAAAGGTACAGTAAAGATACAGTGTAAAAGATAACCTGTATAGGGCACTTACCATGAATGGAGCTTACAGGACTGGAAGTTGGTCTGGATGAGTCAGTGAGTGAAGGCCTAGGACATTACTGTACACTACTGCAAACTTTGTAAACACTGTGCACTTATACTACACTAAATTTATAAAAAATATTATTTCCTCAATAATAAATTGACCTTAGCTACTGTAACTTTTTTACTTTATAAACTTTCTAATTTTTTAACTTTTTGACTCTTTTATAATACCTCTTAGCTTAAAACACACACATTGTACAACTGTATAAAAATCTTTTCTTTCTTTATATCCTTATTCTATAAGCTTTTTACTATTTTTTAAATTTTTTTTGCTTTTTAAGTTTATTTTGTTAAAATCTAAGGCACAAACACACACATTAGCCTAGGCCTACACAGGTCAGAATCATCAATATCACTGTCTTTCACCTCCACATCTTGTCCCACTGGAAGGTCTTCAGGAGCAATAACACACATGGATCTGTCATCTCCTATGGTGACAATGCCTTCCTCTGGAATAACCCCTGGAGGACCTGCCTGAGGCTGTTTTACTGTCAACTTTTTTTTATATAAGTAGAAGGAATATGCTCTAAAATAATGATAATAGTATAGTAAATACATAAACCAGTAACATAGTCATTTATTATCACTATCAAGTATTATGTACTGTACATAATTGTATGTGCTATATTTTCATACGATTGGCAGTGCAGCAGGTCTGTTTACACCAGCATTACCACAAATACGTGAGTTACGCGTTGCACTCTGACATAATGACAGCTGTGACATCACTAGGCGATAGGAATTTTTCAGCTTCATGCTCCATTAAATCTTATCGGACTGCCATCCTATATGCAGTCTGTTGCTGATGGAAGTATTGTTCAACAGTGCATGGCTGTACTTAACTTTCAACCTGGTCTTGGTCATACGTAGCCAGTCTCACAACCCCGCTAACCCGGCCCATCTGAGGGCTGCGCTGGGCAGGGAGGGTTTCCATTACTGCCCAGCTTTGCAGGGCTCAGCAGTTCAGGGAGCCATCAGCACCCTGGTTCTGGGGAAGCAAGCAACCAGTCGCCAATCCCATTTATACAGCTTTTGCTTCACACACACACACACACACACACACACACACACACAAAGTGGCTGTGTTTCTTTTATCTGCCAATATCTTGCTTCAAAAGTTCATTGCCCTTGCAACATAAATTCTCGTAACTATTTCTCAAGTTACAACCTTGCCTTGCCAAGGATTTGCACTGCTGATAGAGATATCTGTCTGAAACCAAGATGTGATCATGCCATCCTCCTGTTTACAAATGTTTGGTAGCCTCTCACCTTCAGGAAAAAGTCTCAAAAATAAGAGCTATGATAAAGCAAATCATTTACAGCCCAGCAGTATAAGTTCATAAGGGATATTGTCTTTTCCACTTTTGAATCCCCAGCATGGAGAATAGTACCTGGCACAGAGTAGGTACTCCGTGAATATTTGGTGAATAAAATAACAAATAATAGATGCCTAGTGAATCTTTTTTGAATTAATTTTAATCTAGTGAGAGTTTACTGATAAGATTGCAGAATCTCTCTTTGTCTGAAAACCAATTTAACCAACAACAGCAAAAAATTTGCAGTTAGGGTTTTAACATGCTATACCATTATGTTCAAATAAGGAATAATGGCACATAAATGCAAACACAGTAGGATTGACTACGAGAAGTGTCGAAAAGACAAAAAGAAAGAGGATCTAGTCTGTCTTATCTGTCTATGCTTGACATTCCATAAAGATTTGCGGTAACTCACACATAAAACATCATAATGTAGTATACTTCAGATTCGGCTTGAAGCTTTCTGGCTACCAAGTTGAAAAGGGTGACTGAGTTATATAATTTTTATCATTGGAAAGGAGCAAACATTTCTTAACATTAAGTTCTAAAACAAATTTCCCACCTGGGGCATTATATCAGGGGCATTGAGTGATAGGGTGGACATTATACTGTATATCATTCCTATGGCAAATAAGGTAATAATTTTTGACAGTTTCTTATGAAATCTCCCTAATAATAACAGTAAGCCCAACTCAATGATGCCAATTCTTTTCAGAGCTAAGATAATATGGTCCATCTCTGTGGCCGTCTGTTGTTTGTCTGGCTGGAATCCAGGGACAGGCTTAGAGATCCCGGCTTCACATGGTCCTCTTTATATAAAGGCCCTTCTTCCTGTGGCGTTTTGACTGTGGGCATTTTGAGATTTTGCTGTCAGGAAAGGGGCTGAATTGCTGTTTGCTGGGTGACTGATTGAGGTAGATGTACATGCTATAGAAACTAAGTGAGAGTTGGTCTGAATTACATCATTTGGAGGAAATTAATGTACCTAAGTAGACAGGTTCCCTGGATAGGGACAGTAGGAGCACGTACAGGCAGGGCCAGAAACACCTCGGCATCTGTGTCAAATTAGAAAGTATTAATCAGCTCTTTATTCACAGATTATCAAGATTTAAATTTATTGCCAAGGGTAGGCTAAAGCAGGAACTCTTTGTGTATTGCTGGTGGGAATATAAATTGATAACAAAGTTTTTGGAAAGCAATTTGGCAATATAGTTCAAGAGCCTTAAAGACATTTGACCTAGTACTTCTACTTCTGGGAAAATGTCCCAAGGAAATAATCCTTTTAAAAAAGCAAACGTCTGAGCCTCAAAAATTTTTATGTTATTTGTAATACTTCATTTCTTCATTTATAGTATCAAGAAATTGGAGGCAATTTAAATGTCCCACAGAAGGAGAATAAACAAATATATTCACTGAAAGGAATATCATGACTCAAGCTAAAGTGTTTTGAACAATATAAGATAGAAAATTCTTAAAATGTTAAATGAGAAAAGCAAAATACAAAGTAAATAAACAATAGAAGTTGAACTGTGTTCAAAAATATGTTTAGAAGAAAAGACTGGTAGGAAATATACCGAAAGAGTAAATCATTGTTTTTGAATACTAAAACTTTTTATGAAAAACATTCTGATAATTTTTGTTTAGTGTTTTTGAAAGGAAGACAAATATAAATATTCATATTCCCCAGAAAAGGGTGTTTTTGAAAAAATTTTTTAGAGATGGCGTCTCACTCTGTAGTCCAGGCTGGAGTGCAGTAGCACCATCATAGCTCCCTGCAGCCTCAAACCCCTGGGCTGAAGCAATCCTCCCGCCTTAGCCTCCCAAGCAGCTGGGACTACAAGTGCATGCCACCATGTCTGGCTAATTTTTTTCAATTTTTAGAGACTGAGTCTCACTATGTTGCCCAGGCCGGTTTCAAACTCCTGGCCTCAAATGATCCTCCTGCCTCAGCCTCCTGAGTTGCTGGGACTACAGGCATGAGACATAGTTCCTGGCAAAAAAGGGTGTTTTATAGTAGAGAAGGGATAATTAATAAACCTGTGTTCAGCAGAATGACAGTTCTTCCCCTGGACCTTCCAGATCCCTGTTTGAAGTCATGCTTACTAAGCATTCTGGTTTTGACACCAGAAAAAAAGTACCCCTAGATAAGGGTCTCCAAAAATTCTGTGTTATTCACTTATTATTAATAGAAAGGTTGTGTAAATAAACTATTTACACAATCTATTGTAAATAAACAATTGACATTTTGGCTTATTATCTAGTCTCCTATGGTTTTGATTAGTATAAATCAGTCTCCCAGAGCCTGATTCTTGCTTATGAATGGCATAAAATCAGGTTTTTGAACTTGCAAGTCTGAACTTAGAAATCAAGAAGTCTGATCATGGACTTCCTGATGTCCCCCTGTCCTCACCCCTCAACAAGATACAGCAGCAACCCTGGATCATTGCTGGGAACATTAGCAGTCTAGCCCATTGCTTCAGTGGCCAAAGGAGAAAGTACAAAAATAAAAGGGAAAAATCATATTTTTATATGATGAGCTGGTCTTTGATTAAAAAAAAAGAGAAGCTGGAAATAGTGGTGGTCTTTATGCAGCAAATGCTTAATAATTCATTTAAGAAATCTTTTAATTCTCAGTCCTTTTTTTTTTAACTTATTTGAAGTATGATCTAAGTGTATTCACTAAATGTTTGACTCACTAATTACCTTCTTTAGCTGTATTATATAATTATATAACCAGGTTTTATACTTCACTCATACATTTTTTTAAATAACAGCTTTGTTCAGGTATGATCCACATGCCATACAATTCACCCACTTAGAGTGCTTAATGAGTTGTGCAACCATGGCCACAATCAATTTTAGAACATTTTCATCACCCCAAAAAGAAATCTCATATTCATTAGCATTCACTCCCCATTTTCCCCCAAACCTCACCCCAGGTAATCACTAATCTACTTTCTATCTCTATAGATTTGCCTATTCTGGACGTTTCATATAAATTGAATCATACAATAATATGTGGTCTTTTGTCACTGGCTTCTTTCACTCAGCATAATATTTTCAAGGTTCATTAATATTGTACCATGTATCTGTACTTCAGTTTTTAAGGTTTTTATTCATCACTTTTTATTTATTCTAATCTTCCATTTTATGGATAGACCACATTTTATGTATGCCTTCATCTGTTGATGGACACTTTGATTATTTCCACCTTTTGGCTAATGTGAATACTGCTGTGAACATGTATGTACAAGTTTTTGTGTAGACATGTGGAAATACACACACCTGCACACATACACACATATACATACACACTCCTAGGAGTGGAATTGCTAGGTCATATGATAATTCTTTGTTTAACCTTTGGAGGCCCTGCCAGACTGTTTCCCAGAGCGGCTGTGCAAGTTTACAATACCACTAGCAATGTATGAAGTAGGATACGGTTTCTCTGCGTCCTTGCCAATAGTAGTTACTATCTGTCTTTTTTATTATAGTCATACTAGCAGGTGTGGAATATATCTCATTTTTGGTTTTGATTTGTGTTTCCCTATTGACTAATGGTGTTGAGCATCTTTTCATGTACTTATTGGCCATTTCTGTATCTTCCTTGGGGAAATGCCTATTGAAATTCTTTGTCCATTTTTAATTGGGTTATTTGTCTTTTTATTGTTGAATTATAAGAGTTCTTTATATATTTTGGATATAAGTTCCTTATCATATATGATTTGCAGATATTTTCTCCTATCTATGGATTATCTTTTCACTTTCTTGATTGTGTCCTTTGAAGCCCAAAAGTTTTTAATTTTGATGAAGCTCAATTTATTTATTTTTTCTTGTGCTTTTAGTGTCATGTCTAATAAACCATTGCCTAATCCAAGATCACTAGATTTACACCTGTGTTTTCTTCTAAGAGTTTTATAGTTGTAGCTCTTACATTTAGGTCTTTGATCCATTTTGAGTTAATTTTTATATATAGTGTGAGGAAGTGATCCAACTCCATTCTTTCACGTGACTATCCAATTATCCTAGCGTCATTTGTCGAAAAGACAATTTTCATTGAATTGTGTTGGCATACTTGCTGAAAGTCAATTGACTATAAGTGTGAGGGTTACTTTTGGACTCAATCTAGTCCGTTGGTCTTTATATCCGTACATTTATATTTTTCTTTCATTGTTTCATTCAATTTGCAAAGATTTATTGGGTACCTCTGGATGCCAAGAATTGTGCTTGACATATCCATGTTATTTGCTTTTGGGAACCAAACTGTCCCTCTTCAAAGCCAAAATTTTCTTTAGGAAACCCATTCTAACAGGATATAACATCTCTTTATCTTAATGAGGTATAAAGTGATTTTCTCTCATAGCTGAACTGTAGAGGCAGTTATAGATCTATCTGACTCATACATGGTTTTTTTGCAAGTTGTAGTTTGTCCAACTGTATGAATGTTCAGAAGTCTGAGTGCATTTTAGAGGGCTTAGAAGAATGAAAATTGCTCTGGGCTAGTCCCCTGACTGTGTTGAAGACGAGATTAGTTTTAAAGTGAAAGAAGGATCTACAGCCATGATGGGAGGTTCCTGCCAGGTGTGGAGTGGCCCATGTGTGACTTGAGAGGCCCAGGAAGGTGGTAAGTCTAGTTGCTGGCAGCAGAAAGGCCAAAGAGAAATGGGCCCGCTGGATTGAATCCTGCTTCCAAATTCTGCTTCCAGAGTTTATTTTAGTAGCAGTTTCTTGCCAATGTAAAGTTATAAAGCAAAAATGATGTTTACAGATTACGGCTTATTGCTGGGTTTAAGATGAGTTAAAGGAGGCAAGAATTATATATAATGGTAGTGGCTCATCTCGAGGTAGGAATTACGGTTGTAGGAATTGAAGAGATAGGCCAAAGAAATGTAAATTTAGCAGAATTTGGTGATTATCTAAAATAATTAAAGGTGATCCCAATGTTATAACTTGAGGACATTGGGAGGACAGTTGTACCAGTGCTTGTAATGAACAAGGTGGGAAGAAACAGTTTTAAAGATAACCTTTGATTTTACTATGCTTATTGGCAAAATATTCAAGTAGATACTAAATGATACCCAAGTTAACCATTAGGTAATATATTAAGTCTGATATGCAGGAGCTTCTAACATTCATCAGACACAAACAGGAGTGATTTCCCATCTATTGTTGCCTGTTTGTTTTGAAACCCGTATTGTAAAATGACCTCTTACCTCTTAATGTCTAATTTTAAAGGTTAGGTAGTGTTTTTGTTTTCTCTATATAATAAGTGTAAAAATACTTAGTCATTAGTTTTGAAAGGCTTAAGAAATGTACTAGATTCCATGGTTTTGTAGTGCCATTAACAATATTATTGTTTTGAGGGAGGAAAAAAATTTTTAATACTGACTGCATTGAAAAACTTAGTCTGTATTGCAATATAGATAAGTTACAGTTGCTCAAGATGGTTTCGTCTCTAAATACTGGAATGTGAATGTTTTAGAAAGTGTATTATATGTTGAAATTTAACACTGTACATTTATTTATCCATCCTAAAATTTCTTTCAGGAATTGTTCCATCTTCTGTTGTCCTGACTTCTTTCCAGGTGATGTCAAGAGTTTTTATAATATGGGCAGTAACACATAGTGTTAAAGAGGTAAGTGTTTATACAGGCTAAAATAAAATACTATCAGCACTAACAAACACTAGTCACCTTTCTTTTTCACATGTTTGTTACGGCTAAAGACAAAACTCCAGGTCATATCAATATAGCTGAAATAAAGTTCACATTCACTGTAGGAATGGGGTTAATAGTGGGAAACATACCCCAAATATGCAGTGTAGTTAAAGAGAAGACTGATTAAATGGTACAGTCCTGTGATCTTAGTTCTCATGGAGGTTTGGATGGTGTGGATGTGGTCCGCAACTTAGTTATATTTTTCTAGTATCTTGTTTGTATCCAGCACACTAAACTCTGGGTATCTGCATCCTTGTAGTAGGAATGGGAGACACTGATTCATTCTCAGAGCAGTTCAATTCTTATGGACCAGGAGAAACAACCTTATTTCCACTCAGCTTACCAGGACTAATGGAATTGCCAAATGTGCTGAGTCTAGCAGTTCTGAGAGACCAGTGCTCTGATGGGAGCCTAGAGTGGTAGATACCTAGGCAGGCCCAGGGATACTCATTGCAAGAATTTGATGAAGAAATCCATCATTACCATGGGTGTGAATTTGCAACTAAGCTTTCATTTTTTGGAGGGGGGATTGTTTTCTGCTTTTTCAAAGTCAGTTTTTTCTTACTAATATCACCTTGAGGCGTAGTACTTGTAGCCACAAGAAGGACTCATTTTTCAGTTTTCTAGTCCATTAGCATTATTTTGGCATTCTTTGTCCTCTATTCTTCTGAAATCCCTGTCAAAACATTTTGTTTTTCAGGATTTATTTTGACAGTTTCATTTGTATTTCAGCTAATGAAGGGGTTTTTTTTTAACCTTTTTATTGGTGTGTGATATATATCCAGAAAAATGTACATAGCTAATGAGGTTTTAGCCAAAGTTTAATAAACTTTGGTTAATAAGCTATTGTTTTTGTTATATTCATATGGAATTTGCAGATCCATGGGCTTTTATTTTTAAAGATCTCTCTCACTCCTTGAAAATGTTTAAATTTCCCGTGCAGAAAGAATGTAAAATAATTGTGTGTCTTTTTTAGTGATTACATTTATTTTAAAAAAAAATTTAAGGAAAAACAGGCAAATCCTAATATGGCATATTTGCCTTTGTTCTCTTAATTTTTCATGGAGTTAGGAAAGTTATTTTAAAATACCATGTCATCTCTTCGTTCATTTCAAAGTCCTTTCTACAAATTGTCATTTTTAACCTATGTAGTAGTCCCCCCTTATCTGAGGGGGATACATTCCAAGACCCCCAGTGGATGCCTGAAGCCGCGGATAGTATGCAACCCATCTTCCACCCACAAATTTAATGTCTTTTCCATCTTAACTAAGCACTTATCATGTGTTGTGGCCACAACTTTTACAGTTTGAGGTGCAACAGCAAAATTAGCACAAATTTCTTTTTCCTTCTTCACAGTTTCACGAATAGAAGATTCATTCTTAATGTAGAACTTAACAACCTCAGCATACAATTTGTTTTCTTTCCTTATTAAATGGAGAATTTTTACCTGTTCACTTAAAGGAAACCCTTTATGGCCCCTCTTTGGCATATCTGAATTGCCAGCATCACTGCTTTTGCACTTTGGGGCCATTACTAAGTAAAACAAGTGTTGCTTGAATGCAAGCGCTGGTAACTGAGAGGACTGCTAGGTGACGTATACAGCATGGATGTGCTGGCCTTAGGGAGGATTCACGTCCCAGTTGGGACAGAGCAGGGCAGTGTGAGATTTCATCATGCTACTCAGAACAGCACCCAGTTTAAAACTTAAGAATTGTTTATTTCTGGAATTTTCCATTTAATATTTTCAGACCAAGGTTGACCAGCAGTAACAGAAACAAAAGCCCAGATAAAGGAGGACTACTATATTTCTTCCTCTCATACTTTTGTGTATATAATATTTCCTTTTCATTTTAACCAACAACTCGTAACTTTATCTTCCATTGGTCTCCAGTAACCTAAAACTTCTTACTAGTAGTAACTCATTTACATTCTTAAATAGGCAATTATGTACTTTCAATAATTAAATGCTAGATACTGGAAGTCAAAATGTTGTCCACTATGGAGTGTTCAGTCACTCTGCCAATATAGTCAGATATTGATTGTCTAGGTGCTAATGCTCCAGCTGATAGACTGTCCATAGCCTCGCTTTTCCTCCTTCCTCCTGCTTCAGCGACCACTGCTCTTGTAAGCAGGTCTGCCAGAGGGGGTAGACAGGCACATCAAACATGCTTACAATCCAAAGCAAGCAGTTCTGTTAGTCAAATTGCTGTTAGCAACATTTGCCAGGATTTCCTGGGCAGATTATTCAGACTGGTTGGCTTAAAAAGCTCTTATGTCTGTGTGGATACAGGTCCATGGACCTGGCCATCGTCCTCAGTGACCACGCTGCCTACCAGATGTATAGACTCAACATGTACCAGACAGGTACACATATATTATCACATTTTAGCTGTCCAGTAATTTAAGTTACATGTGCATTACATTTGCATATTTTAAATTGTTTCTCTGCAACCCAAGTGACCCAGTTTCTGCTGACATTAACATATTTTCTGAAGAATGTAGTGCAGTAAGTTTTATTGTCTTTCCGTCACCTCTTGGGTCCTTGTTATGACATATATCCTATTGATTAGTTGACTTCCTCATTTCTCATGTAAGTAGGCTTCGATATTTCTGCTGTTCTGGGATCAGGTTCTTTTCTCCTCATTCCCCTTTTCTTTGAATAAAACTCACTCATTTTGCTTAGAGTAGTAGATTCCCTCTCTGGCCCTGCCCAAGTCCTTGACAGCTAACTTGAAAACCTGTTGCTGTGGCACTTCAGAGGCCAGTCTGGTTGCTGTCTGTCACCTGTTCCTCAGCCCCTTCCCTTGGCCAAATGCTATTTTTCCTGCCTTACAGTTTCATATTAGCTATAATTCAATTTGTTCTGTTCAACATTACACATGACTTACACTCCTCTATTTCCTGAAGCATCTTAAAAATATCTTTATTTTCCTTATATTCAGCTCTGCTTACTTTAATGGTGAGAATCATATAATTAATGCATAAGGAGACTGACCTCAGAAATAACTGCTTAATAAAATATATCTCAGTTTCTCATAGCAATGTTCGAATTCTTTTCATGCTTTATCATTTCTCAGTTTCTTTTTATATCATATTCCCCTCTAAAGTGGACAAGAATTCTTCATTTTCATCACATTACATTTGAATTTGGGCTTCTGCTTTACCCTCTCTGACCTGCTCATGTTTTCTATGTTCATTTCCACTGTTTTCCTGTAATTGTACATGATGCACTGAGCTGTAACCTATATAGCTTTTAAGACTAGACTCTACTTTTTTCACATATGGGGTGAAAAGGCTCTATAGGACCTGCATCCTTACTTGTCATTTTAATTCTCTACCGCATGGAATGCTAGTCACATAAATGTCATCATGTACATTGTGAACCTAAAAGGTGATCAGATGGTTTTCCACCCATCAGTTAGGCCAGGATATTAAAGAAAAAATTGTGGTCTCTATGCTCAAAAACTTTTTCTTGACCTAATATAGCAAATAACCTTTTTCCTTTTAAAGAGACCATATATATGAACAAAGAAGAGCTCTGGTAAAACAACAAGCTGGGGGGTGGGTAGGGAGGTAAGGCATGGGGAATACAGGAGGGAATCCATAGCTCGAGGCTACCTGTTTCCTGTTTGGGTTGTCCCAGCTCTTCCGGCCCTGAACTGGCTCCTTCCGCCTCCCTTAGTTGGGTTGGCCACTGCTGCTGCCACGTCTGGCCTCTATTGGCATTTGCTCCCCTAGCCCTCTATTTGTGTTTGTATCTTTGTCTCCTTGTTGAACTGAGACACGATGGGCATTTTTCAAAATGCACTGCAGTGGGAAATGCCACCTTATGTCCCTCAGCATGACCCCCCTTCAGAAACAGACAAGTTCATACAGCACATATTCTTCTTTGTCCATAAGTAGCTAAGCTTAGCCCCACATTCCTGAACATATAAGTAGGCCACTGTTGTGTTCTTTCCTGGCTCAGCCTTCTTTGAAGAAGCCACCCCAAATCCTCTCCTGAGTTCTTAGTGTGAGATGACTGTGTCTGTGGAGCAGAAGTCCCAGCTCACCTCCCTGGGGAATAGTTGAGGAAGAAGTTTCTGGGCTGTCACTGTGGCTTTAGCCCAAGTGCAGTGAAGAACCTCTATACTTTACTAGGGGTAATTTGCATAAAATAAAACTATACCCTGGAGTACTGAGCCTTCTCTCCTTTCCTCCTCACCCTTTGCCAGCATTGGAGGAAAGGATGTTTTCCCACATTCTTCTGGAATGTTCTGTGAGTTCTCCTAATTTCACCAGTCAGCAGTGTCCCACCTCCTGGCATGCTGAGCATGTGACACTTCATCTACCATTCTCACTCGTCTCTTGTCAGCAACGTGCTTACAGAAATCTTGTCATCAGTGTTTAAGAAAGTTTCCTATAATTGCAACTGTTTTTGTTTGTTTGATGTGTTATTGTTTACAGAGGGCTTTATTAAAGTATGTTATTACCATTCACTCTTGACAACCATCCCTTGAGGTAGGTTGTAGCCTCCATTTAGAGTTTGGAAGCTATACAGGCAAAGTGACTGTCATATACCCGACAAATGGCAGATTGGGTTCTGAATCCAGGGTCTTTCCACTACATCAGAGCTGCCGCCTTCTTACCCTTTGAAAACTCTTGTTGTGCTGACTTTTTCTGCTCCCCTGTGGAGTGAAAACCCCTGCCTCAGATCCAGAGGTGCTGTTCCTCTTTAACAGTTCCATCATGCCACATGCATACTGAGATATGATTCCCTTGTTAGATCATTTATACATCAAATGCACATATCAGCTGTGGGCCCTGGGTGCTTATCTGCAACACTTTGCTTCTCTGTTTTTTTACTGCTTAAGTGGCTCTGTGATGAATCTCTGCAATTAATTCACCTTTCTCCTTGAAAGGTCCAAAACTGTTTTTCAAATTAGGATTTATAGACTACTTGGATCAGAATTACCCAGAGAGCTTATTAAAAACACACATTCCAGGACCCACCCCACACTTGATATGGAATGTCTGGGAGTGGGGCCAGGGAACCTGCATTTTTATTAGATTCCTCAGATAATTTTGTTAATTCCAAGGTTTGAGAAATGATCTAAGATACCTCTATGTTGTGCTGTGATTTTTGTTTGACCTTCTCGTCTGGATTTCACTTCTTGGTTTACTTGAAGCCTAACCAAATTTCAGCATCTCCTAAGTACAAGAGCCATTATTTCATTCTTGAGGAATGAAAGCCTCAGAGTTCCCTTAAACTGCTAAGTAATGTTATGTGGAGTTTCTGGTGCCTTCTCCAAAATCCAGCATCCTTGCTGACAACTAGGTAAGGGAAAGCTTGAGGAGCCCACCTTAAGACAGAGAAAGATCTGAAATCACTGCACTGAGGAACCAGGTCATTTCCACCTGAGGAAATACTGTGCCAACATCTCTTCCTTGGATTTCTCAAGAAATGTCACCTAGCCTGGACAGTTTTATTATTTTCTAGGTAATTAGAACTCGGTATTCTAGAACCTGGAGGCTTAGCACCCTTAACTTAGGTGAGGGGTTGATGAGTTTTGGCTTTGGCATTTACCTTGTGACTTAGGACAAAGCACTTCAACTTTCTGAGTCTTGTTTTTCTCATCTATAAAATGATAATACTAATATCTGCCCTGCCTGTGATATCACAGAGTTTTTATGGAGATCAAGTGAGAAGAATATATGAAAACAAGGTGGCAGTATTTAGAAACCAAGGTCTCTTGCATGCAGTTTTTCACTGAGCAGCTTCTGAAACCCCTTACAAAGCAGCGAACAACTGCTCTGGGAGGGAATGCCACTTCCTTCATAGATGGAACACAATATTTTTTCTTCCTCTTTTCGTCCTCTTTTTCGCTCTTATGGAAGCTAAAACCCTGGACAAAGTAATAGCCTGAGTCACCCATTCCTGTGCCTGCTTGGTTGTATTACAGTGTTTCTCTCTGCTGGGTTCACATGTGCTAGTGTTCTCTCCCCCTCTGGAGGCTGCTTCTCCTGGTACCTCCTTTCCTGTGGCTGCACATGCTCCCCGTTGTCCCTGATGTTGTGCTGTGCATTTCCCAGCATGCGTCACCCGTGAACATGGTGTTGTGGAAAGGCAGAAAGGACAACTTCTTACCCCCATCGTTCAGACGAGGAGATGAGATACTTTGGGGACACATTATTTCCTCCTCAAGATCTGTCCTTGGACCAGAAGCTGTGCCATCCTTTCTTCTAGCCCCAGTGCCCCTTCCATGGTGCCATCCCAGTTCAGGTAGCAAAGGCCAGTGAGATACAGTCAATATCCTTTGACCCCCCTGAAAGCTGAATGTCTAAAATTCTCCAACCTATTCCATCTATTCCCTTAGTTTCTATTTTAAATATTTCTGTAGGTGGATTTACATCACCTTCACTTTTAAAATTAGCACCTCTCTTAAAAGTAAGAAAACCTCATTATTTGATTGTTAATCAGACGCTGTCAAACTTTAGACAGCTCCTAGACAAATGCAACAGTACTTTAGTGCCATTTCTACTTAAAGATTGTGTTACTTATCTCATAGCTAGATGGTTCCTTTTTCCGTTACCTATGTTTAGCATAGATGATTTGGGCAAAATCAGAATGTATCTTTTTCTGGGTTTTTCTTCCTGCCTTTTCCCAACATTTTCTTGTACCATGTATAAAGATTCTATTTCAAAATATTGAAAAATATTTAGATACTTTAGGTTCACTGTAGGTTCACTTCTGCCATCCATGGTGCATATTTCTCCTACTGTCTTAGTCCCCTTTTTTTTTTAATCCCTTGAAAAACTCCACTGGAACTCATTTGCTGTTGAAAATATGATATCCTCTGATGATAATTAAGTCAGTTATATGTTA
This sequence comes from Daubentonia madagascariensis, assembly GCA_023783475.1. Taxonomy (NCBI): domain Eukaryota; kingdom Metazoa; phylum Chordata; class Mammalia; order Primates; family Daubentoniidae; genus Daubentonia; species Daubentonia madagascariensis. Next base: position 20,248,884 of record JAKFHU010001631.1, on the reverse strand, counting down.
AAAAAAAAAAAAGACACCTTCTTAAGCCATGGAAGCCGATTACCACCACTTCTCACAGAACACAGCCCTGTTTGTCAGTCAGTAGTTGAGTAGGCTCCAGGGTCAGCAAAATCAGGAAGTTGTTTAATTTGTTGTTTAAGTTGTTTAATTAACATTCATGTTTTTCTGCTCTGGGCTCTCCTCCATTGCATCCTGCCCCCTCCTCGGGGTGGTGACTGTGCCCCACAAACACCTGACACATGGAGCTCCTCAGGGCCCTTTCTTTTGGTCTCTCACCCCAAGGGCTAAAATCTGACATGCACCATTCCCAATTGCCAGTTCGGCATGAAGAGGGGCAGATACACCAGACAAAGCCCCCAGAAGTCTACACAGTTGTCTCCATTTTGGGAGCTCTCGCTCAGGAGAGGAAGGGCCAGGTCCTAACCTGCCAGCCCTAGATGAAAGTGTCCTCTGGGGCCCAGTGCCGTCCCTGCCCCAGCTGGCCCTGTTCCCTTCAGGCTGAAGCACTAGGTGCCTTCTTCTTTCCCTCTGCCCCAGGACTTCCAGATTTTAGGCTTTTCAGTACATTGTATATTTTAGTTAGTCTTCTAAAATACTATACTAATCCCCCTCCCATTTAGCTTATGTTCTGGGTGTATCATCAGGGTCTCCTACATTGCTCCTATTTTTAATAATGAAATTCCTGACAAGTGTATTATTGGAAAGCATCCTCTTCAAGCATAAGCCGTGTCTATACTATTGGGTGGTATCTTAATATATTGCTGCTACTTCCCAATAGCAGGAAGCTTGTTTAGAGCTGAATCTGGTTACCTGGAGTCCTGGGATTGACAAAGACGCTTGACTTGTGACATCAGGAAACTGTCATAGAAGAGGAATGAAAGTGAAGGAAGAAAAAACAGTTGTGACCTTGGGCTTAAAACAGTAGCTTCCCAAGTAAGCACGTGAGATTTATGGGCTGGAGCCTGAGTGGTTTCAGCCGTGGTTACTTGTCGTCAGCGTGAATGAATGAATAACCTGGGGAAGCAAAGCTTTGTGGCACAGAACTGTGCAGTCAAGTTGTATTGTCAGTGGGGAGCCAGCAGTAAGTGATTCTGACATTCAAACTTGCTTTCGTCCGTGGTTTCAAAGTGAAATGATTTAAGATGCTTATTTAGACTGTTTATTTAAAGCCAAAGAAAGTAACTTTCTAGTACTATATAGTGATGGAAAGGTGTTGGTTACCAACATTTTTCTTCTGGGTTTCTTTGGGGTATTTCCTCTATCCCAGCACAGTCCAATAAAACTTTCTTCGATGATGGAAATGTTCTGTATTTCTGTGCTCTTCGGTACTCCTAGCCATATGTGAACACATTGAACACCTGAAATGTGGTTAGTGTGACCGGGGAACTGAATTTCAGTTTAATATTTTATTTTAAATAGCTGCATGTGACTGGAAGCTAGCCTATTGGACAGTGCCGCTCTAGTTATATCATTATTTACCATTCTCTTGATTTAGTCAATTCAGTTTTCATATATTTTATCCCATATGTGTGTGTAAATGGCTGTAGAATTTTTTATAAGGCAAAGAAAATTGATAGGGTATACTTGGTATGCTGTGTTCTTTAAGTAAAGGGATTTCTTTCTAGTTCTCTAGATTAAATTGTCATGAAAATCCCAATTGTGGGTATGGGAAATGGTACTGGTGTTGTCCCCCTCACCCACTGCAGAGGTAGTAGTGGATCAAATTGAGTCCACTGGGTCAGGAGGCCGTGCAGGCCTCGAGCCTGGCCTCTGCAGTGGGTTCGCCATGATACCATGTCCCAGGTTTGCCCTTGTTGAAAACCATTTCACATGCCTTTTCTCTCCTGTTTGAGTTAAAAGATGCCACAGGAGTACAGTCAGCACTATCATCCCACTGTACTTGAAGATTCTCCTTTCATGCTGTACAGGGGAGGTGATTGGCATGCATCGTGAGCATTGTTATGTCAGCAAAGCCAAGAAAAGTTAAAAGTTATTACCTGTAAACTGCTTTTAAACAGGTGTGCTCCACAGTACAATAGAGGCATTTTTAAGCACTGGTTAATATTCATTTGAAAACTTTTAATATGTGGGAGGCAGAAGTATCATTTATTACCTGCTTCTTTGCCAAAGTGGTGGTCCTTTATATACTGTAGTTTTTCAAAATAAATTTATTTTGAAGCATGAGTATCAGATAGTTTAATTAAAAATACATAAACCTGAGAAGAATACCAGTACCTTCAACCTCCTGACAGTTGTCGTGCACAATGAATGCGGTCAGGAACCTGAAGAAGTACCACCATCCCCCCACTCCTATGAAATATAAATAAAGTATATTTCTGTTTCCTAAGGGAAGAGAGTTGAGTAGCCTTTTTTCACTTATCCATATCAAGAAGCCCTGTAGTCAAAGCTTTCACTACAAGCTGTGATGCATCACAGAAAAAATAAAGCATATTACTAAGCTGTCTGCATTTTCCAGAGAGAGGACCCTTTTCAAGTCTGGAGTAAAACCCTGGTGCACTTCTGGAATTTGTAAGCTGCAGCTTGCTATACATGTGTGGGTGTGTGTGTGTGCATGCTGAGGGCATGCTCTGCATTTTAGAAGGGAAGGAGAACTAATTATTAGGCTTGATACATTAAAGAGTTTTAACTTTTGTTTTCTTCAGATTGCCACCATAAATGTTTGTTTTTAACAGGACAAGTTTTGGCATTTTCTCCCTCTTACCTCATTTTGCTCTGGCTTATCACCAGAATAACCCAAAAGTTGAAAGTGTGCAACTCTTTTGCCTGCTGCATTGGTGCTGCCTTCTCTGAAGGAATCTTTTGTCAAGGTCATTGCCTCAAAGAAAAATATGTCCATATCCTCAAGTGTAAAACTAATCATATTTTTTTCAATAGAGTGTTCAGCATTCCATTAACTAAAATTTTAAGTAGCACTTTATGGTTTTTCAAAATTTAGCGTTTTTCAAATGTGTTACATTTCTGTAGCACTTTACCGTCTGTAGCAGGGGTTGTCAACTATCAACAGAGGTCTGTCCCACCGGTTGGTTTGAAAAGAAAGTTCAGCCACATGCAGTGGCTCACGCCTGTAATCCTAGCACTTTGGGGGGCTGAGGTGGGAGGATCACTTGAGGCCAGGAGTTCAAGACCAGCCTATCACCACAATGAGACACCGTCTCTACCAAAAACAGAAAAATTAGCCGGGCATGGTGGTACATGCCTGTAGTCCCAGCTACTGGGGAAGCCGAGGTAGGAGGATCACTTGAGCCCAGGAGTTGGAGGCTGCAGCAAGTTACGATAGTGCCACTGCACCCTGGCCCAGGCAACAGAGCAAGAACCTGTCTCAAAAAAAAGAAAGAGAGAGAGAGTTACTTCAATAAAACATGGTGACTGGAGAGTGTATGTACACTATCTCACACGAGCAATCAGTGTACACCTCAGGTAGTGATTGCCAGACAGGTCCAGTGTTATGAAGTCTAAATTTTTTAAGAAAGGCATAAATCCAGATTTTTAAAATGTAAACTCTCTCAGTTTTTAAAAACTGGTTCAAATATTTTTAAAGTACTATATAAGCCCAAACAGAACATCTATGGTCTGGGACCATTGGTCACCATTTTGATATTTTTGCTCCAGGAGATGATGTTCATAGCCTTTATTTTTATTTTCTCTTTTGAAATTTTTGCAATCATTACAGTTTCATAGAACAAAAAGAACCATGACATTTCACAAAATATTTTATCAATGTCATGTTCTTTTGACATTTCAGTTACATTTCCAACAATGATAAATGCTATCACCTCTGGAGTGTTGGGCAGGCACATTGGGGTACTGCATTTGGAGATTTGGGGGCAGACTGGGGGGTGAGTATAACCCACCTCTTCCCCAGGGGCTACAGTAACCAATTGGTGGGAATATTGTTCTTTGGCCTATCATTGCTATAGTTAATCCTATCACTTCATGGGATACTTAGACTAGATTAGATATATATGATCAAGGTTGGGATTAAATACAACCCCATTCCGATGCAATCCTCATGCTTGAGTTGAGTCGAAGGTAATAGTTGTATGAAAGCTTTTCAGTTAATAATATGTTCTTTGGAGGTGAGAGAATCAAACAGGACTAAGGAAGAATACTGGGAAAAGCCAGCAGCTGGTGAGATCCTCTGACATCCCAGAGTGGGTAGATGTATGTTAACCTTCAAGGAGAGGGAGAGATGGCGTCTTTTAAATAATACTTAAGCAACAAAAAGCAAAACAACAACAACATGGAACATTTTCTTAGTAATTAGCCTAAGAGGTAGCATTGTATTGAGTCCCAGCAATGACTAGCATAGATAGTAGGAACTCAATAAATATGCGTTGAATTGAATTTTTCCTTTCATGGAATAATAGTAAGTGCTAAAATGGCAAGCACTTTGCTAAACACTTAATATATTTTTCTAATCCTACAACAACTGTGCAAAGGCACATATCTCTGGTTTACAAATGAAGAAACTGAGGCTCAGAGAGGATAAGTAACTTGCCCCAGGACATGCAGCCAGGAAGTCTGGAGGTCTGTTTGATTCCAAAGTTGCACTTGTTTGGAAAAGAGGCCAGTTGTAGTGATTAGCTAGGCTACTTGAGGTACCTGCACCCTTTCCTTCAAGTTTCCCAGAAAATGGGCTGAACACATAGTAAGCATTAAAGTTGGACTAATGGGAACATTTTAGCATTCATATCTGCATGTCTGGCTTTGTCATAAATGCAGAATTGATCATGCATTGCTTGTTGACTGCATGCCTATACATTTTTCTCATTGCATGTTCAGAAAAGTTTATTTTATGACCAAGAGTTGTTTTTAACTAGGCTATTATTCACATCAAAAAATAGTCCTTAGTTATTGTGTTGTAATGGTAAGAACTTTTAACCAGTTTCCTTTGTCACTGTAGGTTTAAAAAAAAAAAACAAAAAACTATGTACGCCAGGCGCCGTGGCTCACACCTATAATCCTCGGACTTTGGGTGGCCAAGGTGGGAGGATTGCTTGAGGTCAGGAGTTCAAGACCAGCCTGAGCAAGACCCCATCTCTACAAAAAATAGAAAAATTAGCCGGGAGGCAGAAGGATCACTTAAGCCCAGGAGTTTGAGGTTGCGGTGAGCTATGATGACACCACTGCACTCTAGCTGAGGTGACAGAGTGCAGACAAACCCTATCTCAAAAAAAAAACAAAAAAACCTATGTAGATAGTTATACATTTTTCTCTCCTTTAAAGAGGAAGACTATTAATATTTTTATAACTTACATTTTTCATTAAAAAAAGAATAATAGGCTCTGACACGGGCAGAACAGGGGCAATGTGTATGGCCAAAATGTTGTACCCCCATGATATTCTGAAATTAAAAAAATAAATTAAAAAAAAAAAAAAAACCAGGAAAAAAAAAAAAAAAGAAGAATATTTTCTGGTTTGTTTACCAAGCACTCTATAATGGATTTTTAAATAATATTAAGTCATAAAGAACACTTTATACATGAAATTGTTATATGAAAAGACTAATACTAATGCAAACATCTTTTTTTTTCAGAGACAGAGTCTCGCTCTGTCACCCAGGTGAGGCTGCAGTGGTGCAATCATAGTTAACTACAGCCTCATACTCCTGGACTCAAGCATTCCTCCTGCCTCAGCCTCCTGAGTAGCTAGAACTACAGATGCACTCCACCATGCCCGGCTAATTTTAAATTTTTGCAGACATGGGGTCTTGCTATGTTTTGCTATGTTGCCAGGCTAGTCTCGAACTCTTGGCCTCAAGCGATCCTCCCAGCTTCCCGAAGTGCTGGGATAACAGGCATGAACCACCCTGACTGGCCTAAACACACCACATAAATATCTACTACGTTTCAATGTCTTATCAAGGATGAAATTCCTTTTAAATAGATAACTAAACAAGTTGCATTTTTGTTCAAAAAAGTTTAACAAGTTAGAGAAAGGACTGAGAGATTGTCCTGTTTTCCAACCCCTCAGTTGACTCACCAAGCAGGCACCAGTGCTGTGGCACTCCACCTTGCTCTTCCTAGGAGCTGCTCTCCCCACCCAAGGCTGTTCCAACCAGGTTCAAGAACATGCAGGCTCAGACTGCAGATGGGTCACCACCTATTATTTCTTTATTCTTATTCATTCACCAAATATGTATTCAGTGTCTTCTGTGCTCCAGGTATTGTGCTAAGCACTGGGATACATGAGGAAAGAAGAAACATGGGTGCTCTCCACACAGGGCTTCCAGGGGGATCAAGCAGACAGCAAACACCATACAGTTGGATAACTTATAAGGCAGAGGGAGGACAGAGTCCCGTAACACTTGTCATCCCTCAGTTGCCCCAGTTGAGGGCTGTTTGAGCCTGTTGAGGTACCTAAGGAGCTGTGCCACTCTCCCAGGCCCAGCTGTTCTCTGCCTGGAGTAGTCAATGAGTTAATACATACAAAGCACTTAGAACAGTGCCTGGCACTTAGTAAGTGCTCAATAAGTGTTAGCTACACATTAGCTATCAAGTAACCTAATCTTTTCACAAGTTTGTCATTTTCTCTATTTCCAGAAATAGACAAATTTCTATACAACTATTTTGAATTCTTTTCTATGTCCTGAGGTTTATAACAGAGATATAATTGACTTTTCACATAGAAATGGATATGTTCTTTACACTTACTAAAATAGTTTCACAGTTGGCTGGTAAAAACTTACACATTATTACTTTTATCATACTTAAGAAATAATTAGCCCTGCTAATGGGAACTATCATTATCTTAAGCATCATTATTATCCTAATCTAAAGCATTTATTAAGCATTTGATTTTGTCTTATAACTAAGCTAGCCCTTCTTTAAAGCAAATTTGTGGGCAAATTTGAGGGTATTTATAGTCTAAGACAATAATAATGCTGATACAAATTAAAGGTCAACATTAAATCTGTTATTCCTTCTCAGGGTACCCTCTCTTAGTGTGCCCTTGTTCATATGTTTCGTTGTAAGTGTTCTTATGTCTTTCTTGTGGTTATATAGCCCTCCTCTTCCAGCAGACTCTTAGGCCTAACATCTAAAACATGCATCTAGAAACCAAGTGCTCGTTGTGTTTGCTTCTAATTGTATTCCCAAAGTAGTTGCTTAGTATTTTGATGGTTTTTTTTAAATAATTTATTTTGAAATAATTTCATACTTACAGAAAAGTTGCCAGAACAGTACAAAGAACTCCCATATTCCCTTTACTCAGATTCCCCAACTGTTGGCATCTTGCTGCATTTGTTCCATTGCCTGGTCTCTCTGTGTTTACATACACATTACCATTTGTCTTGTTCTGAACCTTGAAAGCAAGCTGTACATAATGTCCTGTCACCCCTAAGTACTTAAGTAGATGTTTTAGACACTCTCCTATTAACACCTGCATAGAACCCTCCAAATGAGGTAATCAGCCTTGATACACACTACTGCCTAATCCACAGACCCCATTCAAACTTCACTAAATATCCAAACAATGTCCTTTTTTTCTTTCTGGAATGACAATAATCAGCATCTTCTGTGCTCCAGGTAGAGTGCTAGGCACTGGGGTGCATGGGAGAAGGAGACACAGGGCTGCTGTGGTATTCCTGCCACATACATGTTTCATTTCATTGTCAGGTCTCTCCAGACTCATTTGGTCTGGAAGAGATCCACAGTCTTGCCTGGTCCCTCCTGTCCTCATGTCAGTTTTAAAGAGTACAGGCCTTACGTTCTATAGGGTGACCCTTAACCTAGATCCAGTCAGTGTTCCCTCATAACCAGTTCAAGCCATGCATCCTTGGCAGGAATACCACAGAAATGATGCCACGCTCAGGACATGCCTTGACTACCCTTCCTAGCCCCAGCGACATTGACCTCAATCACCTGCTCCTGTTGGGGTCTCCCAGGTTGCTCCACCTTCAAGTCACCATTTCGCTCTTTTCATTAATCAGTATTTTGTGAGAATGACTCCTGCCTGTATCAGCCACCTCTATGATGGCTACCAAATGGTGATTGTCTATTTCTATCATTTCTTTTACACATATGAGTTGGCATTCTACTGTAAGGAATAGCTTTCCCATTCTCCCATTTTTAAATTGTATTGATATCAGTTTGGACTCATGAATTCACATATAATTCAATAGATTATAATCTATTATTTATTTTGATGCTAAAATTGTGATTTGGCCAGTGATAGCTCTTTCTCCTGGTCCTTTGATTTAGCTCCATCATTCACTGAATATTTCCTTACTTTCTGGCACAAACGTATTTCCAGACTCATCTTGTGCTTCCCCTGCCCCAGCCCCAGAGTCAGCCATTTTGCCAAGGAGCCCTGATTTCTCTTAGTGGAGGATGGTAATTTAGAATCTAAGATCGGGTAAAGTGCTCATTGCTACTAGGCCCTCTCCGTAGAGAGAGCTAGGGCATACATATATGTATATATACATACATAGATACACACATATACATCTAAAAGAATTTATATAGCCATATGTGTATATGCATGTGTGTGTGTGTATATATATATATAAAAATCATGAGTTCATACTGATTCCTCCGATTGCAGTCTATTACCCCAGTGTTCTTTCTAGCATTCTCTCTTCCGTGTTTACAAATACCTCCTCCAATAGCAAGAAGCCCATTTTTCTTAGTATATTGATTTAGTTGCTCAATTTACTTACTTAATCTATGTAGCTGATCCCCATCCCCACTGGCCATCTCTTCCACCCTTTACCCCCATGGCTGTCCCTTACCACCCCCACCCTTAGCTGCCAGGCCTCTGGTTCACACCGCATGCAGCCTCCCACCTGCCCTTGCCTCTCTGTGTCCTCGGCCTGCAGGCCCTCGCCACCCCGACTTTGCAGCCACCATACTGATTCCTCCACATGGGGGAGGGCAAGAGGTGAACCTTAACACCTACCCAAAGACACATTCAAGATGGTCTCTTCTCTGGAAAATCAGAGCTTGCCTAGTAAAGTCTTTCGTTTTTTTTTCTTGTTTTCTTTTTTATCTTTCTCTTTATGAGTTTGTTTTTCTTTTTGAGTTGAAATCATATTTTGTATTTTAATTTCTACATAGCAGACATAGAAAAGAGAAACAAACTTTTGAGATAGATTTTTAAGGGTCTTGACAGGTCAAATCCAGGAAGTAAAACAGGGCTAAAATTAAAAAGAAATGAAGATTATTAGCAAAACAAGGCTCAGTGAAGAACAGTCACATTAACTTTAGGGAATTCATTAGGGTTTGTTTCAGGTCCTTACATTGCATTCTGTCTCGGGTCAGCTGATGTGCGGCTAGAAGTCATTTCGTGGACATATTAAAGATGCCTGTGGATACCAGTGACCTGTGATTTTTGTTACTCAATCCTTTTCAGTGAGCCTCTTCTACTCACTGCCTTTAGTGTCCAAATCCCATTCTGTATTCCCTTTTCAGAGGTCGGCTACATTTATTGGAGAACAAGTGGCTTTCTTAACACTAGATAACTGTTGCATTTGCATAATCTGTTCTCCAGGCTCTTGTACAGGGTTCCTTCCAAACGTTCTTGATTCCACAAGAGAGTTGTTCTCCCCATAACAACATGTGGTTGCACGCATGTGTGCGTGTGTGTATGCATGCACGCGTGTGAGGCCTGAAGCCCAAGAAGAGAAGTCAGAACTGTTCAGCATTTAGGGGCCAGACCTATAAACCCTCAAAATCTGTAAACCTCACTTTGCTTATCTGTAAAATGGGGATTCAATGAGGTAATAGATGTTAAAAAAAAAAAAAGTGCTTGGCATATAGTAAGAGCTCAGTAACTATTAGGTATAGTTATTTGTACTGCTGTTGTTGCCACAATTATTAAAAAGAGATTACTTAGAAAAACTCAAAACAAAAACAAAACACAGCAAATAACCAGTGGAGAAATTAGAACTTTTGTGCATTGTTAGTAGAAACTAAAATGGAGGGCCATGCGACATGGCTCACACCTGTAATCCCAGCACTTTGGGAGGCCAAGGCAGTAGGGTCGCTTAAGGCCAGGAGTTCGAGGCCAGCCTGAGCAACATAGTGAGACCCCATCTCTACCAAAAATATAAAAATTAACCAGGCATGGTGGCACATGCCTATAGTCCCAGCTACTCGGGAGGCTAAGGCAGTAGGATCTCTTAAGGCCAGGAGTTTGAGGTTGCAGTGAGCTATGATGATGCCACTGCACTCTAGCCTGGACAACAGAGTGAGACCCTGTCTCAAAAGAAAAAAAAAAAGAAATGTAAAATGGTACATCCACTGTGGAAAACAGTTTGGCAGTTCCTCAAAAAGTTAAACATAAAATTACCATATGATTCAACAATTCCACTCCTAAGAATATACTCAGAAGAGTTGAAAGCAGGTACTCAAACCTACTTGTATACCAGTGTTCATAGCAGCATTGGTCATAATAGCCAAAAAAGTGGAAACAGCCCAAATGTCCATCAGTAAATGAGTTGATAAACAAAATGTGGTATATACATACAATGAAATGTTTTTCAGCCTTAAAAAGGAAGGAAATTCTGATACACACTATCACATGGATGAACCTTGAAAGAACTATGCTGAATTAAATAAGCCAGACACAGAAAGACACATACTGTATGATTCCACTTATATGAGTACCTGGAATAAACAAATTCTTAGAGACAGAAAGTAGAACAGTGGTTGCCAGGAGCTTGGGGGGATGGGGTGGGGGAGATGTAAAGTTATTATTGTTTAATGGGTACAGAGTTTGTTTAGGATGATGAAGTAGTTCTGGAAATGGATAGTGGTGACGGTCATACAATATGGTGAATGTACTTGACGCCAATGAATTATACACTTATAAATGATTAAAATGGTAAATTTTATGTTATATATATTTTACCACACACATACAAAGAGATTAGTGAGATTTTAAGATGATATGACATGAAAAACCTGCCTTTACATGTTCATACAAGGTTGCTTCCTTTCACTATAGTGTCCATAAGTTACAGACATCAACTCCCCCTCATACACACACAGTCTGTCAAAGGAAGACTGAAGAATGACATTTTTGTGGTAAAAAAGTCACAGAAGGGGAAAGTTGGGGAATCAAATGAATCTAGAATGGGTTGGCCTATGGGCTTTGGCCTGCAATTTGTAACAGCTTTTACATTATTAAAGGGTATAAAAAACAACAAAAATGAATATGTAACAAAGGCCACGTGTGGCACAAAGCCTAAATTATATACTGTCTGGCCCTTTACAGAAAAAGTTTGCCAACACCTGTTCTAAAACATTGCAATGGACTGAATTGTGTCTCCACCCACAAAATATTCATACATTGAAGCCCTAACCCCCACTGTGATGGTATTTGGGGCTGGGCCTTTGGGAAGTAAGTTTAGATGAAGTCCTGAGGGTGGGGCCTTCATGATAGCATTAGTGCCCTTGTAAGAAAAGATACTGTATGAGGACACATGGAGAAGGCAGCTGCCTACAAGTCAGGAAGAGAGCCCTCACCAGAAACCAACCATGTTCCCACCCTGATCTCAGACTTCTAGCCTGCAGAACTGTGAGCGATACCTTTCTGGTGTTTAAGCCCCCTAGTCTGTGGTATTTTGTTATGGCAGCCTGAGCAAACTAAGACAAACACAATTTCCACAGTTTTTCCAAGAACAGACTCTAGTCCTACCCTCTTAGATTTTACCAAAATCTCTTCTCTTCATAAATGAAAGCAGTTTTAAGAAGAAAGAATGCTTGCCATGAAGCTTGGTCAGGGAATTTCTTTGAAATAACCAGAGTGGTAAGCAGCAGATTCCAAAATGCTAAGAAGAATGGGGTTTCTACAATAGCGATTTTCTGATGTGGCACCGTCTGGTTTTTTTTGAATGTAATAAAAATGACAGCTTTTCATGTACTGATACTCCCTGTGCCTTTTAAAGTCAAACATATGATGCTATTTGTGTGTAAAGGGTTTTCTCTTGCACCCATTTGTTTCTCCAGCTTGGATTTCTATGTAAACTCCCTTGGCTAAATTACACAAGCCGCCTACACCCTGCCACCTCCTCCCTCGCTTTAGAGCAGAGGGTAGAAACCTGCCGTCTGCAATGTGGAGTATCCAATATGCAGCTCCCTGTACCAAGCAAACGAAGATTTTCTAACGGGAAGGTCTGCCCGGTGCCCGCTCCCCTATTTGTGCCCATTGTTGTGAATATGCAACTTTGAAACGTGGCTTTGAGACATTCTTGGCAACCTGTCCTAAACCTGGCCTTTTGTCCCCCACTTCTCCTTAGTGGGGGACAACTCCTTAGTAAACCGTAAAAAATCATTATCCCCCTTCTCCCTCTATGCCCTAGATGCACCCCCTTTTTCCTTAAAAGGCAATAATATTTATTTAAAACAAACCTCTTACTCTTTTTATTAAGCAACTTCACAGAGGTATGATTTATAAAATTCACTTATTTGAAGTGTACAATTCAATACTTTTTAATAAATTTACCAAGTTGTGCAACTGTCACTGTAATCTAGTTTTGGAACATTTCTATCACTACAATATGATCCCTCATGCCCTTTTATAGTTAATTCCCACTCCCAGGCCCTGGTAGCCACTAATCTACTTTCTGTCTCTAGATGTGCCTCTTCTGGACGTTTCACATAAAACGGTACATAACGTGGGGTCATTTGCATTTGGCTTCTTTCACTCAGCATGGTGTTCTAGAAGTTTTTCTGCATTGTGCCAGGTATCAACATTTCTTTCTTCTGTGTTGCTGAAGAGTATTCCATTGTATGGCACATACCACATTTTGTTTATCCATTCACCACTTGATGAATATTTGGGTTGTTTTAACTTTTCAGCCGTTATGGATAATTCTACTCTGTCCATTTGCTTGCACATCTTTGCAGAGACATATTAAACTTCTTATTCCTGATAATGAATAAAATTGTATGTTTCTAGTTTTTAATTCAAAAGGCAGTTGAGTTGAACTTTTTATAATCCTAGTCCTTTACTCCTCAAAAAACGCCTCCTAAAATAAACTGGCTTTTTTTTTTTTTTTAACTTCTGTGAGGCTATCAGTTGATTGTTTTTCTCTGAGTCACTGGCCCTTAATAGAAAGGCACTCCTCACTTGTTAGAAAAATGTTTCCAATTCTTGCTTTCAAAAAAGAAAGGCCAGGTGTGGTGGTTTATGCCTGTAATCCCAGCACTTTGGGAGGCTGAGGCAGGAGGATCACTTGAGCCCAGGAGTTCGAGGCTGCAATGAGCTAAGATTGCACCACTGCACTCCAACCTGGGTGATAGAGCAAGACCCTGTCTCTAAAAAAAAGAAAAAGGAAAAAATTTTAATTAAAAAAAAAAAGAAAAATACAAGTTATCATCCAATTTAAGGGGCGTTGATTCCACACACCCTTTGTGTCCATACCTATGTCAGGGATGAGGAAGCCAAATGATGAGACATGGACTCTGAAAGACCTTACCATCAAGGGGGGAGTGAATAGCCAGACAGCTATTCCCATTTTATACGCCCAGCCATCAGTAATGACAGATGGTTTAAATTAGTCTTTCCTTCCTTCTTTGATAAAGGAAAAATTATTTTCAAGAAGTACTATCGAAGTCTTTACCTTTTTTCCCAACTAAAAAAATTTCAGCTTATGCAAGGAGGTTAGTATGAGTCAGAGTTTCATGCCTTGTCCACATAGAGGATATATGCACACACCTTCCCAAAGAACAGCAGCTGGAAGCCCTTACCAGCTGCCATCCAGCTCAGCCTTCCATCCTGTGTAGGACTGTCTCCTGGGCAGTCTTGGTTGGGATACGTCCAGGGCCTGGAAGCACACAGCTTCGTGAGGTGCCCTATTTCATTAGTCAACTGGTTGGTTACGTAGTTTTTCTTATTTTGAACTGGGCGTTTTACTCCCTGTTATTTTAAACATTAGTCTCATGTCCGTATGCCTCTTGCACACAGTACTCTTTTATATATTTTAAAGTATTTTCCCTCTCTTTCCTTTTCCAAGGTAAGCTCTGCTAGTTCAGAGGTTCTTTTTTTTTTTTTTTTTTTTAAGAGACGGGGCGTGAGCCACCATGCCCGGCCAGTTCAGGGGTTCTTATAACAGACTCTGATCCCTAGGTGGGGTCTAATCTATTTAGAATGTAGTAATTGGGATGAGACTATTACTGTGGCTGGTTGCTGGGGTTTGGTTTGTTTCAACAGCCACCCACCTTACACCCTGTTGGCCCCTGTGAAGCTTGTAAGTCACCAAATCTCTTGGTTTCATAAGCCAGGTCTTGTGCATTCTGTTCTGGAGTCATTTTGTTGTTGCTGAGTCCTATGTAACTTTCTATTTAGCCCTGTTAAATCCAGTCTTACTGGGATTGGGTTTTTTTCCTTCTTTTTTTATTATGGTAAAATATACATAACATGAAATTTACCATTTAAACCATTTTTAAGTGTACAGTTCATTGGCATTAAGTACTTTACGATTGTTGTGCAACCATCATCACCATCCATCTCCAGAACTTTTTTTATCTTCCCAAACTGAAACTCCATACTAGCTAAACAATAAATGCCTCTTTCCTTCCACCCCAGCTCCTGGCAACCTTCTGTCTCTACTTTCTCTGAATTTGACTACTGTAGGTATGAATGGAATCATACAGTATTTGTCCTATTGTGACTGGCTTTTTTCACTTAGCCTGATGTCTAAAAGGTTCATCCATGTTGTAGCATGTGTAAGAATTTCCTTCTTTTTTAAGGCTGAGTGGTATCCTGTTGTGTGTATAGACCACATTTTGTTTATACAGACATCCATTGGTAGACACACCTGGGTTGCTTCCACCTTTTGACTATTGTGCATAATGCTGCTATAAACATGAGTATACAAAAACCTGTTCAGTCTCATTGATCTTACTGGTTTTAACTCATTCATTACATTTTTCCCTCATTCATTACATTTTGCCCGTTTTGCATTATTGGATAATTATCTGCAAATCAGATAAGTTGATCTCTGACTTTATACAAGTCCCTTCTTGATAAAAATTCACATTTCCAATTGATTTGAAGATATCATTTTGCACAAAACAGTCATTTCCTGTATTTCCAGTCTTTTTTCAAGATTTACGACATGGTCTTCACAGCTGGACTCTGGGAGCAGACTGCTTTCATATTTAGCCTGAGTCTGAGATTGTAATAGTTCTTCTGGATAAAGTCTACGTGGTGGGCAGATGTTGGGCGGAATCAAATAACCAACCTCTAGGCTGGGTCAAAGCTGGAGGTTTGGGGGTTTTCATTTGTTTTTTTACCTGTTTATTTGAAGGCCACTAAGACTACACAGAAACTAATACTAGGCGCCAAAAGGAAGCAAACTGAGTCTCAGAGTTAGGGTTGAATTTGTTTGCTCCACAGATACAGATATTTATTGAGCTCCTACTTGTGAAAAGCACAAAGTGATTTGGGAAGACAAAAGATGAGTAAAACAAGCTCCCTGTTCTCAAGATGTTTACAGTACAAAATATTGGAGGAGCTTCCTGTGATAACCCAGAGATCTTCAGCCAAGGCTTCAGCCCATAGCCGCAAAAATATATCTTCTTAAGATGAGAAAGATTACAAAATACACCAAAAAGCAAAGTGTGCTCTGAAATTATATTTTAGTTAGTATAGGTAGGTTTTAAGTGAGGATTTCAAGGCAGACTGAAAAATCTCAACGTGCAAGCTTTAGAGGTGTGTAGCTTTTGCTTTACTTTGGCTAATGTGAGAGCACCAGGAAAACAAAAAGTACTCTTGCTCTTGACAGTATAAAATTCTTCTTATTTTTAGAGAATAGTAACTATGCATTTATGAAATTCTTTGTCAGAGCAATTTAGTTAATAGGTATGTAAATGACTACTTATTTCATTGTGTAGGTGGATCGCTCCATGTACACCTTCTAAGGAAGAATATAAGTGCTAAAAACTATTACCATTGCAAATGGAAAGGAGCAAAAAGTTAAGGCTAGAATGCCATACCTTTGCTGTATTAGATATTAGGAGTGAGAAAGTCCATCTTGTAGTCAATTTGTTAGGTTTACTAATCACCTGACTCTCGGGCTGTTTTGGATGCATGGAAACTGATTGGGATGCAAGGTTGTTTCTTACTATTGGTTTTCAAGCACAAAAGATCATTACAAACCCAGCTGGGTAGAGTGGGGGAAGTACTGAAAGTTAATGCCACAGCAATAAATTTCAATGCAAGAGAATATCTCCTTAAAAAACACCTAAAGGGCTCTTTTAAAAGTTTATTGGCTTTTCAGTATAAAAACACCTTCAGAGGAGGCTGGGAATTTCAAAGCTCTTTTGGCTCTAGCTGCCTCCTGGGATCAGCATGGAAACTTCTCTCATTGCTGAAGAGTTAAGGCAGGACTCCTCCCAGGGAAGAAGTCACCAGTGGGAGAGAATAAATGCCCCCCCCAAAAAAATGGTCCCACTTCCTTCACTTGAATTCACCCTGCCCCTATCATCTTATTTGTGCTTTAATCATTGCATTCCCCTTCTTAGAAATTTCACTGGGCTCTCATTTGTCATGCAAATCAAATCAAAATGCTTGGTAATGGATCCCAAGCTCTCCACCCACCTTACCTAAGTCCTCTTGACTCTACTCCCCCACATCACAGGGAAGCTCGCTCGTGGCTCGCAGTGTTTGTTTCTCCCATGGGCTACAGCTCATCTCCTGCCCTGCTGCTGTCGCTCCTGCTAACTGGGTGCCTTCCCACTTAGCGCCTATCGCTTGGCTCCGCACAACTGGCCTCAGTTCCTTTACTTGGCAGGCTCTGCCCTACTGTGGCCCCTGTGGATAGAGACCAGTGGCAGTGTGGACTTCAATCCCCAGCTCTGCAGGGGCTCTGCACTTTCGTTCACATTTATTATGTGTTTGCTTCTGCTTTTGTTTTTCTTTTCCTTCAGGTACAAAGTGAAGACAGTGTCCTCCTGTTTGTTATTGCCTGGACGATCACAGAAATTATCCGTTACTCCTTTTACACATTCAGTCTATTAAACCATCTGCCTTACCTCATCAAATGGGCCAGGTAAAAACGTCTGTGGAATGGAGACTAACTTTTGAAGTTATCCATCATTGCATTTGCCCTTTATTGCCTAAATATTACCTCTAAATTTCTAAAAATAAAATCATATGAGATAGGGGTTGGGTAGAATCTGGTCTGTAGATTTCATCAGGAAAAGGGTCTCTACTTTGATTAATAGAAGCACTGTTTTAAAATTTTATGTTTTACTACATAAGTTATTTTTGTTGGGATCAATTCTTTTCAGTTAAATTATTCAATAGAGATTTGATGGAACATCCCTTTTTTGTCCATATCAGATTTTACTTATGAGCTTTTGCCATTGTAATGTTTTTTGGACCAAGTCTAATTTTCCTAGTCTCAGTTTTGCTAAGAAGCTATGACTCTTAAACTAATATTTAGTAAAACATTACGTGTTTTAACTTACCAGTTTTATTTTGCTTTGATTATTTTTACCAGTAATATTCCTTATGCATTGGGTGAAAGGCTGATAGTTCATCTGTTTACCCCCGAGACAGTTGTGAGCAGTGTTCTGAGTTGGGAAAGACTACGAGGGGGTGACAAAGCAGAAGGGTCCAAATTGTCCTTGAGGCCGAAATGCTTCATTTCAGAGAAGGAAAATAGTGATTCCTAGACAGTTTATAAGTTTGGTGATTAAATTAGGGACATAATCCAATTGTTTCCGACATTTCAAGTACGAGAACGCCTCTGTTATTTCTTGTTTGCAATAAACATTTTTATGAGGAAAAGGGGAGACTAGGAAACATAACAACACTAACCAGTGTGGACGGGCATCGTGAAAGCCGTCTGCCCTGGTTGCAGGGCAAGTTTGTCGACCAAGACCTGATTTTACTGTTGGAGACAGATTCTTTGTCCACTGTTCTCGGCCTCTGAAAAATTATTCCTTTTCCACTGTCCTCCTTAGCATGGCTAATATTGGCAGTGGGGAACATGATTCCCTTCATCTTCATAGATTTTTCAGCCCAATTCCTATGCCTGGAAGCTTGCAGTTCGTTGTTTGTTGTAAGCCCCATACAGCCAAAGGCTTTTTAACACATTGACTGCCACACTAAAAAAAAAATTTTTTCCCTGGAGCCACTGTGTTTTATTAAAACAAAACGATCCTTTCTAATTTGTTATTTTTTTATATTGTTTTCTGTACGTAACTTATATGCAACACAATCCACGTTTTTAGAATTAAATTGTCAATATTAATTTTAACAATAAGAACATCAATGAGTAAGATTTTCACAAACCAACTGTAGGGTTTTGCTTCAAGAGGCCCCGGGCTCAAAACTAGTGCAAGTTAAATACAACTCACATGGCAGTCAATGTGTTAAAGTCTGAGTAGATCATTCCTTTAGCGATATTTATACCTCAGAATGGCTTTCAGTTAGTTCCATGGGGTGGTAACTGCTCTCTGAACTTTTTTTTTTAAAGAGACAGGGTCTTGCTCTGTTGCCCAGGCTAGAGTGCAGTGATGTCATCATAGCTCACTGCAACCTCAAACTCCTAGGTTCACGCGATCTTCCTGCCTCAGCCTCCTGAGTAGCTGGAACTACAGGCGTGCACCACCACGCCTGGCTAATTTTTCTGTGTTCTGTAGAGACAGGGACTCACTGTGTTGCTCAGGCTGGTCTGGAACTCCTGGCTCAGGTGATCCTCCCATCTTGGCCTCCCAAAGTGCTGGGACTACAGGCGTGAGCCACTGTACCCATCCCTGAATTCTTTCTGAAACATAGAAAACTCTTTTTTAAAGTGAAAAAATTGTGTGGATCCCCTCCCATGTGATGATAATTGTAATTGTGGGGTTTTTAGATTGGAAAATTACATAATAACCTAAAGCTATTATGAATTAAAATTTTTTTTAATTACATGTATTTGATTTTTCACAACAGCATGCACAGACATTTGAAAAAATAGTAGCAGTGTACATGTTTGTGCTGTTTTTATTTTCAGTCCACAGACCAGGCTTGGTGTATGTTGTAGGAAGTCCTAGACAACATGTTCCAACACCTCCCCACCACTACCCCAACCCCCTCTGAATCTCCTAGCCCCACCCCTTAGCCCAGAGGGAGGACTCTTCAATATAAACCATGGCACAGTATACCTACTTTGCCAGTATTTGGTATCACCTTGTTATTGTAGAGAATTGTTTTGAACAGTTGTTTCTTTAGTCAGGCCAAATTTTGAGGCCGACTGAACACATTTTGTTCTAGAACATTCGAAAAACATATACTTGCTATAGGCCCTTTTCTAAAACTGGTTTGTACGACCTGAATTGAAAGAGTAAGTAAACAGGGAAATGTATAAACAATAGCTTTCTGAGACCAGTACTGGTTAGAAGAGCGGGAGTGCATCTTTCTCCTAAAGCTGGCTCTGCGCCTGAGTAATGAACACTTTGCTTTGTTTTAGGTACACACTTTTCATCGTGCTGTACCCGATGGGAGTGTCAGGAGAACTGCTCACAATGTATGCAGCCCTGCCCTTTGTCAGACAGGCCGGCCTGTACTCCATCAGTTTACCCAACAAGTACAATTTCTCCTTCGACTACTATGCGTTCCTAATCCTGATAATGATCTCCTACATTCCCAGTAAGTAAACAGCTCTGCATATATTTAATTATGTTTTAAAATTTGGCTCCACAATAACTAGAGTTAAATGTCTTTGATTGTTTTTGCACCATGTCCACGTAAAGGTAAATCTAATTTCCTGGGAACTCTTGGTTTTTATTGAATGCTGACTGTCAAAGGGAATTTTCTCCAGTAGTAATTGAATAAAGATAAACCCTTCTCAATACAGCTGCCAAAATGGAGCCCTTCTCAGTGTGTGGGTTTAAGATAGTGAATACCAGGGTAGGTTAACTAGATATTGGGGGAAAGTACTGAGTGGAAAACAAAAAAGCCATTGAAGACCTTACCTTGATTTTATTTTTCTGTCTCTTGAGAACTGGTTATTATGGTATTTGAAAAGCATGGTATTGTCTACAAACAAACACACAAAAAAAATGGTAAAAAGATTTTTGCATTGATTACTATATGAAAACATACAGTTAACTTCATTTTGAAGGGATCAGTAGTTAACTAGAAACAAATAACAAAATAAAAATAGATTTATTTTATATTTTTCTGTTTTTCCTTTTCTTATTAGAACTAAAACCATCTGAATGGGACATAGTGTTCTCTTCATGATGGTTTCCAGTTATTTTAATAGTTCTACTAAAGGTTTAAATATATGGATAGGCTGGGCACAGTGGCTCATTGCTGTAATCCCAGAACTCTAGGAGGCCGAGGCAGGAGGATCACTTGAGCTCAGGATTTCAAGACCAGCTTGAACAAGAGTGAGACCCTGTCTCTATTAAAAATAGAAAAAATTAGCTGGGCGTGGTGGCACGTGCCTATAGTCCCAGCTACTCAGGAGGCTGAGGCAAGAGGATCCCTTGAGCCCAGGAGTTTGAGGTTGCAGTGAGCTACGATGACATCACTGCACTCTACCCAGGGTGACAGAGTGAGACTGTGTCTCAAGAAAAATATATATATATATAGAGAGAGAGAGAGACAATCAAATGTGCTTATCAGCATACTCAGTGACAGAGAGAAAAAGACATGTTTTCAGCTACTTAGTAGGCTAAAGTGGGAGGATCACTTGAGGCTAGGAGTTCAAGGCTGTAGTGTGATATGATCACACCTGTAAATAGCCACTGCGCTCCAGCCTGGGCAACACAGCAAGACCTCATCTCTAAACAAAAAGAAAAAGGCATGTTTGATGTCTCTGTGAGGTGAATCCTGTTTGTTGAGGAGTTTAGTCCTTTTCTCAAATTCTGATGTTCAGTTGTAAATCTTATGATTGATTTCTACATACCAAAAGGATTTTGTTATACCCAATGACACACAATGTTCGTGTTTCTTCTTATTTAGCTATTTCTGTAGCCATTGCAACTCTGAATCTTATTTTAGTCCATGCAGATAGATGCTATATTCTCCCCTAAACCCCGGGTTAAATTCAGGCAGGGCTGGATTTTTCTTTGGCTCACAGCATTATCTGAATGAATCATCCTAACAATCATAAGCGACATGTTTGTGTCCCTCTATGGAAAATTGCATTTCATGCATTGTAAGAAAAAAACTGCATCCAGATTTCATGTGAAGGCTTGTCTTGAAGAAATCCTTGGACGCAATTCTGTTTCATGATTCATTTTCCACTCTTACTTATTATCAAGTCCTCCTCTTCAGTCCTGGAACCGTGGAGGCTAAAGGCCATCTCTCTTCAAATGTAGAAGGTAGTTGATTTTCAAACAAAAAATAAATGTGGCCAGGCATTGTGGCTCATGCCTATAATCCCAGCACTTTGGGTGGCCAAGGTGGGAGGACTGCTTGAGGCCAGGAGTTCCAGACCAGCCTGAGCTATATAGCAAGACCCTGTCTCTACAAAAAATAGAAAAATTAGCCAGGCGTGGTGGCGTGTGCCTGTAATTCCAGCTACTCAGCAGGCTGAGGCAGGAGGATCGCTTGAGCCCAGGAGTTGGAGATTACAGTGAGTTATGATAACGCCACTGCCCCGCTCATGCCCAGGCAACAGAGTGAGACCCTGTCTCTGTCTCCCTTTCCCTCTCTCCCCTTCTCCCTCTCTCTCCCTCTCCCCCCCAGATATATATATATGAATCTAAAACTTTAAGTAATAAAAATTAACTAATAGTTTTTCATCTTTCTAATACTGTTTTCTTTTTTGCTTTTCTTTCTTTCTTTCTTTCTTTCTTTTTTTAGAGACAGGTTCTCACTCTGTTGCCCAGGATGGAGTGCAGTGGTGCGATCATTGCTCACTGCAGCCTCAAACTCCTCTTTAAGGCCCTGTGCCCAGCCTCTAATGTTGTTTCCTTAGTGCTTCATTTTCCATTCTCCAGAGCAACAATTCACAATTGCAGTTTTGCCACACCCAGAGTAACACGTATTATCCCAGTAGGCACCACAGGATTTATTTAAATTCAACATATTAATAGTTTTTGAACAAAGAGGAGACATGTACCATATTGGATAGCTGTGAAAGGGCGGGCAGGATATTATGAAATCAAACCCATAGCAAGGTGCTTCCGCGTTGGCAAAAATCTGGGGGTCCCTACCTCAGGGTTTGTGCTGGTCATCTTCGTGCTCTGGCGCTAGCCAGTGCCAGCCCTTTTGCCTCTTCCTGCTGACCTCTTGATGCAGTGGCAGGGCCCAGTCAAGCCCAGGCAGTCCTCCTGTGACGATAGGGTTCCTGGAGGAAAACAAGCCCAGTTCTGTGGGAATTTGCATCTTCACCTCAGAAGACATAGAGGAGAGAGAAAGCAGACCTCAGGGCCTGCTGCCTTTTACAGAGTAGGGCAGACCCTCCTCCCAGCAGAGCCTGCCTTCTCTACCTCAGTTCCTTCTCTCTTCTTCCAATCTCAGCCTCCTTTCGGTAGGAGAACTTGGCTTGGTTAAGTCTAATATAATTTCTTTTTTAAGGCAGCTTAACTCTTACAGACCAGGAAAAAGGGTGGATCTCAAATAAAGATTAAAAGATTCCCTACAAATCTCTGATGCCCTCCCCAGGTCCAAGATGGCACCCAGGCCACACCTGCTGCTACAGGGCACCCTTCGTGTCTGCTGCCACTCACTGGGCTCTGGCCTGAGCCAGTGCCCTGGATGTTTTCAATAGTTCGAGTTGTTAATATTGAGACCGGTTTGTACAGTTCATTCAAGCCAGCTGCACATTTCCAACTTTCCAAAGCTTTGTATTTATCAGAAGAAAATGCAGAATTAGGAGAGGTTGCTGTTGACGTACAATCTCCTTTACCAAATTTAATTTTCTTTCTACAGTGTAGGGTTCTTTTAATCTTCTTTAATGGGAAGTTGATGATATCCGTGTATTATGTAAAGTAGCACCTGTTCCTTGTGTCCTGATCCATTGCCATGTTGTTGTACATGCAGCCCAAGTTGTAGCTCGGGAGCGTTGGCCCCCAGGGTTTCCTCCTCATGTTGGGGTGCTTTGGGGTCCCTGGCAAGGTGCTCCTCTCCTGCTCTGCTTCGCTTGCAGTATGTACAGTGTCAGTACAATACAGTGTCTGCAGGACTCCATAGGTGTCTAAGTCCTGTTTACATTCTCCACTCAAAATTAGTGGAAATGGGTTTTGGGGGAGGAGACCAAAAAAAGGTCAAGAAACAGTGATGTGGATGAGGACACTGAGAAGCTGGCACTCCCCAGGCTGTCAGTCACTGTAACCACACCTCTAGTTTTTAGAGACTCTGAGAAGGGACTTGGCCCAGGCAGAGCATTTCCAGTTGCTGTCATCCTCCTCTCCCTAGAGGGGAAGCAAGCCCCGAAGGGACTGGCCATCTTCTTAAAGAAGGGAAGGCCCTGTAGCACCCACAGCCCCCGCAGCCCCAGCACACAGGGACAGACACACACGCATGCCCAGTGACTGCCTTCCGAGTGTCCTGAACTGGCAAAACAGAAGGTAGAATTCTCAATAGCCTATTGTCACGTTGAGATGTTTTTTTAGTATTTATCCTGAGTGTAGCCCATGCAGTTAAAAATAGTAGCCATGCATCCGGAATTGTTTCAGTCATTTTAGTTAGGTTCAGTCTGAACATATTAGGTAAATCAAATGGAGACACTGTGAAAGTTCTGGCCCCCCAGATGTCATTGCTCAAGCTGTGGAGAAACAGCCCAAGCACCCCCAGGCCCCTGGCCTCCCACCCGCATTCCTTGCTGTGGGGCACTGAGGAACCTCTGGGAGATGTGAAGGAATGGCAGGGCCAGGTCTGCCCCATTTCTGACATCAGACCCTTCTGGTAACCAGCAGGCCTTTACCCATGGAAATGAAGTTCTACTTGGCCATCTTCTTGCTTTAACTGCCACTTAAGGGCCTAAGGCATAGCTTCCAGGTCATTATCTTCCCCTGCACCCTCCGAAGTAGCTGTGAGGCTGTAGCCACTGCTGTGGGGTAATGTAGTCACAAATACAACCAGTAGGAAGGTCCCTAGCATGCTTAGCTCACAAAGTTTCCCTT
The DNA here is from genome assembly GCA_023783475.1 of Daubentonia madagascariensis. Classification (NCBI taxonomy): domain Eukaryota; kingdom Metazoa; phylum Chordata; class Mammalia; order Primates; family Daubentoniidae; genus Daubentonia; species Daubentonia madagascariensis. The sequence goes on along the minus strand of JAKFHU010001631.1, from coordinate 20,224,843 downwards.
TACTAAAGTAAATCTATAGAAATGTGATGGGCCCCACATTTTTAAATGATTACAATTAGCATTCCTTATGGCTTAGTTATATCTTTACTTCCACTTTTTAGATTATAGAGCTTGTCAAATATTCTGGCTTCCGTACCAAAATAGTTCTCTCCCTGTTGAATTATATGCATAGGCTGGATGTTTTCTGTGAATAACTTCCTGCCTAGAAATAGCGAGTGGAGTGGACGGCAGCGCTGTTCAGCACCCGGCCTCCTGTGCAGCTCGACAGATCTGTGTGTGCACACCCACTGATGTCCGGGTACATTGGCAGGATCCTTTGAAATGTGGCCAACTTGGAACCCATTTAGAAAGGAAGAAACTGTCAGGGCAGAGTTGGCAATAGTAGAAATTACCTCCCTAAAAAATAGGTTACTGTCTAAAAAATAAGAAATTGGAGCTGTTGAGGAGAGGGAAGGGTATTGTACACCAATGACCATCTCACCTGAAATTGTTTACACGCAATGACCTCGTGTGGGCCAGGTAGTTGAAACTGGCATTTCCTAGCTGGAACACCCTAGGCATTTTGGGTGGGATGGTTCTTGGTTGTGGCAACTGTTGTGCATTGCAGGATGTTTTAGTATTCCCTGGCCCCATGTGCTAAATGCCAGTAACCTTCCTCTTTCCCGCCATATTTCCATATATTCCCTAGGGAGGCAGTACCACCCTGTTCATTTGAGAAGCAGTATTTTTAAAAATATTCTATGAAATGACCAAGAACAGAAGAATCTGCAGTGCCTAAGATACTGGCTTACTTTTCATAAGGGCTATTTCTGCATCCAAACCTAGCTTAGTTGTGTTCAAGTCAAATGTAGTATTTTCCCCCATCCTCAGTCTTCCCATTCAAAGAATAACATCTCTCAGGAAGTAGTTTGGAGAGATTGCCCCCACCCCACCGCAGGACCAGAGAGGCTAGACTGAGAGCCAGGAGCAGGAGCCTGGTCCTAGCTCTGTCAGCGATTTGCTGTGAGGCCCCAGGCAAGTTGCCTACCCTCCCTGGGCCCGAATTCCTCCTCTTTGAAAGATGAATGGTAACTCCATCACTAGAATTCTTCACCTGGTTGTTGTGAAATTGATCAGAATGAGTGTGAAGATAGCTTGAACCCAGGAGTTTGAGGTTGCAATAGGCTATGATGACATCACCGCACTCTAGCCCGGACAACGGAGCAAGACCCTGTCTCCAAAAAAAAAATGTGAAGATAATATGAAACAGTGTAAAGAATATTATTTGGTGGCTCTGGGCGTCTAGATTGATAATGATAGTGACAGTAGTATCTGTCATCCCACTCCCTACTGCTCTTCCCCTTCAGCTAAAGCAGGAAAAGAAAGGTAAGTCTCCCATTGTTCCTCCCCATCCCCAAGCCTACCTTGTTACCTTCCTTGGTTGCTGGACAAGAAAGTAGTTAGAGGGTCAGAGAGGACCTCAAGTCCATGTGCTTTAAATAGAATGTGCAGTTTTAAATGATCTTCTTAACCAATTTTTTTTCTTTTCTTTCCAGTTTTTCCCCAGTTGTACTTCCACATGATACATCAGAGAAGAAAGGTCCTTTCTCATACTGAAGAACACAAGAAATTTGAATAGTTCCTGCTTTCTGCACCTCCCCCCCAAAAACAAACTTTTCACTGATCAAAAAATGCTGCAGACTTTTTGAGTTCCCAATACGTTTCATAGAAAATAAGTAAGAACTATTTTTAAAATATTTAAAATAAAACAAAAACCAAAATCCAGGCCCATCACAAAATCACATGGGCCTGGGATTTTATATAAAAGAAGGCTGTCACATAAAACATCCTGGCCGGTCCATTTCAGCATGCTCTTTCAACCAGAAGTTCCCAATATTTATGATGGCACTAGAAAGGGATTTGGCATTCTATATCCTCCTATGTCTGTCCTTCATGTATCTGATAAATAAAGATCTGTAACACTAAATACTCGAGAGTTACAGTCTGAGTAATGAAGTTGTACCAACTGAATGCCCAGCTTGCAGTAGAATTATGTTTCAGTCTGCAGTGTGTTTAGCATTCCCTTTTCAAAGTGCTTGACTGCATGCTGGAAACTATTTGTATTTTTGAAGCGGCAAACTTTGTTCTCTGGAATGCTCTGAAGTTATGGCTGGGACCTATCCCCTCATATCTACTGAATGAATTACAAAACGTATATGCCTGTGAAGCTTTGGGATAGTGCCCATAATCAGAAAACAACTAGAATCCTTTTGTTTGTTTTCAATTGAGTCATTACTGCCTGCCACTAAGAAATGTGCTTGAATTTAATAAGTATGTGTACATTGTAAGAACCTACCTTACCTGGAGCTCAGCCTCAATCATATTTTAACAAAATAACAGTTCTTGGAAAGGGAAAATTCCATAGCTAGTAAGTGAAAAGTACCTTTCACAGTACTGTTCTCAGAACACCTCTGAGTAATGCGAGTGATGTATGTGCCGGTAGCTGTTCTCATTTATGGACCTGAAGCCAATCCAGCCACTCAGGAGTAGGGAATTGGTTATTGAAAGTACACAGAAGGCATCACTTCAGAAATGTAGTCCAGAAAGACATTCAGGAATAGGTTTTTACACCATTATAATTTTATTTTTTAGTTTTCTCTCACTCTTCTGTTTGGACACTTTTCCTAATTATGATCCTATGTTAATTCCCACCAAGTTGTAAGGCCAGAGGCGGTAAACTGTTCCAGTTGGGCAGCTATGAGCTAAGAGCAGTATCATCTCCGCGTGTTGGAGCAACCAAGAAATATTTTGGTCCTATGGACATTGTCTAATTAACATCACATCTTCATACCATTCAGTTGCTCAGCTGTGCATTTAAAACCTTTCAAGAAAGGGCTGGATGAAAATGTAACAGCGCAAGTTTAGATGTGCATTAAATTTTAAACAACACAGTATCTTCTTTATGGATCTTTTTTTTTTTTTTTGGTCAATCTTTAAGACTAATTCTAGCTTACTGAGTAGTTGTCATTTAAAACATAATTGCTAATATCAGAAGAGTGTCATGGAAAACTAAATTTTTAAGTGCTTATTTTCATAGGAGCTTGAAAATTTATTGCAGGCAGGTGTGTAATAAATTATTTTTGAGTTGAACATTAAAATTCTGCTTCTGAAAGTCAGCAACTGTTGGGCGTTTTGAGATTGGAGTCTATTCTTGTATTTGATAGATAAAATATGTGGGAAAGATTTCTTTTCATGCTTTTTCTCTCTTTTCATGCTTTTTCTCTCTTTTCTTCCAAAATGTATTTCCACTGTAAAATAGAATCAACCTGGGTTATATTAGTCTTATTGCTTTATTCAGTTAAGACTTTTTCTATTGTTTTTGGAAAACTTCTAAAAGATAAGATGAAAAATGCAGGTATTTTGGGATTGCGGACTAGGGGTTTTATTCAGGCCTCTTTATTATAATTTGTCACTGTTTATGAAAAACATTCTGTCGCAAACAGTGGTATTGCATTGAAGTGAACTTTGGCAACAAGAACACAGCAAACAGTTCCCTTTTCAAAAAGGGTCTCTACCCCAGTGTGAATTCCTATACATCAACCTTTAGAATACTTATGGCAGATAAGCAAAGCATGTCACTGTGTTCTTCAATAACCTCTCTCAGTAACTGGTTTCTTTATCCCTAACATGAATGCATTTCTCTTTTGAATTAGTGTTCTTTTATAAATTGAGAACATCCAACCCACCAAATGTCACCTCTTATAAAGTGTGAATGAAGGATGTAGTGTTTTCATGGGTATTTTGTTAGACTTATCGGTTTCATCTCAGGGCATAGTCAAAGGCATCATCTTCCCAGCTACCCACTTGATTGCGTGTTTCAGATCCCCCCTGCAGGGGCCTCCTTCTGAAAGAGAGAATTCTTTGAGGTACGCAGTAGTGCTTTGTAGATATAAGCTGCTAATCTGCATCTTGCTGTGTTCTGTTTGCTAAAGTTGGGATTATTCATTTAACATGTACCAACCATTATCAAAGGCACTGTGGAGAGTTAGTCATGGAATAAAGCACTATCCTCAAAGATGAAAAAGTTCCTACAGAGCAAACTTCTGACGGGAAAGGTTTAGAAGATGTAGAGTTAAAGAGGCATATGAAGAGATCGTGCCCTCATTTTTTACCTGGTTTTTTTGTTGGTTATTCATTTATAATAAAAGGTTTGCATTTATGTGATCCAACCTGCAAATTATTTTCAATTCTGAGTTTCAGATAAAACATCTCAAAACATCAAATTCAGTATGTACTACTCCTTTGAAATTTGGGTAAAAAATTATACACCCGTATATATAGTCATTTTTGTATTTTTTCTATGTTGTGAAAACCAAAATTGTAATTTTATAAGTCTTTGATTCACTAAAATTATATAATTTAAATGTATTTTTTGTATATTTAGAAGAAGGAGTTCAAAGACTATGCTTACCTTTCTATGCATGCATTTGAAAGCTGTTTTTACCTGATAATGTTAATGTGATAATAAGTTGTATTCATAAAATACTTTTCTGTGTTGCATTTCAAAATAAACTAGTGTGTGCTCTGCCTGGATGTGAAATACTGACCAGTGAGTATAATGGTTTTTCACATTCAGTAGGCCTGAATGGGGTGTTGCAGGAAAATGAAAGGGGTTCAGTTCCGTTATGGACTCCAGCTCTTTCTCTGACAATTTTAAAATCTATTTGTACTATTCATAATGGTTCTGCACTTACAGGAAAGATGGATTATATTAAGAGGTTTCCACAAAGTCATTCTTTCCTGCCAGTCAGTCCTCAGGCTTACTAAGCCAGTCAGCAAGCTGGCTGCAAAGGGATGAGAGAGATTCCTCATGTAAGTGACCAGGAAATCTAAGAAATTAATCAAAAAAAGGTTAAGCACGCTTGTCTTATAATGAGGTGGGGTTTCTTTAGTGTAACTTTTCTAGTAGAAGTTGAGAGGGGAGATACCGTTGCCCAGCACTGTTCATCTTGTATTAAAACAATATATTAAAACAAGATGTGGTGAAGTTCAAGCACCTCATCCTGAAAATGCCTCCAAACATAGAGCAATCCTAGGAACTGCCACCTCACTCTCAAGGTCGTAGAAGCAGTGGGAAGGACGCTGATTTAGGGTGTCTTCAACTTGGTCACTTCTGACCTTCTAGCTCTGGACCCCCAGTTGTTTCACCTCAAAACGAAAGCACTGATGTCTCCATGTGCTGGCACGTTCTAATTAGTTCTCTGGGTGATCTCTCACTCATGGTGCTTGTAGCAGTAACAAGCTCTCCCCGCCCCCTGCCCCACCACCCCCAGTCTGCTGGGGTCTTTCTCAGAGTTAGTCACCAGTGCCCAGGAATGTGGTCTTTGTTCCAAAGGAAAACTTTTTTTTTTTAATTTAAAAAGGTTTTTTTTCTCAAATTTGGGGGGCCTTGGTGCTTACTTTATTTCACATTTGTTAAGGTCACATAAACTGGGGCTGCAGATAACATTTTCTTCTTCAGTGCTGTCTGATCATGGCCTAGACGTTACCAGCCCTGTGTCCTCATATGGATTCTACTCTGTTTCAGAGGTAGGCTTTTCATTTATGAGAAGAGAAATAAAATTATTACCATCCAAACTGAAGAACACATGATAAAGTTAATAGTCGAGGCTACCCAGAAAACACAACCTTTACAATCTTAGGGTTGTAATGGGAAACCAGGGCTTTCTAATTTGTCATTGTCATATTTTGTGGCAATTATGTGTACTATGTTAACATAAGCCTTAGCCTGGAGGAATTACCATTGGTATAATTAAGAGACCTACTGTTACACACAGCATTCCGAAAATACTGCTGTGTTGTTCTGTTCCCTTTAGCAAGAATGAAGATTAGCTTTGCAATTCCTTTTATTATTTAAAAGAAAAAAAAAATCCCAGCCTCACAAATAGCCTGGCTCATTGTCATACAGTTTAGTGGTGAAGAAACTGTTCTAAGCAACTATTACCAAAAACAGCCATACCTATTAACATTCCTCTGCCTAGAACTGAGAACCAGAATTAGAAGAGAGAGCTGTGTGGTTTTTTGACCAGCACTTTCTTTTAAACATGTGAGAGACTGTTTAACCTTTTTTTAAAATTTAAAGATAGTCCCTTAGTGTTATGGGGACAAGTCTCATTACCAAAAATAGTTTTTCCCACAAAAGGCAATTTACCCTAAAAATCTCTCATTTGATGAGCAAAAAGAAGAATGTAAGAGGCTGTGTATTTAAGCACCTAATACCCATTTCATAAATCTTTCTGTGTTTGGAAATCATGTTTTCTGCTCCCTAATTCCAGAGCATAAACTTACTACTACGGCAGTGCTTTTGCATCTACTATTTGGCCTTGGGTGGATGCAATCCAGATGTGTTTCCAGATGCTGCACTTAAAGCCAGGAACAGCATTTCCGCCTCTGTGTTGTCATAGCTTGGCTCTCCCACTGGAGGGCAGCACTTCACAAGCGATCTGGGGGCCTTTGGCGCCAAAGGAGTTTGGAAAACAGCTTCGGCCCAAGGACGCAGAAAGGGGCTCTAATGAAAATCAGTCGCAGATCTTTATTGTCCATATAAAGCAAAGACAGATTTTAAAGCATATTCTGGAGGAGTACATGAAATAACATTTTTTAGAACAAAGAAACCAGCCTTGAGTGTGTGCTTGGAGGCTCAGTCGATTTTCTTCTGGCTATAGAGCCCTCCCCATCAGGGACCCTGCAGACCACTTGGTTTTGAAAAGCCGAGAGCTTTTGGAGCTGGGTCATAAAGCAGGTGTTAGCCCTCCTGTTTAGCAGAGAGCCTGCTTGTTAATATTTGAAACGTTCAGGGAGGTCAGTTCCCACTCTTATTCTGTCTCTGGATATTTTTAGAGGGTGGCCTGGGCCATGAGAAAATGTCAGGCCACCTTATAAGGCGGTGTCTGGACCGAGAATGCTTGTCTGCAGCATGTTCAGTACACTGTGGCTCTGCGCTAACTTGACTCTTGGACTGTGGGTTTTCTCACAGATTTAAAATGCTTCTATTCATGCCACAGGTCATAGTCACTCTTCAACAAGCTGAAAATCTTCCGCAAGAGATAGCTGTTTAAATGACAACCGTTTCAGACACACCAGAGAGATAACCAAGGGGCTATGGAAACTGGATCATGTCCATCAATAGCCACTAGTTGACTGAGCTGGGGCTGATAGTCTTGTTCTACTGCAGGTGATTTGTTTATTTTAATGTCTGCTGACGTGAAATCCACAGGCTATTAGTTCGGAGTGGTAGTGGGAGGATGGGCATGTTAGGGAGAGGGCTCTGTGGTTTAAGACACTGAAACAATATTAAAGTTTTCTCTCCTGCTAAACATTTCAAATCTTTTTGTATGTGAATACAGTTTGTGAATCTCCAAGAGAGGGGGTGCTAATGCAGGATTTTCCAAACCTATTTTTCTCCTTTATCCTTGGAACATCTTCAGGGCTAAGGCTCCTGGAACACACCTTGAAAATTACTAATCTGTTGGTGGCAGCTTTCCCTGTCAAGGAATATTGACCCATCCAAGGGGAAAAAATGAGAGAGAGGGGCTTAGCCTGGGATCTAGGAAGATTTTTCCTTGTTTCTGTGGGCTTTTTTTTTTTTAAATATAAACCACCATTGTCAAGTAGGTAACTTGAATTATTAGAACCCGGGCTGGAGACTTCCATCTGCTGCTTCCTAGCGGACGTAAAAGGTATCCTCCAGCGGGTGTGAACGTGTCTGAGCTGGCCAGGTTGGGCCCAGCAGCCCTGTGGTGCTGCACAGGTGGGGCGTCTTACCCTTGGGCTGCCTGCCTGGCTCACTGTCCATGATTGCCTTTAAATGTCATCCTCTTCAGATCTCTGGCTCCCTCTCAGCCCAGGACATCACCCCCAATTTCACAGAGAAAGCAGAGAAATTCCTTCAACTTTTTGCCACCACATCCATAAGCTTGCCTGTCCTGGGCTCGTTTCTTTCCTTTTCCTCCTGTTGCAATGGAAGGGGTGACCCTTTGTCCAAAGCTAATTCCTACCTTGTGCTCTAGATGTTTCTATCTTTCCCCCTCCCAGGGGACCTCCCTCTGTCAGTCCCATTCTCGCGCTCTGTGCTTCCTCTGGGCCAGCTCTTCCCATCTTGGCCTCGACCCATGCCCTTCACCGCCTCCACCTCTCTCCTCCTGTTCTGTGGAGGATCAGCTGCACGCGCTTCTCACTTCCTCATCTGCCACTCTTCCTCTTTCACTGCAGCCCGGTTCTTCTACCAAGCCACTGATCTGCCTCTGTTAACGTCACTAGTGACTTCCTTGTTATGAGATCAGCGCACACCTTTTAGCCCTTGCCTTATGGTTGAAATTGGGGTGTAGTCCTGCTGGATGTTGGAAATACTGGTATGGTTTTGGAGTAGACTGGGGGGCCCGGCAACACCCCATCCTGGCCCAGAACTCTCATTGTTCCTCAATGCATCCCCAGTGAAGGTATATGCAAAAGAATCAATGGGAAACAAGCAAGCAGAAAGTGTTACAGTTAACTGTGGCTTGAGCTGGGCAGAAGCTCATGGAACACTGCTGCTTCCTAAACCAGTGAGGGTTGGTACCTTGGGCTACAGGACACTGAGAGGCCTGCGCCACATGCCTCCCTCCCTACCCATCCCACTCTCCCTCCCAGCACTTAGGTCTTAACCGCTGTGGCTGGGAGAGGGGCTGATCCAAGTACCACCAGCTCCGGGACAGAAACACTCAGGAAGAGTATGTCCCACCATGCTTGGCTGGGGGAGGCCCAGGCTGGGAAGGACAGGAAGGCAACCAAGGGAAGAGAGCAGGCCCCACTCTGCTTGCCACTCAGGTCGGAAAGAGACAGAAGAGAGACACACACCCATGTACAGCAGCCCCTTCACGCCCATTGCCTCCACTCACTCTCCCCAGCAAACGTGGCTCCTCAGAATCTTGAAACTGAACACTAAGATCAGTATTCCTCTTCCTTGAAGAGGAGCAAAGATGTACAGGGAAAGAATGAAGAGGGACCTTGGAATCCTTTCCAGGAAGCCAACACCTTTCCTTATACATCGGCCAGCCCTCTTTCCTGAAATGACCTTTTCTCCTGACAGCCTGCTCTTCTGGTTTCTCCTGCCTCCTAAGCCAACCTTTCTCCGTCTCCTCTCCTACCCCCTAACTCAGAAGTTCTCAAACTTGAGCGTGCATCGAGAATCACCCATCATGCTTTCCCCAGGCCTATGGAATCTGAATCGCTGGAGACAGAGCTGCGGGGGGGTCCGTTTCTAGACATGCCCCATGGGTGATTCTGATGCAGGGGCTTAGGATGCCCTAAGGGCCCCGGACTGAGAGTTCCAGCACCCTGCCTCTGCACACCTCAAACCCAATGCCCCGACCAATGGTCCCCAGAGCAGATCTGGCCCATAGATGTATTCTGTTTGGCCTACATTGTATCATTTTAAAAATTGAATCAGTTGCAAACATTTTAAAATTGAGAGAAGTCATGTAACCATCTAAGAAAAATCAGGTAAGGCAGCAGGAGTCCATGCTCCACTTGTCAGGCATCAGCGAGGACCAGGGAGAGCTGCCCCCTTGCATCGAGTGCTAGGGAAGGGGTCAAGCTCAGGACCCAGTGCCACCTGTCCAGAGCCCCGTTCATGCTGTCCCTGCCCGGCCAGGCCCTGCAGGCATCTGGAATAGGTGCTGCGGAGGAGGAGCAAGGCTATCTGGCTTCCAGCTCCATCCCCATGCGGATGGCTCAGGCCTCTGCCTAGGCCTGCCACCATCCCCTCCTCCTCTCACCCTCTTGCCTTCCCACCGGGCTGAATGGCACCCTGTCCACCAGCTGCTCAAGTCAAGAACCTGGGCGTCACCTTTCCCCTTCTGTGGCCTCAGTGGCCCTCCCCACACTTTGAATCATACTAAGTCCTGTTGGTTCTGTCTCCTGAGGACAGATGGAATCTACCAACTGCCCTCCTCCGCTGCCTCCTCTCTTGTCCGAGCCACCCACCACCATCTCTCAGCTGGGTGGCAGCGAAGTCTCCTCCCTGGCCCCTCAGCTTCCACTCTTCCCCCCACTCCAAATCCATTCTCCACACAGCGGCCAGAATAACCTTTTAAAAATGCAACATTATCCTGTTGTTCCCATTTAAAAGCCTTCAGTAAATCTGTCACTCTGGGGGCAAAGTCCAGACCCCTGAACATGACCTAAGAGCACCTTTGACCTGCGCCTACCTGTGTCCCCAACCCCTCTGCTCCCCACTTTCTGTGACAGCCTATCAGGTCCCCAGGGCTCTTGGCTCTGACCTCCTGGCCTTTGGGAAGCTCTGTTCCTCTCCACCAGGCGACTCCTCCTTGTCCCTCAGGCATGGCTACGGCCTCACCTCCAGGAAATACCTGCCTGAGGTCCCAGGACTGGCTCTGGTGCTCCTCTGAGATGCTTCCACAGTGCCAAGGCCGTCCCCCAAACAAACAAGAGGCCCAGTTCAATTTGAATTTCAGATAACAGTGAAGAATTTTTTAGCATAAGTGTGTCTCAGGCAACACAGTAAGAATTTGCTAACTTCCTATGCCACAGAGCCTAAGTTCCCCAGCATCGCCATCTCTTCTCACCCGTTTGCTGGTCGAGACTGTGAGCCTTGTGTGGGCAGGGACTCTTCCAGGCTTGCTTGCTGCTGTGTTCTCAGCGCCTAGCATTCCATGGCGGTTTGGGACACTGGTAGGAAACTTATAAAACAATGATTAAATTGGGTAGTTTCAGATACTAAGTTCTATGAAGAAACTCAGAAAGGCAATGCGTTAGGAAGTGTGGTCAGGCAAGACCTCTCTGAGGAGAGAGAGATGCAGGATTTGAACCAGATCCCACAGACCCCCACAGACCCCAAAGTCCACAAGGGTTTCCCTCCACCAGGGGGCTAAGCTCATTCTGGATGAACGTCATGTGGGTACCCCACCAACGCAGCCTCTCAAAGGTGGCAGAAGCTGGCTCCTTAGAGACTTGCAGTCCTGCCTGAGCCCTCGGGGCTCCCCGAGAAGGGAGTGGATGCCATGGGAGGTCGAGGTACTGGGAGGGCCCCACCTTCTCAATTCCAGGCTGCAGCAAACTGCATGGCTGCTTCCAGCCTGAGCACTGGGCGCTGAGCTCAGAGCTTTCTCCAGGACTCAGCATTTTCCCAGGCACCTGTCATTAGCAAAGCTGCCGACAGCAGAGAGTCTGCTTACAAGATTCTGGAAGGCCTGCAGCTTGCCTCTCTGCAGCGCCGAGTGCCCAGGGGTCCACATGCCAGGGGCATCTCTGACCACAGTCTAAAGCCTACATTTCTTTGGGCCATGTCTGCCTCTTCTCCCCAGCATTAGAGCAGCCAATCAAGGCCCAACTCCCCCTGAAAGCTCCTCTGGGCCCTGCAGAGGCTCGGATCAGTGCCTGGTAGCAGCTTGGCTGCTTCACCTCACATCCAAAGCAAGGAGAAGATGGGCAGCCCCGCTGCTCCATGGGAGACTGTCACTGCCCCCCCACCTCCCCAAACCTGCCCACATTGTACCCCAAGGAACCGTGCCATATCAGACTGGCATCGTCACCTCCAGCCTCCGCTTGTACAGAGCTGGGAACTGATGCCAAGGAGGGAAAGGGCCGCTCCTCACCCCCTCACCCCCAGCCTGCAGGATGTTGTGCGGGGTGCTTCTCAGTCAGCCAATTAGGAGACTTCCTGTCCTCTGGGGACCTGAGCTTCCTACCAAGGCAGGCAGAGCCCTGGCTGCCCACCCTGTGGTTTCAGGTGAGGACTTTCAGGAAGATTGTGGACTTGGGGGAGACCCTCCAAGGCCCTGGGAGGATGTCACAGATACTGCCGATACCTGGAAGCTTGCAGGACACAACCAGGGGTCTCTGTGCCAGGCAGCCCTGGGAGGGCTGAGGGCAACAGAAGAGGGAAGTCTGCCATGGGGTTAGAGCAGCTCCTTCTGGAAGCCCCGAGGTTGTACAGTTTAACCTGGGCCTGCTAGGGTTTCTCAGAGTTTCTACAGGTATTTCCCCAGGAATGGATGTCTGTGCCTAGGAAGCTAAGGTCCCCAGAGGACAGGAAGTCTCCTAATTGGCTGACTGAGAAGTACCCTGCACGCCATCCTGCAGGCTAGGGGTGAGGGGGTGAGGAGCGGCCCTTTCCCTCCTTGGCATCAGTTCCCGGCTCTGTACAAGCTGAGGCTGGAGGTGACGATGCCAGTCTGATATGGCACAGTTCCCTGGGGTATGACGTGGGCAGGTTTGGGGGGGGGGGCAGGCACCTTCCAGAAGTCCCAGCCCCCTGCCCCAGCCCCTCTCTCCCAGGTGGACAAGCGCAGCCTGGGGTGCAGCCCACAAATATGGAATCCAAGGTCTTCCCCAGCCTCCTGTCAGGAATGTCAATTCCAAACCTGGTGGCTGTTTGGCTTGCCTAGTATATTTAGAAAAGTCAGGCTCCAGTTGCTCCCTGCTCCCTTACAAAGTGTGAACTGCACCTATCACATGGAGATGTGATTCACTTCTCAGCAGCCAGGCTGAGCGGCTTCCCACCGCCTCCAAGCATCCCTCCCTCCCTACCTCCCTCAGCCCTCTCTGAGCCTTATCCTCATATCCTCCTGCAGAGCCGAGGGCTCTGCCACACTGACGGCAGAGAGCTGGTAGAAAGTATATCCATGGTCAAAGGCAAAATGTCTCTTTTGCATCTTTTGGTAGCAATGTGGTGGTTTTACCCCGTTTCCTTTTTCTCTGGAAATCTGGAGGCTTCCCCCTCACAGCTCTCAATTCTCTCGGCACCCCAGCACCCCAACACAAACACACACTCTGCTTTCCTGTGGTCTCCTGGAGTGACTCACAATCTGGCCACTAGACCCTTATGTAAACAAGTGCAATAAAGCAGAGGTTGCATCCTAAAAGCTGGCAGGCTTTTTTTTTCCTAAAACGATATTTTAAATTGTTTTGGTTACCAGCATTTTAAAATTATGAGAGTTCACATTTAAAAAAATTAATTTCCTGCTTCTCTTGAAAAAAGACATGGCCCTCTGGTGAGCCTGGGCCCCGTTCCTGTGGCTTGGTGCCCACGGGGGCTGGGTGGAGGCTGCCCTCTCTCGACAGGGGGGCTCTCCAGGCCCCCCCCACCCCCCCACCCCGCCAGGCCTGGGAGTTCATCTGCGTCCCCTGCCTGGGCTCTGGAGGTTTTGGGGTTACGGCCGCACGCATGGAGGGCCTTCTATTCCAGCGGGTATAAAGCAGGCATATACCCGGCACCACAGGGGCAGGAGGGAGGCCTTGCTTTCTCCTCATCCTCCCTCAGTTTCTCATTCCCTGCATCCCTCAGTCTTCTCAGGTTATCTCCCTCCTTCTCTTCCCACAGTCCTCTTTATACTACTGGCTTGTGTGGTTCCTTTTTTGCCCAGCACCAATCTCCCAAACCCTGCCCGGTTGCTCGGAGGCAGAGCATTGCAATGCTTCGGAGTCAGGCCTGCGTTTGATTCCTGTTCCTTCACCACTTTCCTGAGCCTCTTTTACATATGAAATGCAACAAAATAATACCTAGTTTGCAGGTTGCCCAGAGGATTAAATGAACTGTTCCCCAGCTCATTAAATGGCCAAAGGCGCTTGAGTTTGTTTCAGTGGGGAGCAGAGCAGAAACCCCAGCCTCCTCTCCAGGCCTTGCAGGACCCTCAGCCACCGCCCCACTCCATGGTCCCAGGAAATAGCTCGTGCACACAGGCTGCCCGCCAGAGGCCCAGAGGAGGGGTGCCTCTGACCCTTGAGGGCAAGAACTCCCTATGTGACAAGTCTCATCGGGTTGATTGACGCTGGTCAGGCCCAGGCTGGGCTCCACCCAGGAGGCCAGGCCTGTGGGAAAAGCTGGGATCTGAGGCCACACTTCCACCTCCTTCCTCCAAATTCCCAAAGTGGGGTGCCTGCCCCAGCCCAGGACCACAGGCACAGACACCCCAATCTTCCCATTAGAGCCCAGCCATGGTGTCTGAAAGACACGAGCAGAGGAGTCCTGGTTGCCCTGCTCCCTGGGACCAGGAGTGACGGTCCCCACCTCTCCTCCCACTGGGAGGCACTGGCATGAAGAAAGAGCACTGGGCTTTGTAAAGGACCATGTCACAGAGAGTCCCCTGTGTCAGCCTCTCTCGCCCTGTCCTGACTTCCTCCTGGGTGAACTCCAGGACCCTTTAGGCAACCCCTGGCCCTGGCCCATGCAATCCAGTGGCAAGAAGAGGAGGGATCATACACCTGAGAGGCGCAGGCGCGGGGTTGAGAATTCTCATGGGTGTCACACCCACAGGTGCAGGAGTGAAAGCCGACAGCGTGGAATAAAATGTATAAATCGGGAAAGGCTGATCTGAGGCATTAGGGTGAGAGGAAAAGGCCTGGAACAAGAAAGGTTTGAGGAGAGCACCTCACCCACGGGCATAGCCTCCAAAAGCAGCGTGACTTGCCCATGTGCAGGCCCCTAAAGCAAAGATGAGCCCTGAGGAGCGGCAGTAGCTGACACTGTCCGGCACGTACTGTGCCAAGCACCGTTCATATTTTCTACATAGATTAACTTGCACAATTTTCCTAACAAGTCTACCAAGTGAATACTGTTAGATTCCCATTTTACAGACGGGGAAACTGGAGGATGGTTGAGGAAAGGTTAAATAACTGGCCCAAGATTACCCAGCAGGTGAGCGGCAGAGCCTGGATGTCAACGGAGACAGTGAAGTTCCAGAACCCGCACCCCTCATGACTGCACTAATTATATCACTTTGCTTTGGCTCCAAGGCCACGGGGTGCCCCGTGCTGAGCACTCAGCCCCGCTCTCGCCATCTCGAATCATTGCCAGCTGCAGCAGCCCAGCCTGGCTCCCGAGCTGGTTATCAAACAGCAGGAGGCAAACGCCTGGACTCTGCACAGCAGGAACGTCCCTTCTTGCTTTCAAGCCCTTCTCTCATCACACACAGAAAGTGAGGGCTCAACAACGGAAGCCTCTTTGCTTTGTTGCCACAGAGAAACATAAAGCAACACATTTAAGCGCCCACAAAATGACAAAGTCCCCGTATCTTTCTTTCCCTTTCTGTTGTCCTGCTCAGTCCTGGCCAGAAGGATGTCACTCGAGTGCCTGATGCAGCTTCTACTGCATCTACAGCCTGGTCCCCTTCCCTTGGGCCTGGCAGGCTCCTTCAGCCTCCGCCCTCCCTAGGGGCACTGACACCAGCCGTGCACTCACAAAAAGGACATTCTCAGAACCTCACACAATGGAGCCATGTTGCTTTTTTGCTTAGACCCCCCCTGCCAGAAATTTAGTAGTTACCCTGGGAAGGGAAGGCATGCCAGGCCTTGGAGTTAAAGTAAAAGCAATTACTTACCCAAAAAGCAATTAGTGCAGTCACGAGGGGTGTGGGTTCTGGAACTGCACTGTCTCTCGCTTGACATCCAGGCTCTGCCACTCACCTGCTGGGTAATCTTGGGCCAGTTATTTAACCCTTCTTCAATCATCCTCCAGTTTCCCCATCTGTAAAATGGAAATCTAACATCCCTGCCAGTGGATGGAGGATATAAACAAAGCAAAGAGAAAATCTGCTTGGATTCTGCCCTGACAGGAGTCTAGTCCTCCTCAGTCCCACGGAGGCTGAGCTGGGCAGTGGGCGCTCCCATGGGGCAATTCCTGCTGAGAGGCTGGTGGCTCTGCTCAGGGCGCACAGGCCCAGGGAAACGCCGTGAGATCCCTCTCCCGCAGGCTTCCCAGCCTGCCCTCCCTCAGACCCTGGGCTTCTGGGTCTGGGCTGTTGCTCTCCCCTCTGGTGAAGGGGCCACTCTCTTTCCTGCTGCAGCAAGACCTGACTTCCCTGGAGAAACAAACTAGGCCCCCAGCCCTCCTTTATCAAGACAAAGGAGTGAAAACACAAAAACACCATGGAGACAAAGAATTGTCCGCTCCCCCCCTGAGAAAGCTTGGCCTGCCCCACCAGAAGCCCTGTGCATCCGAATGGTGCAATGACAGAGGTCTGGACAAGCCTGCCTGGTGAGACTCCCTTCTTTCCGTCAGGCCAGGTAGCCGGGCTTGCTGCTGGCCGTTAAAGCGCTGAGACTCCTCCCCAAAGCTCTCCCAGTCTCCCATTTAGGGGGCTCCCTTGACCCCGGACTCCCCACACCATGGCCACAGTGCCTGTTCGCTCTTGAAAACAGGCCGTTACTGGCAGATCGAGCACACACCAGTGGGGACAGCCTGTGGTTCAGGGACAGGAGCATCAGCTCATGGGTGTCTTACTTGTGGTGCATTAAGGCTAGTCTGGGACCAGGTTCCCTGGGTCAGCTGATTGCCACCCTCTGAGGGGGCAGTAGCCTTACCCTTCCTTGATGCAGATCTGCAGGCCCTCTGGGGATGGGGAGGGAGGAGAGGAGGGGGTGACCACTCACAGTGATCCAAGCCAGTGGCTCTCCAGAGGACAGCTTGTGATATTGCAGTCTGCAATCAAGCTATGGGCAGAGCTACGCTCTCTCTGAAGGCTTTAGGGAAGAGTCCTTGCTTGCCTCCCCCAGCTCCTGGTGGCTCCAGGTTTCCTTCACTTACGGCAGCATAACTCCAACCTCCGCCTCTGTCTCCACATGGCCTCTCCCCTGTGTCTCTGCGTCTTAAATCTCCCTCTCCTTTCCTTTCTCTCCTAGTAACGCCACTCACTGGATTTAGGGTCTACCCTAAATCAAAGTGATCTCATCTAGAAATGAGATTGTAAGATCTTAAAATGAAATCTCAACCCTTAATTATATCTGTAGACCTTATTTCCAAATAAAGTCACAGTCACAAATACCAGGGGTTAGGACTTGGACACACCTTCTGAGTGGGACACAATATAACCCACTACGCTCAGTTTCCCCCTCTACTGGATGAGGACAGTAAGACCTGGCTTACAGCGTCACTGTGAGGATTACATGGGTGAATATGCAAACAGCACTGAGAACAGCGCCTGGCACATCATAAGTGCTCAATAAATGCTAGCTATTATTATCATCACTCCTTTGCCACCTGCCTAACTCCTCCTCATCCCTCAAGATGCAACTCAATGACACTTGCTCTGAGCTGTCTCCCCAACCCTTTTCCTCTCACCAAGCAAAGTCCAGTGCCCCAACATCTGCTTCCACGCCCTTCCCAGATGACCCTCCGCCATTATCTTAGGGTGTCGCAATGGGCTGTATAGAGGCTACTTTCCCCTGCCAGCCTATCGGTTCCTTCGGATCAAGAACTGGATCTTATTCATCTCTCTCTCTCTCTCTTTTTTTTTTAAATAACCCTTTTTGAGTCTTACAAAAATATCTTGGTCACGAGCAATAATGTGTATATAGAGACATCACAGAGCAAAAATATTTCATCATCATAAGCCCAAATGTTTCACAGTTTTCTCCTGACAATTTAGCTGGTCTCCTCCCCTTTGTCTGTCCAGCACCTGGTACAGAGCCTGCCACAAGGGGGAGGGGCACAACTGGTGGCTGGTAGATGGAAGGAGGAAGGCAGCCTGAGGTCAGAGCAGAAACTCAGGAGCAGTGGAGTGTACTGCCCAAGGACTCCTCACTTGAGGGGACAAGGGCAGGTCCCGGGGTTGATGGGAGGATGGAAGGAAGGCCCTGGGAGCATAGGGGCAAGTGAGGCACAACAGGGGAGTGTCAGCATTGGGTGTGGTGGAACACTACGTGGCATTGAGGAAAGCTCTCAGCCTGGTTCCATGGCGGGTCCTGGAGAGCTAACAAGACAAAAAGAGAAAAGCTGTGGCCACAGCCTGGCTGTGTGAAAGGCATATTAGTTACCTTTGTTTTTGTGGACTGTTTGCTATTCATAACGAATTACCATGCAGCATAACAGCAGCTATGTATATAATTACATGGCAGATTAATTTTGTTATTAGCTTCATTTAATCATACTGCTGATCTCTGTTTGCTAAGTCTTCACTACCAAAAAAACAAAAGCAAAACAAAATGACAAAAAAAGTAGAAGTCCCACTGTTCACCTCTGCTTTTACAATTGGACAAAGTAGGTAGGATCCTAGCTCAACCTCCACAACGGAATCTGGTCCTCGGCCAGAGTCGCTATGGTGGCTGTCATTAGGAACTATGCTGTACTGAGCGCTCGCCTAGCTGGGCAAGTGTCGCAGACACACTCGGACAGCACAGCAACCCTGCTCATATCTATTTGACAGTCCCGCTCTGCACAGGCACATCTGAAAGCCTCTGATGGGCTCACTCCCTCTGATTACCTGGGCTGGGAGATGCTAGAAGAACTCAGAGCCCCTGCCAGGTGTCTGAGTTCGCTTCAGGGGGACACATCCTGCCCCCACCCAGGCCATTAGCCCACCTGCTCTTCACCCATGCCTTCCTCACACTCTCTTGTTCTTTCTCTGTCTCTCCTGGCCCTGGTTTCTACAGTGACAAGCACCGTGGAAACGCTGATGAACTTCTCGGGCTCCAGCCAGAGTAGGGATTCAGGAGGAGGCAGAGAGCCACACGGAGAAGAGCCAAGCGAGATCTCCGGTGACACTGGGGCCCTGACATTTCTGGGAGACAGAGAAGATGCCTGCAGGCCCCTGCCAGACTTCTGGAAGGTCCATTGAGTGCACCTTCACTGTGGAAGTTCTTCTTCATCTATCTTCTCTTCTTGTGCAATAGGTTTCTCTGTCTCTCTCTCCTCAGTGAGGTTAAACCACAGCGGGTCAGCCTTCTTTGAGGAGACCCAGAGATCTTGATCCATTCTCCCCCCACCCCAGGACCCCCAAACCCAGCTGTCCACACACCTGGACCTTCTCCAAGCTGCATGCTCTTGTTCCTTCAATGACAGCAATACGAGTAACGAACATGCGCCAAGCATGTACTATGGCCACTGTATGTGGACACTTGCCATCCCCAGTCTATGTGCTCTTCCAGAGGCCCTGTGAAGTAGGTGCTGTCTCCTACCATCTCTCTGTCACAGATGAAGAGATTGAGGCACTGTCTGGCTGAGAAACCCAGCTAGCAAGTAGCAGAGCCAGGATCTGAAACCAGCTCATACTGTTCTAAAGTTCATGCCCTTAACCCCTACATCATGGTGCCTCCTCTCCTATCAGCCATTCAACAGAGATTTGGTGAGCTCCTCTTGGATGCCAGATCCTGTGCTGGGTGCTGAGGATGGACCCGTGGACGAGAGATGAATAAGCCCTGCTGAGCTTACATATAGGCCCTCCAGGCATCCACACAGAAGCTGTGTCCTCCTGGCACTATGGAAGGCCTGAGATGGGGTGTGGTGTGTGGGAATCAGTAGCACATACTCCACTCCCAGCCAAAGAGTCGCCATATCTGGGATGACCAGCACTGCCATGCCACAGAGCCAGGTTCGGGCAAGGTGCTGGTGCTGGGCCTTACGAGGCCTCCCAGAAGTCTCCCATACCCTAAGCATGAGTGTTAGCTGGGCCTTCTTCCTGCTGGCTGGCCCTCCTGGGGGCTGACCTTCCCCCAACATCCTCCCCTTTGACTCCTTTAACCAGACATTTTTCCAGCTAGAAAATGGGCCTATACAGCTGACCAGTTCCCACCTGCTGCCATCCCAGGGGGCCTCACCAGTTAACAGAGCTAGTGGGCTAGTGAAGACAGACAGAAATACTGGAGGGGGACTGAACACTGGCCACGTAGCCTGAGATCGGAACTGGGCTGGCCAAGGCAGCCCCAAGGGCAGGGCTCCTGCACACCCTCCTGCCCCCCAGAAGCTGCCCTGCAGGAGGCAGGAGGCCTTCTCTCCACTGAGCCTGGCTCTGCGGTCCCAGCCTGAGCGCCACTCTGGGAAGGGGGAGGGGGAGAAGCAGGGGCCTGGACAACCTCCCCAGAGGGGCCCCAGCCCCAACCTGGAGAGTACTTAGCTAAAGAAAGGACTGCCCTTCCTTGAGCAGCTGCTGTGTTCACACCTGGAGAGAAGCGATGTTTTCATTCCACTGAGATGGAGACTGAATCTCACAGAGGTTAAGTGATCCTGTTGCAGTCTTGCAGTAAGCAAACGATAGTTCTTTTTAATAGGTCTAAATTCAAAGTCAAAGCCCTCTCCACTACACCACATAGCCTCCTTTAGAAGCCAGGACCAGAGAACACAGTTTTCAGAGGCCTCCTTACTCCTTGGAGAAAAGGAAAACAAAAAAACAAACACGTATGGAGGGCTTCTGTGTGCCACAGTCACTACACAGCAACACTCCAGTTAACTCCAGTTGCCCTTCCTCGCCTTCCTCACACGGATTCTCAGATACTTGGTGCAAGGCGAGCCCCAGGAGGTAGAGGGAGTTGGCCCCTGATTCACACCCACCACCCCAACCCCCATGACAGGGGCCCTCATGCTCTCCAGACAGAGCCCCTCAAGCCACAGTCCCAGCATGGCAAAGACATCTGCCTCAACCTCCCAGCTAGGCCAGGAGCCACCCCATCTCTGTGACAGGTGTGTGTCCGGCATGGCTCTGAGAGGGACAGGGCAGCACGGGCCACCAGAGCAGCAGCAGTGCTTGCTCACATGTACTTTGGGGGTGGTGACCTCAGCGTCACCAACATTGAGTCAGGATTTCTGGGAGTGGGGCCCAGGAATCTGTGTTAATAAGTGCCCCAGGTGATACTGATGCACGCTGGGGTTTAAGGAGCAGGTTTAGAAGAGGTGGGGGCGGGGCAGTACCAAATTCATTAACATAGAACTTGGAAATGAGCTAAAACCACATAGCCAGATAAGCACGTGCATGTGCCAGAGGAAAAGGCCATCCCTGGGGCGCCCCTGACATCTTCCTTCATCAGAGAGGGCTCCTCACTTCCTGCAAGGATCCTTCTCTCTCTACCTGGTTAATTCTCACCTTTCAGGTTTTCTCTCAAACATCACTCCTTGAGGAAGCCCACCCCAGTACCTCTGGGTCTGACTCCCTTGTAGTGTTCTGTCGCTCTGTATTTCTCCTTCACAGCGGTAGTACAGGTGTTGCTGAATGGCTATGTGGTTTGTGGGTCAGGTTCTGAGAGGGCAGGGATTCGCTGTGTCCCCAGCACTCCCACTGCCTTTGGCACATAGTAAGCACTCAATAAACATTTTTAGTCACGCACATAACTCAGGTTGGAAAGCTGAGAGTAGTAGATTTGGGCAGAAGGAAAGAAATGAAAGAAATAGACTTGCCTTGTGGTTTGCAAGGCCTTTCCCTGTTTAGGAATTGCTCAGCCCACACAGGAATTTCACAGGACCATGGCATCCTCCAGCCATGGGGTCATCTCATCCGCCCCCAGCCCTGGGTTGGACAGTTTCTCATGGCATCCAAACTCTTCTGCTGCTCTTCTTAAAGATCCCCACAAATAAAAATTCCTGAGCTTTCCTTTCGTGTAACTTGTGACAGAGATTTATGCTCTTTGTTATGAGGAAGTTCCTCTTTGAGTCTGACTCCTATATTTTTATGCCATTTTTAACCCCCTTTCCCTCTCCTCTTGTACACAGACTCCAAGAATATAAGAATTAGACAGGAGTTTAGAGATGTTCTAAGGAAGTGACTTTCAAGTTTTTTTTTCCTAAGCGGAAAAATCTCTTTTCCAAAAAAATCAGAATCTGAACTCTAAAACATGAGGCTGCCGGAAAGGAAGCAGCTCTGATTGATGTAAGAGGTGGGAGCCCTCTCAGGGCACCCCCAGGAGCCCCAGGGAACCCAATTTGAAAGCCACTGATCAGGTCCAAGCCCGATACTTTGTGGTTGAGAAAACCCAGAGAAGGGAAGTCATCTGTTCAGCCAGGATTACAGCCAAGTCTTTCCATCCTGAAGTTCATAGCAAACATCAACCTCAGTGAAGATGATAAGGTTTGGGATGCTGTGCAGATGCACTTTTTCATCTAGGTTCTAGGTTTCATTTGGGGGCTATGTGGTTTTTGTTTTCTCATTTATGATATTTGGTATTTCAATATGCCAAAAATTTCAACAAGAATTGGCAAAGGAAGTTGTACAAACATGTTTCACAAATCTCCAAATCTTTGAACAAAGATGGTCATCACATTTTTCCAAACATTTCCACAGAGGGCTGCAGAGTAAGGCCCATCTTTTTTGTGTTATTTGCTCATTTATTTCTTTTGGAGTGCATTTTGAGCACAAACCATGCGATTGCAAAGAAGATCCAACTGGAATGAGAAACGGTGGGGACTCATTTGTGCTGGGACTCATTAAGCCTTCCAGCCCCAGGGACCTGGGGATTTTCCTGGAACTAATTTCCTTCCTGGGATTGTTAACACAATCCCCCCTCATTGGAGCATTGAGGGTCCTGTCAATCGCCAGCGCAGTAGGCCTGCTTTGGGCCTCTGCAGGAGCGGATTCCCAAGGACCAGGAGGAAGGTCCAGGCCTCTTAGATTTCCCACAAGCCACAAATTCTCCACCCCGCACCCTCACCCTGCCCTCCACTTTCAGCTGGCTCCCAGACCCCAGGGCAGGGAAATGTGGAGTGTCCTGGGTGAGTACAATCCACAGGGCTGCACTGTAACAGCACTTACTGGTCACCCATCTTCCACAGGCCACCTTTCAAACATCTGTCGATATATCATTTTATGGATGCCATTTTTTAAGCTTCTAGTATGTGCCAGGCACTGTGCTAGTTCATCTAATCCCAACAACAAGGAATGGCAATATTGTCATCTCCATTTTGCAAATGAGAACACTGATTTTCAGAGGAGGTTGAGCCAAATATTATTTCACTTAATGTTTGTATACATTATTTCATCTAAGACTCATAATGGTTAACTCTTGTTGAGTGTTCACTGCATTCTAAGAACTTCCCAGGTAAAAACTTGTTTACTCCTCAAAATAACCACATGAAATTGGGTATTATTATTGTTCCCATTTTATATATGAGAAAACTGAGGCACAGAATGATTGAGAATCTCCCCAGGTTACTCAGCCCTCAGCTTTGTCATCAATTCAGGGTGGTCTCTGTTCAGTGCAAGCATTGACTTTGTCTCTTCTGTGTTACAGTGGGGTGGGTAAGAGCACGGAAGCTGAAGTCAGATACACCTGGCTTCAAATTCCAGCCCCATCACAGGCTGTGCAAGGGTGGGCAAGAGTGTTAGCTATCTATTGCTACATAACCAATTACCTAGCATTTGGCCACTTAAAACAACAGCCGCTTATTATGTCACAGTTTCTGTGGGGCAGGGCTCTGAGAGCAGCTTAGCTGGGTGGGTCTGGCTCAGGGTCTCTCACAAGGTTACAGTCATGTCAGCCAAGGCTGCAGCCATCACAAGACTCAACTGGGGGAAGAACTGCATCCAAGCTCACTCATGTGGGCCTCTCCACAGCACTGCCTCGCAGAAGGGCAGCTGGCTTCCCCGAGAGCAAGTGACCAGAGAGCGTGAGAGAGCCCCGGAGGTGGAGGCCTCAGTCCTTTTATAACCTGACCTCAGAAGCGACGTTCTATTACTTCTACCCTATTCCACTCAACAGACGTGAGTCAGTAAGTCCAGCCCACTGTGGAATGGCAGGGGATTATGTGAGAGCATAAGTACAAGGAGGTAGGATGATTGGGCCATCTTTGAGGCTGCCTACCACCAGCCCCTTAAACTTCTGAGCCTCGGTTCCCTTGTCTATAAAATGGGAATTATAATTGTACCTACCTAAAGAGTTGTTTTAAGACCTCAATGAGACAATGTCTGTAAAGAAATTAGAAAAAAAGCCCAACAAATAGTGAGAGCTCAATAAATGTTAGTCACTATCATCACCAAGGCTATAAGCTACTTGAGGGCAGGGTCTTTCTTGACTTTCTTGATGGCATCTGTCCCTTCCATGCCTGCCTAGCTCCATAGTCGGCACTTCCTTTCAGTCCCCTGATGCCAGACACAGGCAGTGTCAGGCTGGGAGTGGATAAGAACAAGGCAGTGCGACCATCAGAGAGCATAGCAGATGTACACTGTGCATCCATGACGTTCCAAAGGCCTAGGGGAGGGGCCTCCCCAAGGGCATCAGGAATGTCCGGGGCACAAGAGTCAAGAGCATCCAGGGGCTCTACTCTGCCCAGAGATGGTCCAGCTATGCAGGTAACCATGGGTGCTGGTCCTGGGTGTGAGTCTTCCTGCCCTGCTCCCGTAGGCCCTGGCTTGGCAGATCCCCCAAACACTGCCTGTGCCTCTCCCAGGAGACGCTGGCCAAGGGCAAGGACAGTTCCAGCACACTAGACCACCTGCGTGTGGCCGACAGCAGCTGTGTGGCTTCCTGAGGCTTGTCATCAAGGAACAACATGTTGCCCTCTAGGGTGCTTTTCGATGGTGGCAGCTGCTTGGCATTACTAGCCTGGAGATCAGAGAGAGGAGCAGAGGTTGGGGGTGGGGGGACAGGGAGGCGGCCAAAGTCTTGGCAAAAGACCATTTCCCCAGGCTGCCGACTGAGACAGGAGACCGAGCACAGTGGAGAAGCAGTGGGCTGTACTGGAAGGGCACAGGCTTGGACTTGGCTCATGGCTCAAGCACTGCTCCCTGGGTGGCTGTGGACAGGCTGCTTCATCTCCCTTCGTCTCTGGTGTCTCGCCCACAGGATGGGGTAAGCGTCCTTGCCATAGGCTGTGAGAATCAGCAGTGCCTGGCACGCAGCAGGTGCTCTGTAAGTGGAGCCATCGTTAGCACCAGCCTGCAGTGGGTGGGAGGTGCTTAGAGAAAGAAAGATTGAAGCTAAGTGGTTGTTTAGTTTTTGTCAATTTTATTGAAGTATCCGTACATATTAAAAAGTACGTGTATCATAAGTGATATAGCAAGATGAAATCTCACAGAGAGAACACACATGTGTAACCAGCATTCAGATCAAGAAACAGAACATGATCAACACCCAAGATCATCTTCCTTTCCAGTCCCTATCCACCCGCAAGGGAGCCACTGTGCCAACTTCTAAGATCCTGCTTTTGTGGTTTATAAATGGAAGCAAACGGTATGCCCTCTTTGTGTCTGTCTTTTTTGGTTCAGCATCATGTTTGTGATATTCATGCATGTTGTCGCATGTAGTTGTAGCTTGTTGGCTCTCATTGTTGTGTAGTGCTCTGTTGTGTGACTATACTCCAATTTATTTATTCATTCAACTGCTGAGGGACATCATGGTTCTTTATAGTTTTTATCTCTTAAAAACAGTACTGCCATGAACATTCTTATGTATATATATTTTTTAATTTAAAAAATGTTTTGAGACAGGGTTTTGCTCTGTTGCCCGTGCTGGAGTGCAGTGGCATCATCATAGCTCACTGCAACCTCAAACTCCTGGGCTCGAGGGATCCTCCCACCCCAGCCTCCTGAGTAGCTGGGATTACAGGCATGCGCTGCCACACCTGGCTAATGTTTCTATTTTTTGTCGAGACGGGGTCTCTCTATGTTGCTCAGGCTGCTCTCCAACTCCTGGGCTCAAATGATCCTCCAAAGTGCTGGGATTACAAGCATGAGCCACTGCGCCCAGCCTCATACCTGTTTTTTCCGATGGATTCAAGGTGGAATTACTGAGTCAGAGGTCAACCATACTCACAACTTTAGTAGGTACTGTCACGGTTTCCCCAAGTGTCTGTGCTAAGACACACTTGTTGCTCTACATCCTTGTAAACACTTGGTATGTATTTTAGTCAGTCTAGTAGGTGTGTAGTGGTGATTTTAATCACAATTTAATTATGATTTTAATTTGCATTCCCTTGATGATGGCGAAGAGGAGTACCTTTTCCTATGTTTATCAGACATTCTGGTATAGATATAATTAGCTTAATTTCTGTCCTTAATGGGGCTGCTGTAGAGGATTGACGCCCCCACCTAGGATTTTGGATTCCACAAATGAGTGATATATGGGGGATCAGCCACAGGATAGCCCAGGAAAACAAGCTACCATCAGTGACAGGTATTGCAGAGTGGTCCACGCAACAACGGTCCAGCACCGCAGCAGGCCTTACAGCTCCAGGTCCACACATGACTGGCCCTCTGCCAGGCAGGTGCCCTGGCATGAAATTTGCAAGGAGGCAGTGTGGCCAAGCCTGTGCTTTTGCTGCTTCTGCTGTTTCTCCCAGAAAGCTCAGGGATAAGATAGTTGGTTCCCCTGGGGTAGAGGTCGCAGAGACCGCAGGCCCAGTCTCTAGTTTTCGGGTGTCAACAGGCAGCACCTGTGGCATCCATTTTAGACTAATGTGGACCACTGTGAGGCAATATGGCCCTGGAGGTAGCAGATGAGGCCAGTGTCTTCCTGACCCCCCAGATCCCTGATCCTGGCAGCAATGGCAGGGCTCTCGGTGGCCAGTCTTGCCATGTTTGAAAGTCATTGCCAGGAGCCCAGCCTAAGTCTGCACCACCAGCCCCTCCAATGAAGTTGTCCTAAATCCCTGTATTAAATTCTGTTCTGCTTAATTGCTGTACCTGCAATTAAACCCTGACTGATACATTGTAATATACTGATACCACCATGTCATGAAGGAAAAGATATTTTAAGACCAAAAAATAGGAAGAATGTAAATCCTAAAAAAAAAGGACAATTTCTTAAGTTTTATTAAATCAGTCCCAGAAAAGCCCATTTTCTTTTTCTCATTTTGCCAGTGGAAATTTCAACATTGGTGTTGGCTGTAAAGGAAGAAGTGAGTTTAAAGGAGGAATTAAAAAGGAGAAGATAAAGACTGGCCCCTGAAATGAGCCATGAGGAAGCTGACAACAATCCAGCTGCCATTTATTAACTGTTTCACCATAGTGCCAGGAGTAAAGTGATTCTGGTACCAGTAATATCCAGAACTCATTTAAAATGCCACAGATCCTATTGTTTCTATGGGTTCTTTTGCCCTGACTCAGAGCTGGGGGTTAAGGAGAGCTTTCCATGAGGAGGAATGTTGGGCAAGAGCCACTGTGGCTGTCCCAGAGAAATAATTTGAGTGGTCATTAGTAGCATTTGAGCAGTTATTTGGTGTTTTAAATGGTAATACAGGATTCAGGGTGACAACCCAATGTAAGTGACTGAGGCAAAGATCTCAATCAGCGGAGGCTCATTAAGCCAAAGTTTGAGGATGTGCCCAGGAAACACAAACCACAGACAAATCTGTGACTGTTTTTCTGAAGGGGAATTTGGGAACTTCAATATTTAAGGGGGATAAGGCAAACAGAAAGAAAAAAAAGAGCAAGGGGGGTGGGAAATGAGGCAAAATGGTTACATCCTTGTGAGGCCCAGGAAATCTACATTTTACATGAGATAAGGTGAATGTCAGAAGAGAAGAAGGTCATGGAGGAAGCATCAGTTACGCAGATGTCCCTGGGTGGGTGGAAGAATGTTTGATCTTGTCTTGTTTCTATTCTGCACCTGGGAAGATAAACTTGTAATTCATCATTAGTATGAATTGAACAGACTTTAGTTTAGGAGCTGGACTCAGCCTGCAGATCTAAGTTACGATTTGCATGTCTTTGCTTATGGAAGGCCAGCAAGGAATTTCCCTATCAATGGTCTGCCTGGCAGTCCTTCTCAGGTGCCTGAGGCCTTTATCTTTCCTTTTGCATAGGGAGTGGGGGTGAGGGGTGGTCGTGAGATTTTTATTTTCCTTTACAAGGGAAAACAACTCCTGAGACAGAGGGGAGTTGGGGTAAGGAGTCATCCAAGGAACCCTGTGAGCAGCCAAGGTGGTGGTGAGGTTTGCCTGGGGAGGTCTGCTAGATGTTTGGGATCCAGGGGGTCTGTCCACCACCCGGGCTCTGCTCAGCTATGGCTGCTGCAGGGCTGTGGAGGCTTCTGTGCCAAGCCTGGCTAGAGAAGGAAGGCATGGGCTCTGGGGGCTGAGTCTCGATGCTGTTGGCAGAGCCTGGTTGGTAGGGACAAGGAAAGAGGCTGACAGTCCCATGGTGGAACTCTAGAGATGGGAAGCACCTCAGTCATATTCTAGTTCAGCAGCGTGAAGTGATGTTTTCTCTGTCATTTTCCCTTTTAACAATTTATAATGGAAAAGTTCAAATATATGCGAAATAGAGAGAATAGTACAATTAACGCCCATAGACCCACCACCCAGGGACACCAATCATCAAGTCATCAGCCCAGCGACTTTAAAACGCTTTAGGCTCTGATTCTCTGCTCAAGTAAAACCTTAGGTCTGTGTAGCTGAAGGAGATTATGAAATCGGAACTTGAGTTTTTCTTCCTATCCCTTTCTTCCAGTCAAGCAGATAACAGGGGAATAGCCTGCAACAGTGGGGAGAACTTAGAGGGTTTGCAGGGAGGGCAAGAGGGGGGTTTGCAGGGAGGGCAAGAGGGGGAAGGAATCTGTGTTGATTTGCTAGGGCTGTCACAACAAAGTACCACAGACTGGGTGGCAACAGAAACTTATGGCCTCACAGTTCCTGGAGCTAGAAATCTGAGACCAAAGTGTCAGCAGGGCCGGTCCCTTCTGAGGGCTGTGAGGGCAGGATCTGCTCCAGGCCATCTCTTTGGCATGTAGATGGTGGTCTTCTCCCTGTGTCTCTTTACATCGTCTTTCCTCTATGCATGTCTGTGACCAAATTTCCTTTTCTTATAAGGACAGCAGTCGTATTGGATTAGGTCCAATCCTCATGACTCATTTTAACTTGATTATCTCTGTAAAGACCCTATCTCCAAAGAAGGTCTCATTCTGAAGTACTGGGGATTAGGACCTCAACATATGAAATTTCGGGGCACACAATTCGTTCGATAATCAGGGCTCACTGGCAAAGTCTGAATGAATGTCTTGAAGAAACCCAAAGGGAGGAGATGTCCCCCAGGTTAGGAAAGGCTTTCTCAGGCTGGATAGTGAGCTGGAGGGAAGGGTCTGTGGGATGAGGAGAGAAAGGCAGAGGGGGACATTGGTCAGCTTCCAAAAGGCACCATGTCCCAGGAATGGCACAGAATCAGCAGAGGCAGCTGAGCCCATAGAGCCACTGGACAGAGATGTAGCTTCTTAGTGGGTACCCTTGTCCCAGAAGTGAGGCACTACCTGAGAGGAGAACCCCAAGAATATTTGAGGTGAACACTTCATCCAGCTTCTGGGATGGGTCCTGGGAGTCAGAAATTAATTTAGGAATTTAGAAAATAAAGGCATTGATATTTTCTATACCCCCTGACTTTGTCAACTGAGAGTCGTACCTGTCAACATAAAACAGACACAAGCAGGACTATTCTGGGTAGAGGTCACCGCCAGCCCAGCTCCCTCTGGCCCTTGCCACATCCAAGGCAATCCCAAGGAGTCCTAGGCCACAGGGAACTCAGCTGGAAAACACTTAGGGTACCCCCCACCCCCCACCCCCGCTACATCCTTATTTAATGCACAAGGACACCTGAGGCTCAGAGGAGGAAAAGACTTGCCCATGGGCAGGCACAGGCAGGTAAGCAAGGCCAGCCTAGCACTCAGGACTCCCAATCCCCACCAGGACACTTTCCTGGTGTCTTCCTCAAAGATTTCCCGGGGAGGTGGATGCTGTATCATTGATCCGCATTCAGGTCTTATGTCTCCCAGCACACCAGACGGCCACTTCCCTCAGTCATCCTGGAGTGAGCCTGGAATCACTTCTTGCCACCTTGTCAGGTTTTTGTTGTCGTTGTTGTTTTGCTTCAGCCATTTTAATAGATGTGTAGTGTCCTCTGTTCTTTTGACATGTCCCCATCAATCTTTGAGGATGTCTTTCTTTCTAGCCCAGTGAGGTGTTCCAGGATCGCCTTGTCTTTTCCCTACACCAGACCTGGAATAAGCCATTTATCAAAGGTTCTGAGTTGAGTTTTACTAGCCATTTGACAAGAAGAGGATTTGGGAAGTTATGATGTGTTGGGGGAAAACACCATTAACTAGGTACTTCTATAATATAGATTTCATTACTCTACAGTCAGATCATTCTATACTTCCTGAGGCAATTCCCTTATGCAGAGATGACTGGGACCTTCCTTCTTGAACTTGTCTCCAGCATCTTTTAATACATTGCTCTCTGCTTCAACTAGTTAGAGCAGATTCTGTATTCTTTCTTTTTTTTTTTTTACTATTTTATTTTATTTTATTTTTGTTAAAGGCTAGTCAAGTAAAGCAGTGGGGATGGAGAAGGAACAAAGGAATCTGTAACTGGTTGTGATCAATTACTTGTAAACACCACTGCACTCGGACCAGCCTAGCCAGATTCTATTTTCTGTAACTAACCCTCACCAGTAAAGTGATTGATACCAGGATGGTGGCAAGCAATAGTCTCTCAAGGGAATGAGAATCTGAGATTGGATATCTGACTTAGTTGGATTGGAAGCAACAATGACCCTCCTAATAACGTAAGGAGCGAGCCTTCTGGTGGTCCATATCACACAATGGCAACACAGTGATCACCTGTGGTCCCCTAGCATGAAGGGAAGGCTTGAGAGGACAGAGTGGCTGCTGAGCTAGACCACTGTGGTGACAGTAAAGAATATAAAGCCTGGGGAGTGGGCTGGCTGCCTCAAACTACACAGAGGGTTTATAGAAAGAAATGACAAGATCAGGATTTTTTTTCTTCGTTTTTAAAAAATAGCTTTATTGAGCCTTTTCTGGGGATGCTGTCTAGAGGCACTCAGAATGGTCCAGTGTTTGATGTATCATCACAGGTGTTCCTGCAATACAGCCTCTAACAAAACTAAGCAGTCTCGAACCCCTGGCAATAGAATTGTTTATCTTCATACCAAAAAGGTCGGGAGAGCACCAAAATCTGCATGTGTAGTTTGCCCAGGCAGACTTCGTGTTATGAGACCTAAAGTTCTTATGAGGTTGTCTAAAACAAAAGAACATGTCAGCAGGGCCTGTGGTGGTTCCATGTGTGCTAAATGTGTCCATGACAGGATCAAGTGTGCTTTCCTTATCGAGGTGCAGAAAGTCATTATGAAAGTGTTGAGGACACTGAGCAGAGTCAGAAAGCTAAATTTAAAAATGAAGCTTTTTTGAATAATAAGAACTGAAAAGCTTAAAAACTAGCTTCATTGGGACACAATTGACATGCAATAAAATGTACATGTTCGAAGTGCACAATTTGATAACTTTTGACATACTACATACACACATCCCACCATGCAACCATCACCACAGTGAAGATAACAAACATCCGTTATCCCCAAAGTTTCCTTGTGGCCCTTTGCAGTCAAGCCCTCCTGCTCCTCCTTGCCCCACCACCCTGTCATTCCTGGACAACCACTGATCTGCTTTCTATCACTATAGATTAGTTTGCATTTTCTAGAACTTTTTATAAATAGAATCCTATAGTATGTGCTCTTTTTTTTCAATCTAGCTTCTTCCACTCAGGATAATTATAATTATTTTGAGATCTATTCATGTTGTTAAATTTATCAATAGTTCATACCTTTTTATTGCTAAGTATTATTCCACGACATGGATATACCACAATTTGTTTTTCTGTTCACTTGTTGGTGGATATTTGGGTCATTTCCAGTTATGAATAACTAGATAAATAAATATTAATTTATTAGCTATAAATATTAGCATGTAGATCTTTGTGTGGGCATATGCTTATGTGCTTTCATTTTTCTTGGCTAGGAGTAAAATGGATGGATTTTATGGTATGTGCATGCTTAACTTTTTAAGAAACTGCCAAACTGTTTCCCAAAGTGGTTGTACCATTTCACATTCCCACCAGCAATGAGAATTCCAGTTGCTCCATATCCTGTCCAACACCTGATATGGTCACTCTTTAATTTTAGCCATTCTAACAGGTACGTAGTGGTATCTCATTGTGATTTTAATTTGCTTTTCCCTAATGACTAATAATGTTAGCATCCTTTCATGTCCTTATATGTTATCCATATATCTTCACCCATTTTGGGTGAAGCTTCTATTTAAATCTTTTGCCCATTTTTATTGGGTTGTTTTCTCATTATTGAGTTTAGAGCATTCTTTACAGATACTGCATATAAATCCTTTTTTAGATACGTGATCTGTACATAATTTCTCACAGTCTGTGGCTTGTCTTTCCACTCATTTAATAATTTCTTTTGAAGAGCAGTTCTAATTTTAAAGACATCCAGTTTTATTAAAACATTTTTGAATAATTTGAAAAATTATAAATTGTGCTTTTGGTGTTGTGTCAAAGAAATCTTTGCCTAGCCCAAGGTCACAAAGATTTTCTTCCTGTGTTCTCTTCTAGAAGTTTTATGGTTTTAGGTTTTACATTTATGTCTACAATAAATTTTAGGTTAATTTTTTAATCGGTGTGGTATGAAGCAAGCATCAGCAAATAGTAAAGAGTTTAGTCTTTTTGGGCCATACGATCTCTGTGCAAAAGCAGGCTGAGACAGTAAATAAATGAGTGTGGCAGTGTTTCAATAAATCTTTATTTACAAAAACAGGCAGTGGGCTGCAATTGTCACATTGCCTAGAGTTCACTGAACTTTTCTTTAAATCTCCAAACCCCAGTGAGTCTCCCTAGGTGGCAAAACCAGCCCCACCCATCCCATCTGTTGAGTCTGGTCCTGCCTTGCTTAAAGATCCTTAGTGCAAAGAACCTTGCAAGAGGATGCCACTTTTCTCATGCCCCACCCCTACTCTTCCTCATTGTTTTCTGACCTATAAGTAGAGACATATTCCCATGTGCCCTAGAGGACCAAGTACACAATCTGACTCAGAATAGCTGTCTACATGCCAGAATCTCAGGCAGACAAAGTGAACTGTGATGTCATCCAGTCTCATCCTCTCTGCCTGCTTTGGGCCGATGAAAAAAGTCAAGAAGTTTAGGTCGAATTCTGCCCCAAAGTCTGCTGTGTGAACTTGATCAAGCCACTTCACTTCTCTCTTTCTCTGCATCCTCACCTGTGAAAAAAAATTATTTCTTCTATCACTCACAATGTTATAGAGTGGATAAGAATAAGACAACACGTTTCTTATCCACCTGATTTGCTCTCTACCAGGCAAACTGCAAAGCTGCCTTCTCCTTGAACAGTTTTTAAAGACGGCTTTCTTTCTTTCTTTCTAAAAGCACTGTACAAATGCAAGGTATTGTTACTATTTTCTCTTTTTAAGTAATTCTAGAAAGCCCAGCCCCAGGATTTTGCAATCTGTCACTGTCCCTCGGTGCCCCAGCCTGTTGCCAAGGAGAGAGATTATCCGGGTTTGGGGAAGGTCAGCCAGCCCCAGCACGATCTCTAACACAGCTTGGTTTGCCACCCTGATCACAGATTTAGAGTCAGCCACATGGAGACTGGGCAGGACCACTCCAAGGCCAAAGTGGCCACTGAGAGCAGAAACAATACTCAGCACCACTCAAGCTCTCCCAGGCCACTCTAATCACCACCCACACCTGCAGGAGACACAGCTCTCTGGTCTGCATGGCAGGCAGGCTGCAGTCTGTTAGAATCCTCAAAGAGGGAATGTCTTTGAGAACAGAGACTTCATCTGCATGGCCCTAGGGGCCCTGCTTTGAACACAGCAGAGATGAAAGAGCAGATCTCTCAGACTACTAGAGGAGCTGGTACAGGCACAGAATAGACATAAAATTATTTATCATAGTCATCTATAAATGTATGCAAGAGCTTGAGACCCAGCGATGTATCTCATTCTATGCTAACTTCCTAAATGAACACCTGTATTTATTAAGAGCAAATTTATTAATTTGCTATTATTAAGAATGCCTCCCATTTTTCATAAGGGTGAATAACTTGAAAAAGACCTTCACATCATTGCCCTGTTCCTCATGACAAGTCATCATGGGGGGAAGGAGGGCATTATTATTTTTGCTGGGGACTGCAGTTCAGAGAGGGGAAGTGACTTGTCAGAGGCCACAGAGCTAGCAGGTGGCAGAGATGGTGTAGATCCTCCAGGTGTTCTGAACCCAAGCTTAGCACTCTTCCCCTTAATCCTCCTCTGTGTCGTGTGGAAAGACAGTTTTCTTATCAGGTCAGAAGCCTTAGTAAGGAGGCCCAAGGATTAAGGGAAAGAGATATGCTAACTGCTGAGTTACCAGGGGCATTGGCCCTGCCTGCCAGTAGGGAGAGAGCTGTTAGGGCCAGCTGTCCCTCAGCCCCCACTTCCTTCTTCTGACCTCACAGCATTGCCCCTGGCTGATAAAACAAGCGATTTAGGGAATAGGCACTGTATTTTCTTTTCAAAAGGATTCACCATAGAGAGCTTTGAATAGTAATCTCCCCAAGGGCATTTAAAATAGGGTTCAAACTATAAAAATGGCATGTAAACACAGTTTGGGGAGACAGAGCTTAAGGAGACATCATATATGGTATGAGGTCCATATAGTCAATTACATATGTAGCTGGGCATTGGGGTAATTGGAGACAGGGGATGGGACAAAATAACTTCTGAAGCATACAGGGGTGCTCAATAATGAGGTTGTGGACTCACTGTGTGAATGTGTGTGTGCACTCATGGAGAGGGGTGTGTACATGGTAGCAGAAAGCCTGGCTTTCACTACCAAACCTGAAGTTCAATGATGTTGCCTTCCAAGAAGGTTGCCTCTGACTTTTCTAATGAAAAATTAATAGGCACTTGCTGCTGCCTTTAATTACATTTGCTAGAGACGAGTGTCTGCCAACAACATCGCTCTGGCTAGCTTCCATGCTGGGTCTGCTCTCAGCAAAGCCCATTTGGTTTGGGAGGAGAAAGGGCGCCATTTTGACTGAGCAGCTTGAAGAGGCAGAAATATCCTGGGGAGGAGGTTGTATCAGATTTCTTCATGGTGGGTTTCCACCCATGAGCCTGACCAAGAAGCTGACCCAAACACACCTTGATGATGCCTGGACCAGGATTCTAACCCCTTGGGCTGAAGACCCCTAGGGACCAAGGAGATCTTGAAAGAGGGACACTAAGCCCCATCTTTAGGTGTTATAAACATGCTCCCCCTGCAAATACAGAACTATTTTTCTAACATGTAGATGCTATTGGGATTGATAAATTATTAATTCATTTAAATGACTAATTTTATAGTAGCTTTTTACCATTATGTATTTTCTTAACTAAAAGTACATATATACCATGTTAATGTCCTTGAAAATTTTTACCTTAAAAATGGGCCTTCATACAGGAAAAGACTAGGAACTTAAAACTAGGATATTCCTTCTATAACTGTGAAACAGTGTTACTAAAAGAATGGGTTTTTTGGACCTCCCTTTTTTTCCTCCATTTTTTTAAACCTTTTTTTTTGAGGTGGGGTTTTGCTATGTTGTCCAGGCTGGTCTCAAACTCCTGAGCTCAAGCAGTCCTTCTGCCTCAACCTCCCTAGTAGCTGGGATTACAGGTACCTGCCACTGCGCCTGTCCCTCCATTTTTTAACAGCTTTATTGTGATACATTTACATATAAATATCAAGTGTGTAATTCAGTGGTTTTTAGTATATTTACAGAGTTATGGAACCATCACCAAAATCTTAGAACACTTTCACCACCCCTTTATAGTTATACTCATTAGCAATTATTTCCAGTTTCTCTCCCCAAGCCTCCCTAGCCCTAGACAACCACTAATCTACTTTCTATAGATTTGCCTATTGTAGATATTTCATATATTAAATAGGATCATATAATACGTGGTCTTTCGTGACTAAGTGAAATGTTTTGAATCCAGTCTCTGTATATCCAACTCCTATGCATACTTTAAGGTCTCTTTTCACTCCTACCCCACTCCCTTCCCCAAAGACTTTCTTGCTTACCCCAACCTATAGGAATACTTTTCTCCTATTAATTCATTACTTCATGTTTGTAATGTTCAAGAAGCACTCAGCATAAGCTGCATGGCCCATCTCTGCTGACACTGTGCTGTTTGTTCTCTAGCTCTTTCTGTGAATTCCTCACCTCTGACTTCTTGGGGGTGGCATCTTGTTGGCATCCCTCTCCAGCTCCCCCCACTCAACTGTGCCCAGCATAGTTTTCTGCTTCAAATGGGTAATCAGTTTATGTGTGTTGAAAGAATAAATGACTCATGGGGATGTTCCCAGACTTTTAGGAAAAAAGGATTCAGGAGAAAGTGCAAGAAAGCAAGCAAAATCAAGAACACGAACAAAGACAAAGCACAGAATGTGGGCATTAGAGTCCAAAGGGTTGGCAGCTGCCAATCAGGTGCAGTCCTTGCGATGTGACTAGAGGGACAGTCAAAAGTCCCAGGGCCACAAAGGGTCTCCCACCTACCTCCAGTTGCAATTGAAATAACATATTAGTCACTCCGTTAACTGGAGGCATTAACCGCCTCCATTAAAATGCAAATGTCAACACCTGGGAGAGTGGCAGATCACGCTATTATCAGCCATTTCCACCTCAGCTCCAATCTGAGCTCTTTGAATGTTTCCTGTTCCCTGAAGGCCCAAGGTTTAGAGGTAAGAATGGGGTCTGGAAAAATCCAGGGCCCAGTTCCCCAGACTACTAATTGCAAACTTATCCTCGATTTCCAAGCCAAAGAAACCAGAGGTCAAGAGTAAAAGGGCTGATGTCCTTGTTTCCTCTTCAGAACTCATGGTGGGCGACCAGCTGTGCACAGGCTGGCTTCCAGAGACTCAGCTATTTGTGCTCAGTGGCTAAGACACTGGCCCCAAGCCCCGTGGATGACCAACACTCAAGATGCCCAATGCCCCATCCTGTTAACTACTCTCTGACTTGGGGAAAATGGAAAGGTAAGTCATTGAGTTTGAAGCATGGGGCGTGCTCTCAAAATGCAAATGTCCAGGGTAGGTGGACACACCTTGTGGAGTCATTTCTACCTGATTGTGGGAATGAGATGATCTTTATGATCTTTTGCAGCCTTGAGAGTGCCTTGGGTAGAGTTCCTTAACTTCTTTTGAAGAACTCATTACAGGGCAGGGTTCTCCCGGGCAAAACTGTGCAGGGGGAAAAGACCCTTTTTGACCCCCCAGCTCCTAATTGGCCTCAATTCCTGCCCTCCTTCCTGCTCCCAGGCACCCTGACCTCCTCTACCTAGTCTCTCTCCTTCTATGCTTTCATTTGCCTCAGGAAATGCACCCTGGTCCCAAGAGTTCCCTCCTTCCTCTACCTAACTCATCCCTATTCCTAAATAGCAAGCACCCATTCTCCTAGAGCCCCCAACCTTAGCTAGGCATCGTGGGGGCTGATTAAGCTCACTCACACTGACTTGCTATGACTGACAGTCCTGCCACAAGTCCCTCAACCTCCCAGGGGTGTCTGCATTCATTTTTCCAACCATTTTTATTGAGATATAATTTACATATAATAAAGCTCACCTGGTTAAAGTGTGCAAGTCAGTGGTTTTTATGATACGGTATTTCCAGAGGTCGTGCAATCACCACCATAATCTAATTTTAGAACATTTTCATCATCCTCCAAAGAAATCTTGTACCTGTTAGCTGTCACTTCCCATTCCCCTTCTTCCTCAGGCCTAGGCAACCACTAATCTTTCTGTCTCTCGATTTTCTGCATTCATTTTTAGCAAACGAGTGTTATCCCAAAGCATGACCATCCAATAGAGGAGTTTTAAGCAGTGTGGGGGAGGTATTTTTAGGTAGGGGAATAATACTGCTACCCAATTCTACAAGTATTTCTGACTATTCTAAAATATTAATATTCAAATATTCTAATTTCTAAAACAGGCATATTCCTCTAAAAAACAGTCTAGGGGAGTGAAGAATTAAGTCCTGAAGAGTAACTGAGGCACAGGAGGAAGACAGCTGGAGGGGGAAGGGGGCGTGTCTGCAGGTCTCCCAAAGGGCCCGCTGTGTCCTGTGTCTGTAGTCACCTGACTTCCAGCAAACCAAGCACTCGTTCAGAGGCCTGAGATGGTCCTTTGGTCAACACTCTATCTAATGATGACATCCTTTCCTTTCTACACCAGGTGCACATCCTGGAGTTTGTCTTAACTTCTGCCTTTCATTCCTGTGACCTCCCCCAGCATTTTTTGGTTTCTTCTGACCTTGAAGACTCCTCCTCTAGCTAGGGGTTGGCCCCAGGTTTCCTTCTCAGCCCACCACAGGCCTCCTCCAGCCAATAGCATCATTCCCATCCCCAGGTCGCTTTTGGGCCCAATCTACATTTGCTCTGCAATAGCTTCCAGATTGGTCTCCCATACTCTTGGATCTTGCTTTTTCAATGTGGCTACATCATTGCCAGTTTGCCTCCCCAAACAGAATGGACCAGAACATTCCTGTCTCTAAATTCAGGGGCTCCTTATTGTCTTTAAACTGAAGCCCAGCCTCCTCTGCACTGTGTTCAAGAGTTCAACCTACCTGTCCATCACCCACCTGAGACCCCATCCCATTCACCGTTCCTCAGATGTACCATGCGTTTATCCAACAACTATTGGGCACCTGCTATGTGCCAGGCACCAGGCTAAGGACTGGGCACGGAAAAAGATAGCAGCTCTGCCCTCAAGGAATTCAGCAGACTGTGGAGACAGTTCTGTAAACAAGTCAAGATAATGCAATGTGACAGTGCTATAATAGAGATATAAGCAAGGTGTGCTGGGAGCAGAGGAGGAAGTGTCTATGGGGGGGGAGGGGCATTAGAAAGGGCTTCACCCAGGGGCACTGAGTTTGATTTGTGGAGAAAAAAATAGTAGTCACTGCAGAGGTGTAAAGAGCAGTTCAGGGTGGCTGGATGACATGGGGAAGTGGTAGACAGTGAAAGCTGGCAGGGAGGAAAAGACTGTTTCGTGGACAGTTTTCAGTGGGGATGAGATCAGATGGGGACAAAGTGGAGGGCAGATCTGAGTGTAAGGAGGGAGAGTTGGCCATTGTTCAGGCAAGGAAGGGGACATTCCTGATGACGGTAGTGGTAAGAGAGTGTGGGAAGAGACAGATGTGAAAAGACAAGGGTAAAAGAGAGACTACCACTCTAAAATCAGGGCGTCTGGGATAAGGTTATTCTACCTGTGGCAGGAAAATGGAGGCAGGAGCAAGCTACCTGGGAGATAACCTTAGTTTCAGATAAATTAATTCTGGAGAGCTGGTGGGTCCCAAGAAGCACCCGTGGGGAGCTCTCCACTGGACAGGGGAAAGCTTGGAACTGGGAAGGGAGGCAAGGGCTGAAGATACAGATTTCAAAAATATCTTAGAGAAAAAAATGTGCTTATCCTTTGACCCAGCAATTCTACTTGTAGGAATTTCTCCTAAGGATATAATTAAGGATGTGTGTGAAGATTTTTTTTTTTTTTGAGATGGGGGGTCTCACTATGTTGCCCAAGCTGGCCTCAGACTCCTGGGCTCAAGTGATCCTCCCACCTTGGCCTCCTGAATAGCTGGGACTACAGGCGCATGCTACCATGCCCGGCTCGTGTGTGAAAATTTTTCCACAAAAATGCTCATTGTTTATAACAGTAAAGGAGTGGAAAGTTTTTGTAAACTGCCATGGCAGTGAAAAATGTCTAACAGTAGGGGATTCATTAAATAAATTATACTATACCCATGCAATGGAATTCTATTCGGACAGTAAAACAGATATTATAGATGAATGCTTATTGACATGGAAAAAACATCCACAATATTTCGCTAAGTGGAAAAAGACAGACTCTAAAACTAATTGTGGAGAAAAGATCCAGTTATTGTTTAAGAAAAAAATTAAAACCTTAATACTGGTTCTTTCTAGGTGGCATGATTATGATAGTATTTTCTTTTTTTAGTTTTTGCTACATCAGTCATATGTGGCTTTTGTTGTAAGATGATTTTTAAAAATTAAAAGGAATGACCTAGGGAGAACTCTGGGAATGAGAAGAGAAGATGATCAAGAATGGAACCTTGATCAATAACCTTGATACCTCTGGCCATCTGGCCTCTGTCCATGCAGTTGTCTATGTCCTGAATGTCTCTCCCATGTCATTATTTGCTGCATGGCTGCATGGTAGAGCACAAAGCCTGCTATGAACCGTGAGTCTTGGGCAAACTTTTTGATTCTCTAAGTCTCAGTTTTCTCATCTTTATAATGGGGAGAAACGGTTATCTGACAATAAAGTATTTACAGACATACAGTAGTTGCTTAATAAATATTAGTCCCTCCTCCCTTTCTTCTTATTCATCCTTCCCTGCTGGACCCAGATTTGACCTCCAGAGCCTTTTTTGGGCCTCACAGTGGGAAATGATGCTTCATTTCTCTCAACACCCAACGTGCTGTTTGGACCTCTGTTGAGGTCCAAACTTGAACTTTGCTCTGACCTACAAGTAGTCGTTGGTTCTTCTCCCTCCCTGACTATAAGTTCCGAGTCCAGAGTTTGATCGTCTTTCTAGGGTAGAAAGCACAGTGCTTTGCACATTGAGGATGCTCAAGAATTTTTGTTGACTAAATTCATATTGCATTTTACAACTTAGCCAATCATGGATTACTCAAGGGCTGGATTACTCAAGGGTTATTTTATTCAGAACTCTTGGAACTTTCCTCCTCCCAATTTGTGACTCTGGCAAGGTTTATCTTCCAATCTGCAGAGACAGAGAGAGAAGGAAGCTCACTCAGACCTCTAGGCTCCTTGTCAGAAGCTCTGGGGAGAGGGCTGGAGGATGAAGAAGGGTAAAGTGAAAGCTTTTACCTCTACCCTGCAAAAAGATGTGGTCCCCCAACTCTCTCACGGTTTAGATTGCCAAAACTCAGGCAGGATGGCTTAGGGGCCAAGGGAGTTGGGTAGACACGTCATTCCACAGGCCTAGGTCCTCTTTGCCCCAGAGTAAAGTCTTCTTCTCTCCATTCCTGCTTTTGTCTCCAGCGCTGAGCAGGAGTATCTACTCACTTCCCCCTCCTCCTCCCTTCCCCCTAGTGGGTGTGCCACCTTGCTCAGGTGCCCATCCTTCCTGCTAACATCTTGCTAGGTTGGGGAGGCAGCCTGGAGCTGCCGAAAGACCTTCGGGATGCAAGTTAGGAGACCTGTGTGACCTGCGGCAAGTTGACTAGCGTCTTGGAGCCTCAGTTTCCTCATCTTTAAACTGGGAATAACCCACAGGCCCTGTCCCCTGTCCCATCCCAGGGTTATTCAGGGGACTTATGTGAGATTTTAGAAAGTATGAACAGGCAAGGAGCTCTTTATAAACGCCAAGTGTTCCGAGCACCGTCTGTGGGGCTTCCTCTCGGTAACTACCCACCAAGCGTTCCTGTCCGCCCCGCCCTGGCTGCATCGGCCTCACCCACTGTATCTCCATCTTTTCCGTCACTGTCTTCCTGCGCCTCCGAGGTCCTGTCTCTGCAGCTCCCCCGTCCATTTCCGGGCCTGGTTCTCAAGCCCCTCCGTCCCCTCCAGGGACTCTGCCTCCGTCTCCCTGCGGCAGTCGCTGCCCGGGCGCCCCCCACCCGGTGCGCCCTCTTTGGCACGGCCACCCGGCCCGAGAATCGCCCAATGAGAGCGCCGGACTCAAGTCTGACAGCTCCCACAGCGGCCAATCGAGCGGGCCCGGGAAGGGGGGCGCAGCGCCGGGGCTGAAGTTGGGTTGAATGGGGGGGAGGGGGACTAGAGGGGATACAAAAGAGGGGAGGTAGAACTGGGGACGCAGGAACCTAAGGCGGGGGCAGGGGAGGACCGCACGCCACCCAGGTCTGGCGACGGGACTGCGGGCTGGATGTGGCTCCAGGCGCCAGGGAGGGAGGGGCGCAGCGAGAAATTTAGGTGAGGAAGGGGAGCTGGGGTCCCTGCGGCCGGGCCTGAAGATGCCCGCCGGGCGCCGAGGCTGTGGCGGCGGCCAGGCCGGGGGCGGAGGCGGCCGCCCGCCGCTGTGAGCCGAGGCCCGAGCGGCGCGGGGGGCGGGGAGGCAGCGGGAGGAGGGGATGCGGAGGGCTCTCCGGCGGCGGCGGCGGCGAGCGGGCCAGAAGGGAGGAGCGGCGCGAGCGGCCGGAGCGGCGCAGGGCCCCAGGCGTGCATGGCGCGCCCTGAGCCTGGCTCCCGTGGGCCTCCCCGGAGCGCCCTCAGGGCGCCGCGGCTGTTTGACGGGCCCCTCTGGGCCGGCTGCCTTTGAGCCCGGGGCCTCGATCTCTGGATGCCGTGCTCCCCGGGAGGAGCCCGCCTGCGTTGGGGCAGAACGGCGGCGGCGCCGCGCCGGATTCCGCCCTCCGCCTAGTCGTTCTGAGCCGGTCGCGGTGGGCCCGCAGCCGGCGGCGAGGAGCTTGGGGTTTGCGGAGCCGGCGCGACAGCTCTCCGGGCCGGCGGGTCCCGGCCAGCCCCGCTCCGTTTGGGGGAAGGAGGAAGCGAGAGGGGAAGGGCCGCACCGCAGGAGCCGGTTCCCGACCCCGCCCCCTGCGCGGACGCGCTGAAGTCTCGGCTCGGCTTTCGCCGGAGCCACGCTCCTACTGGGGGGGGCCCCCCCCCTCGCCGCGGAAGGTGGGGGATGCGGGTGACGGGGCTCCCGCCCCGGGTTCCAGGACCCTCCCCCCCAGGGCTCCGGAGCTCTCGCTCCGCCCGCCGCCCCCTTCCCAGTCCTCTCCACCCCCCACCCCACATCCCCACCTCCCCACCCCTCGTAAGAAAATAATGCTGGCTGGCGCCCGCACCTCCCAGTCGCTCCCAGTGCGCCGCGAGGAAAGGGCACCCGCTGTGTCTCCACGCCCGGACCCCCGCCTCGCCGCCCTCGCCGCCGCCTCGCCCCGAGAGCAGCTGGGCTCCTCTTAGGCAGGATCAGCGAGCGCCGCGCCCGGGCATTGCCAGCCCCGGGGAGGCACCGCCCGCAAGGACACCTCTCCGTCCCGCCTCGTCCGCAACTCCGGTCCTCGTCGAGCTCGACGCGAGCCAGGAGTCCGGACGTCTCTCTGCGCGCGGCGGAGCAGCCGGAACAGTCCCCGCTGCCCCAGCTCAGAGGCAACTCCATCTCGGACCTGGGATTCCTGACGCGGATTCTCAGCTACTTCTCACCTCGGGGCTGAGCCCTCCTCCTCCGCTCAGGACGGGGGTGCCAAGATGCCCCGCTGCTGCGCAGGGCCCTGGGCCGCCCCCGACGTGTGACCCCAGCCTGGTCCCCCTACTCGGCCGTCCGCCCTCCCCTTGGAGACCCCCGGCCCGGCCCCCGGGGGAGGAGGAAGACGACGACCAGGCCGAGAGGGGGATGTCCGGCTCCAAAAGCGTGAGCCCCCCGGGCTACGCGGCGC
This sequence comes from Daubentonia madagascariensis, assembly GCA_023783475.1. Taxonomy (NCBI): domain Eukaryota; kingdom Metazoa; phylum Chordata; class Mammalia; order Primates; family Daubentoniidae; genus Daubentonia; species Daubentonia madagascariensis. The sequence continues at coordinate 20,181,899 of JAKFHU010001631.1, read as the reverse complement.
AGACAGCTGCAGCGCCGGCGTCCCGGGGAGGCCTCGAACACCGCTCCGCGTGGGGGGAGGCCGACTCCCGCGCCAATGGCTACCCCCACGCCCCTGGGGGCTCGGCCCGCGGCTCCACCAAGAAACCCGGGGGGTCGGTGACTCCGCAGCAGCAGCAGCGCCTGGCCAGCCGCTGGCGCAGCGACGACGACGACGATCCTCCGCTGAGCGGCGACGACCCCCTGGCCGGGGGCTTCGGCTTTAGCTTCCGCTCCAAGTCCGCCTGGCAGGAGCGCGGCGGGGACGACTGCGGTCGCGGCAGCCGCCGACAGCGGCGGGGCGCGGCCGGCGGGGGCAGCACCGGGGCGCCCCCTGCGGGCGGCGGCGGTGGCGGCTCGGCGACCGCGGCGGCCGCAGCTGGCGGGACGGAGGTGCGCCCCCGCTCGGTGGAGGTGGGCCTGGAGGAGCGGCGGGGCAAGGGCCGCGCGGCCGACGAGCTGGAGGCCGGCGCCGTCGAGGGCAGCGAGGGGTCCGGGGATGGCGGCAGCTCGGCGGCCTCAGGCGCGGGGCCTGGAGCGGTGCTCTCTCTCGGCGCCTGCTGCCTGGCGTTGCTGCAGATATTCCGCTCCAAGAAGTTCCCGTCGGACAAGCTGGAGCGGCTATACCAGCGCTACTTCTTCCGCCTGAACCAGAGCAGCCTGACCATGCTCATGGCCGTGCTGGTGCTCGTGTGCCTCGTCATGTTGGCCTTCCACGCGGCGAGGCCCCCACTCCAGCTGCCCTACCTGGCTGTGCTGGCGGCCGCCGTGGGCGTGATCCTCATCATGGTTGTGCTCTGCAACCGCGCCGCCTTCCACCAGGACCACATGGGCCTGGCCTGCTATGCTCTCATCGCTGTGGTGCTGGCCGTCCAGGTGGTGGGCCTGCTGCTGCCCCAGCCGCGCAGCGCCTCCGAGGGCATCTGGTGGACCGTGTTCTTCATCTACACCATCTACACGCTGCTGCCCGTGCGCATGCGGGCCGCGGTGCTCAGCGGGGTACTCCTGTCTGCCCTCCACCTGGCGATCGCCCTGCGCACCAACGCCCAGGACCAGTTCCTGCTCAAGCAGGTAGGGACCCACCCAGCCACAGGGACGGGATTGTGGGGTGGGCAGGCCTCGGCCAGACTCCAAAGAAAAGGATCCCACCCTCACCCTTTCGAGCGGTGAAAAGAACCAGAGAGACAGGGCTTGGCTCCTTAGGCTGTCTTGGAGCATCTTAACCCGCTCCGAGCCCCAGCGGTTTCATTAACAAAAAGAGTGCCTTTGTATTATTTGTCATATTCCTTGCCCTGTGGATGACATGCACTAAACTGTAGCCATCATTGTGGGGAATGCAGTGAGGAAGGAGGGTTGGAGGAGAAAATTATCTGGAGTAGTCACCATCTCTTCCTGAGCTCTGTCCCTGAATACAAAAGGCCCCTAACAAAAGTGGCTGGGCCCTCTAGCAGCCACCCCCTCCTGAGAGCCACTGCTGGTTTGTGAACCCAGTCCTGTATAGAGGGTTGGGGAGGGGAGACCTTGGGCACCCAGTCCTAAGGAGGAGATTGGATAACCCTGCCACCTATCTGAGGCTGGGAGTTTGGCAGCTGGAGATATATCCCTGAACTTGAAGGAGGACTGACAAATTTGTTTTGTTTACCAAAGTGCCCTAAGCCAAAAAGCTACCTTTCACAAAGGTGGGAAGGAGCCTTGGAGATGTGTGTGCTGGCAGCCCCCCTTCTGGCTTGGGCAGAAAGCTGGTATTGAATATCATGCCACTTCAAGTGGGTGCTCCTGGTCTTTGCTTGTCGTGGGGGCATTTTTTCCCTCCTGGGACTTGGGCGAGCCTAGAACTGTGGGCTCAGGAAGAAATAAAACTTCTGCCAGGTTAACTGGTGTCTCTTCTGAAGGCTTCTGGGAGAGGGGCGTGCTTGCCATCCTGACCTCAGGGTGAGAGGAGCCCATCTGACATACACACCTTCTTCCTTTAGTGTCCTATTGTCTGGTTTCATGGTCCTGGTCCATGACCCTTGCTGCGCCAGCTTGTTTGCATGCTGCTCCACTGTGAGAGAGTCAGGTGGGCCCTTGCTGCAGGCAAGTCTCTTGACCTTGGACCCTATTCACACCTCTACCCCTCTTCTGGCATCCACCTCCTCTAATCCTCCTTCTCTTCACTTCTAATACCTTCCCTCACACTTTGATCCTGTTGAGTACTGTGTCTTTCTTGAGGTTCTCTCCTGTGTTCCCTGGCTTCCTGGACACAGTATTCTCTCATAGGGAATAGCACTAATATGGGTTTCAGGGCACTGGGCTCTAGCTGAACCTACAGGGTGCTCTATGACATGCGATCTTTCTGGGCCCTAGGTTCCTTTTCTAAAGAATGAGAGGACTGTGTATGCCCCTTCCACTTCCAATAACCTCTGCTCCAAGCCTCACCTCTTGCAAGGAACCTTCTCCTTCTCTTCTGGCCACACTGGCCTCTCCACCTTCTGCATGGTTAACAGTAGAGTCAGAGCCACAGAGTGGAACACTTATTTATTCTCCAGTATCCATTGGTTTTGCTCCCTGTCCAGTGTATCCTCCTTGGGTGTGTGAATACTGAGGTATATGTGTTTTTTCTACTCCACTCTCTTTCCCTTGCCTAGCACAGTGCAGAGTACTTAGTAGGGATTTAATAACTGCTTGCCAATTTGGTTGGGGTCCAATGAGTAGAGTGGGTGGGGTTGTTGATACTAACTTAAAGGTTTTCTGATTTGGGATCAGAAGAAAAAAAAATCTTTAGAGATCAGCTTTGAACTTGAGAGAGAAACCTTTTGAGAGGCGGTGGGTTAAAAAAGTTACTACTATTGTTAGTGCTTTTAAAGACTCCAACACTTTTGGCTAGAGGACGCATGCTCTTGGGTGGTTGTGTCTTTGGGGAATGCTCCTGGCTTGGGTGGATGTAGCTTTTCTGCAGAGGAAAGGACATGTCATCCATATGGGGCAGCAGAGATTTCCAGGAGAGTTCAGGGTGTTTTGTGAACCAAACTTGGGACATGGTCTGATTACAGCCTTAGGCAATCCTGGAGGTATGATTTCGGGAGATTGGAGTCAAATCCCAGGAAAGGGGTGCTGGACCTGGGGTGCTCCAACTCCATCTTAGCATGAAAATACCATTGCACCAACAGTGTCTGTCTGTCTGACTGACTTCCCCTTCTGGTTCCTCAGGCTAATCCCTCTCCCTTCTCTCCCCACTCCCAGCTGCTCCTACTTCATGCTTGTTTTACCCATCGTGGCCTTTGCTTGGCTGTAGGATTTGGGGTGGATTTACACTTAACTTTTCATGATCTGCTTGTTCTGAGTACAGCAGAGCTTGTTATGAATGATCCAAGACAAGGGAATGCATTCTGTTTGGCTTCAGAGAAAACTGTGTCTTTTTTTTGTTTGTACTTGATTTATCCCTCTGATTATGCTATAAAATTTGTCTCTCTTGAGCAAACCCTGCTTGTTGGCGGGGGGATCATTAGTTGGACAGTCCCACATCAATCTCTGCCTTAGGTTACCCCTAAGCAGCAGGTATGTGAGGGTGGTTTGGGTTAGATGTCTTGTTCTTTTCTTTGAAGACACATGTCCAGGTAAATGGGGTGGCAGTGAACTGTTTCTAATGTTGGGGCTCTGGGCACATAGTAGGCCCCCAGTGAACTGTATTGGCATTTTTCCACCTCTCCTACAAAACTGGTTCCCCCTCCCATGGCCCAGGTCCTCAATGTCATTATCTGACCTGTGTATTTTATTCTTCCCAGTTCCTCTTATGTTTAGGGCTCTGCCCTTGGCTCCAATGAGGAGAAGCACTTGGTTTCTGAACCAGTGCCTCCTGATGCTTAGAGCAGCAAGAGGCAAGGTACGACAGCCCCTTTTTGGGGGATGGTGTTTTTTCCCTTTTCTGTGTCTCTGGCTCTGTCCCTGGTGTCTGTCCCGCTCTCCCTCTGCTCGTTCCCTCTCTCTGCCTGCTCCTTTCCTCTCTGACTTCTTTCTCTCCCCCTCTTCAGTCCCTTGCTGCTGTCTGCCCACCTCTCCTCTCCTCTGCCTCCCTGCCTGCTCTGCTTTCCTGTCTCTTACTCCCCATTTGCAGCCTCTCAGCCTCTTCGGTGCTCTTGTCTCGCTGTCGTCTCCTGTCTCCTTGCTGAGGTATAGTAGGAGCGTCACGGGGTTGTTTTTTTTCCTCCTCCTTTGCCTGTAAGAAGTCCCTTTGCTACACCCATACCATAAATAACACTCGGGCATCTGCCAAACACATTCCTCACTTGTGTTAATAGGCTGCAATGATGCCGGAGCCTGTTGCCATGGCAACCTCATTTTTGTTTGACTGTATCCCACTCTGCTACATAAAGCTTCTGCACGCACTCACACAAAAACAAGCATGCTCAGACAACTATTCCATGTGCTTAGCTGTTGAAGATTATTTTGGAGAAAACATCTTTGGGTCCTGTGGGGGTGGAGTGGTCATTTGGGCTCCAGGAGATGAGCATTTCTACTGTCCAGTGGTGCTCTGGGAGGTGGTAATGGGTGGAAGAGCCCTTTGAAAAGTAGAGTCCTGTTCCCACATGGGCTATTGTTATTACGCAGCCACATTAAACCCGCCACCTGTGGTTTCTGAGAAGATTCTGACTCTGAGCGGGTCCTTGTGAGCCAGGGGAGCTGTGGGGTTGTCCTTGTTGTGTGGGAGGTCCCATTCCTTGCCCCGCCTGTCTTTCTCCAGCTCCGTATGCCCTTCCCCCCCCCTTCAGAGAAGCTCAGTGGTTTCCTGCATTTCTTCCTTTGTGCCTGTTTGAACCCACAACTGTCACCAGTTGTTCCAGGAATCAGAAAGGCACAGGCACCGTGTGGGTGATACTCTGTGACTGTGAGCACCTGTGAATGTCTCTAGTGAGGAGGCAGGGGATGGGTGGGGGTGGGGGCATGGGCCAAGAATTGACTGCTGTGGCTGCCCAGGGGTGCACGTGTGTGTGTGTACGTGCATGTGCATGTGCATGTCTCTCTGGCATGTAGGCTGGCCCGGGTGGTGGAGGTGGGCCTGGGGAAGCCTTTGTGTTAGCTTTGAAAGGAGATCATTGCAGCTCTGTCCTGTTTATTCTTGGCTGGTAGTTGGCTTCCCGTGGCTGTTTTTGCTTTTCTGATTCTGGGCCTTGCTCACTGTTCCGACCTTGACCTCTGGCCATTCAGGGAAGTACCATGGATGCACTCACCCCCCTTCCGTAGTGAGACTGGGGGCCTGACTTGAGTGGTCAGCTCCTCTGACCCCATAGAGTTCCCCTCTTCCCTTTCAGGAAACTTTCCTGCTGCCCACCTGCTCAGCAGCCTGGTGAGCCCTACTGAGGAGCCACCACCTGGCCCTGGAACTTGGCCCAGAGGCCTGCCTGGTGGGTCACTTGTGGCTGCCCCACGTGTACTGCTGGGCAGTGCAGAGGAGGGCACACATCCACACAACATCTGGGCATTTTCTGCCACCAGTTACTTCCCCATCACCTGCATTTCTGAGCAAGAGAAATCCATCCCAGTGAACTTCACTGGCAGCAGCAGGCTGGGTGGGAAGTTGGCTTTGAGTTTGGAGCAGAGGAGGGTTTGCTTGTCTTGCCTCAAGGCTAACTTGTATTTGCCAATTATATTTGCTAATTATTTTCGATTATATTGCTTCCTTCTTTAGGCAGCTGGGAGGGGAGGGGAGCAGGAGTTGCTGAGACTGGGGATTGTCTTCTAGATCCCTGGGGTGCCTTGATCCCTGTCAGGAGGACTTCAGAAACGGTGGAGATAGCTGAGGAGCAGAATGCACAGCTGCTGTATTTGCAGGAATGCTCACTGTTAATAATTCAGTCTAAGTTTTGATCTGCAAGCAAAAGCATGAGGTCTGTGTGCTATGGAACACAGAACAGTATGTTCATGTTTGTCTATAAAGAGGACACAGACGATGTGTTAAAGAGTTTTAAAAGTCAGTGTGAGAGCCTTGGGCAGAAGCTCTCCTGTGCAGACAGGCCCTGGCTATCAGTCCCTCTGCCAGGTGCAGCCGGAGCCCACGCAGGACTGTGGCCCATGCTCAGGCCAGGCCTTCTCTCCTGAGAGGTGTGACTGGATCTACCACCTTGCTCCAGCCAAAGCGGGACCCAGGGAGGGAGCCTCTCTTGATGGTGCCAGCCTCTTGCTGGGTGACTTCTGGTCCACGGCTACCTGCCTGGCACCTCCGTTAACTTTGTCTGCGGTGGGTCTAGCTCCTCAGTGTTGACTTTCCAGGAGCATACCTGTGCTGGGAATGGAACGTTTGCACTGGGGCTCTAACATAACGGTGCCCATAAATCCTTTGGGTCCAGTTACGTAAGTGGCATTCTAGCACATCCTTTTCTCATCCATGCCTGTCACATGAGGGTGGCTGGCTCACGGAGGGCAGGGTCCACGTTGCTTTTCTCTCCTAAACACAAAACTTCATGGAGATAATTGGAAAACCCTACTTTTTTTTTTCCCTCAAGGCAATGTCCAAATGTAGGACCTTTCTTTAAGCATCGTGAACAAAATATGGGGGTTTCTAGTTAACGGACAGTGAGCTTAATGTGAGCCTGCATTTTGGGGTGGCTGTTAGAAGAGGCTGACAGGATCTTGGTTAGGTTTATAGGTGTATCCAGTTCACAGGAGGATTGAGGCCTCGTCTTAAATATGGTGTTTGTATCTTCCGAGGTTTTGGGCTAAAAAAAAAAAGGAAAAAAAAAAGATAAATACGGTGTTTGATTCTAGAGTTCAGAGGACAGTGACCAGTTTGGTAAGGGGACTGGAAACCTTGACTTCTGAGAAAACATTTGAAAGAATGGGGGATATTTAGCTGGGAAAAGAGGAGACCATATCAGGTAAGAAAACCTGATGAGATGGGCAAGGCCGTATTGCTGGAATCCCTGTTGTCAGATATTAGAGGAGGGACTAAATTATTTTCTGCTGCTCCCAAAGGCAGGTTTGGGGCAAATGGGTGGAAATAGTAGACAGATTTCACCTCCAAGCAGGAGATACTTTTCTAGCCATTGGGGTTGCAGCAGTCAACCCAGATGCCTCTGGGGTAGCCAGCTCTGTGTCAGTGGAGGTGTTCAAGTGGAGACTAGATAGCCATCTGCCAAGCTTGTTACTGAGGACATTGCCTGCTTGGTGGAAGTTTGGGTGGGCCACTGTATCATTGATTATTAACCTTAGTACATCATGATCACCTGGAAGTTTTTGAAAAATGCGGACTCCCAGGCCCCACTTAGGAAGGTTCAACTTCCAAAGGTCTGGGGTGGGTCCCAGGAATGGGTCTATTTTCAAACAGCTTAGATCTAGTTTTCAGAGCTCCCCGGGTGATCTTAATGATCAACTCTTAGGTTTGAGATCATTGGCCAAGATGAACGCTCATGTTACACTCAACCCTGGAATTCCGTGATTCAGTGTCTTATAGCAGTGTGGCTGCCTCCTAAACTCCTCTGGGGTGTCCTCTTATCATGCCCATCTAAGCCTCTGTTTAAAAATCAGTGTGTATGTGCAGACCTGTTGGGAGGTGTCCACATGGGGCTGATTGAGTGTGTACTGATGCAAAGATGCTGGTCTGGAAGCCGACTGGGTGATGGTGGTGGTGGTGAAGCAGGATGGGAGGGACATCCAGCCCTGGACTCATGTTCTCTTTTCCCTCCCCCCAGCCATTCCAACACCCCCTCCCTGTCTGAAGAAGAGCAACCTGTGGCTCACCACTGGGGGAAGGGCTTAGTAGAAAGATGGACCTAGGTTTGACTCCTGGTTTATTCATTCATCTGGTAAATGGATATGAAAACCCTGAGGACACCCCAGGTACAGTGGGATTGTACAGGATATGGAGAACAAGGAGGTCAGGGGGTAGAGGGGCCAGGCAGGAGATGGGGGGATTAGGGAGCTAATGAAAGAAGGGGATGTAGGACTTAAGGGAAGGAAGAGGAGATTGGATCTGTGAGTGTGGGGAGGGGAAGGACTTGGAAGTGGGGGCAGGGATGCTCTCTGGGAACAATGGGATATGGTCATAAGAAAAAGGGGGACAGACAAACAAACACAAGGAGACAGTAGAGGCTTTATTCTTTAGGCCAGCCTCTTGTGTCACTGTGAGATTGTAATCCCCCCACCCCCTGCTTCCACCCACTATACTACCTCTTTCTCTGGGAGGGTTTATGAGCTGCTGCTTCTGGGCTTGAGGCCTCCTGACCCCACACTTTCAGGGGCTCTTCCCCCCTCCCCTTAGGGGCTCCCTGGGCTTTATCACAGAGCTTACTGCAATCCCTCTTGGCATTTGAAAGGGGTCCTGAGGGACCCAGTGCCTCACCTCCATCAGCGCTCAGCACGTAGTAGGTGCTCAGCGAGGGTTTGAATGAATGAGCGAATGAATGAATGGGTGGTGGGGTGGGTGGACGTCTGCACACAGACTCTAGGCTCTGCCGAAGTGCTAGACCAACACCTCCACAAAAGGAAGCATTGCAGCTCGGCTTGGAAGCCTATTTTGGTGGGTTGTAATCCTAAACTCTGAGCAGGGCTTCCAAAATCCCTCCTGCTGCAATTTAAAATGTGTGCCTTCTTAGAAACAGAGAGCTGTTGTCTGGCACTGCCGATACTACATCACTTCACGGATTTGAAAACCATCATTAAGTCATTCTTGCAGGCTCCTCCTTATTTGTTCAGATAACAATCATTTATTAGGTGCCTGCTGTGTACCAAGCACTGTGCTAGGCCATGGGTGTTGTAAAGATGACTCAGACTGGGTCCTGGCCCCGGAGGACTGCCTTTAGCCTATGCTCTCCCACTAAGCGTGTCCCTTGGAGGGATGTTAATGGATGTTTCATATAAAGTAGTCTACCCTTATCCACGAGGAATGTATTCCAAAACCCCCAGTGGATGCCTGAAGCCACGGATAGTACCAAACCCTATGTACACTATGTTTTTTCCTATAATGTACATGCATATGTGTGATAAAGTTTAATTTATATATTAGGCACAGTAAGAGATTAAGAACAATAACTAATACTAAGAGCTGGGTGTGGTGGCCCATGTCTGTAATCCCTGCTACTTTGGGAGGCCGAGATGGGAGGATTGCCTGAGGGCAGGAGTTCAAGGCCAACCTGGGCAACACAGTGAGACCCTGTCTCTGAAAAAATAAAAAAAATTAGCCAGGCATGGTGGTGCGTGCTGTAGTCCCAGCTACTGGGAAGGCTGAGGCTTGAGCCAGGAGTTCGAGGCTGCAGTGAGCTATGATCGTGCCACTGCACTCCAGCCTGGGCAGCAGAGCGAGATGCCATCTTTTTAAAAAAATTTTATAATAAAATAGAACCATTATAACAATATATGATTTATAATTTCCAATTTCAGCTTATGATTTCTTTTCTTTCCTTATTAAATTGAGAACTTTCACATTTTCTCTTAGAGAAAGCACATTAGGGATTTTCTTTGGTATATCCGAATTGCCAGCATCACTACCCTTGTACTTTGTGGCCATTATTAAGTAAAATAAGGGCTACTTGAACACAAGCTCTGCAATACCATGACAGTTGATTTAATAATAGAGACGGCTACCAAGTGACTAAGGGAAGGGTAGCATGTACAGTGTGGTTACACTGGACAAAGGGATGATTCACGTCCTGGGCAGGACAGTGGGACAGCAAGAGATTTCATCATGCTACTTTGAATGGCGCACAATTTAAAACTTATAAATTGCTTATTTCTGCAATTTTCCATTGAATATTTCCAGACCATGATTGACCACGGGTAACTGAAACCTGAGAAATTGAAACTGTGGATGGGGGGACTACTGTACATACATCCGATCTGTGTCAAATAAGTTTAGGAAATACTGGGTGGGTTAAACAGAATTCTTAGGCGTTAAAGCTTTTCATATGTAATGTGCATAAAATTTTGCCAAGAGGGGGATATTGCATGAAGCCTTCGTCAAACACATTTGACCCCAGAACCATTTTTTTCAAGGAACATTTTGGGGGCTTATTAGTGTTTGTTAGAACACACTGCTTCAGGGGCTGGGAGGAGCCTTGAAGTTTCTCAAGGTCCAGCCCCCTGCCTCTGGGGTAGGTTCACCTAAAGACATCTAGACGGGGTGTTTGGTGCTTTCCTCCCTCAGGAAGGAGATTGCCCAGCTGCATTGGCTGGCTGCCTGTTTTTTAAGTCTCATTCTCCATCTGGGTCCGAAATCCTTTATGAAGTAAAATGAGGGGGCTGGCAGGGACTAGGGAGATGCCTCCTTTATCCAGCTTCAGTTTCTTTTAGGCATTTTCTGCTGTCATTAGACACTGGAGCAGGTTGGGCTTCTGCACCATGACCCTTGGTGGGCCTGGGGTCCCTTGAATGTCTTTCTAGAACTTTTGCTTCAGGCACTGAGTGTGTGGCTGCCGTGGGCAAGTATTGATGGGCCATGCCAGATACTCCTTCCCCAAATGTTTCTTTCCCGTTCCTACTCTCCCAAAAGGAGGAAGCTCATAAAGAATATCGATTATAAAACAAAAAGAAAGAAAAAAAAAAGAAAAAAAAGAAAGAAAAGAGAAAAAATTAAAATTAAAAAAACACCCCCCCAAAAACAAAACAAAAAGAAGGAAAAAAAAGAGTATTGATTATAAACAATGAGCATATATTGAGTCTTTACTGCACACCTGGCACTGGGCTAATTCCTTATATGCATGACCTCATTTAAGCTTAATACCAACCCCATGAGGAAGACATCTTTGTCCCCATTACACTGCTGCAGAAACTGGGGTAAGAAAAGGTAAGTAACTTCCCCAAGGTCACACAACAAGCATGTCACAGATGGTTCAGCGCCCTGCCCATATCCCCTGGGCATGTACCTTTCACTCATGCCAGCCAGACTTCCGGCTCTTTGCACCTGAGGGCTTTCTCTGGCCTTGAGCCTTGGGGCCTTCTGGTAGTGCAGGTCAGACTAGCTGGGGAGTTGCCACCCCAAGAACAGCTCTCAACCAATGGCCCTTGGGTGCTGCTAGATGAACACCTTGGCTCCCTTGGCCCTGGGGGTGGGGCCTAATTCTGAGGCTCGTGTTCTACATGGTCTACCAGAGTTCTCTGGAAGGATTGAGCACTAGTGGCTCACAGTAGTGATAGGCTTGATCACACACTCTTCTTCTTTTACTTTTTGGCTTTGTTTCTTCTTTGCCTCATTGCTCTACTCCCCTACTTCTCTTCTAGTGTTTCCTGGGGTCACCTCCCAGAAAAACTATGGGTCCTCAAATCCTTGCCTCAGGGTCTTTTTCTAGGGGAATCCAAGAGAGTGGAGAAGCCGGCATTCTACCCCAGGTTTGACTTGAGCACTAGGGACGGTCAGAGGCTACTTGCTGGGGACAAAAATGATTCAGGTGTAGAACTCTATGGCAGACTTAGAACCTTAGTCCTGCCTTGAGCCCTTTTCTCCCATTTGATAACATGTGTTTGTCTCTAGCAGACCAGTTGCTGGACTAGAGGAATAATGTGAAATTTGAAAAAAAATTTTTTAAAAGATATATTATACTTTGAATTTTTACTTCTTAAAAATGTGTGGCTTTCTGTGCCCCTTCTTGTTTGCATTCTTACCTGTCTTCAGATTTATAAGCTACTGTTACAAGGTGGCAGCAGAACTTGTGACCTTAAAAAAAGAAAGTTTTCTTAGGATGAGAAACAGGGACCCTTGATTTGGGGCATTTTTGCTGTGATGTAGGTCTGAAAGAAATTATGTGCTAAAGGGCCTGCCAGCCTCTTGGCGAGGTTGTGACATCATTCGGTCAGCGGAGGACTCAGTCCTTGGTCAGATCTTCTACTGGGGTCTGCAGGGACCTCATCTGCCAAGGCAGTGCCTCCTCAGCATTTCTGTAGCTTTGATGCTCAGCTTTCTTACTCTGATGGGAGTTGCCCAGACCACTGCACTCAAACATCTAACATTTAGCTTAGTTCAATTCGGTGCATACTTATTGAGCTCCTGCTGTGTGCAACATATACCCAAAGGATTGAGATGTGGCCCTTGCCAGAGGGGGTAGTCACATGTCATGGAAGAACTAGGCCCAGGTCTTTTTGAGGGTCCCTTTGTCATCCTGCATGGTCTGTTACCTCTGGGTGGTCCTATGGGTGGTGGTGGGGTGTTAGGGATAGGGAGGGATAGACCAGGGGTTTTCTATCCTGGGTGCAGTTTTGAATACCCTGGATAGCTTTGAAAAAATACCTATGCCAAGGTCCACCCAGACCCTTTGTATGAAACTCTCCGGGGATGAGGCTTGGGCAGCCCCAGGGCTGAGACCTGGGCTAGACAGCAGCTCAAATACCAGCCAAAAGGCTCAAATGCTTTTGTATTTGATTAGCATTTTATAGGTGACAAAGGACTTTTCTGTTGATCTTGTTTGCTTCTCAAGATAGCTCTGAGGAGGTGATGGGTTAAAATGGGGCAAACATTGGCCCAGGAGGTGACCCTGCTTGTATATGAGCTGCCTCGACCTCTCTTCAGTCTTTAAGCTGGGGACAAGAGATTCCTGACTGACAGGATCTGTTGTTGTGTGGCCCAAACAAATTAATGCATGTGAGGGCACTCTGTGAGCTGTGAGGCGGTTTACAGACCTATGTTGCTGATGTGGTTTTGAGGAGGAAGAAATAGAGATTCAGAGAGGTTAAGTGACCTCCTTCAGGTCATACCACCGGTTAGTTAGCTCAGGAACTGCTATGCACATCCAGACCTCTGACTCCAAACCTGTGCTCTTTTCACAATGGGGCCAGTGCTGGGTCCACCCTGTGGTGCCTTCGGAAGCTGTGGAAGGCCCAGCTGCTCAGGCAGTTGTCTCAGTTTGGTTTTGGAATGCACAGCCTTCCTTCCCTCATGGTGTCTGGGTCAGATGGGCATTAAATGAATTGTCATTTCCTGAGCCTGCAGTGGTGCTGTGCTGAAGTGTTTAGGCAGCACCTGGGATCAGCTGTTTCCCTATGAAGACTCCCTGAGTGGCTTTATGGATGAGTGAGTAGGGACTGCGGCCAGAAGAGGGGTCAGAAGTTCTGCTAGGGTTGCTCAGCTCTGGGTGACGCTGCCTCATCGCCAGTCTTCTGGTGGCATAAGTGGGATGGGGCGGTGGCGGGGAAGGGAGGAGGCTGCTGGGGACTCAGGATTGCCTCTCAGGACAGCCCTGGAGGTCGGACTCGGGTCTGTCCATGGAGTAGCATTCAGTAGGTGCACAGTTGAGTGCTTCTTAGAGTGTTTGAAGGGTGTCTTTAAAGCCCAGCTCCCCAGAGCCATCCACATCCTAAACTAAACATCCTTTAGCTCTGCTTCAGATCCACTTCTGTCCCTGTCGCTCCTCTCAAGAAAACCAAAGGGAAATGAAACAGTTTTACTAAGTGGATTGTCGAGATTTTATTTTCACATTTTCTTTTGGGGATGGGAAAACTACTTATTTGTTCACTTACTGTGCCCTAGTCCCCAGACTTCCTCTGGCCAAGTCCCTTTCCTGTAAGCATGTCACCACACTGTGTGGAAGGAATCCATCTGCCCCCCCCCGCCCCCCGACAGGCCCCCAGTAGGTCATGCCAGCTAGGAAGTGCCTGGGCTCTGACATCTCAGCTGGGGGGGATGTGGGGGGGAGGGGCCAGAGCTGAATCCTGGGTGAGCCCCTCCTGGAGCCCTCCTGCCTTTGTACCATCTGACACTGTGAATCTAAATTAGAAACATCCTCTTCTTTTTCTCTGTAGCATTTATGCTGGTATGTAATTTTCTCTTGGTGGGTTTTATTTATCTGTCTTTCCACTTGACTGCTGGCTCTCTGAGGGCAGGGACCTTGTCTGTTTTAATACCCAGCTATTTGCTGAGTGGGATTGATAGTGCCCATTCTCAGCATCCAGCGGGAGTTCTGACTTCGGCAGAGAGGGGTCCCCTGGGGTGCTCCCTCCCCAGATAGGCATCTCCCCCACTAGAGCCCACCTCTCCCCCTGTGCCTGGCCTTGGCCTTAGAAAACACTGGTTGTTGTCCCCCCTCCCTCTCTGGGACCCCCACGGCTCTGTCGGATGCTGTTGGGAAGCCTCTCCCCCTCCCTTTGTCCTTTCTCTTCTTCCTACTTTTCTGCTGCCCACTGCCTCCTCCCCACTCCCCTTTTTGCAGCCATAAGATGGGGGAGGCCCTCAAAGACTCGACAGGAGGTAGGCTCGTGGGCATATGGAAAGACAATAAATATGAGCATGGGTCACTCCATAAATTCGCAGAAGGATTCCTCGTTCTTCTCAAAGCAATCCCAGGAAATAGTTCCGCAGTGCGGGATAAACCTGCTCCTGGTTTATGGCCGTGTGTTACAGTGTGTTACAGTGCTGTGCAGCCTCTGTTTTTCAGCTCAGATGCCCAGGGCTGAGCCCCAAGCTTTCTGGATGGGTTCACCTCAAGGAACCCATCAGAGCTTAAGGCGTGGGAAGCGAAGCACATCGAGGAGCTTTTCCCTAGTCCTGGTGTCTGGTGCGTCCGGGTGGCCTGGGCTTCAGGGCTTTGTAATGCCCCCGGTGACTCTGATGTGCACCAGCATTGAGAACTGCTGCCCCAAGCCCCCTCATCACAGAGGGGCCATGTGATGACACCGAGTCTGATTTATGGCCATATCGGAAGGCACATTGTTTATATCTAAAGGGTTTATTGTGGTGATTCAGTAAAGAGCGATGGCCACTAAAAATGATTGCAGGCGTGTAAGAGGGGAAGAAAACTTGGTTGGTGGTTGGTGTATAAAATCTTGTCAGGCAAGGCTTCGGCTTGGTATATTTATGTTGCTCTTATCACCAGCAATTAACCCCAAACATGGCTCGATAAATGGCTTAGTGCAGTGCTATCATAACTACAAGAATATTTCAGAAAATAACTGCTACACTTGACTGCTAGACTGACTGTCTAAGCAGAGCTGCAAATCTCACTGGACGTTTCTGAAGGCCCGTTAGCTACAAACAAATGCCTATGGATCGGTATTAACTCTTCCTTCCTCTCTTTTCCTTACGTGATAGTTCACTTCTGAGTGGGGAGAAATTGTGCAGACACCTGTGTCCTTACCACCCTCAGCAGTGTCCATTAGTCTTTATGAATCTCTCTCCAGCTCCATTGTAAGCTAGAAGTGTCGGTAGCAGATGCTGAGTAAATATCTGCTGGCTGGATGAATGAATGTGGCCAGGGAGTCACCCAGCAGGTAGATGGCAATGTTAGTCCAGCACTATTACTTTTTCTTCACTTCTACAGCTCGTGAAAAGCAAGGAATTGTATAGCTGGCGACTCTCCATATACATGTGTTGTCAGTGAGTGTGGCCAAGACTGAGAAAGGAAAGAAAGGTGATGTGCATGGTGAGGAGATGGGGCTTGTACCCTGAGACGGTTTCCTTCCTGTCCGTCTGAGGTCAGCTCTTTCCTAGCAGCTTTGGATCAGGCCAAGGAGTTCAAGGAACCCTCTGTGCTCTGCGAGGACAGAGAAGCAGAAGAAGCCGGGGCCCCATCTGAGGACTGAAAATGTTGGCAGGCACCAGCTGTGTGGGGCTGGGCCCTGCGAACCCTTCCTACCCAGGACAGGGAGAAGTCCTCGGGTCAAATCCTCTGCGAGAGGCCACATGTGGATTGCGATGTGGTCTTTGGAAAGGGGTTATCTGGGGAGAGTTAATTTTGGATTTTGCTTTACATTTATTTTTAAAGTGTAATATTTCTCCGGCATTGGTGACAATGGCCTAGAAAAGCCCGTTAGTCACCATCTGACAGCTTCCCGTGCGGGGATTTGCTGCCTTTGCTGCTTCCCCACCTGCCGCCTGGGGGGTGATTTCAGTTCTCTCCCTCTGAGGCCCCTGGGTGATTTCACTGGCCAACAGGTCCCAGGAACTCCTGCTGGGCCTGAAGTGGTGTCACCCTCTGCTTCGATCCAGGGGTGTCTGGGGACTGGGGGAGAGCTTGTGGGGGTGGTGGGGCAGCCCCTTTGAGGGGTGTGGTGGCATCCAGGCGGGGCCTCTCCCAGAGTCCAGCCTGTGTTCCCCGTAGGCTTTTTGCTCTTTACTTTTGCTCTGTATCTTCTGGAAGTAAAAGGAAAGTCACCCTCAGCCTGGGACTTACAGAACAGACCTGATTTCTCTTAAGGGAGCTAAAAGATCTGGAATGCCCATCCTGTGTCCCCTGGGTCCTCTCTAGGTTCCTTTGTGGAGCAGGAAGAGGGTCTCTGTGTTTCTGCCAGGGGAGGCTGTGCTGAGGGGGTGGAGGAACAGAAGGGACTAACCCACACACTTTGTCCTGAGGTGGGGAGAAGGGCTGAAGCTGGCATTCACTCCCCGCCTGGGCAAGCTGGGTCTCCACACCCAGCTGGGTCTCCACTGTCCAGGGCAGTGGCTGGGACAGGTGAGCTGGGGAGGAACAGTTGCAGTTGGACTGGATCACTGGTGGGGCATCCTCTTCCCCAGCAGAGTGCAGTGGCTCAGAGCCTTGGGTTTTCCAGAAGTTGAGAAGCATGGGCTGGCCACATGGGTAGGATGTGCCACCCCGGTGGTGCGGTGCGACCCACACTCTCCCGCCTACCCCTATCCCTCTTGAGAATGGCTCTGATGAGCCTTACAGGAAGTTCCCTCTCTGTGTTTATGTGAACTCCAACATCTCCAGGCTCCTAGCATGAAGAAACCTTCTGGAAGCTGCCTTATTGGCAGGTGGGGTGAGTGGGGAACACTCCTGAGATGAGGGAACTTTCTTTGCCTTCTGCTCTGAGGAGAGGAGGGCTTTGTGATCTCTGATGTGGGGCTGAGTGCAGACACTCACTGGGGGTGGGAGTCCCTCCTTTCCTCTGGGGCCCCTTCTGGTTTTGGAAATGCCCTAATAGCCTGCCAGGTGTGCCATGGGCCATGGCATCCGGGGGTCTTTGGGAACAGCATCTCTCTTTCTTTTTTGTGCACCAGCCTAGCCACTGTCCTCATGAGTCCCTAGGGCTTGGGGCATGGAGAGGAAAGAGAAGGTTTTTTCCCTCTCTTGGGCAATGTTCAATCTGATGGAAATCTACCTTCCTAAGATAGGACAATATTGCCAATCCCTACCATTTATCACACATTTACCATGTGCCAGGCACAGTGCTGAGCACTTAGTAACTTATTTGATTCTTACATGTATTGTCTTTTTATTTTTTGTCAGATAAGAACATTTTATAGGTAAGGAAATTGAGGCCCAGAGAAGCTAAGTGCCTTGCTTAAGGTCTCACTGTTAGAAAGTGATACAATGAGGCTCCAGTAGTTGGACTCTGAGCCAGTACTTCATTAGCTCCCAAACTTGGGTGTGTAAGAATTCCCCAGGAAGTCTATTTAAAGATGTGATTCCTGGGCCCCTTGTCAAGAGAGTCTGATCCATTAAGTCTGGAGTAGAGCCCAGGAATCTGCATCTTAAATAGGCACTGCCCCCCCCAAATTTGAGGCAGGTGCCCTGGTGACACAGTTCCTACATTGCCCTTCCCAGGTGGAGAAAAGATTGGGGTTGTCAGGGTTTCCCTTCCCTGGAGCAATGGGGAGTGCCAGGTCCCTCCACGAGACAGAGGTTTCTGTGTTTGTTGCACCAGGAGGCAGGCTCAGGGAAGGCAGAATGTGATGGTTACATTGAGGGTGGGAGGGAACTTCCTGCAGAGCCTGTGCCTGGCGATTCTCAGGGGACAAAGCTGGAGGAGGCTTTGGAGGAAGCAAGGGAGAGGAGATGGAGACATTCTATCTAAGCCAGAGAGCAGGAGCTGGGCAGTGGCCTGGCGGCAGAACATATGTCAACAGCCCGAGAGAGGCGGCAGACGAAGGGATTTTCAGGTGACTGCAGGGACACCGGCTGTGATACTATAGTGCATGCCTGCAGGCACAACAGTCCTGACAAGAAGACACCTGCCTCTGCCTTGGTTTCCCCATCTGTACAACAAAGATCAGACAGTCTTGAAGGTCCTGCCGATATGTACATTAAAGGGTACACGGGGTCAGATAAAAAAGGACTGCATTCTGCAGGCCTGGACACAGTGCTATGTGGACAAAAGCATTACCTGGGGGGACAGAGAGTCATGAGGCCAAACAGTGCACAGTTCTCAAATATTTCTTTCTAGCCTGACCTCAGTCCTGGGTCCCTGTCCATCAATCCTCCTGGCCAGTGTTCCTCCCTCTGCTTGAACCTAGCATGTCCCCAAACAAAATTTGTCATCATTCTTGACTTTATTTTTGTTTATGTCAGTTCTTGCTTTGCCTGGGTACTGGAGTTAAATGTTCATTGGACTGAATTATTTAGCAAATATCTATCGTGTGTTAGGCACTGGGAAACCAGGATGATTAAGCCACAGACTCTGCCTTCAACAGCAAACCTGTAAATGTGCTGCCTATGTGTGCAGCTCTGTTCTAAGTACTTCACTTATGTCTACTTATTTAATCCTCACAATAACCCTATGATGTAAGAACTGTTATTGTTGTCCCCATCTTGCAGATGAGGATGTTGAGGCATGGCAGGTCAAGTAACTTGCCCACGTTCACACAATGAGCTGGGCAGCCTGGCTCTGGAGTTTGGGCTCTTACCTCTACACATTGCTACCGCCCACGTCCAGTGAAGGGACCAGCACATATATCTGCTGGGTGCAGCGTGATACATGTGGTTTGCTGGCTGTGCCAGAGAAGGAATAGTTTAGCCTGTCTGGTTTCAGGGGAGGTGATAGGAGGCCTCCCAAAAGACTTATGTTTTGAGCTGCTTGGAGGATGAGTAGGGGTTTCAGGGGCAGAGATACGGGAAAGGGCAGCTCGGGGGACAGCAGAGCAAAGGCATGGAGGCGACAAACTGCCCTGGAGCTTGGGAGAGCAGGCAGAGTGTGGTGGCAACGGTGGGGTTGGTGGTAGGTGGGACTAGGCAGGGAAGAGTACACACTTCTGCGCCAAGACATTTGGTGTTTTTGGAGGCAGTGGGAATCTCTAGAAGGCTGTGTGCCGGAGAGTGAGTAGATGTGGTCCCATCTGTGTTCAGAAAGGTGGCTCTAGTGTTGGTGTGTGGAGTCGGTCCGTAGAGGGGGAGCCTGGACACTGATGATGGGGGGGGAGGCTGCTGCCATTGTCCGGGGAGGCTGGAGGAGGCCCACTGGGGAGCTGAGGGTCAGAGCCTTCGGACAGGAGGGCAGGGGTCACAGGGAGCCCCTGGGCATTTGCCTGTTAGCTTCCTCCTGCCTTGGTTACCAACGGTGCTAAGCCCCTTCCTTTGTGCCCCTTCTACCAGGCCATCCCCAGCCTCTGCGGAACTAGATATCACCTCCTCCCCAGGGGACCTGGATGGATCTCAAGGGCCTTCCTCTTTACTTTTTCTTGGGCTTTAAATATCCCATATCAGCTTCTTCCTTCAAATTCCCAGGGCTCTGCCTTCATCCAGGTGTTAGGCACCAAGATTCAACCTCCAAGCTCCTCCTCTGGGACCCAGGAGCTCCCACCCCCACCAGCCCCTGCTTGGTGCCTCTGAGGCCCTCAGCCCTTGCCCAGGGCCCTCGCGTCCTGGCCACCCTGACCCCTGACAGAGCCCCTGGCACTCCTACAGGCCCTATGTGCCAACCTCCACATGCTGCCCTTTTTCAGGGGCCACCCATGAAGTATGTATAGAACTCTTTTGTTTATTCCTGGGGTACTGCCTCCTCCCCCATTAAAATGTTAGCTCCTACAGGGAGGAACTTTATCCTGTTCACTGCTGTGTTCCCTATGGAATGTCTCTCCTTGGCCAGTGCCTTGGCCTTTTTGAATCTTAGTGTTCTCCCCTGTAAAATGGGATACAGTAATAACTGCTACCCCCACAGGGTTTTGTTGAGCACTATATGTGATGATGGGTGCAAAGCACAGGGAGGTTAGCACAGGGACTGCCAAGTAAAAAGCCCTCGATAAATGACCTGGGGTCTGTCCCAGTTCTAGTTAGTTTGTACTTTTAAAGTCCCACCTAATTGCAGGAGAGCTTGCTGTTGCTCTTTACTGCCTGTGTGTCTGGATGGCAGCACAGAGAGTAGAGGAAAATTGCATTACCTCTGAGAAGAGGTGGAAGAAGGGCTAGGTCCTGGGCCATGAGATTTTCCCCCTCTCCTGGCCCTGTTCTTATTCTGCCTATTGGTCACCAAGTGAGGAGCATAGACCCTCTGGAGCCAGGCTGCGTCCAGAACCCAACTGGGACCAGCCTGTGAGCTGGGGCCAGGGCTGCCTTGGGTGAGTATGAACTGGGGAGTGGGCTGGTCCAGGTCCCCAGCATTAGGGGGTGGCTGCAGCTGAGGGAGGCTGTGGTGAGTTCAACCTGTACCCACATCCCCTCTGAGGACAGGTCCAGAGGAAGCTGGTAAATCAGTTGTGGATGGTTTTGAAAGAGTTGGGGCTGCCCTTGAGGAGAGAGGGGGCATACATCTGCTTCTTCCAGATGTGCTTCCCTCTGCACCTTCATCAAGACACATATGTATGCAGTGGAGGACAGCAAAACCACCCACGGACCACCAGAGGCCTCGCTGCCAAGAGAGCTCTGAGCCCCACGAGTCCTGTTGCAGGGAGGGCCACGCATGGCGAAGGCCTGAGAAGTTAGATGAGACACCCAAGGGATCTGGCGAGGGTGAGAGACAACCAGGACAATGAGTTAAATCCCCTGCCCCCGAGGGAGTGTCTAGGTGGGGCAGGACCCATGCCTGGGGTGTGAGATTGTGATGATGTCCAGAACGTTCTTCTGGCTGGTTGGACCTTTGGGGCCGGCCAACTGGGTGGATGGTTGGAGGGCTGATGGGAAGTGGCCTGCCGGCGTCCTGCCCAATCCTAACCTTGTATGCACCAGGCTGGGCCCCTTCTCTCTAGCACTCAGTTACCCTAACATTGAGAGGGGGCCCTCCTGCCTGGGCTGCACTCACGATGCCCGGGGAGGGGCTATGCTACTGCCAGAAACCACAACAGACCCTGACCCTGGCTCATGGAGGCAGTCTCGAAATGGACCTTTTTTTCTTTTGGCTAAATTAACATTTGGCATTTCAGGGTGCTGGCCCCATGCCCGGCCACTCTGGCCTTCTGCCTGTCAGCTCCTTTGAGGCTATTTTTGCCATTCACTTATTTGTTAACTATTATTGCTCCCCGGGACAGATGGGCACACACACACATTGACTGGGGTGTGCACACATACACACACAAAAAAACACCCTTCAAAACCGGAGCCCATTGGAAAAGCCAGGCTGACTGTGGGGTGGAGAAGGGGAAACAGTCAAAAGGATGGTCGTCCTGAGTCAGGCTGGAGGAGGGGTGGCAGGAGGCGGCCACCTCCCCGGAAATGCCCCACCCCAAGGCTTCTCTGTGCTTGTTGTCTTGCCCTGGCTGGGGGGTATGGGGCAGTTTGTAGTTTGGACCTGGGAAGGGCTCATTTGTGAGAGGATTGTGGATTCTGCCTGGACCATCTTCCCAGAGAAATAAGTGGGATGCCTGGGACCTCTAAGGGCCCCCTTCTAGGACACAGGAGAGCACTCCCCTCCCTCTTGGGGAGGCCCTGAGGCCTGCTCCTCTGTCTCGCTTCTCTGTCCCGCTCCACCAAGCCCCAATTTTCCAGAGGAGGGACAGTTGGCTCCTGCCTTCAGAGAGCATCCAGCCCAGTGGGGCAAGCTTGGGCTCTGCTTGTGATATGAGCAGTCCACCGTCTGTCTCGCCGAGACTGTGAAGGGCATCGGGAGGCCTGAGCCAGCCCAGCATTCCATTGCAGGGCAGACACCCGCCCCTCGGCCCACACAGACCTGCGAGCCCGGCCGTGTGCAGGGCACTGTGTGTATGCACGGTGCGTGGAGTGAACACTTGGGTACCGCCGCTATGGGGTAATCCCCAGGCTGGCTTCCAGCCTCCCTGTCTCAGGGCCAGCCCATCTGCTCTGGGGCCAGGGCCTCGCCATGTCCCCTCCGCACGTGATGCCAGGGCTCTCAAAGGCCAGTGTGGAACCACAGGGAGAGCAGAATGAGAAGTTGAGGACCTTCTGCTGTAGGCTGCCCAAGGCCTTTCCTTTCCTTGAGCCTTGTCCTGTGCGTGTGAGAAATGGTAACGATGCTCCCTGCCACCTCCAAGGCAGTGAGTGAGGATACCGGGGCCTCGGGGATGCTGGCTACCCGGGTGATGACCAGGCCCAAGTCCTGGGGCATCTGCTTGTGCCCTCCCATTTGGCTGGCCAGCCTCCCCTCCCCTTCTTAGGGACGTACCACCTGCTCTCCGGATCCCTGAGGACCCTTCTTTGCCTCAGGAAGATGCTGTACTCCTGGGACTGGATACCAGCTGCCAGGCACTGTCCTATGGGGCCTTTCTGCCTTGGGCTCAGTGACAGGTCTTCTCAGATGGTGTCAGGGAGCTCCCTGAGGGCAGGGGCTGGTCCCTTCCATCAGACTGGGAGCTCCCTGAGGGCAGGGGCTGCATCTCCCCCTTCAGATTAGGAGCTCCTGAGGGCAAGCACCATGTCTCCCCTATCAGACTAGGATGAGAGCAGGCAAAGAGGGACTAAGTCTGTCCTTACAAGGTTGGGAATGTTCTGGAGACATAAGCTGTGACCTCCCCATCAGACAGAGCTTTCTGGGGGTGGGATAGAGTCTCTTCTTCCCTCCCTTCAGGACCCTGTTTCTGGTTGTGGATGCAGACAGTGCTCAGTCCTGGGCACCTGACGAGCTGGGAAAGAGGCCATGGGATGCTGAGGCCCCAAGGCTGTAGCCAGGGATATGGGCAGGGGAGAAACTTCCCACCTCCCACCGGCAGATAGAGCCAAGAATTGCATCTTCTTAGTCAGTGGCTTCCTCTACTTCTCCTTCTCCCCGGGGGGTGGGGGAGTTGGGGTAAGGATGGGTTTTTTTATAGCTGGGGGTGGGGTGGGGAGGGATCAGGATTTCACAAGCCTGATAGCCTGTTGAGCACTTAGGGCTTATTTGAGCTCAGCTGAGTAACGGAGAGGTGGGTGTGGGTGTAGGATGGATGGGCAGTCATGGAGGGCTGGACTGGTGCCTCTTGGTGGGCTCAAGACCAAGGCCAGACCTTCTTTGGCCTCTTGGGCTGCTGCCTCATCTGACCCAGTCCTGAGCCCAGGGCCAGGGTGGCCCTGGTAATTGGCCTGTCCTCTCATTGCAAGATGCAGAGAAGTATCATCTCCCATCCATGAGGTCAGCCCTGATGCTCCTCCCCAGGAGCGACAGAAGGGAAGTCTTCTCTGCTCTGTGCATCCAGATTATGCTGCACAAATGTTTCTGGGCTCCTGTCAGTCTGTGATATATCTGTGTTTCTCTCCCCTACTTGAGAAAAGACCGTCTTGTTAATTTGTGTGTTTGCCCCCTCCCCTGGAATCGCCACAGCCCTTGGACTTTTCTGGAGCCCCATGGCCTCTGAGGGCTCCCAGCAGCATGAGGAGGGCCTTGATGAGAAGGAAGACTAAACCTGCTGCTGGTGGGCATGGCCTGGAAGCCATTGTAATATCGTCTGGGAAGAGGCGAGTCCTTACAGCTGGGCACTCTGGTGGGATTAGGGGAGTGGGGTTTGCAGCCCCCCTACCAGACACTAGCTGAGTTCACTGCCTCTTCCCTGTAGTTGTGACTCAGTGTGCTTGGGCTTTGCAGTCAGGCAGCTCTGGGCTTGAAACCCAGCTCTGCCACCTACCTGTGCACAAGAGCCTTGGACAAGTGACCACAACTGTCTGACCCGCAGTGTCCCCATCTAGCACTTGGAGCTATTGCTATCCACTCCACAGGGTTGTTGTGGAAATAACTGAACTAATCTGTATAAAACACCCTAACCTTCCCCACTGCCCATGGAAATCCCAGACGGGCCAAGAGAAAAGAGGGTAAGTCTACTAAATGTGTAGCTCCTCTGGCCACTGTGCCCACCCTCATTTTTTCATGATCTTGTGTATTTTAGCTTCTGGCTGCATTAACTGCTCCTCTAAATCTAGACTCAGCTTTGGTGCCACTTTGCCAAGAGAAAGGGGAGAAAGCCTGGCAATGGTAGGAGACGGGCAGAACACTTTGAGGGCCCCTCTGCCCAGGAAGAAGCTGGCAGTCCTAGGTCCTGCATGGTCTTCTGCCTCCCAGTAAAGACTGCATTATTATGAGCTAATGTCTGTGCTGTCCCCGGAGTGGCCAGGGAAGAAACACTGGGTAATGTGATTATTACAACAGTAACAATAACAACAACAACACACCAACAAGCACACGCATTTACAGAGAAGGCCGCAAGTCAAGGGGCTGGCTCCAGGCCAGGGCTGTGGTTAGTGCACCAGGGATGGCTGTGGCGCTTGCAGACGGCAGGTTCAGGCTTTTCATGCTCAGCTCTCTCTCCCGCAGTCCTCCCCATTAAATAAAAAGCCTACAGGACAAATCAATAAGTCCTTTTCACTATAGCATAGAGCAGTTGGGTTTGATACAATGTGGTCTTATGCCCATCTGGGGGCTGGTGAAGGAGGTCTCAGAAAGGGAGGCAGTGGGCTCAATCTGTCCTGCGTTTCCCTGCCACCTGCTCTTCACTTGCCCATTCAGAATTCCTTCCAGTGAGACCTTGCCCACCACCCACCCTTGTGTGGTGATTACAGCCCAGGTACAGTGGACATTTGCCCTGTGAGAATTCTCCATGGCGTAATCTGATGGCTAGAGTGGACCACACCCAGACACTGGATTTAGGACTAGGTGTCATAACAAGATAATGTCTGTGCTGCCCAGAACTGGCACAAATGCTAACATAGTATGATGTGGTTACTACAGTGCAATGGCTAAGGACTACCTGTGTTCGAATCTTGGCTTTGTCATTCATAAACTGTGCGACCTTGGGTAAGTTACCTAACCTCTCTGGGTCTCAGCTTTATCAGCTGGAAGTGGAGATAATAAAAGTAACCTACCTCATAGTGTTGGTAAACATGCTTATAATAGTGTTTGGCACACGGTAAGCCCTATGAGGGTTTGTGCTTTGTGGTTACTATTTCAACAGGAACAATAGCAGTACTGATAGGGATTTCCACCATTGGGGTCTGTTATGTGTTGAATTGTGTCTCCCAAAAAAGATGTTGAATTCCTAACCCACAGTACCCATGACCTTATTTGGAAGTAGGGTTTTTGCAGATGATCACATTAAGGTGAGGTCTTTAGGGTGGGCCCTAACCAATATGACTGGTGGCCTTATAAAAAGGGGGAAATTTGGACACAGAGACAGACATACACAGGGGAAAGATGACTTGAAGACACAGGGAGAACGCCCTCTGTAAGCCAAGGAATACTTGAGGCTACCAGAAGCTAGGAGAGAGGCAGGGAACAAAGTCTCCCTTCTGGGGAACAGACCTCAGAAAGAACCAACTCTGCCAGCACTTTGATTTTGTACTTCTGGCCTCCAGAACTGTGAGATGATACATTTCTGTTGTTTAAGCTACCTAATTTGTCGTATTTTGTTGCAGTAGCCCTAGCAAACTAATGCAGGGTCTGATGGGGGTATTGTCCCCTGCCTGCCACTGCAGCCCTGAGCTGCCTGCCACCCTTTGGGGGAAGAACAGTGGTGGAACTGAGAAGGCCAGGGGTCTGGGGCCTGCTGCTGGGCTTGGCTGGTCCAGGCTCCTTGGCCATGTAGGTAAGTGAAGATGGGACCATTTGTAGAGCCTTGGGTGCAGATCACTCACCCCCACACTCCCGCCCTACCTTCTTGCCCCTCGCCTCTGTTTCTTAGGGCACTCTCCACCTCACCCCTGCTCCAGGCAGGAGGAAATAGAGAAAGGACATAGATCTCTGGAGAGGACAAGTCGCAGCGGGGTTTTGGCCTGAGCATCTCTGCCCCTCTTTGTGCCTGTCTCCTGGAGCCTTAACTGATCTCTAAGCAGGAAGTGGTCTGCCTGTCTGGGGCGTGTCTGTGTGTCTGTGGGTGTGTGTGAGTGTGGATAGAGAATGTCCCTCATTAAGCTGCTTTGGCCTCGTGACCATGACTCATAAACCTACAATTGGGCTGTGCTGGACAGAGACCTGTCCCCACGGTGGGTGAAGCTGGCTCCTGAGGTAGCAGCCAGTGCCAAGGCCCTCCACAGTGCACCTTGGCAGCCTGCCCCGCCTGCTCCCTCCAAAGAACAAGTTGTTCAGTTTCATTTGAGGGAACAGATATGTCTTGAGCATCTCCGCGTACACGGCGTGGGGATACAGTGATGAGGAAGATTCAGGCCTCACCTGCAGGGAGCTTGCCATTTGTGTGAGGTGGAGGGGTAGCGGGTGGGGTGTCTACAAGAAGTACACAAATAACTCTTAAGACCAGGTAGAAAAAAATAAGGAGCATGGGCAAGCGCAAGTTGAGAGTGGGGAAAGGGACTCAGAGGAGGAGGGGAGCCAAGGGGCAGCTGGGGAGGGGTGGTGTTGGGGAGAGCCCAGGGAAGGCTTCATGAGGGAGGTGGCATTTGAGAGGGGCACCAGCATCGCTAGCAGGGGGAAGGGCAGAAGCAAAGGCTTGGAAGCTGCAGCATGCCGGGTGTGTCTGGGCACACTGGGTCTTCCCGGGTGACCCAAGTGCAAGGTCCTCCCTGGGGCAGGCGGGAGCTGAGGCTGGAAATGTAACATCCTGGTTGGCCTCCTGTGCTGGGGCGAGGAGTGCCTATAGAATGCACTGTAAAAGGGGATCCACTGGGGCTTGCTGGCAGGAGGGCATGGTGTGGGGTTGGGCAGGGAGCATTTGTGGGTTGTAGAGCACGTGGCAGGAGCCCTGGGAAGAGGTCTGGCAGAGCGGGCTGGGGAGCATAGTGGGAATGGGAAGGAGGGGGTGAAGGGAGAGACATTTCTGTGGGAAAAGTGACAGGATTTGTCAAGGGAGGAAGAGCAGGTGTGGAAGATGAGCCAGAGCGATGGAATAGTGCTGCCATTCAAAGAGAAGTGGGTGGGCAGTGCCTCCCTGGCCCGTGGGTGCGTGTGGAGGGGAGGGGTTTGAATGCTGCCTGACTGCTGGGGTCACAGCAGGAGCCTGGTGTGGGTGGGGAGCCTGGGATCATGGTGGGGTGAGGGGGATGCAGGGCTCCCTCTAGGGGACTGGGTGTAGTGTCAGGGTTCTCCAGAGCAACAACCACTAGGACATATATAGACATACAGAGAGCTTTGCTGTGAGGGATTGGCTCACGCAATTATGGAGGCTGAGAAGACCCACGACCTGTGGCCTGCAAGCTGGAGAACCAGGAAAGCAGGTGGTGTAGTTCCAGTCCAAACCTGAAGGCCTGGGAACTAGGGGAGAAAGTCCTAGTCCAAGCCTGGAGGCCTGAGAACCAAGAACCTGATGTCCGAAGGCAGGAGAAGATGATGTCCTGGCTCAAGAAGAGAGAATGAATTCACCCTTCCTCTGCTTTTTTGTTCTATTCAAGCCTTCAACAGATTTGATGATGCCCACCCAAATTTGGTGAGGGCGAATGCTGTGGTTTGAGTTTGTCCCCACCAAATCTCCTGTTGAAATTTGCTCCCCAGTGTGGCAGTGTGGGAGGTGGGGCCTCACGGGAGGTGTTTGGGTCATGGGGGCGGATCGCTAACGAATGGCTTGGTGCCTTTCTCACGGTAGTGAGCGAGTTCTCACTCTGGTGAGACTGGATTAGTTCCCTCAAGAGTGGGTTGTTATAAAATCAGGAGGCCCCTAGATTTTGTCTCTTTACATGTGTCCACTTCCCCTTTGTCGTGTTGTGATGCAGCAGGAGAAGCCCTCACCAGAAGCTGAGCAGATGCTGGCGCCATGCTTCTCGAACTTCCTAGCATGCAAAACCGTGAGCTAAATAAGCCTCTTTTCTTTATAAATTACACAGTCTCAGGTATTCTGTTATAGCAACCACAAAATGGACTAAGGCCATGATCTTCTTTACTAAGTCTATCGATTCAAATGCAAATCTCTCTGGAAGCACCCTCACAGACATGCCTAGACATAATGTTTTACCAGCTCTCTGGGCATCCCTTAGCCCCAGCAAGTTGACATGTAAAATCAGCCCTCACTCCAGGGATGGTGGGAGCATGGACCAGGTGGTGAGGTGGGATCCTTGGGAGAACAGGTGCCACTGGCCTTTCTTTCTAGGAATGAGTGACCAGTATGGATCTTGGCTCTTGGGGTCTGGGTGCTCTGTAGCTCAGACCTGCTGATGGACACAGCAGCCACGGTTCACCAGGGAAACACGCCCACTGTAGCTCAAGTGCCTCTGATTTCCTAGCATCCCTCCCTCCACCCCATCCAGCTGTGCCCTTGCCCACAGAATATTCGGTAGCCATGGCTGGTCCAGGGTCTTGCTGTGCTGGAGGGCCACCAACTCTGCATTGTCCTTCAGCACATTACAGGCATCCCAGGCCATCTTACCCTGCAAGTCTTCATTTGTATCATTTTCTGAGTTTTGCTTCATAGAATGCTAGAATGTCAGAACTGGAAAGAACTATAGCCATCAAATCCAGCCCTCTCAGTTACAACAGAATGAATGGAGGTGCAGCGAGGTGAAGTGGCCACCCCAGGTCACGTGGCTACTCCCTGGCTGATCTAGACCCATCTGTTAATAAATTGACTGGACTTAGACTGGTCTTCTGACTTCTGTCCCATGGCCCATATCTTTCCCATGTCAGCTCCTTTATTTGCAGATTTCTGGCCTCTTCAAAGTTAGGAGCTACACGTCCATCTCCAGCACTCGGCAAAGTGGACGTTTAGTAAAAATCGGTCAACTGAATGAAAGAAGGGCGATGACTAGCACATGCAAATATTTGTTCAATTAGGGGGCTGCAGGGCGCAGGGACTTAAGGAAATGTTCTGTCTGAGGACCTGGCTGTCCAGGGCTTGTCAGAGCAGGAGGCTTATTGGCCAGAGGGCAGCTATTTCCCCCAACTGCCCTTCTGGGGAGCCTGGAGGAGGCACGACGAGGAGAGGGTGCAGGCCTCTCATTGACACCAGCTCACTTGTCTTCCCTGGAAAGGTAGAGCCACCTGTGGCCTTTGCATGCCTCCTCCCTGGACTGTGTGTGGCAGGTGGGGTGGGGGAGGGGTGCTAGGAAATCGGGGGCACTTGAGCTAGACAGATCTACTGTTGGGGCAGATGGGACAGTGATGCACCTTCGGGTTTCAGCTCTCCTGGGGGAAGGACAGTATTAGTCTGCCCAGGCTGCCATAACAAAATATTGCAGATTGGTGGCTTAAACAGCAGAGATTTATTTTCTCACAGTTCTAGAGGCTGGAAGTCCAAGATCAAGGTGTCAGCAGGTTGGTGTCTGGTGAGGGCTCTCCCTGTGTGGTGCAGATGCTGCCTTTCATTGGGTCCTCACTTGATCTTTTCTCTGCGTGCGCAGAGAGAGATGCCTCTGGAGTCTACTCCCCTTCCTGTGGGATTAGAGATCCAATCTTATAACCTCATTTCCCTAATTATCTCCCCAAAGGCCCTATCTCCAAATATAGTCACATTGGGGGGCTGGAATTTTGGAATTTTGGGGGACATAATTCAGCCCATAGCAGAAATGGCTTGTGAATGACATCCAGGAATTGGCCCTTTTCTCAGTACCAGGGTGCCCTGTCCCTGGGTGTGAAAGGCCTGTCTGGTAGGAGTTTGCTCAGAATCTTGCAGTCACACGAGTTTCTGTGTGAGAATTGTCCCGCATTCCTCAGTGCCTTAGAGCTTCCTCTCTTCCTTCCTAATGAAATCAGGGGGAGGGAGGGCCTCTGGGAGGTCGTTCAGGCCATCCCACTGTTGGGTAGCCTGGTGTCTTCCCCAACTCAATTGGACAAAATGTTCTGGCTATAAAAGTTCCAGGGAAGGAGATTCTTGCCTTTAACCCCTTTTAGCGAAGCGTCTGGAAATAAGTCCTGAGGAATGAAGTCTCAGAAAGAGGCTCTTCAGGCAGAGGTGACCTGTCCAGCCCGACAGCAGGCCCTGGAGGAGAGTGGGCCGCCTCTAGTTCCTCCCGCCCTGCTTCTTCCTTCCTGCTGGCCCTCCGTGGGCACCTCACCTGGGTCCTGCAGTATAACCCCTGCCCCTGGGTGAGGCCTTTGTCTCGGATTTTTTGGTATGAAATATTTCAAAGTAGAGAGAATAATGAACTACCATAGACCCACCATCTAGATGCAGCAGTTGTCACGGTTTTTGCCGCGTTTATTTCATTAGTTGTTCTTCCTTTTTTCCTTCTTGCTGAAGTATATTAAAGCAAATTCCAGCTGTCCTGTCCACTTACCCCTATATACTTAGCATGTATTTCTGAAAAAATATCTACACCTGAATTTGATCTCTGCCTCTCTGTGATCCCAGGTCTGCCAGCAATGCCTTCACTGTTCAGTCTCCTCGCTGTGAATTTCCCCCAAGGGAGTGGTGTTTGTGTAAAATAAAGGAGAATTTAAAAAGAAAAACAATGTAGTAAGAAGGTGCACCAGATTAAACCCCGAGGCCTGGGTTTTGTAATTAAACTGCGTTCTCCCTGGTTGGAGCTCCTCCCCAAGGCCACAGAGGCGCTGTGGGACATGCCACCCCCCTTCTCTGGGAGCAGGAAAAGTAATCATTTTCTAAACGGCCCTGCAGACGCTGAAGAGAGGCTCATTAGTTCTCCCAGGGGCCGCCGTCACCCCCGGGAGGAGGAGTGGCCCAGCTCAGAAAGAATCTGGGTCATTTTCTTGTGTGCCATGGAGCCCTCCCCATGGCTCTGGTGAGAAGTGCTCTGACCAGCTGAGACCACAGGCATGATGACACCTGGCGGGCCCAGCCGGCCGTGGTGTGGAGGTGGTGCTAGTGTTCACGGGGCTGGGGGAGACCCTGCCCAGGGATGGCGGGTCCGTACTCTGGTCCCCAGCTGAGCCAAAGGAAGTTTTACGATTCCATCTCATTCCATTCTAACAAATGCATTTCCCTCCCTTCCTTGGCAACCTAAGCTGTGTTTACAGAAAATATCAGAGTCTAGAATAAACAGTTCCTATCAAGCCCGAGGGCCAGCGGGGGCCGTGGGAGAACCTGTGGCTCTCCTCCCTGGTGACAGGCGGTGGCCGTGGATCCTGCTATAGCACACCCTGAGGATTTTCTGTCTGGGGCCTGAGAGGCTGGAGTGGTGGAAGCTTTGCAGTCAGCCCCTCATTCAAATCCTGCTTCTGGCCGTGACTTCCTGTGTGACCTTGGGCAGGTTATTCAGCTTCTCAGAGCCTGTTTCCTCATCTGTAGATCCTCAGGAGGATTGCTGTAAAGATGAATTGTCAGGCCAAGCCCTAACTCAGAAGTGGTACCCAGAAATGCTGCTTTCTCTCTCCCCTGAGTTGGAGCCCTCTGTCCCTCTGGTGTTCAGTAGTGGACATGGGGAATCATTGGCTAAAGGAAGAGTTTCCGAGGAGCATTTGCTGTGCATTTGCTCATTGGAGTGTCAGTGAAGGAGGATTTCTTATCACCCCCATTTTACAGATTAGAAAAATAAGGCTCAGAGAGGATATGAGGGTTGCACAGAGTTGCACAGTAAGTGTGCAGGTGGGGCTTGGCTGTGGGACATGTTGGTGTGTGAGATGGGTGTAGAGTGGCTGGCAGGAGGGGTGTGCTGGTGTGTCCACCTGGGAGCAGAGAAGGCTGGGGTGGACTGAGGAGTGGAGGCGGGTCTTTGAAGGTTCAGTGTCCCCCAAAATTGTTGTTCATTTACCCATCTCAGGCAGATGCCCTAGCAGTTCATATGCCTTTAGCTCGTGACGTACTGCCGGGACCGCCTTCACAGCCTCTCTCCCTCTCTCCCTTCCCCTCTGAGTTATATTTGAATCAGGACTGGTGAGAACCTTCTTGGTCATTTCCCTGTGCTCTGTCTGCATTGTCCTGTCCGAGAGTAGGGCTAAGTGCACAGAGGTGAGAGGACCTGCCCAAGGTCACACAGTCCATGATGGGGTTGGGGTGTGGCTCCTGGGCATGGCTCTGTTCACTATGCAGCCCTCCCTCTGTCTCCCCTGGGCTCTGCCACTGTGTGTTTCTTCAGGGACAGACATGGGTTTATATGTCTTGCACCCAGCATGGTCAGGCTTGTAGAACCAAAGGGCAGATGAACTGCATTCTCTGCCCTCACCAAGAAGAGAGAAAGAAATGCCTCAAGTTGCAGCCTGAGGGATTTAGGTTAGACTGCCAGTGAGCCAGGCAGGTCAGCTTTGATGGTGGCCTGCTGCCCTGAGTCTCTGGAGGTCGTATAATCAGTTGCCTCCTCCAGTGAGGGCCTCTGTGGTTTGGGACTTTTTGGTGTGATCCTATGTAGCTCTGGATACAGAGTCAGCCCCTAACCCCACCTCCCAACTTCAGGCCTCAGGTTTCAATGATTCCAGTGTGGAAATTCTGTCTGGAAGGGGACATCTCCCTCCCTGCCTGGGCTGGGATCAGAGGCCTCCCAGAAATGGACCATCCTTCCTCGGGCCCAGCCCGCCCAGGGGCCTGAGCTCATAGCTCAGCAATCTCTCTAGACAGGCCAGGAAGTGCTCCTGCCTGCCTTAGATTATGGTTCGGGGAAATGTTTCATGTTATGTGTTGTAGGCACACTCAGCACCTGCCTTCAGAAAGGTCACTGCTTAAGAAAACAGCCTGGTCCTGGGCTTGGCCCATCTGCTGGGCGACAGGGGCTGCAACTCCTCTCCCACAAACTGGCAGAGTTTCCAAGATGAAAATGGGAAAGCAGAACTGTGCAGAGAGGCTACTCTTGTCCCGGAAGAGCCTGTGTCATGAAGCCTGTGCTGCTGAGGATGCTGAGGATGTGTCCAGGGGCTGCTTTACTTCTTAAAGGTCTAGATTTAACCAGGAAACAAAGCCCAGACTGGGCTGTGACGACTGCCTGCTCTGTGAGGCTGTTCTGAGCGTCTGTACCAGGGGAGCGACGTGGTCACCAGCTGTTCTGACGGGCATGTTCGTGGACAGGGCTATTTAGGGCAATCATTGAACAAGCACATAACCATGCCTGCCCTTTTTTTTGTCGTTATTTGTTTGTTTGTTTTGTTTTTAGCCTGAGGAAGGATCCAGATGTTTCTAGTTCTGCAGATGTTTTTTTGTGGTAAAGCTGAGGAACAGAGATAGGAAATGAGGGATGAGGGGAAACAATCCCAGAGGCTTCCACATAGCCAGATAGCCCTCTGGGGGCCTCAGAGTCCTTCTGCACCAGGCCCCCATTACCCCAACCAGCCGCAAGCACGTCCCTGCTGAGTCTTGTTTTTAGCATCTCTCAGAGCTCTCTGCCACCACCACCACACAGTGGCTGGCAGCACTGGAACTGCCATCATACCCTTAAAATCTCATCCCAAACTGTTCCTGGGTCCCAAGCCCCTTCGGAATTCCCGGTGTACGTGGTGCCCGCACTTTTGGAGGGCACTGTGGCTGCACAGTTGACCTGCATTCCGAGTCAGAGGGAGAGCCCTGGGGCAGTCTTACCGAGTTCCTTCTCTGTCACTCTCTGTTCTTACTCCTCCCATCCCACCCCTATTTCCTGCCTTCTCTAAGGGCAGCTGGTGGCAGGAATCTGAGCTAAGACAGGGCCCCCAGGCCATGCCCAGTGAGGCCCATAGGGTAAGGTGCCTTCTGTCCTGCCGGGTGTGCCCCTTGCAGTCAGGAAGCCTCTCCTTGTTCCCTCCTGTTGTCTCCTCTCATCCTCCTTGATGTGGAAGAAAATTTTGTGAGTGGGGGCCTTGTTGGCACTTTCTGGATAGGAGTGGGCAGGTGTCTTGAGCTCCTGGGTGCTAGGGTAGAGCCTAGGATTGTGAAGCTCTGATGGCCTGTTTGGAGAGAGGGCGTGTTCCATAAATGGGACGTTCAGTGTAGTGGGTTTGGTCACTGGGCCCACAGGCTGTGGGATGGATGCTGGACTGTGTGTGGGGAAGGGTGATGAGGGCTGCAGTCCATCACCTGCCACTCTGTTGTGCAGTCAACACGGTGGAAAGCCTGCATGGGCCTGCTCACCTGTGTTGACATGTCAGCCCAGCTGTCCCAATAGGGTGAGCCATAGCAGGAGGCTTTGGTTCCAGGGCTGCCCTGGCCCCCAGGGTGTAAGCTCAGGAACAGCTTTAACCCCACCGTGCTTTGCCTTTGGGACAGGGGCTGAGTCCTGGGGGGAAGACTGGGAGTGCTGGGCCTGGCACTCTGGGGGTGCTCCGGTCTTGAAGCATGCACTGGTTGGTGGGAGGCCCAGGGTGGGAGGCAGGGCAAGGTGGGCGCTGGGATCCCTGGCCAGGCTTAGGTCTTTGTCCTGTGTCCCCTGGGGCTGGGTCAGCATCTGTTGCCTGAGGGGGTTTTTGTCTCAGGCCTAGAACTCTGAGGACACAGCCTCTCACAGTGTCACCTTTCCTAGGGGCCTAGGACAGGGCCCCAGCACGATTATCTTATTCCTTGGACAGCTATGGGTGAGGGCCAGCAGGGGTCTACTTGCTCCCTGCTTATTTGAGGCTCTGATTTCTCTTCTAAACCTAGAAGAATTCCATTCAATTTTCCAGACATTTGTTTTGCTCTTGTACTTGCTCAGCCCCCTGCGAGGGAACTCCATGAGGAATGGGGGACCCCATGGGGGATGGCGAGCTTCCATCAACCAGACACTAATACACCCTTGACTGTTAACTCTGGGTGGCCCAGGCAGGTGCTGTCGGGAGGAAAGGAGGAAGAGCTTTCTGGCAAACAGAAGCAGCAAGGTCATGGAGGGAGCAGGTTGAGCTTGGTAGTGGAGGGCGTGTTTGACAAACCCAAGTGTTTTGGTGTAGCTGCTGGTTTGGAGTGGAGTGGGAGGCAGAGTGGCTAGTGCTGAGGAATCTGGGCTGTACCCAGTAGGTAATAATTAGCCATTGAAGTTGTTTGAATAAGGATGGACCTGTTGATGAGGAATCTAAGGACTGCCCTTGTGGAGCCTTTACTCTGTGTCCTTCATGAGTCCTGCCCACTGATTTCATCCTCATGCCTGCCCTCTGAGGTGGGGGGTGTTGTGCTGGTTTCACCCAGTGATTCCAAAGCCAGAGCAACTGAGTGCAGGGTGTGGCCAAGGGCCTTGGCATAACAAGGGGTGTGCCCCTCCCAGATTGGCACTGGGATAGGCCCCTGCCTTGTGTGGATGCCTGGGAGGTAGGGGTAGCCTAGGCTGCTCCCTCAAGGAGGAGGGGGTGGGGGGAATTCTTCCAGGGGCGGAGCTGCCCTGGAGGGAGTCTTTGAGTGCTGTTTCCTGGGGAGTTCTAGAAAGGAAATTCCCAGTCCCTCTGCCATCCTTCAAGATGATGAGCTGTGTTCCAGCCCCCATCCCTCCCTCCCTCATCCTCCCAGCTCCAGAGGAGGGGGTCTTGGGGGTGGCTGGGGGCCTCCCTCTGGGTTAACAGAATCCCAGCACTGGGCCAAGTGGGGAGCAAAGTCCTGTTGCCCCTTCTGTCTGGGGACCTCAGGGCTATGGAGCCACTGCCCTGGGGAGCACAGGTCTCAGGTGGGGACATGGGTGTGAGAGGACTGTGAACAGATTTATTACTGCTCTCCCTGAGCTGGGTGTTTGCCTTTCCCAGGCCAGTGGACTGGTGAAGAGAGAGGCAAAGGTAATTTCTATCCAGGTGATAGATTAGCTTCTGACCACAAAGAACTTCCTTAGCGGGGGTGGGAGGGTGGAGGCCTGCATAGGAGTGTCTTCCTGGAGCAGTTTTCACGTTCTTGCTTGGCCTTTGTCAAGGCAGCAGGTGAGGTTCGAGGAGAGCACCTCAGCTTCAGGGGACATCTTAACCACCTGGAAAACTTGCTGGGCACTAACCCTAGAGTTTCTGGTTCACAAAGTTGAAGGTAGAGCCCAAGAATTTGCATTTCTTCCCAGATTTGCATTTATCCAGTTCCCAGGTGATGCTGCTGCTGCTGCTCTGGGGATCCCAGTTTCAGAACCATTGTGCTAGGGAATCAAATGAGAATTTTTGGTGGCTCTTCCCTCACCCATCTTTGCTGCTTGGACAGGACAATTACCAGGAACATAGTCTTTGCACCAGCAGGTGAAAGCTACATCCTGCCTTTAGACCTTGACTCCAAGAATACCTTCCCTAGTGGCCACATTGAGGACCAGTCTTTGCTGGGCCATCTCTCCTCTTTGTCACATTTGGCCTGGTTTTAGAGTACTCGATTGCACACTCCTGGAGCACTGGGACTCATTGTACAATCTCTGGGGCTCACATGGTGCCTAGCACAGCCCCAGCACATAGAGGAACTAGAGGCTGAGTGGGTGTGGTTAAACCAGACCTTTATAGGGTTCAACCATTCTAAAAACCAGGAAATTAAGGGTCAGGTGGGGAGAGGATTTCACAAAGACTTCCCAGGCTGGTTATGGGCAGAGCCAGCCTTGAAACCTGGCTTCCCTGGTCCTTATCCAGGGAACTTCCAAAAAAAATTCTATAAGCTTAAAACACTAGCTAGCTCTCTAAATCTTTTCTATACTTTGTCTACAGAGGTATGTTTTTATCTATATAAATGTAGTTTGTATAGCTAGAATTTTGTGTCTGCTTTTTTCCCCGACTGCTTCTGTAATTGCAACATGCTGTTTTTTAAACTTACCATTTTGTATACTAATTTTCTTGCTAAGTGCACAAATGAGTGTCTTTTGTGTGATGTTCCTGCATCATCTTCTTCAGTTGTTACAATGACACCAAAGATGAGTATTATGACCATGTTCATGCAGTAGAGCATTCCACGGAGGTGATATTCTATGGCTTGCTTAATGTTTCCTAGGCATTGAACACAGAATTGGTGTCTGGATTTTTCATTAGGTACAAAGCTTTTTGTACTATCCCAGACCACCTCTTATGTTTCTTTTTACTGTACACCATATGTAATTGAGGCATTATCCAATACCATTCTTTTAAAAATTGAGGTGAAATTCATATAACAAAAAATTAACCATTTCAAAGTGTGTAATTCAGTAGCATTCAGTACATTCACAGTGTTGTGCAACCACTACCATTGTCTAGGTCCAAACATTTTTGTCACCCCCAAAGAGAACCCCATACCTATTAGTAGTCACTCCCAATTTCCCCCTCCCCTCAGCCCCTGGCGACCACCCGTCTGCTTTCTGTGTCTATGGATTTACCTATTCCAGATATGTCGTATAAATGGAATCATTCAATGTGCGTCTCATTGTGTCTGGCTTCTTTCACTTCACATAACATTTTTGAGGTTTATCCACATTGGAGCGTGAATGAGTACGTCATCCCTTTTTATGGGTGAATACTATTCCATTATATAGATGGAGCACATTTTGTTTATCTGCTCCCATTCTTTCTGGTGACCAGTGAAATCCAAGTGCTAATGTTGAGTGCTAAAGTGCAATGCAGTGTTTGAGAAGAGAGGGCATCTCGGGAGGGGGGTATACTGATGGGGACTGCACAGCCAGCAGGGAGGGTGGGAGCAGTAGGGTGTCTGGAGGAGGAAGAGTTGATGACTAGAGCTGGGACTGGGCACGTGGCCTTGAGGGACCCAGCTGGCAGCATGGGAGGATAAAGCCTGCCGGGAGGGCAGCTGAGGGGGTGTCACATTCCTAGAAAAGAGGAGCAGCCAGTTCAGGGAGATGTGGTGGCTGAACACCAAAGATGTCCCCAGGTCTGGGTGTAGGTGGCTTCAAGTTCAGGAATTTTGATTCAAAACCAAGGAGTGACTTGGTGCCCAGATGGAAAAGGTCCTGGATTCCCAGAAGAACAGGAGCGACAGCTGTGTTCTGGCCTACAGCATGGGTGTGCTGGTGGTAGGCTGGCCAAGGATGGCAGCCCGTGCTCTGGAGAGGGGTCAGCTCCTAGAGAGGGCCCAGGCACTTTTGAGGGGGCTCATTAGGAGTCCAGCTGGGTGGGTCGTGGGAGCGCAGACTTGCTCAACCCTGAGTCACACAAGTGTCCTTGTCCCTCCCATCATTACAACAGAGCCAGTGCTCATTAAGCCATTATTTGTGCCATTTCGAGTTACTGTGGGAGAAATGGAAAGGGAATAATTCTGAGTCCCAAGAGCTCAATTTCAGGAGGAAGAAAAGTCCCTTTCTTCTCCTGTTCGCTCCCTGTAACCCAAATGAAAATGCCGCTGTGCTGGTCATTGCACCAGACAATTATCTTTGTAACCGACTGGGGAATCTTGGGTTTTATTGTTGTTCAGGTGTGGTGAAGGCAGCAGATCAGGAGACAGATACCACATGGAAGAGAAAGTTTGTTACTCACAACTACCAGAGGAGGGCACGCCAGGCCACACCACTCAGGGGCCATGCAGGGGCCACGGGGAGAAGCACCAGGGTCGGTCTGGAGGCAGCATGGGTGAGGGGGAAACGGGGGCAAGAGCCTTTAGTGTAGTTTCCGCTGGAAGGAATGGCAAGGCGTGGTAAGCAGGCTTAGCACCGGCAGTTTGAATCATTGCAGCGGGCTCTGGGGCATAGAGGCTCTCTCTAGTTGTCTAGTACCTGGTCTTTGTGTGATTAGGGCAGGGAAGTTGTGGCCCAGAGTATGGGGACCCAGTAGAGGATGGGTTTGGGAGTGTGGCCTCTGGATTGGTTGGTTTGGCGCTTACAAGTTGGTCATTTACTAACTCTAAGAATTGGTCCCAGATGTCAAAGCATCAGATATACAGAAAAATGAAAAGGTATGATGGTCCAGTGGGGAAGGCCAGGGCCTTGTGTTCAGCGTGGCCCTGCTCAGGCCTGGCACCGGGCGCCGTGCCCCTCTCCCCCTGCTCCCTCCTCACCTGGCGCAGATCCCTCAGGTCCTAGAGGAGAACAGGGTTGGAGTTCCCTCTTCTCTGTCTGGGTCTCGAAGCGTGTGCATTCCAAGCAGGGGAAGGGCTCTGAAGATGGAGATGCTGTAGCCTGAGATACCTTGTTGCTAGTTCTCTGTTCTGTCAGCTCTAGACTGGTGCTCAAATCCTCGCCCAGCAGCTGGGGAGAAGTGCCAGGGTGAGGCTGTTGCAGGCTGGCAGAGGGCCTGTGTGTCTTGGCATGAAAATCAAAGCCATAGCACTAGGAAGGCCAGGCCTGGGGAGCCTGTGCTTGTGAGCGCCATAGGCCTTCACCAAGTGGCTCTGCTTTGAGGGGCCACCCCAGCAACCACTGCAACAGCGCAGCAATAGCTGGCATTTCCAACAGCTCCAGCAAGCTTGCTCCCTCTGCCCTGCCCTTCTGGCGTCTCTGTGCCATTATGGCAGCACCCGAAAGGCAAGGGGGGCAGGTTAGGTTCTCTCTGTGGTACATAGGAAAAGTAAGGCCCACAGTTAGGTGCTGAGACCCCAAGACCCACTGACCAGTCCACACTTGCAGAGTTTCTCTTTCAGAGCCGATTGGAGATGGGTCTGAAAAGGTGGACAAAGACAGAAATTGTGTGTCAGCTGAGGGGACTCCTGCCCAGAAGAGGCCACATTTGGCCTGACCCCTCCGGGGTGCCTGTCTTCCTTGCTGGCCAGGGTAGTGAGCCCTGGCCTTGTGGTTTTCCCATCATGCTCTGTCAGACCTGAAATTCCCTAGTGCTGAACTCTGTTGTCCCTGACAACACACATGGAGGCCCTGCGGCCGGGAGCTCTTGTTTGAGGAAATGGAGGCTCCCACTTCTTTCCCAGCGGCCTCCCCACTCAGGAGGCCTGTGCGAGTATTTGTTCTGGGCCTTGTGCACATTCTTTTCTCTAGAACACAGCTGGAAAAATGGGGCAAGGCAGGGCCAGGCTCCCACCCCCCGGAAGGCAGGGGACATGGGCCAACGGCTACCTCAGGCCCTCGCCTGCTGACCACAGTGGAGCGGGAGGCTGGGCAGGGGGTGATGAGGTACCGACTGAAGGTGCTACCAGCAGGGCCTCTGCTGGACACTCTGAACTGGCCAGCAGCTCGATGGGTAATCTTGTCCACTCCCTGTGTCTGGCAGGGACAGTGTTGGTCCAAGTCAGAAACCTATGGGAAGAGGGAACTGTGTCTTTTTTGGGTCTTGTGTTCTCAGCACTTGGGGTGCTTGGTCAGTGCTTGTTAACCAGCTGTTCAGTCTACATTTGAAAGCCCCCTTTGAAAGCCTTCAGGTAGGGTCTCTCTGAGCGTGGCCCAGGCAGTTTTGTGACTCAGACACACTGTTGACTGTACCACTTTTGCTGGTGCTTTATAATCGGCTGTTCTGCCCTGTTATATGTTTCCTGGGTGGGCATATCTCTGTTCTTCCTCACCAGATTTGAAGTTCTTTGAGGGAAGAGAGCAGGGTCTTATTCCTTTCTTATAGACTAATGTTTTGTAACTCAAAATGTTTGCCAAAGTCAAGAAGATGAACACCTGTGTGTAGCTGACTAATCAAAACAGCATATAAGGAAGGTTGTTGGGGAGAGAGAGAATTCTCTTCTGTCTGGAGATGTCAGAGAAGGCCCAAAGGGTGGATATGGATAAAAAAGTGTGAGAAGGACATACAGGAGGGGGAGACCTGGGATCCATGCAGGGCAGCTGTGTGAGGAGAAGCCTCTGGCGGGCTGGGAAAGCCCTGCTCAGGAGTTCATTCTTAATTTCATGAACAGCAGGGACCCTTCGGGAGTTTTTGAGTGACATGGTTGATTGATTCACATGGCAGTGGCGGGAGGTGGATTGGAAGGAGGAGAAGGCAGCATTCTTAGGAGAATGGACCCAGGCTGATTCCTTCCCTCACCTGGTCACTCCACAGTGCTGCCGAGTTTTTCCTCGTCGTGATCCTGTTAGTGGGTGTTATTATATCTCCCTCGGATTGATGAGGAAACGGCTTAGTGACACAGGCCTTAGGTGGTGGAGCCATGATTCAAACCTAGGTCTTCCTGGCTCTAAATCTGTGCTTGTAGTGCTACTGAAGATGTTGCAAGACGTGGAGGGTCAGATGGGGAGGCTCTGGTAAGGTCATCTTTTGATTTCATTGTCTGTCTCATCAGTATCAAGGAGTGCTTTCATGTTTTGCCTTTTATTTTTTTAAATTGCCACTTTTTAATTATATAATAAATACAACATAAATACATCCTCCTTGCCAAAAAGAGAAAATTGTAGACACGACTAGAGGCCCCTTTACATACTTCCTGACCTTGGTCCTATGAGCTGCTCTTTTTGGATGGAGAGATTCAGAAGAAGCTCTTGCTTGTGTTCCAGGGCCCCCTGTGCTTCCAGCACCCTGCCAGCATTGTCAACATACTGCCACCAGGCTCACCCTCAGTCCAGTGCTGTCAGGCAGCCAGATTTGATCCCAAGAATAGTAACTCTGGGTTAGAGCCATGCTCTGCAGCCCCAGCATTCCACCTCTGGGCCTGCTCCAAGTGGTGTGTTTGGAGAGTGGAGGGTTGTCCTCCTTGCCATCGACCTTAAAAGGTCCTGCTTATGGTCCAGGCAGCCCTCACATCCCTTGATAACCGATCGTGGTTCTGCCTTCTCTTAATTATCAGAACCCTCCCTCAGCCTGTCATGTCCTCAGCCTGTCTCAGCTCCCAGAGAGATGATGGCCATGGGTCCCCATCCAGCTCAATAGAATGCACTTCCCTTTTGCATCCTAATTGCTCCACCTTTAAGCTCTCAGGGATGCCGGGCACTGGTCTTGGAGGAGCTGGTGAACGAGCCTGCCTCTTCACGGCCTTGTCCACATGACTCTCTCTCGATCTGCTCCAGCCTGGCCAGGCCTTATCTAAGGTTAAGCTGGGAAGCCACTGGATTCTGTGATGCAGGCACTGCGGAGTCATCCGGGGGACATCGGAGTCTCCTGATATATTTCTAAGGCTCTCTCTGAGACAAGCCAGGTTTTCTGGGTGGGTTTGGCGATAGTTATATGCTGTAGTAGAGGTCTCAGAGAACAGCTGAAAGGAGCTGGAAAGTCTGGGGAAAAGTTGTTCCTGCCATGAAGACTGCTGACCAGGGAGGGAGGTCAGGGCTCAGGATGATCCCAGCTTTTTCTTCCTTACCCTCCAAGGAAATTTGCCTTGATATTTGCAAGATTTGTTCCAACAAAATCTTATGTAGTTGTCCCCGAGCAAAACAGTTACTAGCCATTTAGGCAGATGTCTCTCCTCCTGCCAGCTCCCCTATCTGACCCAGCCACTAAGTGGGCTCCAAGGAACACAGGCTGAAAAATCAATTGCTCTAGGGTATAGGATGGTCAGACACATGCTTGTTTTTCATCCTAAGTGCAAACAGATGGAAAATGATCTTTACTTTTTTTTTTTTTTTTTTTTTTTTTTAGTAGAGGGATGGGGCACTGGGGATGGCCATTCCCCATCTGGATGTGAGTTATGCAGGTCCCTCTTCCCCAGGGTTTCCCCTCAGCTGAGAGGGAGCCCTCAGGTGTTTGGTGTTTCCATGACCAACCCAGCCATGGGCCTGGGCTCAGCGTGCAACCTCACTTAACACCTGTCTGACCCACCCAGACCTGTTAGAGCCATGCCTACTCTTGGGGAACTTAAAATCTAGGACCCTCATTATATATATTTTTGAAAATCTTGTATGCATATTTGGAAACTGAGAAAAGAAGAAAAAACAAGCACCCGTAGTCCATCCCATTACTCTAGTCACTACAAGCGTTGTGGTGAATTTCCATCTAGCCTTTTGTGGACATATATGTGTATGCCCCATAGAAGTGCAACATTTATTTCTCTTTTTGAAATTTAACTACAGTTATGCAGTATCAGCCCTTTAATATCCTGCTTTTTCCCCCGACACAGCCAAAAGCTCATTCTGTGTTGATGCTATTTACTTTTAAATAAGTGCATAATATTTCATTAAGTGGATTTGCCATATCATAGTTTAACTATTCTCCTATTATTAGACTTTAGCTCATTTCCAGTTTTTTAGTGTTATAAATAGTGCTGAGATGAAGGTCTTTGCACATAAAGCTTTTCCTTATTTAGGATTAATTCCTTAGGATTCTCAGAAGTGGAATTACTGGGTCAAAGAGTTTGAACACTTCTGAGGCTCTTGACACATATTGCCAAATTGCTGTACAAAAGGATCGAGCTGGTTTGCATTTCCAATGGAAGGGTAAGCCGTGCTGGTCTAGCTGCATCTTGAAGCATCCAGCTCCTTGTATTACAGATGAGGAAACCAAAGCCCAGGGATGTAAGAGATCCAAGGGTGCACAGTTACTTGGGAGCAGAGGTTATTCTGTAACCCAGGCCCAGAGGCTCCTATTTTAGCCTCTTAGCAAGCCTCACTACCTACTCCTTTTTGAATAATGTCTCCCTTTTTTGAGCAGTGTCTCAGTCCCCCCTACTATAGAGTCAATGCCTTATGGCCGCAGGCCGCAACCCCGGGCTCCGGTCCTAGGCCTGTTAGGGACCAGGCCGCAGAGCTCTGCAGTCCCACCGCCCCCAGTTAGTGCTTTAGGGATAACCATAATCATAATAGCACATTTCATTTGTACTCCTTACTGCATGAGGGTGCTTCTTGCATGACCTAGCTCACATAATGACCCTGTGGAACAGGCAGGCAGGCAGGCGCTAATATCCCCAGTCAACAGGTAAAGGAAGCTTCCATGTCTTCCGTGAAACTTAGGAAGGGTGGGGGGGTGCACAGCAGGAGGTGAGCGGCAGGCAAGGAGGTGAAGCTTTATCTGTATTTACAGCCACTCTCCATCGCTAGCACCACCGCCTGAGCCCAGCCCCCACTCCCACCCTGTGGGTGGGTGGAAAAATTGTCTTCCATGAAACCGGTCCCTGGTGCCAAAAA
This sequence comes from Daubentonia madagascariensis, assembly GCA_023783475.1. Classification (NCBI taxonomy): domain Eukaryota; kingdom Metazoa; phylum Chordata; class Mammalia; order Primates; family Daubentoniidae; genus Daubentonia; species Daubentonia madagascariensis. Next base: position 20,138,362 of record JAKFHU010001631.1, on the reverse strand, counting down.
GGTTGGGGAGCACTGCCTTAGGGGGTGAGGAGAACATATAGGTCTGTTGCTTCTGAACCTGCGTCCACTGCTCTTCCTGTGTGTGTGGAATGGAAAGTGGCCGGGGCTTAAGGGTTTGGGTTCTAATCCTACCACTGCCTTTGCACACAGCACTTAACCTCTGACCTTCTATTTCCTTTACCTGTTGACTGGGGATATTAATGCCTGCCTGCCTTTTCCACAGGGTCATTGTGTGAGCTAGCTTATGTAAGAAACACCCTCATGCAGTAAGGAGTACCAATGAAATGTGCTATTATGATTATGGTTATCCCTAAAGCACTCCTGGGATGGGAGATTCAGAACTAGGACACTAAAGGTCTAAATCAATTAACTGATTTGTAACACCAGTTAGTTCCAGAGAGAATTTGAGGCATCTATCAAAGAAGCATACATCAAGATAAGACAAAAAACTAAAATAATAAAAGTGATGCACGGGAAGCTGAGGCAGGTGAGTCTCTTGAGCCCAGGCGTTTAAGGTTGCAGTGAGCTATGATGACGCCACTGCATTCCAGCTGGGGCGACAGAGCAAGATGCTCTCTCATGAAAAAAAATAAGTGATGCTGTACAATAATGTGCATATAGTTAATAATCCTGTATTGTCCACTTCAAATTGTGTTAAGAGTATTTCATGTTATGTGGTTTTTTTTACCACAATAAAAAAATAATAATAAACTTAAGAAAACAAAGCAGTATGAAGGGGGAAAAAGGGAGACATGGGAAAATTCAGATGGGACACTCATTACACCCTTTGGAGGGCATAGAGGCTGTTTTAACATAAACAGTGCAGCCAATAAACACACCCAAAGCTGTCTAGACTACCATGGTCCAATAGAAACATAATGTGAGCCATATGTATAATTTATAATTTTTCTATAGCTACATTTTTTAAAAAGTGAAAATAGGTAAACTTAGTTTTAGCAATACATTTTATTTAGCCCAACATATCCAAAATGTTATCATTTTAACATATAACCAATATAAAAAATACCAATGAGTATTTTACATCTTTTTTTTTCATGCAGAGTCTTTGAATTCTGATACCTAGAGAACATTTCCAGCATTGCGGAGTGTTTCCCGGGGCAGCACTGCTCTAGACTTTGACCCTGCCACTTGCCGTGGAAGCCACGGCTGTGGGCTGGAGAAGCCAGTGCGCGAGGGCGTGGAGATAGCTCCCCCAGTCCTGCCTATGGGAGATTCTAAGGGGGAAGCTGCGGTGCTTGTCCCAAAGGTGTCTGGTGGGGGAAGCTGCTCCTGCCCTGTGGGAGCTCCCAGTCCAACTGGGGAATCTTGGGGCCTAATGAAGGAGAACATTCTTCCCATGATGAACTTGCAGTGAAATTTGGAACCCACAAGCAGATGGTCGTTTACAGCTTTACCGATCAACATTGTGGTAGATGCAAGTAGTTATAGTGACAGACTACAGCGTGGCTTGCTTGGGGTGGATGTGACCCAAAAGGCAAGAACCAAAAGGCAAGGGCACTGCAGGAGGTGGGTAATGGCATGAGCAAACAAAACATGGTAGGGACAAGAAAATTGGGACAGAGAAGAACTGTGCATGACCAGAATGGGAGGACCTGGGGTTGAGGCTGGAGTGTGTAGGGGTGTAAATACCACAAACATTGAGATTTGATCTGGTAAGCTACAGCTGCTATTTTAGGCACTTGAGCTGAAAAGTGATTGGATAAAAACGGTATTTGAAGATTATCCTCGTGGTGCTGGCCCTGTGTGCTGGATGATTTGGAGGCGACAAGAGGCTAGGGGGTGCCTGGGTAACGAATGGTAAGGCATTATTCAGATCCATCCTTGCAAAACCGCAGAGAACCAAGCCCACTCCACGATCCTGTGTTGTCTCAGCCCAGGGGACCCCAAGGTAGACCCCCCACCCCCGGCTGTGTGTGGCTGGCCTGAGTGGGGGGTGCACATTGGTTCCCCCTCACTTTGCAGAGTGTGTGGGTCCCAGTGGAGGGGCAGGTGGAGCCTTGGTTTTGGAGGGGAAGGGACTATGTTAGAAATCACTTGGGGGCCTTGTTGCTGGTGAGACCCACTCTCCAGGTGCCGGGAGAGCTGGTTGCCATGGCAATGGGCACATGTTGCCAGTGCCCTGGGTGGGAGGGCAGCAGATGGCTGCTTTGGTGCTGCAGGGCTGAGGGGGTTAGAGCACCCCAGACAAGGGGGTGCCCGAACCCCAAGAACACTGCGTGAGCGGCTTTGTCAGTGCTCGAAGCCAGCTCTGCAGCCAGCTGGACTTTTTGTCAGAAGTATTAACCCTGAAATTTCCCTTCGTGTTCTCCTCTTGGTCCCCTCTTTTCCACCCAGCGGCCTCTCTGTGTTGTGTCTACCCAACATGCTCCCCTTCACTGTCTGTTGCTTCCCTATCATTTCCTCGTCTGTCCTGCCAAGGTTTGAGCCAGTGATAAACTTACTAAAGCCCCCCTTTCCTCAATCCCCTTGCTTAGCCTCCTCTCCTGTGGTGTGAAAAAGACCACATGACTTTAGATTGGAGGAGAAAAAATAGTGCACGATGGGAAAGAAGATCCTCCTGACAGGACAGAAGAAGGGATTTAAGCCAGACACCAGGAAGAACTTCCAGCCATGAGGATTAAGGGCTGGAAGGAATGAGTCCATCATCCCTTTCCTTGGCAGTCTTTGAGCAGTCTTTGTTCTGCCTGAAGTGGAACAAAAGAGGGGCAAGTGATTCTGGATATTTCTGTGCCTTCCCCTCCACTGTGCCACAGGAAAAATAAGGGAAAAGTCAGACAAGGCACAGAGACAAGTGTTGGCAGGCCCCCTGCCCTTCCGCCCAGTTCCACCCATTCTCAGGAACGTCAGGACAGAGACAAATTTAGCTCTTCTATTTATTGAAGGTTTGTGGAGAAAAAATTAGCATAACTCCCTATTGGGCCAGGGGGAATTCCTTCCCAGCTGGACCTCCTTTCTTCCTTTCCTAATTCTGGAAGCTCACATTGTGTGTGTTTCTCAAAGTCATGGGAAGGGTAGGCGTGTGTGTGAGGTGCCCGCAGGGGTGCATGCCCCTGTGTGCTCTAGGAAGCAGCACCCCTGATCCGCTGTGGTGTAGACATGGGTTTTCAAACCCAGCAAAATTTACTGAATGCCTGTCGGGTGCTGAGACAGTGCTGGCACTGTAGAGACCCCAACAGGCCGAGTGCCTGTCCGCACATGGCTTACAGTCGAGCAGAGCCACCAACCCAGAGTGGAAAGGGGCTTGTGAGGGTGAGGAGGATTTCAGCAGGCAGTGTGGGATTTTGCTGGGCAGGGTTGTGGCTGGAAGTTCAGGGCACGCTGAGGCTGTTGTGGAGCAGGGAGCCGGGCACTGTTAAGGTGCTGGCATGTTAGGGGAGGAGGTAGGCTGGGGGTGGGGCCTCACTATTTATAGGGAGGTCAGCCGGTGCTCGGCCACAGTGGAGACCAGTTTGGGGGCCTTGAAGGCTCTGGATTGCCCATTTGTCAGACAATTGGACCAGTGGACACTGGCGCTGACATTGCCCTCTGTATGGTGGGCACTGGCCTGAAGGGCTCAGCCCCTTGGGTAGGGCGAAGTCTATGTCCTTGAGAGTTGGGGACCCCCTCTGCATATCACACAGGCCCACTGAAAGCGGGGACTGTCCAGAGGGCCATTGTCACTTAAAAAATGAAGTTGGTATAGGAACAACCTCTCCAGAACCCTTGGGGAATAGGCTGTTCTGTGTGGTCTGCTTTTTTGGATAATTAAAAATTTATGCTGGCATTTATTATTATAACTCTTTTTTTGATGGAAGTCTTCCTAAAATATGTATTTTGTTTGCCTCAAGTCATCGCTGATATAATATAACCTTTTCTGGGTGACTCAGGCCACCAGTGTGTAAAGTTAATTGTTGACCTCCATCTGCTTCAATACAGGGCAGGTCTATTCAGGCCCAGAGGGTGTTTGCTCCCACACCAAACAGCCCCACTGGGTGTTTCAATAACTTACGCATACTTGAAGAAACTCATTTTCCATCTTCTTCCTCATTAGGAGACAGTGCTGTGTCACCTCTCAGTATTTTCACTACGCCTGCCCAGGCAGCCCTCCCCCCACCACCCTACCCCGATTCTAATTTGCTATTTCTAAACTGCACAAGCTTGACAAGTATATTATTAGAATTTGTGGAAACTAACAGTTATCAGGTACTTAGTGATAACCTGAGACGATCACTTATGGGTACAGTCATGAATGTGAGCACATAGTCTAAGTGGCAGCTATTTTGTCCTGTCAGGTGCCTTTTTTGGCTATTTCCCAGTTTCCCAGCTTGGCTGTTTTCCCAGTTTTGGCTATTTCCCTGTGCTATAGATGGATGAGGTGCTACTGTAGATACACATTTAAAAAAATTCATTCAAAAACAATGAGATTCCCAGAAGGAAACATGAAAACAGTTGATTTGTTAAGGTGGTAAGGTTGGAGGCAATATCCTTTATTACTTCTGATTTGGGTGAGAAGAAATGCTTTAAAATCAGATTGAGTTGAGAGAGGAAAGAAAAATGTCTATCTCATTAAAGTTAGAAAAAAAATTTAAAATGTCATCATCTTAAAAGTTGTTGTCGGTGTACGTAGTCCCTGAAGGGTCCTCCGCAGTTAGGGATACAGGGAAGGGGAAGCTGGGCCTGGGCCAGCCGGGCCTGGGGTTGGCTGGGAGGCCAGAGGCTGGGAGGCTGGAGGCCAAGAGGCTGGAGGCTAGAGGCTGAGATGGGAACACCGGAGGCTGAGAGGCTGGAGGCTGGAGGCTGGGAGGCTGGTCTGCAGAAGGGCTGAGCTCGTAACAACAGCCACCATGTAGTGTGCGCCTGCCCAGGCAGCATAAGCACTTTGCACATATTATCTCCTTCACATGTGACATCATACCTCTAGGGGTTGACACCCTCATTTTATAGATAAGGACACAGGGATTCAGAGAAGGAGGAATAATGCGCCCAAGGTCGCATAGCTCTGAGTGAAAGGGCTTCTGTGCCTGGTGCTCACCTGTCTGCCTTGTCTGTGGTCTGATTACAGGGACTGAGAGTCTGCATCTTCTTGGTGTGTGCCATTGTCTTGGCCCAGTGCCTTTAGAGTCACATGGGGTGGGAGAGACCGTGGTGGCCTCCTGGGGATGCTCATGTCCGACCCCCCCCCAAAAAATGTGTTTGTCCTATTGAGGGAGGATAAGGGGCAATGTTAGAGTCTTTAGTGAGACCTGGAGGCACAGTGTGTGTGTGTGTGTGTGTGTGTGAGAGAGAGAGAGAGACAGATGGAGAGACAGAGACTGAGAAAGAGACAGAGACAGAGCTAGAGAGAGAGAGAAAGAGAGATGCAGGGAAGGGGAATAACACTGTCCCCCTGCCTGGGGGCCAGGGCCTGGGTTCAGACCGGCTTTGACACCACGTACTGGTCTTAGGCAAGTCTTGTGCCCTCTGGGCCTTGGGCGGAGCTGGAGCCAGTCTCTGTGGTCTCTGTGCTCTGTGTTTATGAGAACCTCAAGGATCACTGCCTGGCCTGTGCTGCCTGGAGACCCAGCACACCTAAGCCATGCTGCAGACTTTCCCACCAGGACCTCTAAGAGCTTTCATCCAAGCTCTCTCTGGTGGGGAAAAAAAACTTTGTTGTATTCATAGCCCTCTTTCTCTGATCGTAAAGCCATATATGTCACTTGAATAATCTGGAAAGTAAAAAAGTTTAAAGGAGAAAAGATAAAATCACCCTTAATTCTGTCACATTTTGCTGTCTCCTTCAGAAATCATTTAAAACAAATTAGTATAACAGAGGATATACTGTTGTGTAACTTGCTTCCCCCACTCCTGCCACAACAGTAGTGGATTTTTCTTAATTACATAAATTAAATGAAGACAAACGTTTCAGATGTGAGGGGGAGGCTGTTGTCCAGAGCAGCTGCCTGCTCTGCCCCCACCCTGGGAATCCCGGTCTGACAGGGAAGCTTCTGGGCCCAGGACACCATGGTGGGGACTGCAGGTGCCCCTAGGGACGGAGATGGAGCTGATGGGCAGGATGAGGAGCTGGGAGCAGACTGAGGAGAGACTTTGGCCACCCAGACATACAGTCCTGTACCCACAGGGGAGTCATTCAGATGGAGTCTGCCTGTGAATGGACACCTCCTGGAGTTGTGCAGTGGGAGGTCAAGCTTTTAAGCTAAGGGGCTGCCAGTGTGACCACTCTGATTTAACAGGAGCCCCAGGCCCTGGAACTGGCTAAGCCCATTTCTTGGGGTGAGGGTATTTTGGTAGTATTTCCATCCCGTGTCATTTGGACCTTGGGGAGGGGTGGCAGTTGAGGCCGGGCTGGAGCAAAGGGACCAGAGACAGCCCAGGCAGTGTCCTTGGCTGGGTGTCCTCCTGGGAAGGGCATCCTCATCATCTGCCCTCAGTCCTCAGCCCCAGGGTCTCTTCCTCCTTCTGGGTGGGAAGTCATAATTGTAATTTATAGCCTCTCTTTCCCAAGAAGTGATCTTTCACTCTATTTTGTCCAAGCTGCACTTGCTGTCCCCCTCACGGCCTGCAAGGACATCTGGAAGTATTTAGACAGTCTGTGGTCATCAGGCTGGGAAGGGTGGGTTTGGCCTAGTTTAGTGGCCTGGCGGCCTCAGGGGTGGCACATGCTTTGAGATTCTCAGAATGTAGCTCACTTTCCTCATCCCAGACCCACATACTTGTGCGTCCTTTCCCGTCTGTCTCCTCCCATCCCACCCACCTGGAGGGATCAGCATGCCCTGTACCTCCTTTGAGCTTCCCGGAACCCCTGGCCAGTCTGTTTGGGCAGCTGGTCTTCATGTGCAGGTGCGCTGAGCGGCCCTCAAGCCCCTGGAGGGGCAGATGGGAAGTGTGCTGGCCCCTGACCAAGGCTTGGTCAGCACAGTGTCCTTGTAGTGTATGGCTTCTGGTTTTTCAAAGTCAGCTTTGTGCGCCTCATTCCAGGGAGGAGGGAGACCTTGAAATGCCCACCTTATACCCCATGAGTCTCTGTTTGTAGCACGCGGTTGCAGGTTGAGCAGGTGGCAGTTTGGGTGGCAGACCTCAGAGATGAACCCTCATGGATGCAGACCTCAGCCTGCTGTCCTGAGGGGGTGAAGGGGAGAGGAGCCAGCTGAGTCCGTTCTCAGGATGTGACTGGGTGGCCCAGCCCCACGCTAATGCCCACACTGCACCTGCAGCCTCGATGGCCCAAGATCACCAGAGGATTACAAGGAGGGTGCTTCACTCACATCTGCTACACCCAGAGGGAGAGAGGGAGGCCAAGCCCAGCCCTCTGCGCTTATTCCATGGTGCATCTTAATCCCCCAAACAACTTTTTATCCTCCCTTGGGCCTCTGAAAAATCTAAGGATTTGTCATCCCTCTCTGTAGGGAAATGCACCTCTGCACACACAGAGAAAGCTCAGAGCCATTTTAGGAGGATCTGGGCTCCCAAAGACCACCTGTGCACGCAGCAGCTAGCACCCCTGCTAAACAGGTCTCACACAGGGTGGCTGGCCCTCCCCGGCCCATTCCACCAGAGTGCACAGGAGGGAAACGGGCTTGAAGACACAGTAGAGGCATTTAGGGTAAGCAAGAGACTGACACCAAAGTGGGCTATCAAGGGGATTGTGAAGGCTTCTCTGACATCGTGCTGCTAGCACAGCACCTGGGCATGATCAGCTCCCTCCTTTTCCATAAGCAGCAGAAAAAGTCAGGCTCGGCTGTGAGCTGTGTATGCTGAAGAAGAGTAATTGGGGGTGGGCTCTGTCTTCTGAGCTGACGGCTCAAAATATCTATCCAGCTTCTTGGCCTGAGACTGAAGCTGGTGTCTTGATGGCCCAGGGGTAGGCAGTCATCCTCACCCCCATCACCCAGGGACACTTGCTGTGCCAGCCCTGTGCCAGACCACACCCCAGGACCTTCCTATGGCTCTGCTCTCATTGTCCCTTCCCCCTCACCACTTTTGAGGAAGGCTGAGGGCCATTTGCAACTCCCTGTAGAGCCCCCTTTGTTTTTTGCAGGTGCAGCTCAGAAGGTCTGCTTGCACACTCGTGTATATGCCATTAATTAGGTTTCTGGTGGTATTCACTTCACACAGGAGTTTGTCCTACTCGGAGCCTCAGACAGAGAAGTACTTAATTCTGGTAGAGTTGATTGACCCTGTGGTCAGCGAGGGGGAAAGTTATAGGTTTTTCTAACCTTGGGGTTAGTGTTCCTCTCATCTGCTTGTCACATGCCTCTCTGCATGTGCTGCTCTGCTGGGGGCTTCACCACAAGCAAGAAACAGATGCTGGACCAGGAGTTCCCAGTGTGGTGTGGAGTGTGTGCGCCAGCGGGGGTGGGGGCTTAGCTCTCTCTTGTGCAAGTGGACCCTATTATTATTGGGAAAAAGTGATTCAAAGGTTGAGGGTGAATGCTGAGACTGTAAATCCTAGCTCAGAGAAAGTCTTGAAGCTGCATTCTTAGCTCTTCTGAACCAGTTCCCCTCCCGGAACAGAATTCCTGGCAAGGATCTTCTAATGAGATTCGCTGTTTTACCCATGCCCTTCTCCCCAGAGTGCTGGCCTGAGCCCTCACTGCTGTCCTCTTTAGCTCCTAGGCTTGTGTCTCCCCAAAGCCCTCACTCTTTGTAGATGAACTCCCAGACTCATGGAGAACCCCATAACCCCTTCCCCACCTCAGCCAACCTCCAGCGTGTCCCTCCTGGCCTCTCAGAACAGCCCAGTTCCTTCTCCTGCCCAGGGCATTCCCTCTGCTGGCCTGGCCTCATTCTGTCCTTCTGGCCACCTCCCTCCATTACTCCTGGCCTTCAGCCCTTCCTCCTTCCCTGGGTCCCTCCCTGTGGTGCTGACTGTGGACACAGGTCCTTTGGCATACAGACACCTCCTTCTCTCCCAGGCCTGCCTCCACCCCCTATGTCGTTCTCCTTCAGGTCACCACTAGTGCTCTTGATGGGGTAGTTCTCAGTGTGCACGGCTCTGTAAACCCACGGGTCCCCACATGATGAGAGCAGCTCTTGCCCTCACATTGGGGTCCCTGGCCGCCACACAGTTGGCCTCCTCAGCCTGGTACCCACCTGCTTCCTGACACTGTCCCAGTTCTCCTGTCTCTCTGGCTGTTCCCACTCTGTCTCTTGTCTTGGCCTCCTGCCCTCTCCTTCCTCCTTAAGCATTTGTGTTTCCCAGGACTCCGTCTTGGGCTCTTTTCTTCTGGCTGATCTTGTCCGTCCCTGTGACTCTCTTAACCTTCCCCCACATCTGTCCCTCTGGCCCCACCTCTCCAGGGATCCGCTAGCAGATTTCTAGCTGTCTGTAAGGTATCACTCCTTTGGGCACCTTAACCACAGCGTGTGTACCACTCACTCATCCACCCCCACCCTGTCCTCACCCAGACCAGCTCCTTCACTGCCTGTCTTCTGTCTTGCTTTCTGCCATGCTCCCTGTGCCCACTTAGAAACTGAAGTAGTCATCCTTGACAGCTCCCTTCCTTGCCTCCCACTGTCAATTTGTACCCCAGTGCCCATGGTATCCTCTGAAGCATCCTCCCCTTCCTTCAACCTCCACATCGCCTCCCAACCTGCCTTGGTTAGGCCCTCCTCATCTCGTCTGGACCATTGCAACAGCCTTTTAACCGGTCTTCCTAACTTAGCACTCTCCTTCTTTGGGCCACTTGCCACACAGCTGTAATGCTACATTCCCAAAAATCAGGTCTGAGCACATACTTCCTTGCCATTCTGGCCCTGAATACTGGCTTCCCCCATCTGCCCTATACCTCTGCACAGCTGTCGCCCCAAGCTTCCCTGGGACACTTTCTGCCCTTCTGCTGTCCCATCACATCACCCCTGTTGCTACCCATCTGTATTCCAGAACCCAAGTCAAACATCATCTACTCCAGGAAGCCTTCCCGGGCCACCCACCAACACATAGGGATGGGCTCTTTCCTTTCCTTCCTTAGTGCTCCTCTGTGTCCGCACGCTGTGACAGCTGTTGTACTCTCCTGGTTTTCTCTTTCCCCTCTTACACTGGGTGTGTCTCAAGATCCCAGATAGGCCTTACTATATTGCTGATTTCTCCAGTCCTAGCAGAGTGCCTGGCCTGCCACTGGTCTTAGTACATGTTTGCCTAGTTAATGCTGTGTGAAGGTAAATTCTTTCTTGCATTTTGTTAAGGGAGGTTACTGTTTCACTTTGTTTGAATGTCTCCTGTTTGTCTCTGACTGGGCTGAGCTGGGCCAAGATGAATGTCCTTTCCAGGAGGGCTTCTCTGTTTGCTGGCGTGTAGATTTGCATTTCTTTTTACTGTTCTCACCTAGTTCGCACTCTGTGGCTTACCCCAGCCACCTGCTGTGCTGGTCAAATCCTGGGCAATTAATACATACTCTCAGATCAACAGATTTGGCTTGATTGATTTTTCCCCTTGGCTAGCTTCCCCAATCCCTGGCATTTTCTATGAAAGTAGAAGAGGTTTCAGAATCTAGGCTCATTTAAATAACAATGTAATAAATATCACATGGGCCCAAACATCACCAAGGAGGTAAATATAGTGAAAAAAATCGTGTAATGCGTTTCAAAGCGTAGTGATTTTCCTGGAAGAGCTCAAGAGTAACTAGTTCATGATACACATATGTATAGACACAGATTTAGTAACTACACACATGTGTCTGTGTGTACCTACATCCTAATTCTGTAGGTTCTTGTATTTGTACCATTGATTATAGGACATAGTCTTGAACTTGGTTGATGCTTAATCAATTTTTGTTGAATGAATGAATGAATAAATGAACAGACTAGAGTTTGAGGGAATATCTTTTCTCTTCTCCTTGAAGATATAGCAGTTTCTCTTGAATCCTAATGTGTCTGTGAGCTGTGCTGGGTGATAGGTCTAGCTGTCTACCTCCTCTGTTTTGGAGTAGCCGTTTCTGCTGGAGGTTGCCTTCCACACTGACAGGCTCATGACCTCTGGTCATTTGCATTGTGTTGAGAAGACCCAGCTGGGCTACTTCTAGAAGTCCCATGCATTTGGGGCGGCGGGGCTGGCAGGCAGCGTGGGAAGAAAGTTTCTACAGCCTGGAAAGTAAAAGAGACTGGTCAGGGTTATTTCCTGAAGGTCTTTGGAACTGCCTAGGGAAGGTGGGGTACCTCTCTTTGGCTGACAAATTTGGGCCCAGGGTTCAGGAGCCTTGAGGGAGAGTTGGGATATGGTGATCATGACATTTAGCATCAAAACCAGAACACTTTTGAGAGTAGGAGAGAGGATTCTGTTAATAACTGTTCTGAGACAATAGGCATAATGGGGCTGTGCTGGGCAAATTGGAACATATGTCTCCTAAGTCGGGGCAGGCCTGTTCTGGGGGCTCCCTAGTTCCCTCCAGAGGGCACGCAACAGGTAGGGAGCAGGTGCATCACACGCAGTGTTCTGAGAAGTCACAAGACTGCCAGGCTGTGAGGTAGGATACTGTGGGGTCCCTCTCCCTGGGCTTCAGGGCTTCCTGACAGTCGTGGCTTCTGGTCCAGCTTAGAGGATAGTAGCCCCTGCTGAGACTAGGGGAGCTAGGGTGCAGCATCTGGGCCCCAGGAGGAGCACAGTGTCAAGTCTGAGTCACCTAGCTTGGCAGCCAGCCCTGCGCTCTGCTGTCCACCCAGAGCCGAGCCACTCTGGGCTCATTCACGCCGGTGAGCCGTTCCTCACCTCCTCCTGGCCTGGAGTTCTGAGTAGGGCTGGGTCTTCTGGAAACCTTTCCATTGGCATGATTGGGTGCTCACGTGCTGCTGGTCTCTGTGACAGTCCTCCCCTGACTCCATCGCTTAGGCTCTGATCTCAGGCCCGTGTCAAAGCCTCTCTGAGCCTCAGTGTCCCCGTCAATGACATGGGATAAGAACACCTACCTTGGAGGGCTGTCTTGAGATCAGACAGAGGGTGGCGGTGATGATGGTGATTCTCTCTCCGTGCACAAAAGACGTCTTTTGTAAAAGACTGGAGAGAGAGAGGTAAAACAATGGATGATGGAGCTGTTAATCAAAGTGTAATGCACTCTCCTCTTTCACTCCCTTTGTAGAAAGTGAGACAGAGAGGTAAAACTAGGATCCGGCAGTATCTGGTAGTTAGGTCAACTACCGCTATCCCACCAGACGGTGTTGGGCCCCGTCTGACTTGGGAGCGGTGGGGACAGGGATGCTCATAACTTGGCAGCCCGTAGGTCGGGCCCGTTCCAGTTTTTCCACACCCGGGCTGGAAAGCCCGTCTGTTTAGGCCTGAGCGGCGGGTCGGGTGTGGCTTCGTGAGGCTATCTAAAAGTTTCGAAAATAACTTTCTCTATGACCAGGTCTGCGAGCAGAGTCTCTTTTGGCACGACTCGTGTCTGCTGCTCTGACTTATTTAAATTTGGTAAAACATTTGCTCATTCTTCCCCCCTCCTTCTCATCGCTGCCATGCCCTGCTACACACACAGATTATAGTGTTGGCTCTGTGTGTGTGTGTGTGTGTGTGTGTGTGTATGTGCGTGTGAGAGATGGACATTTTTTGCCCCTAGAAGGATGTGCGCTGGCTCTTCCGTGCAGTGTGAATGTATAATTCTGGCTCCAGGGTGGCCTCTGCAGGAAGGGCAGCTTGCTTGGATCAAGCCATCCAGAGCTACACTTTTGGCTGGTTCTGGGGTTTCTTGCTTGTTTATTTACTTACTGGGGGTGGGCTGGGGTGCTGGGTGTAAGGAGGGGGGCCATGTTCAGACTGTTCAGAGCCATCTGCTGTTTGCAGTAACTTGCCAGCCAGGCAGAGCTGCTGGGTGGCTAGCTTTGCAGTGTTCTCTGTAAATATTATGACTTCGAGGACCAGGGCAGGGTCCAGGACTTCAAGGAGACTGAAGGGCTGGTCCTCCTTGGTTGCTGCACGCCCTACAAGTCCTGTTGGCTCCCTCCATCCCCCGGCCAAGGGTTCTTAGGAGGAGGAGTGGCTCCAGGAACAGCAAGGAGGCCAGGGTGATACTATTGGCCTCTTAATGCTCCTCACATAAGAAAACTTGGGGTTCAGAGATTGTCCACAGAGCTGAACTTCAGAGTGGAAAGGTAGGAAAGAAGAGGTGCCCTGGGGTTAAGGCCAGTTTAATGGGGAGGAAGCAACGAAGGAATAATTTGTCAGTGCAGTCAATTTTAGATGGTCCAGCAGTCCCCTGGAGCTTGGTTCTAGGGTCAGAGAAAGGGCAGTGTCTGTGGGCACACTTGGCTTCAGATCCTAGCTCTGGCTCTCGTGACCTGGGCAAGAGCCCAAGACAGTGTGTACAGAAGGCGCAGCAAATGGTGGTGAAAATATGAGCAGGGCTTCTAAGGTGGTGAAGCCAACCACCTGTCTATGGGTGGGCCACACTCAACCCAGCCCAGGGAAAGAGACACCCTCTTGTGATTCAGTCATTGCTTCAGGAGGAGCCTCCATAGCTTCATGTTTTTGGTTCCCCTTGGTTGGAAGGTTCGTCCTCAAATCCAGCCCAATTCCTTGATGATATGTACTGTTGAACCATTCTGTTCTGTTCTCAGAGGGGACAGCTGGTCCCATCTGCAGTTGTGAGCTAAAGGTTGGTTATTTCTAAATTTCCCACAGGGTCTTTTCTCGTGGCCTAGTGACCTCAGGCCCTCTGACTGGGGAATCTTAAGGGTCACGTGGTTAATAACATTTGGTGGGGCCTTACTGGGTTCAGAGTTGCAGGGACTAAGGAGCAGTCATTCCTGTCCCGGGAGCACTCATAGACTCCCTTCCCCTTGACAGGGCAGGAAAGATCATTTACAAGGCCACCCCGGAGGAAAGGGGTGTATGTGTGCGTGCATATGTGTGTACATGTGTGTGAATGTTTATAGGTGCGTGTGTGTGTGTGTCTGCCTGCATGTGTGGATGTGGCTAGGTGCATGTGTACTTTTCTTTTCCTTCTGGGTCCCCTGGTAGTTTAAACCTCCTTAGCTGAGCTGTGCAGGGGGCTTTGCACAGGGAGCTGCCACCGCTGCTGCTGCAGAGCCTAAAATTAGCCCCGTGGGTGGGCACTTTTCAATCTGGCATTCCTCTCCTGAAGAGCTTGTCCTTCTCTGGGAAGGTGGGAGCCTGGAGTACCAGGGCAGCCCCACCCCACCCTGGCATGGGGGCCAAGCTGGGAACATCTTTAAACTTCCCCAGAAGAGCAGAAGAATCTTTTCCCTCCCCTGTTCAGCCTTGACAATTGCTGAGTAGAGCAGTGCAGAGAGTGGACTTTTGAGCTTGCCCCAAGTGCAAGGCCACACTGACCCACTTCACAGTCCCCGAGGAGGTAAGGGGGGGCAGCTGCTGAGCCAGGCTGCAGAGGGGAGTGAAGCCTCTCTCCCTCCCTTCCTGCCACACAGAGTGACCAGTGACTTGGCTTCACTGGAATCCCTAGTCCTAGAGGCATCCAAATACCACTCCTCCCCATGGCCTGGCCTATATTCCTCTGTGTGTGTGTGTGTCCCTGACCTTTACGCACAGTGTTATTAGGGGATACAACAGACCTAGAGCACCCCACACCCTCCCACTCCACCAGGACAGGGCCAGAACTTGACCATTGCCATGGGTGTGAAGGTGGGTGTAGAGGAGGCCACAGGTGGCTGGCAGGAGACATGGGCCTGGAGGGAGTGCAGGGCCAGAGTAGTTTCCATGCTAAATTCAACCTTCCACTCATGCTGTTTTATTTTCCTTTTTGTATTGTGGTAAAATACACATAACATAAAATTTATAATTTTAACCATTTTTTGAACATACCAGTCAGTGGCATTGAGTATTAATATATTCACCGTGTTGTGCAGCAACTACCAGTATCCATTTTCAGAACTCTTTCATTATCCCAACAGAATCTCTCCACCCATTAAACAATAACTCTCCATTCCTCCCTCCCCCCAGGCCCTCGTAACTTTAATCTACTTTCTGTTTCTACGATTTGACTACTCTGTGTACCCTATGTAAGTGGAATCGTACAGTATTTGTCCTTTTGTGTCTGGCTTATTTCACTTAGCATGTCTTCAAGGTTCATCCATGTTGTAGCATGTATCAAAATTTCATTCCTTTTTAAGGCTGAATAATGTTCCATTGTATATAGATATCTTATTTTATTTATCCATTTATCTATCAATGGACCCTTGGGTTTTTTCACCTTTTGGCTATTGTGAATAATGCTGCTATGAACATGGGTATAGCATGTTCAAATATCTGTTTGAGTCCCTGCTTTCAATTCCTTTGGGTATATACCCAGAAGTAGAATTGCTGGATCCTATGGTAATTTTATGTTTAATTTTTTGAGGAACCACCATACTGTTTTCCACAGGGGCTGCACCTTTTTTCTTTTTTTTTTAACTTTTTTTTGTAGAGCCAGGGGTGTTGCCCTGACTGGTCTTGAACTCCTGGCCACAAGTGATCCTCCCACCTCAGCCTCCCGAAGTGCTGGGATTACAGGCATGAGCCACCACGCCTGGCCTGTTCTAATTTTAAAAGGCTGGATTAAGTACCATCCAACCTTTATAGATGAGATGATTTTAGAGGACTTTCCTGGCATTATAAGAGGATGTCTGATCTTTTGATTGAGGATGGATATCTGGCATAAGTGTGTCCCTTGAAGAGGGAATAGCTAGAGCAAAGGCCCTGGGGTGGGAATGTGCCTGGCAGCCTATTTGCAGAAGAGGGAGGAGGCCAGTGTGGCTGCAGCAGAGGGAACAAAGCAGGGGGCCCCCAGTGGGACTTGGGCCTTCCTTTTACCTTGAGTGAGATGGGAGCATCACAGGTTTTGAGCGGGGGATGACGTGATTCTGACTCTCATTTTAAAGGATCCCCGGTTGCCTTGTTGAAAAGAGAGTGCAAGGGGCAAAGGTAGAAGTAAGAGAGCAGTCAGGCATCCAGGTGAGAGCTAACATAGGGGAAAGATCTGGGACACGCAGCCTGAAACTGGGGATGGTGGTGGCTCTCAGGAGTGACAGGAGAAGCCACCGGGAGACATGTGGATACACCTGCTAAACCAGAGACTTGATTTGTTGAGCCCTGTGTGGAATGAAAATGTGCGGCTCCTGGTACATTAAGTGTTAAGAATTTCAAGACGGAAACAACAGAGCATTAAGCTCAGTGTGGGCTTCATGCAACTGTACAGGTCACACATGCAAGAAGCTGGCCCTGTTTCTAAATCATTCAGCTTCTCCCAGCCCAGTGAACAGAGCCAAGACATTTGCTCTTAGGGTCGTGCAAGCGTAGAGTTGGCACCTGCCATTGAGCCAATTCACAGCACATTTGGGGAGAGGCTTCTGGGATCAGCTTTTGTGAGAAAGAGGGATAGTGACTTCTTCCCCCAGAACATGGCCCAGGCCACAGGGAGAGACTCCCAGGAGGATGCAGATGGAGGTCTTGTAGCTGAAGCAGAGGATAAGCCTCTACCCTGACATTCTGGCGCAGTGTGACTAAGACCTCTCAGCTCTTAAAAGGGGAGCTGCAAAATCCTCAGCATTTAACAAAGGAGGTTGCTGCCCTCCAATAATAGAATAGCTGATAAATATTAATAGTATTAAACTCTTTTTTAAACAATGTGTTAGCACTTTACAAATATTATTGCCTGTAATACTACAGCCACTCTGTGGGGAAAGTTATTGCCATTGCTTTCCCCACAGCACAGATAAGAAAACAGGCTCAGACAGGTCAGTTAACTTGCCCAGAGTTGCAAGATGAAGTGGAGAGGCAAAGGATGGGGCCCAGCTTGCTGTTTCCGCCGCACCAGCTCCTGCCCCTTCACTAACACCGATCAGAGTGAGCGCCTATTGCCCTCCCTGTCCTGGGGAATGTCTCTCAGTCTGGGTCACCCCTCCTTGAGGTGACAGGTCTATCTCTGTCCATCCCTTTCTCAGCAGTAATAATGTTGGTAGTATATTTATTGGTCATTGTTAGTGCTTCACGTATACTAACTCATTTGATGTCATGCTGACCTAGAGGATGGTCCCATTTCACAGAAGAGGACACTGAGGCATGGACAGGTAGTAGCCGTGGGCAGAGGTGAAGCACCTTGGCAGGGAGCACTGCACTGTTTCACTTCTTGTGGGGGAAGGACGGGATCTGAGGAGGGTCATGGGGTGACTTAGGCTCTGGCATTGTGGTGTGTGCCGGCCCTGATTTTAGAGAGGGTGGCCCTGCCGGGCATCCTGACTCCAGGAGAGGAAGCCACCAGTGCTTGCGTGTAGAGAGCCAGATGGTGGGCAGTTTTCTAGGATGTGGTTTAGGCCATCAGGGCTCACACACCTCTTCTCTCTGCCCCTCTCCCCCCACCCCAAGGCTCCCCCAACCCCAAGGCACAGGAGCCACAAGCCTCCAGGGCTTGGCTCTGCCTGACAGGATATCCGCTTGAGGGCAGCGGGCATTATGGTCATTTCCCACTCACCTACTTGGGCTCGTCCACAGAGCCTGCTCCCTGTAAGTGTTTGTGGTTGATAATCCCACTGATGGCATTGGTAATCGCAGCTCAGAGTTTTCTGGCTTATTTTTTCCTAGGAGACCAAACTGTGTTCAAACCTAGACTCATGGTTTCTGAGAAGACATGGGAGGGAAGTTCCCTCATTAATTCTAATTAGGAAAGTAGTTCTAATTAGGAGAGTTTCCTCTCTTGTTGGGAGGAGAAGATTCAGACCCAGAGATATATGGTTGTATCCTTTGGGGTTAGAAGGGCCTGGATTTGAGTTCTGACCCTGCCTCTGCTATTTTATCTGTGCATCCTTGGGTTGAGTTGGCTTCTCCTTTGAAGCGCAGGTTCTTATGTAAGAATGAGAATAATCTATTAGAGTAGACCTGATGTAGAAGCCTGTGGTGTGATGGTTAAAAAGAAAGAGAAATGCTACTCCAGAAGCCTTTTTAGGCTGGACTCTCTCTGCTGTTCACAGAAAGTCTGATCAGAAGTTGGCTGAGACCCGGGAGCTTCGGCCGGTTGCCTGGCCTTCCCCATCTGAAGTCCCAAGTCTCTGAGCGGCGTGAGGTGCCCCCACCCTGGCCCACATGCCCGCCGCTCTCTGTGCTGCCTCAGAGCCTCTCCTGACAGCCTCTGTTGTCTGCCCCCAGCTCTCTTCTGCACCCTCCCCTGCCCTGCCCACAGCAGCCGCTGCAATGGCTGGGTTGCTGTTCTGGGTTCCCTCAAAGTTCTTGCAGACCCACCTGCTCCATGGACCCGAAGCCTCTCGCCTCCTGCCCTGTCAGTCCCTGTCTCGTCTCGTGAGGCTCCCCCTCCCCAGGGCAAGAGACTGGGTGTTATTTCAAAGGACGGAGAGAGTTGCCTCAGAAGCCCTCCTTGAGGGGAGCTGATAGGAAGTTGTGGCCCAGCCTGTGAAGGCCAAAGCACGCTCCCCGCATCCCCCATCCCCACCCTTGTATTAACCCCACCCCCCAACTCCCAGGCCAGGTGAGAATGGAAAAGTGGCTCCGAGTGGCCCTGTGTCCCTGGCTGGAGATGGTTGGAGCCTGTGTGAGCAAGGTAGTGAAGTGCCAGCCCCACGACAGGCACGTGTTAGAATAAACGTTTGCATCTACTGCCCTGGCCTGGCACCATGGTACAGTGGCCGGTACCTAGGGCTTCCCCCATCTTGGAGCGTTTCAGCCTGAGTGCCTGGAAGCTGGGCTGGGACACTCTGAGGACGAGAGTGTGGGACTGGGGACTGACAAAACACCTTTTTCAGTGTCTGGGCACAGCCAAAGAGAAGGAACTGCCTTGGGGCTTTAGGTGACTCTCTGCATCTATGATAATTGATGTCACTTGCATCTGAACGTTATTTCTCACCTCTCTTAATCCATATACTAACACTGGCAGTGGGGGGGAGTTGGTGTTGGGCACCTCCATTTTACCTTTGGGGACACAAAGGCACAAAGAGGCACAAGTAAAGACATTGGCCAGTCAGAGCCAGGGCCAGGACCTGAGCCCAAATCTGATTCCCTGCTCCCTCCACCAAGGCTCCCTCTCCCTCTCAGTCCTTTGATGTCTCCGGTTGATGACCAGGACAGGAGCCCTGAGTTTTTACACCGAAGTGGGGCTTCCCTGGCATAGTGTCAAGCTGCCCTCCTGCAGGCTGGGACCAGCTGGACCATTTAGAGCCCAAGGAGTGGGATTGGGATGGTCAGAGCACTAGGGAGTGGGCTTGGTGGTGGCCTCCCTCTGTCTGTGTCCCTTCCCCAACTCTCATGGCCATCCAGAAGATGACTTGCTGACCTCTGGGAGAGCCTGGCCTTTGCCTTGAGCATTCTCTGCTCTGGGCAGCTTGGCTTCCTGGTCAGTGTGTTATCTTGGGGCAAGAGGCTTTGTCCTCCCACAGGGTGACATGGCCTGCATGGCCAATGGAGGCTTTGGGTCGCTTTGGGACTCTGGATGGAAGTAGCCCTACTGAGGAGCAGTGCAACAGTGGTGAAGAAGGTTATTCCCGACATCATTCCCTCTTTATGAGCACTTGGGAAGACCATGTTCCCGAGCCTTCCTCACAGTTAATTTGCTGCCATATGACTGAGTTTTAGCCAGTGAGATGTGGGCAAAAGCTGTGTATACCATAATATGCACCACTTCCAGGCCTGGCCCATAAAAATATGCAGTGCAGTCCCTCTAGCCTTCTCTTCTCCCCTTCATAAGTGACCCAGAGGTTATGGTCCAGGTGGCATAGCTACAAGAGAGAGTAGAGCCACTCGGCCTGTATCAGATTTTTTTATGAGCCAGAATTAAACTTTTGTGGAGTTAAGCCTCTGAGATTTCGGGATTTATTTGTTACTGCAGTGTAGCCTAGCCTGTTCTGACTAATAGAACAGCACGTTAGAATCAAGGGGCCTGGTGTAGTCCCTGCTGTCCTGCTCCCTAATAGTGTGCTCTTGGACGCTGGACCTGTTTCCTCATATGGAAGAGCAGCGCATCCAGTTCTCCCAGTGTCGGAGATTGGGTGACACCGTGAAGGTGAGAGTTGGGCGAACAGGCTAGTGCTGGTTCTCAGTGTGCTGGAGAGGAACCGTTCCTGGGCTCAGGGTGAATAATGAGGGCAGGCAACCGTGGTACCTGGGCTGTTTGTTAGCTTTGTCTGAAGCTTTGTTTGACTGATTTCAGTCAGAGCAGTGAATAGCTTTGCAGAGTGCCCAAAAGCTCGTAACTGTTTTGATTCTCTTGTTGGCTCATCCATCCATCTGTCCATTCATTCATGCAGTAGTTCTTGAGCATTTATCACATGCCAGACTCTGTGCTGGGTGGTGATGTTTCGGGGGTGAGCGGAACAGGCCTTGATCTCATGGAGCTCACAGTCCAGAAGGGAAGCTGTACACTGATGAGAAATCACAGTGGTCACTGTAAAATGCTGGCCATACTCAGCACGCACAGGGCGGGAGGTGTGGGCCTATGGTGGCTGTTATGGGGGAACCACTTTGGGAGGTCGGAATAAGCTTTTCAGAGAAGTTGAATATTTGGCTGCAGTCTACCGGAAGAGTAGGCGGTAACTAGGCAGAGGGGTGGGTGGCGCTTTCCAGGGAGGGACTGGCACATGCAGAGTCCTGTTGGGATGGGGCAGGGATTGGAGCCAGGGACAGGGATAGCAAGAGGTGGTGTGAGACAAGGCTGGACGCAGGAGGAGCCGATGACTCAGCCCATGGAGCTGCCTCGAGGAGATGGGATTTGATTCGAGGAGACTTGGAAGTTATCAGAGTCTGAAGTGGGAAAGGAAGTGTAGTTTACATGGTCATACTTGCGTTTTGAAAAGATCTTGCTGCTGTGGAGCGCTCCAGCTCTCGCCCGCTGTGCACTTGGCCGCGGGAGGGGGACAGGTGCATGCATGTGGGTGAACGTGCCAGAGGCCCTGGCCCGGGCCTGCCTTCTTCTGGCTGGGGCAGGGCTCCTTGTTTGCCTCAGCACAGAGAAAAAGCTCTCCATGCTTGAAACGCCAGAGGATGCAACTTCCCCAGGGATAGCGGGAATTCACCCGCTACAAACGTTGCTTCTGGGAAGAATGCTAGTGGAGAAAGGAACTATTGTCTAAAATTAGGCTTTGGGAGTATTTCAGTGAAACATATTCTTCCTGCCCCTTCCTTCATGAGGGCTCGTCCCCGCTTCCTCCCTCCTGCCCACCCAGAGTTTTGTTCTGCAGCCTCATCCTCCTTCTGGCCAGTTCATCCCCTCAGTTCCCCCAGCCCCGCTCTGTGCTGGGGGCGCCTGGGCTAAGGTTGGGGGGTCCATCGTTGTTTACTATACCCTCACTGGGCCTCACACAGTGGGCGGCATTCCCTGGTTGACTGATTTCCACTTAGCAGAACATGTCCCGGGGCCTTGAGTAGGGGAGGACCTCGAAGAATAGGTGTCCACTCCTTCTAATGATGGTTTTCTCAAGAATATACAGCCTGGACTGGGAGACCCTGGGCCTTAGGGTCTTAGAAAGAACTTATAGTTCTTGGAAGAAGTTTTTATTTCCCTTGCGGAAGCACCAAGGTCCAGAGCCTGCCCATGTACCCCTCAGCCTAACTGTGACCTTCTTGGCATTTCCTTGCTCTTCAGTCCTGTGGGCCCCCACACTGAGGACCACCTTAGTCACAGTGCTGCTGAAACAGGCAGGGCTGCCCAGCACACCTTGGGTCTCCCTTGCACCTCACCACAGCCCCTTGCCCTGGAGAGCAGGCAGATTGAGTACTTCCAGGTCTGCTGCACATACACTCCTGAACAGCCATGAAATAACTGAGCTTGGGTTAAGACCCCACATCACTGTCATTGCCCTGCCTCCCGCCACCACTCCAAAGGCCTGCATGGAGTGGAGCCCCAGGTGTGGGATGCTGTGCTAACTCCCTCACAGTGAGTGCCTGAGAATCTCCAGGGCCAAGTCACTGACGTGGACGGGCGAAGACTGCATTCACTTCTTGGGGCTAAACGAGGCCTTTGTGTCACTCTGCGAAGCCTCCCAGCTGTCCCCCTGCAGTATGAGTGTCCTGTGCAGTGTCCCCAGATGCCAGAGTACCCAGCATAGTTGGCCCTCAGGAAACACTGAAGGATGAAATGTTTCCTTAGAATGGCTGGCCTGCTGGACACCTCTCGTCCCTCTGACCCCTCAAGCA
Organism: Daubentonia madagascariensis; assembly: GCA_023783475.1. Lineage (NCBI taxonomy): Eukaryota > Metazoa > Chordata > Mammalia > Primates > Daubentoniidae > Daubentonia > Daubentonia madagascariensis. Next base: position 20,116,290 of record JAKFHU010001631.1, on the reverse strand, counting down.
CTCTTGGGGCACACTCTTAGCTGGAGACATTCTTTCTCAAGAAAGCAAGATGGTACCAGTTGACTTTGGGATATAAATATCCTTCGTTCTCCAGATTGCTCCGAGAACTAGGGACAGAGGGGCCAGTCCCGGATGGGCAGCTGAGCCCAGGGACAGGGTGTGCTGGGCTTTTGGGGTGATGCTTTGAGGACTGTTGGGACCCAGAGAGTCTTCAGGAAGGACACTGCTGAGAGCCCTCTTGGCTGAGATTACTGGCAGCAAGACCTGGAAGAACTCAGCGCCTGGTTTATCTCTGTTTGTCGTCCACTGAGGAAAAACGAGAGTGTGCTTCCTCCCAGAGGCAGAGCTGTTTATATCTGCGGGACCTTGACACACGCGTGTATGCTTTTACACACACGGGCTGGAGGATAAATAAGTCCCCCGTGTTGGACTCATCAGCAGTGAGCAGACACTAGCCAGATCTCGTCCATTTCCCCTTGGACCAGATGTGTTGCCCTTGCAAAGGGGCTGGTGGTAGGGGTGGAGGTGTCGTCGGGAGATGGGGCCTGTGAAGGAGCTGACAGACGGTGAGAGGCCCCATTCCTCTGGGCTTCAGGTGAAGTCTAGGTTAGATGCAAGAAGAGGAACTTCACAAGGAGACACATGAGAGTGCCCGTCATAGGGACGCTTCTCAGCTGCTCAGTCTGAGTTCATCATCTGCCCCACAAGTGGTGCCCTTCTTGACTTTTCCATCGCTGTCAAGGTCCCCAGGAGCATTCAGGCCTCTGTGGGTTTGGGGTGGGCCATCCCAGATCTCGCTTCTCTCTTAGAGTCTCCTGGATTCATCTCTCCTTTCCAGCCCCAGCCCCATCTCCCTTAAGCAGCAGTGTTCCTGGTCAGCTGAGCCAGCCTCCTGGCAAATGCTACTGCTGCTCTCTTTTGCCTTCTCCATCCCTCTTTGTAACTGCAGACAAATAATTCTTCTTTTTTGGGTGGGGGCAGTGTAGCCTAGTAGTTAAGGGTTTCAGAGTCAGCTGGCCCTGGTTCACGTTCCAGGTCCACCACCTCCTAGGTGTGTGGCCTGGAGCAAGCTGCTTAACCTCTCTAGGCCACAACGTTCCTTGTCTGTAATATGGGAATTCTAATTGCACCCAGCTCATAGGGTTGTCCCAAGGATTAGATGAGGTTATACCTGCACACTGTAAGCTTCAACAGACAGTGGCTGTTATTAAATATCTTGAAACCTCCCGCACACACACGTGCCAACCTGTGTTGGCTCCTATTGCTTATGGGACCAAGCCCAGCTTCCTATCCTGGCAGACAGTGGTTCACCATCTGGGCCACTTGAATGATGCAGCTTTATTACCTGTCACTCTCAGATCCTGCTGTGGTGGCCTCTTCCCTGCCCCACCCCTTGCCAAGATTTTCAAGGACTGTTGCTCTCATCTGAAAGTTTCCCCTCCCCATCCAAATCCTATTCTACTTCCAGCCCAAGCCTCGCACCGCCCTCCTTCCAGATGCCTGTCTAAACCTCTGTGTGCCACAGAGGCATTTGCAATCTGAACCCAGACATCTTGCTCTTTGTGTTTTCTACTTTAACTGTGAGTGCTTTGAAGGCAGGGACCGTGTCCTGAGAGCCTCTAGCATGTCCCACAGTGCCATCCACGTACTGAGGACTCCCTTGATGTGGAGAGTTGGGAATTGACCATATATGATCAGTAGAAACTTCTCCATCAAATATGGCAAAGCCCTAACCTGATAGGAACCAAAAGGTTAGGAGATGTACCCTAAGGTTCCCAGGTGACCCTACGGTCAAAATGGAAGTGGAATCCAGCCCAGGGCCTGTGCTCCTTCAGGCCTGATCCTCTGCTATCGAAGGGGCTTCTGGCCTGTTGGCCAAATTCCATAGCTCAGCAAGTGTCAGTGATGAAAGCCGGAATCAGCCTTGTGAGTGCCGGCAGAGGGTTTGTTTTGACAAGGGCAATTTAGTTTAAGTGACTTGTGCTAGCACTTGGGGTGCTCACAGCAGGGACTTGGCTCACTCCTGTGTTGAGGACCTCTGCCCCAACTCCCCAGCGCCCTTCAGGGCAGGAGGGTCATTTCTATGAGACCCTGTGGGGAGGTGGGGGTGGGAATTTGTCCTTCCCCCAGCCTTCATCCTCCCAGTCCTGTTCTGGCTCTTGGGGAAGCCCAGCTGAGACTCGTGGGCTCCAAGAAGAGTTTTCCATCCCCCTGGTTATTAATCCAGTTAGCTGCATTAAGCAGGAAAGCCGGTGGCATGGATAACACCCACCAGCAGGGGATTTCTAAATGCTCTGGATGGTTTGGAGTATACGAGGTGATTTGTAGCAGACTTCCCCTCTCAATTATTTTTGGCTCATGTGGAGGTCAGATCAGTCCGTATTCCTTGTGTATACAGCAGCTGCTTGGAAATGGCTGCGGTTGGGACAAACCAGTCATTACCTGATGTGCGTGCCCATTCTCCTACTCAGCAAACATTAATTGAATACCTGCTGCCTGCTGGGTGCTGTGGAGGTGCTGGAGGCTCCGTGAGATGTGGTCCCTGCCTGGCTGGCTCTGGAGGAAAAGTTTGCTATGGATAATTCCCAGAGTTGACAAGGACCTTACCCAGACAGGAAAGAAGTGGTGGTCAAGTGTGGCACTGCCCAACATGCCCAGCTTCTCTGCCCTTCCCTCTGCTTGTCAGGGTTCGGGTTGTCTGGGTTCAAAGGTGGCTTTGCAGGCTCTGCTTTCTGCTATAGCTGTGGCCTTCTTTAAGAAAACCTAGTTGACACACATTCACACCTGCCCAAGCTGATTTATTAGGGGAGTGATCATTTGCTTAGGGCAGGGCAACAGAAAGGACACACCCCAGGGCTCCTTCCCACAGCAGCTCCCTTGGTGCAGCTTTGACTCCCAGCTGACTTCCAGGAATGGTCCTGCTGCTGGCCTCTCTAGCCCACACCTGTCCTCATTGCTGGTGTGGGGCACAGGCACACGTGGTTTGGGGGTGGGTAGGCGGGTGTGCTGTGTTCCTCTTCTAGTTCTCATGCTCTGTCATCCCAGGCACATGCACATGGCTGGGGAATAAAGGGCATCTGGTGTCGTGGGCTTGGATTCCACTCCAGTCGGCTTTTCTGAGGACTCAGGGCTCCTTCCATCCATCTCTGAGCTCTGGGAGGGGAGGAGGGAAGGAGAAAGGACGCTCCCCTCTCTCCTCACCTGGGTGCTCTTAGGATAGGGGTGCCACGTATGGGCTGGTATTCTGCCCCATGGGGCATTGTGGTGTTCCCCTGGATCCTCCAGTGTTCCTGGGAAATGTCATCTTCTGCCTGTGTGCTGGAGTCAGAGCCATGTGGGCTGCTTCTGAGTCCTGAGGGAGAGGTGAGGGGTTGCTGGGGCTGGGGTTGGGTGGGTGTTCGTTCTTTGCCAGCTGGGTCATGAGCAGCTGGGACTAAGAGCATTCGATGTTTGGGGGTCCTCTAGCAGGGAACATAGAATAAATTGAGGCAAAGGAGGAGCATTGGGCCAGGGTGAAGCTCATCTTCCAGGGGACAGAGGCTCCTGGACAAGCCCAGCAGCAAGTGCAGAGGAACACTGGCCGGACGTGGGAGTGGGTAAGAAGCAAAGGTTCTGCTTAGCGGACGGCAGAGGGTGGGGCTAGAGTTGTCAGGGACAACCTTTGGCCGGGGAGACCTAAGTTTTGGGTTTACCTTCCTCCTCCTCCTCCAATAATTAAGTTTTTGAAGAAAGAAAAGGATTAGATTGTAGCAGTGAAGGAGGAACGAGGCGCCCCAAGGAAGGTGGGGTGGCTGGGCAGGGGCTTGGGGCCCCAAGCCCTCCTTCTCTTCTCACCACGGACCTCGGGGACCTTGGCAGCCCCACCTCCTTAGACACCCTCACTCCCCCACCCCTGCCCCAGATCTGGCTGAGGAGCAGCCCAAGGCCCAGCTGTCCCTGAAGTGAGGGCCTCAGCACCCTTCGCTTCCCTGACCTTCACTGTGTGAAGTGCCGAGGGACTGTCAGGGAATAGAGGTTCCAACTTCTGTGCTGGCCAGGCCTGGCCTGCCCTTGCTGACAGCCTCCCAAGAAGGCAGCCGTCTTTGCTTTCACTCCCAATTTACCCGCCTTTAGGCAACAGGCACGTGGACCCTCCACTGAAGGCCTGTCGTCCATAAGCAAGAGCCTGCAGAAGCCGCTGGACAGAGGAAAGGAACCCTGTCTCGAGCAGGGGTGGCCCCCGACTCTGGAGGTCTCTGGTGCTCACGGGGAGAGCCCTGGGCTGTTGCCCACAAGGGGCATGAGAGTGGCAGCCTCGCCCCCAGCTCCTGCCTGGTCCTTCAGGCCTGGCTGAGAGACACTAGGCTGCAGGCTTCAGACCAGAACCGGCTTGGGTCCGGCCGTGTGTCACTTCCCCTGGGAGATAGTTCTTTGGTAAAGCTGCCAGCCCTGTGCCTGGTGCTTCCAGACACTTGACAAATTACTGATGTTCTTATCTTCTCCGCTCTCCTGGGGGACTGGGATGGATTGATTGGGGCTCCCATTTTCTTGCTTTCACTATATCTAAACCTAGATAGGCAGTGGAAAAATAATTGCCTTCCTGACATTTTATATTATTGCCCTGTTTAGTCCATTGCCTTAATCTTTACACAGTCCTTGAGAAATAGATTGTATCATCCCCATTTTATGGGAGAAGATTCTGAGGCTTACTAAGGTTAAGTTACTCAGTCACTGCCAGTCATGGGATAAAGGACCTAAGCTTGGATCTTTGATACCAGACCCCATGTTCTTCCCCACACCAGGCTTTACCTCCTTGAGATACCGCAGAGCCCGCTCCTTCTTTCCTCTGGGCCTCCATTTCCCAGCGTGTGGAGTCTGGCCACTGTACTTCCTTCTGTCTTGAGAATCCAGCCCCTCTGCTTTGTCTCTGGTCTGGTTTCTGGGCTCAGTCCCAAGTCTTGTCAGGAGCACTGCCCAGAAGCCTTCAGAGGTTTTTGGAGTGGCCTTCATGCTTTCACACCTCCAGCCCCATCCTGCCTCCCATTCCCTGCTCCGTGTGTTGTGGTTTCTCTCTTCTGCACTGGAGAATGTGGTGGAGAGGAGGAGGAGGAGGTAGAGGGATAGGATCAGGGCTGCCACCTGCATGCTCAGATCTGGAAACCTCTGCTGTTTGCAGGTGTATTAGTTAGGGTCAAGGGTAAGCTGCTGTAACAGAGACGTCAGAACACAGTGGCTTTACAAAGATGGGAGTTTATTTCTCCTTCATGTCATAGTTTCAAGCCTGGATATGGGTTGGTGGGATGGCTCAGTTCCATGGATTGCTCAGCCACCCCAAGTGCATTATCATCATCTGTATGCTTAAAGCTGGGTTTGGGGCCTCTCTATGTTCTAGCTCAGAAGAAAGTGAAGGAAGGGTGCTGGTCCAGCTCTAGCGTGGGTTTGTCTGATAACGGAATGGAAGTTGGCGTGGAAGTTGCACGTAGCACTTTCCTTCGCCCCCCGTTGACCTGAGCACAGTCACATGACCATGCCTAGCTGCAAGGGAGCCTGGGAAATGCTGCCTGTGGCTGGGCAGCCGTGTGCTCAGTGACTGTGTATTGCTTTGGAGGAAGGGGACAATGAATTTAGTTGGACAATTTACAGTCTCTGCCACAGCCTTTAAAAAAACTGTTAGTATTTTTTAAAATAAAAAGGTTAATCTCAACGGTCTGTTGTGAAGGGGGTGTGGTGAGAGGTGGTGATGTGATAATCTATAGTCCATCAGGTGGACCTCAAGCTGAGAATGTTGCTCAGCAGCAGGGGGCACACAGAGAGGGTCAGTCTGCAGATGAACATTTGCCACTGTTCCTACTGGCTGCTGGGTTTATTTATTTATTTTTATTTTTATTTTTTTGTAGAAATAGGGTCTCACTATATCGCGCAGGCTAGTCTTGAACTCTTGGCCTCAAGTGATCCTCCTACATCAGCCTCCCAAAGTGCTAGGATTACAGGTGTGTACCACCATGCCAAGCCATACTGGCTACTTTTTATAGAATTCCATCAGTAATGCTTGAGTTTAACAGCTCACCTCTTGGCACTCAGGTCATGCCTCCATTGGCCCTGGGGGAAAAGACTTACCACTCTAACTCCTCATGCCCCAAGAGGAGGATAAGAGGGAGTCAGTGCTGCCCATGGCCTTGGTGCCAATCCTGGTCACCCTTCCTACTCCTTGTTAGGAGAGAATGGAGACCAGGGCAGGCTCTTCGTTTCACTCTGGGAGGCTGAACCACATCACGGAGAAGACCACTAGAGTTCCCAGGATGTCAGTGCCCTTGGGAAGCAGCCGAGAGCTGTGTGGTCTCATTGTCCCATTTTACAAGTGAAGAAAGCTCACATGGGACCCAGAGAGCCGAGGGAAGTGCCAGACTGGCCGAGCTCGTGAGGAGGAGGGCTGCACTGCAGTAATTGGGGCCTTTTGCTGTTCACCAAGCCTTTCCACAGGCCGCATTTCCACATTATGTCACTTCTACAGGCTCTGCCTCCAGGGATTTCCCAGTGATATGCCCAAGGTCAGCCAGCCAGTAAGGGACTCTCCAACACCACAGCCCAGGTCTCCCAGGTTCCAGACCAACACAGCTGTGCACCCCAGTCACAGGGACATACAGCCTTGTCTCATGCCTCATCTCCAAGCCCTTGGTGGCCATGTCAGTCAGTACTACGCTTGTTTGTTAGTGTTACTCTCGTCTTTCATTTAATTCGGACATGGGCCTGAACCTTCCCATGGATGGGGATTGTCTTAGTCCGGTTACTGTTACTATAACTGAATACTACAGACTGGCTAATTTATAAAGAATAGAGATTTATTTAATTCATGGTTCTAGGAGCTGTCCAAACTCATGGTGCCAGCATGTGGTGAGGGCCTTCCTGCTGTGTCATGACATGGCAGGAGGCATCACGTGGCGAGACAGAGCAAGCATGTACGTGTCAGCTCAGGTCTCTCTTCCTCTTTTTGTAACCAGTCTCATCATGGGGGCCCCACTTTAATGACCTTATCTAATCCTAATTCCCTCCCAAAGGCCCCTCGTCCAATCAGCATATGAATTTGAGTATTGAGTTTGAACACATGAAATTAGGGGGACACATTCAAACTATAGCAGGGACCCTGAAACCCCTCTCCCACATTATGTTTGATGCTCAGTGTCAGGGGCAACAGCAACTGGGGGTCTGGGGCTGTCTTCGGTTGTGAGCCAGAATATTCAAGGCCTTGAAGGTGCCTTGCAGCCTTCAATTTCCTTTTCATCCATTTATTCATTTAACAAGTATTTATTGGTGCCTGCTATGTGTCAGCCTCTGTCCTAGATGTCGGGGACACAACAATGAGCACAGGAGGCCTGGCCCTCATAGAGGTCTCCAGACCTCTAATAGCATCGCTAGCTCCAGTCTATACCGTGTTTGCATTGGTGTCTTATTAGCAGGTGTCATTAGCTTCATTTTAGAGATATGGTCATTGAGATTCCCCTAGGTTGTATGACCGGCCCCAGGTCACAGGGCCCTGACTCCCAGCGTCGCATTCCTTCCAGTGCATCTCCCTGCCTTTCTCCCAGACTACCTCTGGGGCCCCGAATCCCTGCTGAGGTGCTTGATGGAGCTGGGCAGGTTGGCCTTGTCCCCAGCAGCCCCAGGGTGCCCCCCGTGCTGGGCAATGAGGCAATAGGTCACCACAGGGTAGTCTGCAGTGCTGAATGGTGCCCAGGCCTGTCCCACAGACAGACACAGCCCCATCCAGGTACTGCACTCAGTTTGAGGTTAGGTAAGCACTTGGTGGCAGTTTCACTTTTCTCTTTAGTGTTTTTTTTTTTTTCTTCCAAATTTGGTGGAGGTGAGGAATGGAGGGAGGGAGGAGGCGTGGGTGGGTGAGGGTTTGGGGTGGGGAAGGCACTAGAGACACCGCTCTTCACCTGTGTAGGGTGGAAGCTGGAACTCTGTGTTAAGGTGACTCCAGCCTTTTGTCAGCCTCCTCCCTCCACCTACACAGTTGGCACCGCCCTCAGCTGTCACCACTGCTCTGGGAACAATGAAGGCTTGTCTAACTTTCCTGGAGGGGAGGAGGAAGTGGAGGGTGGGGAAGTTTGAGGGAGGGGGTAATTGTTCTCTGAGATGAGATTTTTGGAAGAGAGAAACTTTATTGCACTTGGATTATAAATAAACTTCTAGCCCACAAAACTTCTTGCCAGGCCACAAAGCAAACTCTTCCTTACCCCAGAGGTCAGAGAATTGCAGAAGAAGCAGTTTGTGGGTGGGCAGAACACTACCAGCTTCTCCAGAAAGCCTTCACAAGGTACTGCCACCATACAAGCCTCTCCTTCACCCCTGTCCCCTCTATCCCAACTCATGTCCTTGGTTTGTGTGGGTATCTGTGTTTCTCCACTGCTTTGCACATGTGATTCCCATGCCTTGCGGGGTGGGGTGTGGTGCGGGCCATTGCCTGCCATGATTCTGAAGGACTCTGGCTTCCTCTGGGATTCTCCACTCACTATCCAGCATAGGTCAGATGGGGAACTTTTGCAAGACCTCCAGGTGGGACAGGCAATTCAGGAGAACGGAGGACAGAATATTTGAAATCAGGGATTTCTCAGAAAATCCTGTAAGTGGCATGTCCGTTTAGAGGGGAATGCAAATTGTCCTGCCTGAGCAGCCAGAGACCCTAGGCTGCAGCCACTCCATGGACTGTCCCAGGTGGCAAAGACCTTAGCCATCTCCCACTGCCTCTGTCTTTGAAGGATGAGGAAGCTGAGGTTCACAGAAGAAAGGTGACTTACCCAGAGACACAACGTTCATTGCAAATCCAGGAGGAGAACGGGGTCCCTAAGTTCCCAGGCCTTTCTCTACCCTGTGCTGCCTCCAGACATTCATTCATTTTCTTCTTCCTATGGTTTTAAATTCATACACTCTCCTGAAGCCCCCAAGTTTCATGGAAGGCTAGAGAGGTAGGCTTTTAGTTTGATACCCCATCTAGACAGTCCAAGACACCTTGGTCGTCACACCTGAGCCCCCATCTGAGCCCTCCTCATCCCTTGGGCTGCAGCCCCCTCTTCTCCTTCCCTGTTCTGCCGCTAGTTTTCACGCTCCTAAAAGCCACAGGGGGTGGCCGCCATGGGTGTGCCATCTGAAGACTGCCCTGAGCTTGGCAGATGAATCTGAGCCTTTGGGAAATGACCCCCTTGGGGACAGAGAAGGGGAGGCAGGTTTCTCCGTTGCCCCAGGTGCGCCACCAGTTGTCCACTAGTTTGATATTCTGCAAGTCAGCCGTGGTGTGTGCCTTGCCCACTGTGCTTCAGGCCCCTCCAGTCTTGCCCTTCCCTTTGTTGGATAGCAGTACTGTCCAACAGAAATCTAACGACAGCCACATATATCATTTTAACTTTTCTGATGGACTAAAAGTAAAAACAGAAGAACCCTCAGGTGAAACTAATTTCAATAATATATTTATTTCACTCAATAGATCCAAAATGTCATTTCAACATGTAATTAATATTATAAAAATTCAAACTTCAGTGTGTGTTTTGCACTTACAGCATGTCTCACCTTAGGCCAGCTGGCATTTCAAGTGCTTGTGGCCACAAGTGGCTGGTGGCTCCCGTAGTGGACAGCACAGTTCTGCAGGGCAGTAGGGTTCTGTCCTCATTTGTCTCTTTGGTCCCTCCCCTCCCTCTGCCTCTGACAAATCAAGTTCTCTCCCTGCCCCACGCTGTATCCATTCAAGCTGTGACCCACTCTTTCTCCCTTTGCTGCCAAGCATGAGAGAGGCGCCTTCACTCACTGTACCCTCACTGTCCCATGACTTAACCACTTGCAGTCTGACTCCTCCTCTACCCAGTCCTCTCAGAGGTCACCTGTGGGGTCCCCGAACCTTTGTTTCATCTGTCTCTTTTCAGCCTCTTCCACAGACTCTTCTGTTGACTTTCATACACTTCCATTTAGCTTTCACGACACGTCTTTCTTTCTTACTCATTCCACTCACCCTGGACTTCCCTGCAAGGACTATGAACCAAAGCTCTCCCCTTCCCATGGGGACATCCCCCAGGTCCAAATACTCTGTGCAGATGCCTCGCTTGGGGACCACTCCCCTGTCCAGTCTCGGGTCCCCAGCCCCTCTCAGGCTCCTGGTCCTTCTCTTCTGTGCCATGTCCACGGCTCTCTGTTTAGTCTCTCTGCCTCTAGCATCTTCCTCTTCACTGCCTCCTCCCCAGCTGCCCAATTAATCTTCCTGAAGTACAGCTCTGATCGCGTTTCCCTGTTGAAAGCTGGCAGCATGAGAAGTTGTAATCACAGGGGAACATGCTTATGTTACAATATTAAGTGAAACAAGCAGGATACCAAATTATGTAAACAGTAAGATCACAGCTTCATGAAAGCAAAAACAAAAAGCCACGAGGAGATTTTTAAAAAAAGAAAAAAAGAAAGGAAGGAGAAGGAATAAACAAAAATGTTAATACTGGTTTTCTTTGGGTGGTAATTGATTTTTTTTCTTTTCTGTGATTTTGCAGTTTTCTGTAATGAATGTATTATAATTTATAATTTGAAAAATTAATATAGTTTTTATTTTTGTAAATGCAGCCATCAAGAGTTTTTAATGCCTCTTGGGTCATGTGCTGACTCTTATCCTGACATAGGAGAAAACCTTTGGTGATCCAGCCCATCACCCCTAGTCTGTGGCCAGCCCTGCCTTGCTGTGCCACGACTGCCTGGTGGTCCTGGAGCAGCCCTGGACTCTCCCCTCCACCCACTTGGTCATGTTGTTCCCATCACCTGGATGCCCCCCCGCCGAGATGCTGGCTGCCCGGATGCTGCCCGTCTGGAGACACTCCTCTGGGAAGTTTTCCGAGTCCCCACTGCCCAGACGTGATTCCTTTTTCTGGTTTGAATCTCTTTTTCCATTTGACTTATTCTGTCTGGTTTTGTAGGCATTTGAATTCTCATCTTATCTTCTCTATTAGAAGAGATGTTTCTTCAGCTTGCCATGCTCAGAGTAAAAGCATGTACTTTTTTCCTTCTTTATGCAAGTTTATCATTTTCTCTTTTAAGAGTAATACATATGATAGGAAAGTTGGAAAGTATTTCATGGTCTAAAAAGAATGTAAAAAAGTACTTAGAATCCTACCCCCTAGAGACATTCCATCACTGTTAATATTTTAAAATGTATACATTTGAAAAATTGGGATCATGCTGTACATATGATTCTGTATTCTCTTTTTCCCCCACTTGACATTGTATTTTGAAAATTTCCCCATGATGTTAAATATCCTTCATATAAAACATTTTATTTTTATTTATTTATTTATTTATTTTAGCCAGTCAACATATAAAACATTTTAAAGGCTTTGAGATATTCCAGGGTCTTGAGCACCATAATTTATTTAACTCTTTTCCAACTGTTCAACATTTAGCTGTTCCCCATTTTTAAATGTTATAATCATCCTTGGATATAAAGCCCTGTCCAAGCTACACAGAGGTTTCTGTAGCATAGATTCCTGGGAGGGGACTGACTTACTGGGTCAAAGAGTATGAATATTTTGAAGGCTCTTCATACATATTGCCAAATTGCTTTCCAGAAAGGTTATATCAGTTTGCATCTCCACTGATAATGTAGGAAAGTGCCTGTTCTATGACATTCTTGCTGACATTATTACCATGGAAAAAAAAGCCTTGCTATTTTAATAGGTAAAATATTGTTTTTATTTGTATTTCTTTGCTTACTAGTGAGGGTTCACATTTTTTCATATCACATGTTTGTAAGTCATTTGTAATTTTACTTTGAATAGCCTGTTCACCCATTCACCCATTTTTTGTTAAATTCTACCTATTTCTTATTAATTTATAAAATACTTTATATATTAAGGATACTGTCTCCTCTGCCATATTTTATGCAAACTGTTTGTGAAATTAACTTGATGATAGAGGTTAGAAACTGTGAATCCTATGGAGTTTATGTCCTCTCAGCCACTGCTAAAGCCTGGAGCTTGGAGTCTTGGAGGGCAGAGGCCAGATGGCCAGTTTCTCAGTTTCCCTGACACCCAGCACAGTGCTCAGCACTGGGAACTCAGCCAAAGTTTGTTGAATGAATTAAGAGGATGGCCTGTTCATGTAAGTACTATTATGTGAAAGCCATTATTTCTCTCTCAGTGCACACACAAGGTCTGGGGTCTTCCTAGGTAATTAAAGATAACCCAAAAAAGTACAGTGTGGCCACTTCTCTCTAAAGGCACAGAGAACTGTGCAAGTTACAGAATAAATTATCTTACTTGTAATTGTCACTATCTGCTTTACAAATTTATGGGAATCAAATCCACAATGAGATACCACTACACTCCCACTAGGATGACTATCATAAAAAAGACAACAAAAAGAAGTGTTGGGGAGCATGTGGATAAATTTGAATCCTCGTACATTACTGGTGGGAATGTAAAATGGTGTAGCTGCTTTGGAAAACAGGTAAGGAGCTCCTCAAAATATTACACTTGAGTTACCATGTGACCCACTCATAGCTATATGTCTAAGAGAATTGAAAACACATCCATGTAAAAACTTGCACATGAATGTTCATCACAGCAACATTATTCATAATAGCCAATAAGTGGACACAACTCAAGTGTCTATAACTGATGGTAGGTAAACAATATGCGGTAAATCGATACTATGGAATATTATTTAGCCATAAAAAAGATGAAGTACTGACACAGGTTGAGCATCCTTAATCTGAAAATTTGAAATCCAAATGCTCCAAAATTGCCCCCTGCAGTGGCTCACGCCTGTAATCCCAGCACTTTGGGAGGCCAATGTAGGAGAATTGCTTGTGACCAGGAGTTTGAAACCACCCTGGGCAACATAGCAAGACCCCATCTGTACAAAAAATGTAAAAAATATTAGCCAGGCATGGTGGCACGTGCCTGTAGTCCTAGCTACTCAATAGGCTGAGGTAGGAGGATCGCTTGAGCCCAGGAGTTCAAGGCTGCAGTGAGCCATGATTGTGCCACTGCACTCCAGCCTGGGCAACAGAGGGAGACCCTGTCTCTTTAAAAAAAATTGATTAATTAATTTAAAATAAATAAATAAATAAATAAAACTTCCATTTGAAAAAAAAAAGCTCCAAAATCAGACATTTTTGAGCTCCAACCTGATGCCACAAGTAGAAAATTCCACAGATAAGTACTTAACACAGACTTTGTTTCATGTATAGAATTATTAAAAGTACTGTATAAAATTACCTTCAGGCTATGTGTATAAGGTATATATGAAACACAAATGAATTTTAGGTTTAGACTTGGGTCCTATCTCCAAGATATCTCATTATATATATGCAAATATATTCCAAAATCTGAAGAAACTCAAAATCTATAACACTTTTGGTCCCAAGCACTTCAGGTAAGGGATATTCAACTTGTGCATGCCACCACATGAATGAACCTTGAAAATATCATGCTAAGTGAAAAAAGCCAGACACAGAAGGCTACCTATCGTCCACTTCCATTTATATGAAATATCTGGAATAGGCAAATCCATAGGGACATAGATTAGTGGTTGATGGGAGTGGGGGTAGAGGTGGGGTGGGTGTGGGAAATAGGCAGTGACCAGTTGAGTATGGGGTTTCTTTGGGGGATGTTGAAAATGTTCTGGAATTAGTGGTGATGATTGCACAACCTTGTGAATACACTAAAAACTACTGAATTATACACTTTACAAGGGTGAATTGTATGGTATATGAATTCTATCTCCACAAACAAATATTTAAGGGAAGCTATACAAAAGTAAGACCTGTGCCCATCTCTGTTGACATCGGGGGGAAAACAAAGTGAGACCTGACCTCATGAGACAGGTTGTGGGCCTTCTCCCCCACAGCGGAGAGTCCTCAGAGCCAGTGTGTTGTGGAGGCAGGGCCCCCACAGGACATTTATCGAATCTGGCAGTGGCTGGGAGTAGGTGCCTAATCAGCAGTACTTTATGTGACCAGGATCTATGAAGAAGGCCCGGGGCGCCCAGGACAAGGGTGAGAGAAAGTTGAGTGTCTCTTTATTAAATAGAATAAAACAAAACTGGACCTAAATTAAGTTGGGATAAATAACAGCTTAGTACAGTAGAGTAGGATGAACTCTGAGCTCAGAATGAGAAGGCTGTCATCCCAGTTCTGCCACTGCCTTGCCTGGCAGAGCTACTTCTTCAGGCCTCAGTTTCCTCATTAGAAAAGGGGGATGCTGCCGCCCAGTTTGCTTGTCTTATAAAGATGCAGTGCGGTGAAATGAAATATTACATGTGAAAGTGTTTCGAAGACTGTAAATTGCTGTGCCCAATCATTCCTAGCGTCTTGCCTTTCTTCACATTTTAGTCTATTTTGTTTTCCCTAAAAATGTATTAAGCAGATGCTAATTGTTGATTTGCTAATATTTTATGGTCTGATTTTAGTAACATTAAAGTTGTACTAAATAAGCATTACACTTTTAGATCATATTGTAGATTGGGGTTTTTCATACATAGTGAATGAATAGCTGGGGTGGACAATGCAACAGGAAACACGGTCTGCAATGAGGCTTACAGGGTGTTAATGCCAAGTGCAGGAGTTTGGGCCTTATCTTACTGGTAATGGGGAATGCTGGTGGGCTTTTGAGTAGGAAAGTGTCATGATGTTAAGGTTATCATTCTATCTCTGGCATAGAGGGTAGTATGCATAGAGGCATGCTAAACTCCTGGGGGGTTCCAGGGCAAGAGAGAGTGACAATCCCAGAGCAGCTAGATCTTAGCTGGAAAGGAGATGAGGGGATGTTGTATGGGCAGGACCCTAGTGAGACTGGGGAGCGCTGAGAGGCGGGATTGGCCCTGTTTGTCCTGAGCCAGGGGGATAGAGCTGGCCACTTCTTGAAAGAGGACCTTGTCACAAAAGCTCCCAAGCAGAGATAATGTGGCTTTGATCACCAAAAACACATACAACAATCATGATTCTTTGTAAAGGAAGAATTTTAGAGGTGTCACTATGATAAAAAACAAGTTAAAAATATGTAATATTTTAAAAAACCCATTAAGCACCTAATTGAGCATGGTGCAGTATACAAGGAACCATGCCGATATGCCTTCCAAGAGTATGTAATTTAAGATTATTCTTCCTTGATTTATTTTATCTTAATGGGATTCCACAGAGGTCCCCTGAGCTTCCTACTACCACCGTGTAGGACAAATGAAATCTGGCATAGGAGGAAGAAACGCTTGTCAGGGTTGTCAGCTTCTTTTATTTGGGACTCACTTGGTGGTAAACTGAGAAGGACTAGAACAGGAAGGAGTTGTGCCTGTCTTGAGAGCCGGGGCCAGGGGACACCCTGCAGGAGAGGGCTTCCCTCCCTTCTTGCTACCCAGAGTAGGGTCCCTGAGGTGGTCTAGCCTCTTGTGGCCTGGGGAGTAGATTTGGAAAATCGGGTCTCACCTCCTTGGCTTATACTTCATTGAGGTGATTTCAGACTCGGATGCGAAGAGAAAACGCTGTGGTCTGTCTACTCCACCCTCACCAAGAGTGGAGAAGGATCTGGAAGAAGGAGCAGGGTGGAGTAGGTGGGAGCTGGAGGAGAGGGCTGTCACAACTGGGGGAGGGCAGGTGTGGTTTGAGGGACACCTGGTAGGGACCCCTGGTAGGGTTGCCAGGTAAAATGTGAGTCACTCAGTTACATTTGAATTTCAGACAAATGACAAATAATTTTTATAGTATAAGTAGCTTCCAAATACTGCATGGGACCTACTTATACTAAAAAAATTATTGTCTGAGATTCAAATTCAACTGAACATCCTGCTTCACCCTCTTCCCTCCTCCTGCCAATCACTAAATCGGGCTCCCTGGGGCATTCTGATTCCTACCACCACCACCACGCACCTGGGAGCCACACTGCAAGGGGCAAGCTAACTTATCAGGAACAGCAGCCAAGTAAGTAAAAGAGCAAACTGAGCAGGGGGCTTCCCCAGCCCTAGTCTCCAACTCATTCCCTTCCCTTCCAAACCCGTGCACTCCTCATTCCCCTCTGCCTTGCACCTTGCCAAGGACTGTGAGTAACAAGCCCACAGAGGCCCCTGAAAACTCAGCCAGGAGAGGCAGAGACTACTACTGCAGTGCCTGAGGCTGGCTGCTTGGATTTCTTTGAGTCTTCTGCCAAGGAGACGCTGCACAAACCCAGCACTGTAACTTCCCATTCCTGGCCCAAGTCAAACCTGCAGCCTGCAGGCAGCCAGATTGGATTTCAGAAGTGCTGGGGTTTTAGAAATATTAAATATTCATAGGCATCTCCCCTGGGTTTCAACTCTGGGAGTAGAATTCCAAACATCCCCCAGCTATTGGGGTTTCTCCTGGTGTGGTCCTAGGACCCCTAGACCTGGTTCACCTGGACCCAAGCCATCTGCAGGGCTTGTTTTAAACGCAGATGTTGAGGCTGCTCCCAGGCTGAGGTTTGCTGTATTGTCGGGTCTCCTTGTTACTCCACTTGCTGTAATGTGGGTGTATGTCACATGCTCCCCCACACCACTGATTCCCTTCACACACACACACACACAAACACACATGCACTCATGTTCCATGCTGTTAGATGTGCCGTGAGGCCAGCACAGGGAAAACCAACAAACACTTAATTAGGCCCTATTTACCTGCTGTTGTAAAGTCTCAACTTTACAGTCTCAGCAGTGAATGATACCTGTTATTATTTACTAACTAAGTCCTTTACATAAGGACAGGGTTTATACTCACTTTTACTGTGTCTCCCACAATCGGGCCAGAGGAAAGGGCTTAATATTGATCACTGTTCTGGTGGAGAAGAGAGCTGGGAAACATTTGGACATACCATTCTTGTGCCCAAGGCATGAGATCCTTTTTAAAGTACAGACTCCTTCCCAGGAGCCTGTAAGCAGAATTCCATCAGATTTTACTGATAACCTCCTTTCTAGTCATAACCTGGGGGCCTGAGCACCCGTTAAGACCTGGTGCACAGTGGTGCACGCCTGTAGTCCCAGCTACTCAGGAGGCTCAGGTGGGGGGATTGCTTGAGCCCAGGAGTTGGAGGCTGCAGTGAGCTATTTATGATATACCACTGCATTCCAGCTTGGACGACAGCGTGAGACCCCATCTCTTAAAGAAAAAAAGAACCTGGTGTGCAGATTCCTGCTTTCTGGCGGATGGTGTGTGTGTGTGAGGTGGGTGTTAATCTCTTTTTCACTCAGCTCCAACTTGCTGAAATTCCCCTTTCCAGTAGGCTTGCTCGAGCGCCCCTCCACCCAAAACTCAGAACCCTCTTTCTGCCTGCCCGATTTTGTGTTTAGCAAAGGAGAGATGAACACTGAGGCATACTGAGCTTAGCAAACCCATTTGGACCCCTATTGGGTTAGGGTGCATGGCTTTACCTGGATTTGCACTGTCTGTTGCCATTGGCCTTCTGGCTGCAGGAGGAGTCGGATCACAGCAGGAGAGACCCAGAGGATTAGTACAGAGATGCTGTAGCAGCCAGTTGATAATTACCTTGGGGGTCATGTCTCAAAATAGACTCTGGCCTCTCTTTCTGGCCTCAGAAAGGGGAAAGACCCCTCCTTCCCTCTCCAGCCAGCCCTTGCCATTCTCTCCTGGTCTCCTGGGTCTGGCTCCTGCTCTTTTTTATTCAGGTGTAATTTGCATACAGTAAAATTCACCCTTTTTAGTGTATAGTTCTGTGGGTTTGACAAACACATACAGATGTGTAACCACCAACACAATCCAGATATGGAGCAGTCCCATCACTCCAAAAGATTTCCTCGTGCTGCCTCTTTCACAGTCAACCCCGACCCCAGCCACCCCCCCATCCCCGTGGCAACCACTGAACTATGTTCAGTCCCTACAGTTTTCCCTGTTCCAGAATGCCACATAAAGGGAATCATATGGTTGGTAGCCTTTTGAGTCTGGCTTTTTTTCATTTTAAAGCATAAAGTATTTGAGATTGATCCATATTGTCACATGTATTAGCATTTTGTTCCTTTTTATAGTTGAGTAGTGGTCCCTAAACATCGATGCTGAGATTTCTGTGTGAACGTAACTTTTCATGTGAGTAAATACCTAAGAGTGAGATCGCTGGATCATATGGCGAGTGTATCTTGAACTTCATGAGAAATCGCTGACCTGTTTTCCAAAGTGGCTGTGCCATTTTTCATTTCTGTTAATACCAGCAAGATGTAAGAGTTCCAGTTGTGCCACATTCTCACCAGTACTTGGTATTGCAGCTCTTGTTTTCTTTTCTTTCCATTTTTAATTAACTTTAGCTATTCTAATAGTGTTTAGTAAATCTCATGGTTTTTTTTAAACTTGCATTTTCCTCATGGTGAGCATCTTTCCAGGTGCTTATTTTTCATCCTTACATATTTTTTTGGTAAACTGCTTGTTCAAATTTTTGGTCTTTGGAAAAGTGGATTGTTTTTTCTAATTGTTGCATTTTAAGAGTTCCTTATAAATTCTGGGTACAGTTTTTTTTTTTTTTTTTGGTCAGATATGTGATTTACAAATAATTTCTCCCATTCTTTCGCATGTCTTTTTATCACCTTAACAGTGTCTTTTAAAGAGCAGATGTTCTTAATTTGGGGGAGGAGGGTTTGAGGTTTTTTTTGAGATGAGGTCTTGCTGTGTTACCCAGGCTGGCCGCAACTCCTGAGTAGCTGGGACTACAAGTGTATGCCACTGTGCCTGGCTTGATGTTCTTGATTTTGATGTAGTACAACTTACCATTTTTTTTTCTTTCATGGATCATGCTTTTACTGTTGTATATAAGAAATCTTTGCCTAACCCAAATTCCTATGTTTTCTTCTGGAAGTCATGTAGTTATAGATTTTGCATTTAGACCTATGAACTATTTTGAGTTAATTTTTTATATCTTGTGAGGTTTGTTTTTATCATATGAATTCTAATTGTTCTAGCACCATTTTTGAAAAGACTATTCTTTCTCCATTAATTGCCTTTATATATTTGTAAAAAATAAAGGTGATATGTGATTTGCAAATACTTTCTTTCATTCTGTGGGTTACCTTTTTCACTTTCTTAATGGTGCCCTTTGCTTTTTGGTTTTTGTTGTTGTTTGTTTGTTTGTTTTCTTGAGACAGAGTCTCGTTCTGTCACCCAGGCTAGAGTGCAGTGACATCATCATAGCTTGCTGCAACCTCAGACTCCTGGCTCAAGCGATCCTCCTGCCTCAGCCTCCTGGGTGGCTGGGACTACAGGCATGAACCACTATGCCCAGCTAATTTTTCTATTTTTCGTAGAGATGGGGTCTCGCTCTTACTCAGGCTGGTCTCAAACTCCTGGCCCCAAGCAATCCTCCTGCCTTGGCCTCCCTGAGTGCTAGGACTACAAGCGTGAGCCACTGTGCCCAGCGAATGGTGCCCTTTAGAACACAACAGTTTTTAGTTTTGATGAAATCTGATGTATCTATTTTTTTCTTTTGTTATTTGTGCTTTTGGTGTAATATGTAAGTAATCATCACCTAATCCACGGATGATTTACTTCTGTGTTTTCTTCTAAGAGTTTTACAGCTGTAGCTCTCACATTTAGGTCTCTAATGCACTTTGAGTTAATTTTTGCATATGATGTGAGGTAAGGGTCCAATGTGAGAGCTACAGCTATAAAACTCTTAGAAGAAAACATAGAAGTAAATCATCCGTGGATTAGGTGATGATTACTTACTTATTGCACCAAAAGCACAAATAACAAAAGAAAAAAATAGATACCTCAGATTACATGGGTTTTGGTCTGCAGTTGGTTGAATCTAAGGATGCAAAACCCCTGCATGTGGAGGGATGACTGTTCTTTTGAAAATTTCACTTTCAATTGTTCATTGCTCTTATATAGAAATACAGTTGCTTTATGTAGATTGATCTTGCATCCTCTGACTTTTTTAAACTCACATATTAATTCTGATAGTTGTTTTGTAGATTCTTTGGGTTTTTCACATAGACAATCATGTCATCTGCAAATAGAGACAGTTTTATTTCTTTCTTTCTAATCTGTGTGTCTTTTGTTCTTTCTCATGTCTTGTTGCATGGTCTAGGACCTCCAGTGTGAGTTGAATAGGAGTGGCCAGAGGGGACAGTTTTGCTTTGCTCCCAGTCTCAGGGGAAAATATTCAGTCTTTGACCATTAAGTATGATGTTTTAGCCGTAGGTTTTTATACATGCCAGTGACCAGATTAGGAGACTTGCCTTCCATTCCTAATTTGGTAAGAGTTTTTTAAAAATCATGTTGCATTGTGTCAAATATTTTTTCTAGTAACTATTGAAATGGCCATTTGGTTTTTCTATTTTAGTCTTTGAATATGGAGAATTACATTGATTGATTTTTGAGGTTGAACCAGCCTCCATCCCTGGGATCAACCCCACCTGGTCATGTTGTATTGTTATGATGAGTTATCCCATCTGAGGCTAGCTCCTCACTTTCGCCTTCCGCCTTCCCCGTTTCTCCTGTCGCGCTCCTGTTTTTACCACCCAGCACCTCCCTCTCTCCTTTTCACACAGATCTCCCCTTCCTACGACATCCTCGAGAATTCCCTGCAGTCCACACCTCAGCCTCTTTCCCTCTCCTTCCCCCTCTCCACGACTCCCAGCGACTTCCCAAAGGCTCCACTCCATAGTCACTGCATTGGCTAATACTCCAGGCCACTCTGTTTCTTCCTGGACTTCTTCCTAAGACTTCCTCTCTGGTCTTAGGGGCTCTTCCTGCAGAGTCAGCTCTGCCCCGCTGGACCCCCAGCCTCATGCAGGTCCCTCATACTTTGGGCTTCTGTGGCAGCATCCTGACCCATCACCCATTCCCTGTATTCTTGCCTCTGATGAATCTTCCAGAGCTGTGTGCTTGCCCTCCTACTCTTTGGTTCAGCAGTCCTTAACAGCTCCCGTTGTATAAGTATTGTGCCAGGCCCTCTCAGTCTGACATTCGGACTCTTTAATCAGGCTCCAGCCTGTCTCTCCAGCTACATCTTTTCTCTGTGGACTTTTCCTGGAGAATCAGAGAGCCTGGGTTATTTATTCAAGGGCTCCGAGTACCCTGGGGACATGAGCCTCCCATGCCCGAGCTTCCTCTCTCCAGGGACCTCTTTGCCATGCCTGCCTGCTGGCCTAGACAAATATGCCCCTAACTCAGAGGCCAGCATGCCCCAGGCCTGCCCAGAGGCCCCTCCCATCACTCCGCCCCTCCCTTCTCCCACCCAGGCACTCCCCTCTACCCTTTGCTCAGTACGGATGGATTTCTGCTTCCTATTGCTGGTTTTCCTTCAGTTTTTTTACTATCTCCTTGTCCTAGGATAGTTTGAGCTGCTGTAAGAGTATACCATAGGCTGGGTGGCTTATAAACAACAGAAATTTATTTTCTCACAGCTCTGGAGGGTGGAAGTCAAGATAAGGGTGCCAGCATGGTTGGGTTCTGTCGAGGGCCCTCTTTTGGGTTGCAGATGGCTGACTTCTAATATCCCCACGTTGTGGAGAGCAGAAAGCCAGAAAGCAAGCTCTCATGACTCTTCTTGTAAGAGCACTAATCCCATTAGTGAGGGCTCCACCCTCATGACCTAATCACCCCCAGAGGCCCTACCTCCTAACATCATTACATTGGGGGTTAGATTTTTAACATATGAATTTTAGGGAAACACGAACATTCTGTCTATAACACTCTTCAACTGGGTTGTAAGTTTTTGTAGAGTAGGGGTCTTCTTCCCTTTTGTTAAATAGGTTGGGCTTGCCTATGTCATGTGTTTACATCAAACGACAGCAATGGGGTTCTGGGTGGCTGGGGTTGGGGTGGAAGGTTGTGGGAGTTATGAGTCAGCAACAGTAGCCGTAGAGTTGGTGGAGCTGGTAATCGGAGCTTGCACCTTCCCTGAAGGCACATCCAGGAGACACAAGGGGAGCTCAGAGCATTCTTCAGCTGGGGGAGAGGAAGACTTTAAAATGGGAAAGAGAAAGTCTCTTTGTGGCCTGGGGCAGACACACTATAGGTCATCTCCGGGGAAAGGTACCACATCCAGCAAGGAGCCTCTGGGCGAAGGCTCTCTGGGGACTCTGGATGAAGGTCAGCACACCAAGCTGTGGTGGGGAAAGCCTTCAGGTAGAACACAGACCTGAGTCGAGGTTCCAGAAACAAAGAGGCCCTTAGAGAAGAATGTAGGAGTCATCTGCTGGGGTGTCTGCCAGCCGGCTAAAGTCCCAGAGGAAGGCTCCTTGGGATCCAAATGGACAAGTGCCTTCCTCACCCCAGGACTTGGGACCAACACAGGGCTCCTGAGGGCTGCAGGAGCCACAGTGAAGGTACAGGGCTGACCTGGGCTCCTCTTTAGGAGCTGGGACCAAGAATTAAGTTTTTGGAGGGAATAGCTGAGGTACAGCTCAAAGCCCCCACAGCCTGGAAGCCAGAGCATCTTTGCATGGTTCTGTCCTACGTGGCCCTGAGGCAAGGGCAGGACCAGGGTCAGTATACTCAGACACCCCAGGAGCTTTACCTGCCAAGAGAAAAGTTTACCTAAACATCATTCACTAGGATCTGAAATGTGCCATGTAGACTTGCTTTTGTGGGCAAGTATTGGATTTCATTTTCCCTTAGTTTTTCAGTAAATATGCCTTTCAAAAGAATTCCAGCCTCGACTCTGCTGACCTGGAGGGGCAGTGGTATTTTTCCACACACGCATGGTGGTCAGTGAGGAGCGGGGGAGAGGGCGGACGCTGGCCAGCTGGCACGGTGACTTATCAGGGAGCCTGGGTGCTGGTGGGAGAAAGGCTAGAAGCCCAGGCAGGAAGGGGTTGAGACCCACTGTGGACACGGGTCCCGACTCGCCAGGCCTTGTCCTTCTTTCACTCCCCAGAGGATTTAGCACAGTGCTAGGGATCTGATGGGTGGCCCGCAAGGCCTTGCATCCCTGAAGCTGATCTCTGGGGAAGGGCAGCCTTTCGTCCTGTGCCGGACTCTATCACACCTGCCAAGTGAAATCCCACCACTCTCCTGCCGCCTTCCTTGCAGTGCCCCTGCTGCCCTCAGCACACAATTAGCCCTGTCCCAGCATCATCTGAGCACTTAACCTTCTCATTTTTGGTGCTATGGACACGTTCAGTATGGTTATTCAGTGATGGTATCCTTAGGGGCCATACCCTGTCACAGGCCAGTTGAGCTCTGGGCTTTGAGGACGTCAAAGAGCCTGACCGATTATGCTAGGCTGCTCCGGCAGCTGGCTGCATGTGGGGTGTCCTCAGCATTTGTTTGCTGAGGTGGGGGCTGGGGGCTCTTTGCTTTGGGGCCAGGCGGATCAGGTCTGAGCTTGGTGTGCTCCTCTCTCCCTCTGCAGCTTGTCTCGAATGTCCTCATTTTCTCCTGCACCAACATCGTGGGCGTCTGTACCCACTACCCGGCCGAGGTCTCCCAGAGACAGGCCTTCCAGGAGACCCGGGAATGCATCCAAGCACGGCTCCACTCACAGAGGGAGAACCAGCAGCAGGTGAGCACTGCCGCCCTGCCCTTGCGCAGCGGGAGGGAGTAAAGAGACCTGAGCCCTGCCTCTGAGTGCTCAGTGTCTGTCCCCACTCCAGGGAATGTTTCCCCTGGAGGGAGTCCAGCATTCCTGGCTCTGTGGGAATCCTCCAGAAGGACTCTGGAGAAAGAGCTCTGCCCCTGCCCTGGCCCACAGCCTCCTTATGGTGTCCCTGTGGTCTGCAGATGAGCCCAGCGGCAAGAGAGCTCCTCCTCCCTCCCGGAGTTGGAGTGTCAGAGCGGGCAGCATTCCCAGCTGGGGTTCGATGCTCCCCAGGGGAGGGGTGAGGGAGAAGGAGAGAAGATGGGAGCTGTCAGCCCCCATGGCACCCCCACCTGGCTCTTCCTCTCTGCTGGGTTCTGGAGTTTGGTTGGTTCAGAGAAAGAAGACAGTTCCACCTCTCCCTACACCTCCCTGGGCTAGAGGAGGCAGGCCATTCACGGGGCCACAGAATCGGTGAGCCCTGGGGCAAAAAGGACATGCCCCAGTACCTGTCTTGGATGGGGGTGGGTGGCTGAGGGCTGTGTCGGTGTTCCAGCTGTTCCTGCCCAGGGGCGGGGGTCCTGTTTGGATTCCAGGTCTGGATCACCATTGGCTCCTCTCCTACGTGTGACCCAGACGGGGTCTGGTAACTCAGAGATGCAGCTCCCAGACAGGAGGCCTGGAGGGGCCGTGGTGACCTCAGGGGAGGGAGGGGCAGGTCAGTAGGGTGATGGGGCTCCCACTGAACACATCAGAGTCATGGTTCTTACGGGATGAGGCTACTCCAAACCAGAGGGGCCTCCATCCCCTCTTGTATCAGTGTCTCCCAAACCCTCTGCAAACATCAATAGAGCCCTCCTATGTACCACATGCTGTGTCAGGCCCCATGGCCGGTGTGAAGAGGGAGGGTCTGCCTTTGAGCCTGGGGATGGGCAGAAAATGGCCCAGAGGGCAGTGGTCGCTGCACGTCCTGGCCAGCATGGAGCGCATGCTGTGGCCACCCTGCGTGCATAGGGTTTTACCGCCATGGGGGGCATCCCTGACTTGGCTTCATGCGTCCTAGGTGAGTTGCAGTGACGTGGCTGGTGACACCCAGACAGCTGAGCAAGGGGCGAGCTCTGCAGTGCCTCTCCTGGCCCCAGTCGGCACCTGCCCCACTCCTCTTCCAGTGCTGCCTCTGTGGCCACCATGTTTTGCCAGGTCCCTGCTTACGCTGACCAGGCCTTCCCCATCATTCACTCTTGGCCCTGTCTGGGCTTCTGGTCCAGCCTTTTGAAGGAAGCCCTCGCTCTGCGGTGTCCCTTGTCGACAGCGTGCCTTGCCTCTGGCACACTGCCCCAGGCTCACCCTCAGCCCCAGCATTCCTCAGCAGCCCCTTGGCCACCCCATCCCAGGCCTCAGCATCACTCATCTGCTGTCACCTTCTTCCCCTGTCCTCTCACTGCTGGGCCTTGTCCCTTCTCCAGGAGAATTACTGTTTCACAACTCTTCACAGTGTCCTTGCTCTGGCCCTGGCCAGGCAGGGCCTACCACCAAATCTACAGGGATGTGGGGGAGAGAATCCTTTGCTGTACCACGTTCAGGGCCAAGGCACCGAGGAGGGAAGCTTGCTTCCTGGGCACAGGAGCCTCTCCTCAGCCAGCTGGTGCCAGCAAGCCTTGCAGAAAGAGCTGTTTGGGGCCCCTGGGGGAAGCTTCCAGGTGCCTTGTGGTGAGGGGGTACAGAATTGTTCCCCAGCCATCCCCTGCCTGTTCCTCCTGGCCCTTAGCCCCAGAAGTAGTTATAAACGTGGAAAGGTCTCTCATGGAGCTAAACAATTTGTAGCCTATGTTTTCAGGGAATCGTCCCTTAATTCATGTTTCTCTCACCAGTAACTATTTACTGGGAGTTCAGTAAATATGACATGGTCTTCGATGGCCCTGTTTACTGCTGCCTGGGGAGACCAGACAGGCCCACTGAGGGCACCATCCTTCACTGATTTACCAGTTTCCCAAGCACAAAGCTCTGGGCCGTGGTGCTGGACAAGATGCAGCTCCGATCCCCAGGGAGGTCTCCCCTTGCACATGCTAAGGGGAGACAAAGTTAACAGGCCCCAACACGCAGGGTGTCTGGACTCTAAACAAGAAGACTGGGTGAGGAGCCAGAGCCGGACCTCCTCTTGGGAAGGGAGAGGCTCTGAAAGGTGGTCAGGAGTGGTGGATGAGGATGGTGATTCTGCTGGGGACCTTGTGCGCAGTGGCATGGAAGACCCCAGGAGGTGTCAGGGCTTGCCATGGTCTGTTCTATCTGGAGCACAACGTGGATGTCAGTTCAGGGCTGTAGGCACAGCAGGTGGAAGGCAGGGAGGAGCCAGGCCGTGGATGAGGGCTGGTCCTAGAAGCTTCAAGAGGCACAGAAGGTGAGGTGGTCTGGTGGGTGTTTTAGAAAAGGCACTCGTTTGCTTGCAGCAGGGAGGATGGACCAGAGGTGGCAAGCTTGGGGACAGGGAAAGAGACCGGAGGCTGTCCTGGTCATCCAGGCTGGACCTGAAGGTGGCCTGGGCCTGCGAGAGGCTGGGGCTGTTGTGGTGGGAGTGGGCCGGGGCCAGACAAGCCATAGCAAGGGGCACGTGGACAAGGGCACCGGGTTGCAGTGGAAAATAAGGAAGAGTGGGTTCAGTGGGCCCCGAAGAATCCATCCTTGATGTGGTTGGTGGAACCAGGGATCCTGTGGAGGTGCTGAGCAGGGGAGGGATGTGACATAGGTAGTCTTTCAGCAAGCTTGGGGCTGTACTGGCAGCAGGGAGGGCAGAGGTGGAGGCTGCCTGGCCAGGGTGGTGCGACCAGAATCCCAGAGTCAGGCAAGAACTGCACATGGGCAGTGCAGGAGGATGCAAAAAAAAAAGGACAGTATGAGAGCTGTTTCCAAACCAGCAGGACTTGATTGGTGCTGGACAGGGCCTGGGGCTGAGGGGAGAGGAATGAGTCTCAGAGGAAAAGTTCTGAAAGGTAAAAGCCGCTGACACGGGCAGGGTCTTGATGCAGCAGAACGGAGGTGTCACAGGCAAAGGCAGGGAACCTGAAAAGGAGAGCCGTCGGGGCATGACAATGTGTAAAGACAAGTGTGGGTCAGGGCATGATGTCAAGGTGGTGGCAGCAAGACTTCCAGATGGGCAGCTGGAGACTGACGAGCCCTGGATGGGTGGTAGGGATGTGGGAGGTGGCTGTTAGAGTCATCTTGGCAGTGGAAACCTTGGCAGTGGACTTGCTCCCAGAGGGCAGGAATGGATGGGACAAGGACAGAGGTGGGATGCACCATGTTTGGGGCCAGGAGAGAGAGGAACCAGAGATGACACAGAAACAGCAGAAGAGCCTCAGGGCCACGTGGCAGGGTGACCCCCGCATCCATGGAGTGAAGGGCAGGAGGAGGGCTGAGCATCCAGAGTGGAAGGCTCACGGTGAGAGAGTTACAAGAGTGAGCCTGGCAGGGGCCTGGCACGGGAGGCAGCTGGACATCTTGGAGCAGGGCAGGCCCAGGAGGAGAACTTAGAAAGTTCTCCAAACCTCATAACAGGCTGATGTGGCCTCCATGGGTGGCCTGCCCCTGTCTCTCCCCCCTCCCCTTGTAGCTGGTTTGACTTCTCTTGGTTCCTCAAAGTCAGCTGGTTTGCTCCCCTCACTCCTGGGCCATGGCCCCCCATGGAGCTAAAGCACCCTCCTTCCCAGTCTGTCCTCTGGTCTCTACAAAGCCCCCTCTGACCACCCACCTCCCCCCACCTAGGTCGGGCATCCCTGCTCAGTGCCCCCCTAGATCCCCAGGCCCCTATGAGGCCGGAAGCTTCGTGAGGGAGGAGCCCGGCCTGTCCGGCTCTTGGTTGTTACTCCTGGCCCCCGGGATGGTGCCTGGGACATAGTAGGTACTCAATAAATATTTGCTGACTGATTGGATGACTGTTAATACTCTCAACAACCCCACCCCTGTTTTATAGATAAGGAACCTGAGGCTCAGAGAGTTCAGTCATTTGCCCAAGGTCACACAGTCTCAGATGACATCCAGGATTCTAACCCAAGGTGCTCAGTGCCCAAGGTTCACCAGGAATGCTTTCGCCTGTGCAGCATGGCAAGCTAGGCAGAAGGACAGGGAGGTGTCCCAGGGATGGGGCCCACATGCGCACACACAAGTGTTAGCCCCTTGTGTCTCTGGACAGCCCAAGAAGCTTTCCAGGCCCTGCAGCAGGGGCACAGATGTGGAGGAGAGGGGACTTGCCAGGCAGGTGGAAGGAGCCGTAACAAAAGCATCTGCTTCCCTCTCCAGGAGCGGCTCCTGCTGTCTGTCCTTCCCCGTCATGTTGCCATGGAGATGAAAGCAGACATCAACGCCAAGCAGGAGGATATGATGTTCCATAAGATTTACATCCAGAAACATGACAACGTGAGGTAGGGTGAGGCTGGGGGTGAGGGCAGGGTGGGAGAACTGGACCCTGAAGGAGACATCCCATTTCCTTCCTTTTAAGAGGGTCCAGCCCAGTAGGGTAGCCTGGTGGCTTTGGAAAGGGCATTGTCTGGAGCATGCCAGCACCTTCAGGTCTGTCAAGTGGATTATCACTGTGCCCTGTGTAACTTCCCTTGGGGGCGGTGAGGTGGGGGCAGTTAGCTACAGGGAGAGGAGAGAGAGAGGAGAAATGGGGGAAGCAGCACCACCAGCTTTTGGGGCGAACCTACCAAGGGAGACAAAAGCACAGCCTGTGGACCCAAGTGTCACCACCATCATCACGTCTCCATCACCATCTGGCAGCTTCCATTCCTTCTAAGACAGTGGGTGCCAGGCACTGTGCCAGGCATTGCCCACCTTGTCACGAGCCCTCCTGACAGCCCTGAAAGGTGGCTACCTTTATCAGCACCCTCAGTTTATAGATCAAGCTCTGTCCTGTTTACTTGATATATACTGTACTTGAACTTTTCTGTAATAAAAAGTATAGAGAAAAAAACGCCATGAGAAAACAAGTGGACAAATCCAAGATGTGGGACAGGCTACATTCTGGACTCTAAAAAAATCAGTCATGAAAATGGAAAGAAAGGCGGGGACTGTTCTAGATTAAAAGAGACTAAAGGGACCAAGGTCCCCCAGCCAGGAAGCATAACGCCAGGGTACAACCGGATCGGCTGCTCCAAAGCCCACGCTTCATTCGCTGCATGCTTGCTTCCTCCCTAGACAGAAGCCGCTGACAGCAGGGACGTGCAAACAGATGTAGATTAATAGAGTGCAAAATCTACTTATGAGTTCCATGGGGACATGAAGTGATATAGTGGCCTTCATCTAGCATGGCTTCCTGGAGAGCCCGATAATCCTCCCATATGCCCAGAAAAGGAGCTGCTGTGTTTGTCTTCGGGAGACTTACTTTCTCCCTGGGCAAGTTTTCTCAGGACCCAGGAGTCCTCTAAGGCTGGTGTAGAAAGGACCCTTTGGAGTCTTGGGCTGAATTTTCAATAAAGGGATTAAATGGGATAATGCAAATTATTAAACACAGTACACGTTTGAGGTGAAGCTGATGGCAGCAGGTGAGGGGAGCCCTGTCTTTTTCACGCAGAGCAAATTGGGCTGCCCAGTTCCCAAGTGTGCCCTGGGATCCAAAAGTGTCCTTTCTGCCTGTTTTCCTCCATCTGTCTCCCAAACAGACTCCGCCTTTGGTAGAAGAATGCACCCGCACAACACATTTGTCCTTGGTTTTTGGGGTCTCCCAACCCCTCTGAAGCCCACCCAGGCTCTACTGTCAGGAAGGGATAGTGTAGCCAGCAGCCGCTGCCTCAGTCTCCAGGAGAAGGCTGCCCCTGGCGAATCTCCATGTCCAGGAGTGTCCTGAGGGCGCTGCAGGCCCAGCAAGACCAGCTCAGAGCGAGACGTGGAACTGTGGCCTGACTCCTGGCCTTGAGCCCTTTAGGTGGTGTGGGTGTGCTGGTTTCCCTGCTCCTTGTCCTCACGCCCACCCCATCCTCCCCTGGTGGGATAATCACTAGCAGTGAGAGTGCACACTGATATGGAGCTCACATGAACCCAGCCTCTGCCCTGGGTGCTTTCGTATATTTACTTGGTCCCCACAACAAATGTAAGAGGTCCATGATTATCTCCATCTTACAGGTGAGGGAATTGAGGCACAGAGATTAAGTAACTTGTCCAAGATCCCGTAGCTAGTTAAGTGGGAGAATTGCCCCCAGAAAGCTTTTTATGATATCAGAGTCTTTACGTAGCCTGACTGCTGGACTGATATTTTTATATACCCAGGGGAAAGGGGCTTATGCAAGGATTTTGTGGGAAGGAGGCCTGGGGAGCCCTCAGGCCAGAAGGAGACTCAGAGGAGGGGGAGGAGTTTGCTATCCTGTGTGTGTGTGTGTCTGTGTGACTGGGGAGCCACCAGGGGCCATTCCTGTCTGAGAGCAGCTCCTAAAATCTGGGCTCTCCACCTTGGGACATGTAAAGAAACAGCCTCCCTATCAGAACAAATCCCAGAGGCTCAAGTTTCGGGGGGGAAGGGTGGCCCACCAAGTGGTCCCAACACATACGAGTCGAGCCCCTGAGCTCCCCCCTTTTGGAATTTTCTCTCTTAGGTCTTCACCACCTCATTGGCCCAGGCATTGTCCCCAGCACTTTGGACAAAAGTCACTGTCCTTGATTGCTCTTAGCTCAGCAGAGATTTCTGCAGGTTTCACTTATACAGCAGAACACAAAGGAAGTCCAGAAAATTTGTTGATCAGGAACAGTCTGGCACTTAAGGCACAGGCTCTCAGCTGGCTTGGCTGTCACATCTGGCTCACCTGGCGTCCCCTTCACCTCTGCCCAGTTCCCCTCTCCTCTCCCACACAGCAGGCATCATCTTACTGCCCACCCCACGGTTGCTGGCTCTTGGGCCCCCAGCCCTCCAGCAAGGGGGTTTGGTCAGAGGGGCTGACTCAGGCCTCTTCCACCGTGATTACCTCAAGGAATGGCCCACCCTCGGGTGACACTTCCTTCCCCCTCCTCTCCCACAGAGACAGATAAAAGAACAGTGTCTTAATCACAGAGTGGCCTGAGCATCAGACCCCAGCCTCAGTGAGGGTATTTCTGTCACATCCTAGTGCCAGGATCAATGACAGCAATCAGGAAAGAGATGAAAGGAGAGAAAAACCAAGATGCCGTAATTTTCATGGGGACGGAGATAATTCTGACTCTGACATCGCCAGGAGAGAGGTGGCTGGTACACATCAGAGGCCACCTGCAAGCAATCACATGCAAATGTCCCACTGGGGCCTCTTTCCCTGTTCCATTAGCAGCAAGGGTTGCAGCCCTTGGTGGAAACACAGTGCTTGCTCTGGTCTCTGTTTTGGGGTTGAACCTTTGGCTTGGGTTAGGGTTTGAGCAGTAGGTGGGGGGGGCGGTGACATCATAGTGTTTTAGAAAACACTTTGGGTCTGGGCTCATGGAGAGCCATTTGGGTACAATGGTTACGCCTGCGCTCTGGGTTTAAGCTGCCCTGCATGTCATCCCAGCTCTGCTGTTCCTAGGTGTGTGGCCAGGACAAGTTACAGGCATTGAGCCACTCTGAACCTCAGTTTCCTCATCTGCATAACAGAATAGGAAGACTACTTACTTAAGAGGGAGTAAATGGAATAATGTAGGGATAGTGCTTAGCACAATATCTGGGCACATAACAAGTGTTCAGTATTTGTGAGCTGCTATTATTGTTGTTACTATTATTTTTATGATTATTATCACACTTATATCAACAAAGAAAGGCCTGGGGATTTTCTAGCTGGAGAATGGATGGGTGATGAGTCACATTCATCAATTCTCTGCAGAGTTATAATATTTAGAGAGGGTGATGACATGCTGTTCTCTAGCCCCACCGAGAGCAAGGCCACAAGAAAAATAAATCAACTCCACAGTGTGATAGTTGGGCCTGGATCTAAGGATGGGAAGAGACTGATGGGGGGTCAAGGAGAAGAGTTTGACCTGGGTGGGGAGGGATGACAGACAGTGCCACCGCTCTCTGTGGCCTCATTCTTCTCTGGCCCTGAGGAAGAATAGTTGTGCAGCATACAATTCCTAGGGTACCAGTGCAGACCTGTGGGATGCTTTGGTGCTGAGCCACCACCAGCCACAGGGTTGAGGCAGGCCAGAGGCCAGGGAACCCCTAGAGACTCCCCCAGAGACACACAGATGCCCCTCCTGTCTGATGTGTGATGACAAATGGAAATGTTTGAGCCCCTCTGGGCAGGTCAGCTGGAGCATGTCAGGCCTATGGCTTGCAAGCTCTTGTGCCCATCTCCCCCTGCCTCACATATCTGACCCCCTGCTGCCGACAGCACCAGGGCTGGGGAGCCAGCACTCCTGGGAAGGACGAGGGCCTCCGGGACATGCCAGCAGCTCTGGGGGAGGAAGGGCTCCTGGAGTGCTCCCTGGGGAGGAGAGAGATCAGTCAGCCTCAGAGGGGTTAGAGGAAGAGGCCAGCCAGAGAAGGCACCACACCACGCGGGTCACAGTAAAGGTGGACGCAGACAGACCCTGGCACGCCAGGTCACCATTGTTGAGTGGTCTGTGTTGAGCAGTCTGATCCACACACCAGCTCTGCCGCTTAGTGGCTGTGGGAACTTGGGCAGGGCACCTAACGGGGCCTCGGTTTTCCTCATCTGTAACATGGGGACAGTCATGTCCATTCACTCCTCTGTTAACTAATGTCTTACCCCTGCCTTAATCGGTGGGGACCACCTACCATGCCCCAGGACACTCAGCTAGAGGCAGGGAGTGTGACGCAGATTAAGTTACACACCATCCTTGCCAACACGGAGCTCACATTCTACTGGAGA
Organism: Daubentonia madagascariensis; assembly: GCA_023783475.1. Classification (NCBI taxonomy): domain Eukaryota; kingdom Metazoa; phylum Chordata; class Mammalia; order Primates; family Daubentoniidae; genus Daubentonia; species Daubentonia madagascariensis. The sequence continues at coordinate 20,084,000 of JAKFHU010001631.1, read as the reverse complement.
AGACACACACCAAACAACGAATGATTCATGACATTCGGGTTTACCATGTGCTTGCCTTTTGTGAGGCTCGCTGTGAGGAGAGGGAGTAGTGACCGGGAGGCACGGACTTTGCAGGGTGTGAATGTCAGACAAACGTGCCACTCCATTGTTCAGCCACAATTGTGATGAAAGGCCCAAAGGTACGGAGTCTGTAAGAGGGGGTCCAGCCTGGCCCAGGGCTCCTCTCCTTGCAGGGCTGCCAGGAGGGGAGGGGAGGTAACGTATGGAAAGCCCCCTGCCCAGCGCCTGCCCAGGAGGCTACGGACTGATTGCCCTTGAGCTGGGGCAGACTACCAGGTGAGAGTCAAGGTCAGGTAATTCAAAACCTCAAAGGTTTGGGGGCAGAGAACGCCCAGCCAGGCCTGAGAGGACACTGAAGAATTCTCCACTTCCACAAGGCCCCTTCTGAATGAGGATGACCCTGCACCTGACTGGCCTGTCCCCAAGCTGGAGCCCTTAGGTTTTAAAGGTCATAGGTGGTGGGGTGGACAAGAGATCATTCCAGAGACTCTTCTTTGTGTGAAGGGAGAGAAGGTAACCTCCTCTAGGGAGCACTGGTCCTCTGCCTAAGAAACATATTCCTTGTGGGGCTCCATCTATTTGGACCCCTGGGTTTCAGGATGGAGCGAGCGGGGGTCTTGGCTCGCTGGCCTGAATCAGAGCCTAATTCTGAGGCACCCAGGAGCCCTGTGGGGCTGCAGCCGGGGTCCTGGCAGAGGGGCTGCTGAGCCTGGGGTGGGAACGAGGTCACCTGCCCCCTCCCCACACGTCGGGGCGTGGCAGGGCCTGGGGGAGGGTCCCCCTGCCCAGTTCCTTCCTCTTCAGAGCCCTTCTCTGCCCAGCGCCTCCCCCTTCTGAGGTCATTCTCTCCTCTCCTGTCTCCGTCAAGGACTTGGCTGCATTCCCCAGGTTGCTCTGGCGTCTGGCTCAGCCACAGTGTGGTTCTGAATTACAATGACCACGCCACAATGTCCGAGATGCTCAGATACCCGTGGGCGGACTATGCACCCTGCGGGCAGAGTGTGGGAAATGTTTACCTCCAATCACGTCCTCAGCCAACAGCCTATGTGGGGAGTGGGCTATAAACACCCTGCGTTCTTATCTCAAACCTGTTAGTAAGAAAAGTATTCTGAACTTACTCCCATACCAATTATAGATACAAGTGGTCTTTATACTATTGTTTTATTCATTCCACAAACATTTCCTGAGCTCCTACCATGTACCAGGCTGCCACTCTGACAAAGACACCGTCCTTGCTCCGTGGGGAATGTCTAGTCCTCACAGTGAGATAAGGGCTGCATAGGGTGCTTCGGGAACACCCCGCTGGCCCCGTTGGGGGAGCCACTGGGGTTGGGTCTTTTTTAAAAAAGTAATTGATTGATTATTTTAGTTGTGATAAAAAGACATAGTGTAAAACTCACCATCTTAACCATTTTTAAGAGTGCAGTTCAGTAGCATTAAGTACATTCACATTGCTGTGCGACCATCACCACCATCCATCTCCGGAACTTTTTATCTTCCCAGACTGAAACTCTGGGCCCATTAAACACTAACTCACCATTCCGCCTCCCCCAAGTCCCTGGAAACCACCATTCTACTTTCTGTGTCTGTGTATAGACTGCTCCAGGTATCTCATACATGGAATCATACAGTATTTGTGCTTTTTGTTGACTGGCTTATTTCACTTAGCATCATATATTCAAGGTTCATCCAGGATACAGCATGTGTCAGGATTGTCTTCCTTTGTAAGGTTGTCCCGTTGTATGTCTGTGCCACATTTTGTTTATCTGTGCATCTGTCAACGGGCGCAGGTTGCGTCTACCTTTTGGCTGTTATGAATACTGCTGCTATGAATATGGGTGTATGAATATCTGTTCATACCTCTGCTTTCAATTCTTTTGGGTATATACCCAGAATGAGACTGCTGGATCGTAAGGGGATTCTATTCTTAGCTCTCTGAGGAACCGCTGTACTGTTTCCACAGGGGCTGCACCATTTGACCTGCCTACCAGCAGCATGCAAGGGCTCCACATTCTCCACATCCTCGCCTGGGCTGGGTCTTGACAAAAGGCCTGAGTGTCCTGGGACACAGAATGGGGGTCAGTGAGGAATGGAGCCCACAACCAACAAAGATTTAATATTTTAGCTCTCTGGACCCAAACAGGGTCCCTGGGGAGATAGGAAGGGAGAGGACATAGAGCAAAGAGGCACTGACCGGTTGAACATGTCCAGCTATCTCTTTGAGACAATTGGCATCAGTTGTCATTTGTGATTCTGATTCTAATAAAAAAAATTCAGGTATAAGAAGGATTATTCTGGGCTGGAGTGAGTCAAGGAAGACACCATGAAAACAGAAGGGTTAGAATCAGGTCCTAAAAGAAGAACGTGATTTGTTTTTGGCCTTTTAAAAATAAACACTTTTATTATATGAAGGATATATGTTCTTTGTAGAAAAATTGGAAAATAAGAGCGGTATAGAAAAGAAAATAAAAGCACTCAGTCTAGCCACCCAGAGGTCACTAACTCTTACTAGGTCTTGGTGCAGTTCCTTCCTCCTTTTGTGTGTTTCTCCTTTAGGAAGCTCTTCCCCAAATCTTTCCAGACTCTGTGAACAGAACGTCTGTAGGTTCTGGTTCCATCGTATGGATGGTAGGGGTGGGATGGACAGGTGGACAGAAACAAGAGAGGGCACTGGGTGGGTGGGAGGCCCCTGCAGGAGGTGCTGAAGCTAGCAGAGTGGATTTCAAGACATGCCTTGACCCCAGGCCCTCTGGACCCTGTCCTGACAGTCAGGCTGGTCCCTGGGCCCCTCCCCTTAGACTCTACTTGCTGAGGCAAGGTGTCCTATCCTTGCGAGAGTGGAGATGGTGCAGCTGTCCCAGGGTGGATTTTCCTGTGGGTGGGCTGTATGCAGACACCCAGTGTGTTCAGCATGCTCACCTGGGCCTTTCCCACTTTTCCTTTCCCAGCCTGTGGCCTCAGATGGCTCCATGGCTGCTGCCAGTTCCCATGCCCCTCTCTGATCTTATTTCCACCACCCCTTGGAAAACAGCCCTCTGGTGTCTGCTGTCAGCCCAGTCTTAATAAGACCACACCTGGTTGTGTGAGCTCACCTGGTGGACGTGAATGACTCCTTGCTCCTCCTTTACCTTACTAGGGGCATGAACGCACATGACTCTCCAGGTTGGATGATTTGGAGCAAATGGAGGGGGCACACTGTAGGGGACAGTCCTCTTGGTCAAAAAGAGACCGCCGGCCAATTCAGAGGCTCAGGCACGTCAACCTCCCCAGCCCACACTGGGGCCTCCCGGGTACTTCCTGCCCTGCCAAGCCCTGCTCCGCCAGGACCTTCAGCTCCTGACATCCTGGGAGGTGGGCTGAGACCTTGCCATACTCCCTTCTTGCCCCCACCCCATGAGCCCTGGCACAGTTCTGGACGTGGTTGCGGGAGATCAGAGGAGCCAGTCATCAGCACTGCTGACCTGCCCAGACCACTAGGAGAACTCAGCTCCTGAGTGTCCAGAGATGCTGCAGGATGTGGCTGTCTGCACAGGAGCAGGGCAAGATGCTGACAACTTCATAAAGTCATGGGCCTGCTGGCACCGAGGGGGAGCACCCGTGAGAAAATGCGCTTCACCAAAAACGCTGTGGGTGCAGTTGAGCCGAAGCTGCCCTGGAGGGCAGAGGGGCCTATTGTGTTTGTTGGGACGTGGTGCCTCCCACACTGGCCCCCAGAATGGGTGCAGGCGACCGTAAGTGACGATGGCAGGCAGTTAGGGAGGCACGCACAGCCAGTGTGGCCCTCCCCCAGCTTCTGAGCACCCACCACGAGGACCTGATCCTCTCTAGTGCGAGCTAATCGAACAATTAGCTCCTTCCTGCACGCCTGGGCCCAGCACTGTGTTGGGAAATGGCCTTCAGCATTACCAAATTGTAGATCAGAAAATCTTGGCCAGCCGAACAGACAGTCTGCTGTTGGGTAAACCTTGTAAAACAGAGGAGCCTCCAGGAGTGACAGTCACTAAGCAGAATCCTCCCCAAAGCAGCAGAGAAATGTGACTTTGCCTGTGACAGGAGGTGGGGGGAAGTGGAGGTGGCAGTGTTTCCATAAACGTGTGGGGGAGGCTGCGGGGGCTGCAGAGTTGGGACCTCAGAGAGCTCAGAGGCCTTGCTTTTTGTGACTTCCTCCTGGCTGGCTGGTGACCTGCCCTTGCCTGGTTCTTCAGTGGCTGGGGGGGCAAAGGGCTCACTGAGGTCCATCAAGGTCATCTGTGGAGAAGGATGAAGACCACAGGCCTGGCCTGCCTGAGTGGCTATGTGAGCTCAGGCAGATACCGGGGGTCAGAGCTCGATGAGGCCCCTGGGTCCACACGCATCTGCCTTATGTGTCCGGAGGTGGCCCACCCTCCTCCTCCTCCTCACGTCTTCTGCTCTACTTGGTGCAGTGGGTTACCTTGCCCAGTAGCAGTCCTGCCTCTGCTGGGTTAGGAAACCTTTTCCTTCCAACCCTGGGGGTCTCAGCAGCCCCAGTGGGGGTAGACCAGCTGCTGGTCATGCTGCCTGCCAGTTTCACATTTGAAAAACTGATGTTAGCCAAGGGGACACTCGCTGAAAATGTTCCTTAACTCATGTGCAGCTAATCTTAACCCCAACTCCCCTTGGTTTTGACTTCCTGAGAGATAAAGAAGGATTTCCGGAACAACTATGTAATGGGTGCTTTTACAGAGGCTCCTTCTCCCTGGCTGGAATGGGGCGGCCACCTGAGAGACAGGGAAGGGGGCGGGGGGCCAGGATGGTGTCTGTAGGCTCTCTCACCCCAGCATGCAGTTGCCCGCATACCTTCCTCTGGGCCAGGGTGGGGGCAGGCCCGTGCCACGCCAGACCCCAGGCATCAAAGCTCACGGATGCCTCCCTTTCATCTGCTGACCCCACCCGATGGCGGCCCACGCTGGAGCAGCTTTCTGTTGTCCTGAGTCCTGTGCCTTAACAGGACAGTGTCTCTCCTCTCTGCTCCTCTTCCTCCTTACCTTTTCTTGTCTTCCTCTCATTTGTTTTGTCTCTTGTCCCTGTGGCCCCATTTCTCTCACTCTATGACCTTCCTCCTGCAGTTGCCTTTGCTAATCGGGGCTGGGATCGGAGTGGCTGGAGGAGCCAGAATGCGGGGAAACAGCACAGGGCTCAGGGCCTGGGGGCTGCCCTCCTGTGTGTTTCCTGGGAGGTGGGCAGCCTGGCTGAAGCCCCGAGATGTGCTGCCTGGTGGCCCAGCCTGTTTCCGTGTCACTGCATGTGAGTGGGAGAGCAGCTGCTGAGAATCCCCTCTCAATAGAATCCTGTATCTGCCCAGGGGCCACCGCAGCCCAGCATAAGCGTGCCTGCAGCAGCTCACACGTGCCCTCCCGCCTCCCTCTGCCCCATCTATGATGCCAGAGCGTTGAATTATGCCTTTAATTTGTCTGTGGGGCCACCAGACAGCAACATATTTATTGGTTCAACTCCTTGAGTATGGAGCCAGGCTGCCTGCATGGCCTTGGCAGGTGACTCAACTTTTCTGTGCCTCAGTTTTCTCACCCCTAAAAGGAGGAGTCTGACCTCATGGGGTGCTTGTGAGGTGTGAATGAGTTCATCCACGTATAGGCTTAAAACAGTGTTTGTTTTAAAATACCTGTTTAGGTTTTATTACGATTCAGGTGTGGTGAGGCCATCAGATCAGGACATGATTGCCACTGAGAAGACTGTTGCAGTCCCAAAGAGGAGGGGACACGTCAAGCAGGGGCCACACGGGGAGCACCATGGTCGGTCGGGAGGCAGGGGAGTGAGTGGAAATGTGGGCGAGAGCCTTTGCCGTGGTTTCTGTGGGAAGGAACAGGAGAAGCAGGGCAAGCAGGTTGGCTGTTGGCTAGTTTGAAGAATTTCCTTGCACTCCGGGGTGTAGGAGCTGTCCCAGTTGCCTGGTACCTGTCCCTGGGATGATCAGGGAGGGGATCATTGGCCAGCAGTGGCTCTGGATTGGGTAGTTTGCACGTCAAAGGCGCATTCTAAGGCATAGCCCTGGGAGGCACAGTCTTTCTAGGGTCAGTCAGGCCTCAGATGTCAAAGCATTAGAGTAAAAAGACATGCTTAGTCAAAGAGTACAGTGTGTCAGTTAGCCAGGAGGAATAAATGATAAGTGTTTGAGGTGATGGATAGGTTAATTAGCTTGAGTCGGACATTCCATATTATATATATTATCATAGCATCACTTTGTATCCCATAAATATATACCATTGTCATTTGTCAATATTCAATTTAAAAAGACATGCTGAGTACATCAACACATTTTTGGAATAAAATGACAAAATATGTTTAGTTCTACATTCTTAATTTTAAAAATGAAACTGTCAGTTCTGGAACCTCAGGAGTCCCAAGGTATGGTGGAAAGAGCACAGACCTTGGAGGGAGAGCCACACCCTGCTTCTGTCTCCGGCTCCTCAGCCTCCACATCTGTGAAATGAGGACACCAACCCCTTGCTTGCAGGGCTGTTTGGAGGACTCAGTGAGATGACACGTTGGAAGCTTCCAGCTCAGTGCCTGGCTACCAGGAGCACCTCAGTACCTGAGAGTTATGATGTTTTCGTGTCCTTTTTTAAGAAAAAAACTTTATGGGCCTATAAACATTCTGGCCCTGGGGACTTTCCCCCAGTAGTCTGTTTCCAAGGAAAAGGAAAACATTTTCGACCTAGGGAATGCAAGCCGCAGAAAGGAATAAAAGATCAGGAACCAGCTGGTGCATGGAGGAATCGGCAGGGATGAGTTGGGGCTTCCAGAGACGGTGACAGGCTGTGCCTTCCTCTTTCTCCTCCCTGGGCCTGTTTTAGTCTGTCCCTTCTAGAGGACTCCCCCCCGGGATGGAGGGCTAGGGTCTGCTTGGTGTTGGATTTCCTTCTGTGTGGCTTTGTAGGGCCACCATTGTGGCCTGAAGTGTGCTCCAGAGCAGAGGTACAGAAGGCCTCTCATGCCCAGGGCCAGGCCCAGCTACCTTGAGGGGCCGCTCAGAAGTCACACAGCACAGGCCTGAGAGGTGACAGAGGGCCTGGCCCCCATCTCACACCCTCATGAGGTACACCCCCAGACCTCATGCCCCCTCCCCTCCTTTCCTCTAGGGTGGGAGTTGGGGGTGCAGTGAGGGCACCGAGACGGGGACAGCAGCAGGGAGAGTCCGGTGTCCTCGGCTCCAGTGCCAGGGCCTCTTTGTCCCCTGCCCAGCAGTATAGCCCCCCAGACTCTTGCTGGCCGGTGGCCCTCCTCAGGCCTGAGGAACCCAGGCTGGGCCCTGGCTGCAAACTCTGCCTTGTCGTCCTCACAGGGTCTGTCTTAATCCCTCCAGGCTGCTATACCAGAATACCACAGACTGGGGGGCTGACAAACAACAGAAATGTATATCTCACAGTTCTGGAGTGTAGAAGTTGTGATCAGGGCACCAGCCTGGCTGGGTTCTGGTGAGGACTGTCTTTCAGATTGCAAACTGTCGACTTCTCACTGTGTCCTCATATGATAGAGAGGACTAGAGAGCTCTCTTGGGTCCCTTTTGTAAGGGCACTACTCCCTTTCATGAGGGCTCAATTCCTCATGACCTAATGACCTCTCGAAGGCCCCACCTCCTCACACCATCATATTGGGCACTAAGATTTAACATATGGATTTGGGGGACACAAACATTCAGTCTATAGCAGGGTCTTCCCCCTCTGCCTGTCTTCCCAGCATCCTGTTTGCTGACATCGAGGGCTTCACCAGCCTGGCGTCCCAGTGCACTGCCCAGGAGCTCGTCATGACCCTCAATGAGCTCTTTGCCCGCTTCGACAAGCTGGCTGCGGTGAGTCGCCCTGCACCTGGGCCAGAGGCACCCTCACCTGGGCTGTTGAGGGAAGGTGCCGTGGTCAAGAACCCCCTGAACCCCAGGCATGGGCATGTGCCAGGGTGTGCCCCACTGGGCAGAGCCTACTGTTGGGAGCTGGTGACAGACAGAGGGGCCACTCAGGCCATGACTGTGTGTCCTCACACCCCACGTTGGCCCTGGTGACACACTCAGTTGGAGATGTTTTCAGCAGTGTCACTGGCCACGAAGGAGAGGGTGGGGGAGCCCTCCACGCCCCCATCTGGGGAAGGGGGTGGCGAGGCCTGCAGGTCATCCTGCCCAACCCCCTAGCAGAATTTGTTTGGGACAAGTTAGGTGCCATAGAACCACTTTCCTGATGAGGTGGGCCAGAGCGATAAGAAAATGAGTCTGAATTTCCAGCTGGCCTGCAGGCAGCCACGTGCCCCTCCCCAGAGGCTTCCAGAAGGAGGACTCTTCAATGTTTGGACAAATTGGAAGTAACACTCCACGGCAGGGAGTGGTGAATGATACATTCATTCATTAGGCTCCTATTTATACTTCTGTTGTCCTTTCCCAGCTCTAGGCCTTTGTAGAGTCGTGATATGTAAGTGGCCACTTCATGCAATTTCCACTGACAGGTGGGCACATTCCCCTTTGCCCGCACAGGACACCAGGCCAGGTTGTTGATGAGAGGATGGTGCCGTCAGGGCCGGTGCCAGGGCCTCTGAGGGCCTTAGACAGTGGGCTCATATTTGCTGATGGCTTCTGTCACTCCAGTGAGGGGAATGGCCACGTGCTTGGCACTTGGGCACTGATGGGCCTCAGATGATCCCAGGCCATGTGGGCACTTGAGTCCCAGCGTCCTTACTGCTTTTGGGAGCCAGATTCGGACAGCTCGTAATTGATGATTAATGATATTCCATCTCAGTCCAAATTATGCATTGATGGTGGCCTTTAGGCTGATCCAGTGGCACCTGTCACTCAGCAGTGGTGGTGAACAGGTACTTCAGCTCTGTTGGTCCCTTGGCACTCATGTGCTTGTCGGTTTAGCAAAACTCTTTTTTGATAAAAATTTCAGACAGGGTGAGAGTCAGGTGAGCTTTTGCTTAAAGCTCATTTCTGCCTGCCTCAGTCTTTTTGTAAAAGAAGAAGAATCAGAAAACCATTGACTCTTAGGCCACAAGCCAGCGTGCACTCCTCGGGCGTGGCACAGATCTGGAGACCCTCGCACGCAGGCTTGGGGCCTTCTGTAAGCTGGCAAGGCTGCCCCGCTTGCAGAGCTCCAGAGGACCAGCTAGATTCTTCTTGGGCCTCAGCAGAGGCTCATTAAAAGTGAGCTCCTGAGCCTGGGGAGGCTGGAATGCCCATCCTGTCCCTCCGTCCCCACCGTCCCTCCCGCCCCCACGTCTCCTGATAAGCCCGTCCTGGGACCATGCGGAGTTCTGGCGCTGGGTCTGTGCTCACTGCCCTAAAAGGCAAGTTGTCCCAGGCATGGGGTGAATCTGTTTGCTTCCCATTTCTTTCCCTCCCACTTCTCTTTCCTATTTTTAATTTTTAAAATTTAATTTGCTTTCCAGGAGAATCACTGTTTACGTATTAAGATCCTAGGGGATTGCTACTACTGCGTCTCAGGGCTGCCTGAAGCGAGGGCCGACCATGCCCACTGCTGCGTGGAGATGGGCATGGACATGATTGAGGCCATCTCGTAAGTGTCCACCCCTGGGGACTGTCCACCACACAGCCTAAATGGTGGACTGGGCCCCTGGCTGCCTGGTGGGCCCATGGAGGCAGGAAAACAGTGGGGTGAAGCTATCTCCCAAGGACCACCCGGCTAAGCTGGAGGGTTGACTTGCACCTCCAGTCTCGGTGCCTTCTCCAGAGCTTCTTTCTGCACAGCAGCCTGGGCAGCTCTGCCCAGAGGAAGCGTGTAGGGAGGGAGGGAGGGCTTTGCAGGCTCCAGTAGAGGACAGGCTGGCAGCCATGGCTGGACCCTGTGCCGTGTGAGGGCCTTGCACTTCCAGTGCTGGTGTCTTCTACAAACACCCAGGCAGGCATAGAACCCTCTGGCTCCACTACCCCAGATGGGGGACGTTGGGCTCACCAGGGGGCGGGAGTGGAAAGGATGTTAAACAAGTCCCCAGGGTAATACTACTGTGCAGGTGGATTCGAATGCAGGTGTCCCCATTTTGGGAGAATCCCTCCTTCCTGTGAGCAATACCAAAAAGGCTCTTTGGCCAATTCTTGGTCATCACTGGCCACAGAAGGAGCCTTGGTCATTGAAACGCGTGGATGATCCAAGCTTATTTGTCAGCCGGAGAGCAAGTCAGACTCTGCATCCAGGTCCAGCAACTTTGGACTTTAGAGATAAGCCTCGATGGGGCAAAGGAAATGACATAGGTGACAAGGTTAGAGGTTAGAGTAGTAGCTAGGAAGGTGGCCGAGTCTGTGGGTTTGTCTCAGTTCCACTGGGCAGCATTCACCGAGTGCCCCACGTGACTGGGCTGGACAGCCTCTCCCAGAAGCACAGCCTTGCGGGAGAGTCCTGGGCTCCCAGTGCTCTGATGAGGGCGTGTCATGCGGACACTACAAGGTAAGGGAGGCCAATGATGGGGGAGGGCCCAAGAGCGGGTATTCAAGTCCACTGAGGGGATTAAGAGAGTTTTCATGAGGAGGTGGCTCTGGAGCTAAGCTGAAAGGATAGAGTGAGACATCATCAACCTGAGCAAGTGTCCAGAGGTATTGTGGATGGAAGAAACCGCTCCAGTAAAGGTATTCACCAAGTTGATTCAGGACAACAGACATGACAGATAGATGGCATAAATCTTCCCTGCGGTGGGTGTCAGCCTCTCACTGACGGCAGGTGGTGGGGGCAGGGAGTCTGTGTGGTGTTCCTGGGTCAGACTGCTGGAGACTGCTGGTCCCACAGCTGCCTGAGTGGGCCTGTGCCCAGGGTGTCAGAGAGGGTTCAGGTCCCTAAAAAGTGCAAACTGCGTACGGCCCCCTGCCACCCCAGCACCTGTACCTTCTCCTGCAGGCCCTGGGCAGCTTCCTATGAGCCCCAGACACACACTGGAGATGTGTAGTTTCCTTCCCACTGCGCCTCCCACTGCTCGCCCAGCCTGAGGGGTGATAAGTATGCACGGGAGGCCCACACCATCTACTGGGGCTCCCCAGATGTGGATACGTGGTGCATGTGGTGGGGACTGAGGTGTCCTCTGGGGCATGGAGCACCCCAAGACCCCTGCACCTGCCCAGGCGCCTCTTCTCTAAGCAGGGCATGTGTCCTCCCTTGAAATCCAGTTAACCACCTTTCTCCATCATTCTGCTGATGTGGAGGAAGCAGCAACATAGATAAATCCGATAAACAGATCCTTCAAAAGCCATTTCTGTCTTAACCACAAGAGAATTATGTGAATAGGGTCTGGAGTGGCTGTAACTTCCCAGTTTGGTCGGCACTAAAGTGCATTTACACTTTTCTCATCACAATTTAATTGAGGGAGGGAAGCTACGGCCAGAGGGGAGGCAGCGGGACCCTGCGTTTTAGTGAGAGGTGCCACGCCACCTTGTGGCCAAGCCGGGAAACAACTGCACCTGAGAGCCTGGTCCACGCACCTGCAGCCCCGCCCCCAGACCCCTTCAGGTCGAACATTCTCAGACTCTGTGTGGGCTGGACTGGAGAGAGATGCCTCTTTGATCCCTTTGCCTTCCCTGCACCTGCAGCCTCATCCCCACTCTGTGTGCCTGGCCCTGACCTTCTGCCAGCCTTACCCCTGCTCCATCCCCAGGTTGGTCCGAGAGGTGACTGGGGTGAACGTGAACATGCGCGTGGGAATTCACAGTGGGCGAGTACACTGCGGTGTCCTTGGTCTCAGGAAGTGGCAGTTCGACGTCTGGTCTAACGACGTCACTCTGGCCAACCACATGGAGGCTGGTGGCAAGGCGGGGTGAGTATGGGCCACAGGTGGCACAGGGCTCAGGCTTGGTTTCCCACTCAAGCCCACTCAGGTGCCCATCCTGAGGAGGAGGGTGTGGTGGGCAGCATGGGGCAGCAGGCCCCTTAGGGGCTGGGATGGGCAGAGTCGAAGTAGAAATTCCTCTACTTGCCAAACCACTCACACCACACCATGGGCGAGTTGTAGGGAGCATCATCTCGGCCTTCCCTGAGCCTTGGCCCAGAAGATACGTACACAAAACGTGAGCAGTGGCTCATAAGAGTAGCACTCCAGGGGAGGGAGAAGCCACTGGTAGGTTCAGGGCATCCAGGACATGAAGGAGGCAGGACTGGGGTGGGCAGGAAGGTGGGGGGTGGAGGGAGCCTGCTAGGCTGGGGGAAGGGTGAGGAAAGGCACAGGTGTGGGAAAACACAGCATTTCCAAGGAATGGAAGGAGAGCAGATGGCCTTTTAGGGACGACTAGGAGAAACAGTGCCTGTGTTAAGAAGGCATGAGTGTCAGGCGGGGTAATTTGGACTCTGTCCTGTAGTCCGCAGGAGGCATCGCTGGCTTCTGAGCAGGAGTGAGAGGCTTGCAAAGTCGGCAAGACTGGAAGTTATTTCTCCTGGGCAGGCATTGTAAAGGTCCTTACTGGGATCTTAGGTGTGAGGTGGTGTGGCTGTGGTGGGCTTGGCACTATGGGAGGGACAAAGTGCAAGTCTGGGGTTAGCACTTGAGCCAGAGCTTGGGGCCCTGGGGTTTGGATTGTGGTGAATTCGGCTGCGGTTTGGTGTCACGTGGGAGCTGCAGTTCTGACTTTGCATTTTCTGCCTCCCCCCGCCCCGACTCCCTCCCCACCTGTAGACGCATCCACATCACCAAGGCCACACTCAACTACCTGAACGGTGACTATGAGGTAGAGCCGGGCTGTGGGGGTGACCGCAATGCCTACCTCAAGGAGCACAGCATCGAGACCTTCCTCATCCTGAATTGCACCCAGAAGCGGGTCCGTGGCCCAGGGGCTGGGGCTGGGTGGGCTGGGGGGCCTGCAGGGCTGGGGGCCTGGGGCTGAGGGGCTCCGTCCTTTTGGGGAGGAACATCTTCTTGGCTTGCTGCTTCCTTCTTTTTCTCTCTTTCCTTGAGTAAAGTCATGGATTCCTTATACAGCTGTGGTTCCTGCATCTTGGAAAGGACGTGAGAGTTGCAGAGGATGATGGCAGAGAGGGCATATTTTCATTTTGCTTCTGTCGCAGAAATGCAACAGGCCTCAGATGAGTTAGCAGCAATGCACCGGAAGGTGACGAGACGGAAATGAAGCAGCAAGGAATCTGTGCATCCTGTGTATTCTACCTCCATCTCTCTTTTCCTTTTCCTTTTCCTAGGTGGATGTGTGTCGTTAGTTCTCTGTCTCTCTCTGACGTGCGTCTGTATGTCCACGTCTGTCTCTGCACGGACCTGAGTGTCTTTGTTTCTTTCCCCCTCTTTCCCTTTCCAGCTTCTATTTTCCCCCCTTGGCTCGGCCCACTCTTGCTGAAATAGAAAACCAAATTATTAGCAGACTTCAGTGCTCTCCTGTTGACAGCGTCATGTTGCATGTTGTAAATTTTTAAAGGGGATGATGAGAGCGTCCCATATCTCCCCCTCAATGAACACACCTTTTGCTTGTGAGTCTCTCATTGAAGTGCGTGTTGGTCAGTGCCCTTCGACAGAGAAAAGTTTCCCCGCTTCTCGTCCTGAGAAGTGAGACTAGAAACAAAATTAAGCTGGGAGAAGAGTTCAGAGAAAATCTTGGATAACAGCAGGAGCAGATTTTTAAAGGGAGGCAGGGCTGTTCAGGCAGGTGCTCATGCTGAGAGGGACAGCAGAGGGACACCTTGTCCTACATGCCCAGGAGACAGATCCTGGCTGCAGGGCCCTTTGTGGGAGCTGCGTCAGACCCCTCCACAGACACCAGGAAGAGGGATGGGAAGATTCTTCAGGGCACCTTGGGGAGAGCTCTTCATGGCTTAACTGACACATTTGTAGACATTGCTGGTTATTTGGCTGGAAAATCCTCCCAGCCCTTGTCCTCCCAGCCCCTGGCTCACAGGCCACCAGCCCACCTTCCTGCCCTCTACCCTGGGTTCCCTTGCTCTTGGTTTGTCCAGCTTGACAAGTGGTCCACAAAGGATGAAGTAGAGACAGAGAGAGTGACAGCCCCCAGCAGTGTCAGCTGAAGCAGGCTGAGTGCTCCTTGTCACCTTATCTGATGAGGGAAGGAGTTGGGGGGAGGCTACCTCAGGTCTTTCAGTGCCTCTCCAACGCCCACCTCTTGTGCCCATTTGGATGGACAGATAGACAGAGGTGCTGGGGGATGTGTTGGCCCATAGGCAGCTGGCTGAGTCCCCGTGTGTGCACTCGTACCATGTGTGTCAACCCTTGAATCTTGCAACTTCACTCACCCAGACCTCTTGGGAAGCTGCCTTCTGGGCGGCAGGGGCCTGTCCCACTGCCCTCTCTGCTGGAACATGCCTGTTTTGGAGAAGTTGGGCAGAGGTTGGAATCCCAGATCTCCTCTCCTTCTTTCACCCCCTGGGCACCTTCAGACTCAGGCTCTGCCCACCCCTCGGGCTGTAAGTAGAGCAGAGCCTGACGTGGCACCACAGCTTGACAGTGACTGAGTCAGGAGGCTCAGGCACGAGCTGGCCTGGCCGCCTGGGAGAGCAGAGGTGAGGCTCAGCCTCTGAGCCCTCCCGCCCCCCGGGTAGGGGGAGTAGAGGAAGCACAGGCCTTTGGGAACTTAGGCCATCCGTGGGAGGGAAGGATGTGAGCATTGGTTTTGAGAGGCACCAGAGGGAGAATCTTGTGGTCAAACTTGTAGGGAGAGCTCCCACAAACGACAGATGTTCCCTTTGCTTTCTCATAAGACCGACTCTCATCATCTTTTGCTGCTCCCCACTGGGCCCGCCAGGGCTGGCCTTAGGCAGTCTGGAGGGATCTAGAATGCTTGCTTGGGAGAGCTCTAGGATCTCAGCAGACCTCTGGGCTCCAGGGCTGTGCAGAGGGAAGAGGGCAGCTGCCATAGCCCCTTACCTAGCCAGGTACCATGTCCCTGGGAGAAATGAGGCGCTCCCTGCTTGGGCTCCTTTGCTGGCCCTGCCCGCAGGCTGACGTGTCTGTGTTGGTCTCCCAGAAAGAAGAGAAGGCCATGATTGCCAAGATGAACCGCCAGAGAACCAACTCCATCGGACACAACCCCCCGCACTGGGGGGCCGAGCGCCCCTTCTACAACCAGCTGGGTGGCAACCAGGTGTCCAAGGAGATGAAGCGGATGGTGAGTGGCTGGCAGGGCAGTGTACAGGCAATGAGCTCAGGACTAGGGCCTCCCGTGGGTGAGGGCTGGGTCAGGCCCCTCGTGTTGCCTGTGGGAATCTTGGGAGCCATAGAAGGAAGGGAAGTGGGGTTCACCCCAACTTTGGACTAGGAGTCAGAGCACCTGACTTCTGTCCCCAGGCTCTCTCTGCCATCTGGTGGCATGCCGCGTTTGGCTTTGGAACAGAGTGGCGATGCCTCTTCCTTCCTCCCTCCCGGCAGAGCTTGCTGGTGCAGTCTGGAAGCAGGCCCAGCTGGTGACACTCAGGGTGCAGCCAGAGCCCCCAGCTGTGTCTTGGCACTCACTGTCTGGTGGGGCCTGGGGAGTTGAGTGGGCACCAGCTTCCAGACCCCCTTCCAGCACTTACTATATTTCCTAGGCCATTGAAACCACGTCTTTGGCTCCATTGCTCAGAAACTGTCCTAGTGCTTTTGGGCAAGCACCAGGTGATGGTGGCCTCGCCCTCTGTGCTGAGAAGCAGCTCCGATAGCTCCAGCCTTCCAGGGGGAGTGTGGGGCTGGACAAGTGGAGGCGGCCACGGTTGGGATGTCAACCCCACCTCAAGGGTCCCTGCCTGCATTGGAGGACAGACACCCCAGCCATTGCTGCACACACCAGGGGCAGGCTAATTCATGGGGCCCTGCCTGGGCTCTAGCAGCAATGATAGAAAGATGGATTCAGGGGGTAGGAAGAAGAGGAGAGATGACAAGAAGCCATGTTGCCACAGTGTTT
Organism: Daubentonia madagascariensis; assembly: GCA_023783475.1. Lineage (NCBI taxonomy): Eukaryota > Metazoa > Chordata > Mammalia > Primates > Daubentoniidae > Daubentonia > Daubentonia madagascariensis. The sequence goes on along the minus strand of JAKFHU010001631.1, from coordinate 20,068,093 downwards.
TCTTTCTTTCTGTCTGAGAGCGTGGCTTCTGCCTCTCGGGCACAATGCTCAGCTCAAGGGCACCTGGGTCCCAGGTTGGAGTCACCCACACTGAGGAGGTGCAGAGGAGGGATGGTGCCGGGAATGGGGTGTGTGGCCACTCTGTGGAGAAGGTGGGGCCCCAATGTGGGGTCTGTGAAGCAGACTGGGTTGATGCTACAGCAGAAGGGATCAGAGACAGACTCCACAGGAGTCTAGCCGAGTCAGCAGACAAGGGCCAGGGCCCTAAAGGAGGGCACAGGCTGGGGACCCAGCCACTCTGCTCCTTGCTAGCCAACAAGTAGCAGATGACACAGGTTTAAGGAAAATGCACAGGGGAAAATTAGTTGAGTCAAGACCTCCATTTAGAATGCTGTAAAGTAGCTGGGGACACCCGTGTGATGAGGGAGCAGAGTGGAAGAGGCCTGGCTCCCCCAGGGCTCTGAACTGGGAAGGCCACCAGTCTCCTCCCCCGAGGGCCCTCCCTGTGGTCCTCTCTATTGACTCTGCCCCTATGACTGCCACAGTCAAGGAGGTAGAGAGGAGGAGGGGAGGGTTGCCAGCAGGACAGCAGGGAGGGGAAGTGTGGGGAGGTAGGGAGTAGGGGAGGGAGGCAGAGAGGTGAGAGGGAGCAGGGAGCAATCAGTAAGCAGGAAAGGGCTGGGCAGTTTCTGTTTAAAATCCTTGGAAGTTTATTTTTTAGTGATATTTGGTATAGGCTGCATCTTTAGTTATTTCAGAGTCTTAGCGAGGCGGTTTGGACTCTAAATGCTGTTTGGCAGGCATATTAATCAGACTTAGGACTAGGAACCTGGGAGAATTAGCAGTCAGGGCTGTAACAGGGAAGGGATGGTCGCAGGGAGAAGGAGGCTGTCGGGAAGGCTCCTCCATGGTGGTGATTGCTTTGCCCAGCAGGGAAGGCAGACGGCCTGTGAGAGCAGGGGCTCCCCATCGTGGGCACGGTTGTCCCCTAAGGGGGCTGGCACCAAAGTACAGCCGCCTGGCCCCACCGCAGCCTGGCCAATCAGAGTCTCTAAGTTGGGGATGGAGACAGGTTCTAGAAGCTGCCACGCAGGCCATTGGCTTTTGGTATTAAACCTGCCTGAAATCTTTCAGAAATACACAGATGGAGAGTTTTTACCCTGATTTGCCAACACAGGGGTAAGTTTGTGAAAAACAGTCCACAAAAGATGGGGTGTAGGAGGGGGAATTCGATAGAGCAGTGACCAAGACCAGTTGGAAAGGAATGAATTTGTAGTCAGCCATTTACTTAAATCTTTTTCTGACTTTCACTCAGCTTTTAAAATGCAGTGATGAGCTGTGCTGGTTTATGTTTAGGCACAAGTGTTGTAAGGTCTTTAAGGTTATTTATTAATGAAAAGGTTGCCAGTAGAAAGACATGTGTGTGGACTTGAGTTCGTGTAACCAAGCCCAGGAACAGCCTGCAGGATGGGGCCCGAGTGCTGGGGTGGGAGGACACAGCAGGCTGGGAGAGGTAAGTAGCAGTTGTCCTAGAACCAGTAAGTAGGTGGTGGGATTTGAGCCCAGTCTGTTGGACTGTGTTCTCAGTACCCCACTGCCATGCTTTGTGGACCAAAGTGTTTTATGACCTGTTATCAGTTCACCAGCCCAACCTGATGCTGAGCTGTCCACACCAGCATGGTAAGCGGTATGGCTAGAGTGGACATGGTCCCTGCTCAGTGTGAGAGGAAAAAATGGGTCCCCAACACCAGCCTCAGCAGATGACCAAAGGAGCACTGGAAAAAGTCAGAAACAGGTTTATTAAAAACATTTCAGGTTCATTTTTGAGCTGTAGAGACTAGCATATGTGTAGTATAGTACAGTTGTTCTCCGTCCGGAGTAAACTTGCTGCCGGCTTATGGGGTGGAATTCAGTGGGCGATCCACAGACAGCCTGCACGTCCAGCCCGCTGCTGGAGTCAGGCATGGGCCTGCCCTCCAGAGGGAGCCCTCACCTGAGTGGCACCCCCTCCTCCAGCCAAGGCTGGGGTGGTGAAGTGCGGCTGGTTTGCAGCCTGGAGGGAGGACCTGGCGATCCTTAGAGGATGAGGAGAAGTGTCCAGCTTGCCTGGACATCTGGCTGCCTGCCCAGTCTGGGGCAGATGCGGGCAGCCTGGGAGGACCTCAGAGCCCGTAGCTGATCCCTTGCCTCAGCTGGGGGCAGAACAGAGACAGAGCACCTCGATGCTGTTTGGGTCCCGTGTCTGTTTCAGCGCCTGGCAGCTCTGGCTCATGGAGAAGAACATAAATCCCTTTCTTTGTATTTTCAAACTATGTCCTCATTGGGAATGAAGACACATGTTCATTTGGATTTTCAGTTCACCCAGTATTTGCTGGACTCTGTCTGCCCAGTGGAGTGCTCCGTGCTGGGCCTCAAAGATGGGCGTCATCTGGTCCTTGTCCTGGCCAACCTGAGCCTCTTCTGAACCTTGTTGTCCTGGGGCTGCTTGTCACCCACACTGCCCCCTGGTGCCACCCCCACCACTGCTCAGACCCCTACATGTGTCTCTTCTTTTGTGAAATTCATAGATTGACTCTAAATAGGGCTTCGAGTTTGAGTCACTAAGGGCCCTTCCCACTCTCACCTCTGCCCTGTGGACATGAGCGATGGAACAGTAGTCAAACCCGTGGCAAGCGGTCCCTCACCTCCTGAGTCCCCAACCAGCTCTCGCCCTTACAAGAACATGTTGGTTCTCAGATACCAAAAAAGCTGTTGCAGGTAACTGGAGTTTAATTTTTTTAAGTGCAGAACCTGTGAACTGTAGATTTTATGTGTGTGTGGGATGGGTGAGTGTGCGTGAGCGTGTCCATGTGTAGGGGATTGAGCAGCGTAGTGATTTCTTATTTCCGCCTATGTAAGAGGCAGGATTGGGAGGGGACCTTCCAAGCCCAGGGTCCAGAAGGGAAGAGAGGTTTGGGGGATGCAGGAAGGAGTGGAACACAGGGACGGGGCTAGCTTAGACACAGGGATTGTGCCTGTGGAGGAAATGAAATCACAGTGCACCCCCAGCAGCTAGCGCAGAGCCTGTCTCTCAGGGACAGCCCAGCTGTACTCGCCAGGTGAAGGGAGGGCAGGGGAGGACCTGCGGAGGTCTGTCCTCTCTGCCAAGCCCTCTGGTGGGCTGTAGAGAGAAGATGGGCTGCAGCCTCCTCGCAGCCCCGGCTCTCTGAAGCCTCCGTATCTTCAGTCCTCTCTGTTCTCATAGTCATAGTCCTCTCTCTCTCTCTGCCCTTCTCTTTCAGGGCTTTGAAGACCCCAAGGACAAGTGAGTAATACGCCCTTCTTTATTCCTGCTCCCTCAGTCTGGGGGATATCTCCGAGAAGTCTGCCTTATCCCTCAGTTTCCCCATGCTCCGTGGAAAATGATCCCACATGCAGTCTTAGCAGAGAGGGGACGGAGCCCACCCTAGCCAGCTGGCGGTCAGCACAAGCCGACAGGCCAGGGCAGCTCAGGGGCCCAGCCACCTGGCGGAAGGGCGGGGCCTCCGCGTGTCTCCACTGCACACGCACGTGCACATGCACACACGTGTGTGGCTCCCTCAGGAAAACGCAGACCTTGCGTGGTGGTCAGCAGCGCCTGACCCATCCAGTGCCCTGAGGGAATGCCCTCATCTTCCTCCTTCACTTTCCAGTTCTCAAACTGTCAGAAAGTCCACTCAGGGACTGGGCTTCACCCTGAGAAGTAGAGTTTAAAGTCCAGCACCCAAAGACCATGAAACCTGCTTTCCAGGAGTGCCCTGAGCCAGGTTAGAGACGCCAGGAGACTACAGGCCCTGTGGCAGAAGTCTCACCTTCCCATCCCACCTTCTCAGGACGATGGCACAGCTGGAGAGTAAAGAGCAGAGACTATCAGCTGTGGGGGAAAAAACAGTAAAACCTTCAATGATAATTCACATGGTTATTATAATTTAGTAATATAATATATTAATAGAATCAGAAAGGCCTGTAGTCAGTGAGGCCTTCCAGCCAGTGGGGCTGGGTTTTCTACGCATCCTTGCAGGTGCTCAGAGCGCAGGCCTAGGCTTCCGGCTGACCTGGTCTCGATGCCAGCTCCCCTGCCCCTGACTTGGACTGATCTCGGGCAGCTGCCAGGCCTCTCTGATCACTCCAGGTGGATGGGCAGGGCCAGCCCTCTGACGGTGCCCGCTGTTCAGCCTGTCTGTGTCTGCGCCTCCTGCTCCCCAGGAATGCCCAAGAAAGTGCCAACCCTGAGGATGAAGTGGATGAGTTTCTGGGCCGCGCCATTGACGCCAGGAGCATTGACAGGCTGCGATCTGAGCATGTCCGCAAGTTCCTCCTGACCTTCAGGGAGCCTGACTTAGAAAAGAAGGTACAGCACCGTGGGTGGGAAGGAGGCCCCAGCAGACGCTGGACCAGGCGGAGGGGGACAGGGAAACAGGACCACTCCCTCCTCTGTCTCCCGTGCTGTGGAGGGAGCCTCCTTTTGCCACTTTGCTTTCCCCAGCTCCAGTGCTGCACTACCCAGGGAGATGGGGGTTCTGAGGAGACTTCCTTGGCTGGAAGGGATAAATCTTAACCTCCCTGTGCCTCAGTTTCCTTATCTGGAAAATGGGGATATTTAATATACTTACGTCATAGGATCATAGTGAGGATTAAATGAGTCCGTATGTATAAAACACATAAAACAGTGTCTGCCACAGATGTTCAATACGTGTTAGCTGCTGTTTGTATGATTATTGTTATCGTCATTATCTTCTCAATGGACCAGCCAGCTGTGTTTGGCACACTGGGACCTCAAGGTGTTGAAGTTGGAAGAGCAATCAAGACCACCCTATCGCATCTCCTTAGATTGTGAATGAGAAAGCTAAAGCCCAGAGGGGTGGGTGACTTTCTCTTGGCTACCCAGTAAAGTAGGGACAGAGCTGGAGCCAGACCCTGGTCTGGCAGTTCTCTTGACACCATGTAGCAGGGTCTCTCCAGTGTTGAGTTAAAATGGGCTCGTGTCAGCTTTAGAAGAGGCAAACCTAATTAGCTGGGTACAACTATGGAAAGGGAGATTATTGCGTTTACCAGCAGTAAGTGGTCCTGCCTTAGGTGTTACTCTCCAGGTGACTATGCCAGCCTGACCTCCATTAGCGCAGCTGGTTGGTGCCATGGGAGGAGCTGGGGCTGGGAGTCGGACCTTGGGTGTGACTTTTGATGTCATGGGACCACTCTGAGCCCAGCTTGCTCATCTCTGAAGGAGAAATAACAGTAATCCTGTCCCCCTTCCCGGGGCTGTTGTGGGTGCCCAATGATGCCTGTAGACAGGCAGGATGTTTCCTAGCATGTGGGCGGTGCCCAGCAATTTATAGCCATGGTCATTGTGAATTACTCTGAAGGTGACCCAGCCTGCAGAAAGTTTCTGGCTTAACACAATTCTGAGTCCCTCTCAACTGCCCTCCCCTCAGGCACCACCTTATGGTGATTTGGGCTGGTTTCTTGTGATCTAAGTTTGGCCCTGGTTCTCAGGCCTTCCCTGTCGTGGGAGTGGGCTGTGAGACCACAAGCGGCTGCCCACGTGTGTCTGGGATTGATTGGGCTGGACCCAGGCCGGGTACCTCTGCCCCCCCTTACCCTGTCCATCTCCTCGCAGTACTCCAAGCAGGTGGATGACCGATTTGGTGCCTACGTGGCGTGTGCCTCGCTCGTCTTCCTCTTCATCTGCTTTGTCCAGATCACCATTGTGCCCCAGTGAGTGTCCCCATCCCTCTTTGGCTCCCAGGGGCGGGAGGGGGTGGTCACTTAGGAGAGTAGAGAAGGGAGTCTGGGCTGTGTTTGCTCAGGCAGGGAGACAGGTTTGTGAATGTGTCCTCGGTGGGACCAGGAAGCCAGGGGTCTGACCTCTGCGGACCAGGGGGCTATGTGCTCACTCAGGGGTGGAAGACATCTCCCTGGGCGTGCTCCGCTGCACAAGAGACTCCTTCTCATCACTCCATCATCTCGTCATATTGGAGCCACACCACCACTGCCCAATCGAGTTGCCCAAAGTGTTCACCAGCCTGGTTTCTGTGTGACCTTTGGTTCTTGCAAAAAAAAAAAAAAAATACATCTTCAAAAGATAAAGGTTTTCCACTACTCTGGATATTTCAAAGAACGGATTTCAAGTTCTGAAGGTGTTTCAATAAAGAGGCGCTTCTGAACTCTTCTGAGGACTGGCTGTGTCACCAAGAGAGCCTGTGGCTTCTGTGAGACTATTTTGAAGTGGGCAGTGGGCTTTTGGAAATGAAGTGTTTGTTAAATAATCATTCACATTAGAGTCATGCCTAGGAGAGCAGCATAGTTGCCGTGTGTGTGTGTTTGTGTATGTGTATATATACATATATAGGTATATGTAGAAATATGTATTTTTACTTTTTATTATGTAATTAATCAAACACATAGAAAAGTAAAATTATTAATATAATCAACACTCATACCCTAGGTATAACAATTGTTAATATTTTGCAATGTTTGTTTCATCTATTTTTACTCTGATTTTTAAAAGTAAATTTAGACACAAGTACATTTTGCCCCCCAAAACCTGATTATACACCTATTTCAAGGATATTTTCCTCCTTAACCACAATACCTTATACACGAAACATAATTAACATCAATTCCCTACTATCATCTAATATCCAGTCCATATTTAAATTTCCTAAATACATCTTTTACTCTTAGTTTAGTCATAGCCCACTGGTTGCATTTGATTCTATCTTGTGAGTCTTGCTTAATCTAAAGAGTCCCCAAACCCACCACCTTCTGTTTTTCATTTTGAAATAATTGAAATTACCAAGACGTTACAGAAGTAGTGGGAAAGTTTCTGTACATCATGCAGTCTCCCCTAATGTTGACAACTTACATAACTGCAATACAATGCTCAAAACCAGGAGATTAACATCAGAATGACACTATTAATGAATCTACAGACCTTATTCTGATTGCCAGTTTGCCCCTAATGTCCTTTTTCTGCTCCAGGAGGCAGTCCAGGATCCCACGTTGCATCTAGTTGGTGTATCTCCTTATTCCCCCTCCAGTTTGTGATAGTTCCTCAGCCTTTGCTTGTCTTTCGTGAACTCAGCGCTTTCGATGAGTACTGGTCAATTAATTTGTAGAGTGTTCCAATTTGGGTGTGTCTGATGTTTTCCCATGAGTAGATTGAGGTTATGCATTTTGACAAGGCTCCCACAAAAGTGATGATGTGTGCTTCTCAGTGTGCCATATCAGAGGTACATGATGTTGACATGTCTTACTACTTAATGCCTTTTATTTTTAATGATGTTTATTAAAAAGGTGAAAAGATGCCCCTTACATTTGGATCTGCTGTGACTGTCAGGATGCCTGGTAAAAACCAGACACTGACAGCCGGCTCTGCCCTGGTCATGCAGCTCAACCCATTACCCCTGCACTGAGGCTGTGCAGAGCTGATGGGATTGGGGGTCCTTACTGGCACGGAACCCCATCTTTCTGTACTGACATGGAGCCACAGGTACCAATAAGCCACCTGGGTTCTTTGTCCCTTTGCAACTAGCAGTCCCCATAGTTTGAGTGCATAGTCCTGCCTCTTTCTCTGCAGCATGGCTTGGGGACTGGGTCATCCCAGTTACCTGTTCTGTCTGCAATGGCTTCATTCCCTCTGCTGGCCACAGCTCCAAGTGGCTTAGACATTGACAGAGGTCATTCTCTAGTCATCCCCTCTCTGGGGAAGCCTTAAAAGCCACTTTAAAGGTCTTTCTTTGCCTCTGAAGAGAATATTTTCCCGTGTTCCATTTGTTGAAGGCAGTTAAGCTGGCTTCCATGGAAGCCTGGAGCAAGGACAGTGCTGTTTGAATCTCCCTAGAGGTGTTCACCTGCCTTCTCAAGTCCTCTGCTGGCTTTTAACCCACTAACAACACCTGGCATCTCCAGGCCACGCTTGCTCCCTTGAAAGGCCACCTGGTGGTTGGTGGGGTGTGCTGTAACTCGGCCAGCCCCTGTCCTAGGAGGGCCAATGGGAAGTTCTGGATGGAAAGTCATGTGCAGCTCTTTTGTCAGGGGGTTCTCACTCATGGTGGCCATTGAGATCACTTGTGACCTGCATCTCAAAGGAGGGGCAGAGGGAGATCCTTGCATTTTTCCTGTGGAACTGGCTAAGAATAGGGGAGCAAAGACTGAGCAGGACTTGTGGGATCTGGTAGTGGGAGGGGACAGGGTTTGGGGATTTCTGAAGAGACATATCACCCCTGCTTCTCAAAGAATGCCTCACTGGGCTGCTGACAAAGGCATTTTTATAAACAAAGGCCATTTATCAAATCCATTTCAGCCTTTGCAGTTACTTACGAAATCATGAGTGACGACTCGAAGGGAATAACCAGATGGTTTTCAAAATGGTTCTTCTAAGCTAAATGAAGCATGTCTGTGAATAGCTAAAAATTAGTCAAAATATCGACCAGGTGTCACCTGGTTCTCCAGCTACTTGTGGGCTGCTGTCCCCACTGGAAGGTGACAGGAAGATGGGAAGTTTAGGAGCCAGACAGCTGTGGGAGGACCCCGAATCTGTCTGCAAGGCTGTGTGAACCCTTCTCAGTAAGTCAGTGGAAAAGATGGGGCAGTGGGCTCAGGGGAAATGGAGCAACTTCAGGTTCCTCCTCAGGGGCTTGCAGAGCCCAGGCCTCTGGAGCAGTGAGGACAGACACTGGGAACCTGCAGCCTGCTTGCCAGGCAGGCCCCGGGGAAGCTGCAGCTCTGCCACCTGGAACTGGCTTCTTCCTCACCTCCTCTCTCCCCCTAGCTCCGTGTTCATGCTGAGCTTCTACCTGACCTGTTTCCTGCTTCTGACCTTGGTGGTGTTCGTGTCTGTGATCTACTCCTGCGTGAAGGTGAGTCCAGCTGACACCTGCATTCCAGTCACCTTAGTCCCACTCAGCTCAGCCCTGGTAGGGGCCCCTGCCCAAGGCCCTGAGATACCCAGGAGCCCTAGTATTGTGCTTGGCATGGGGGGAGGGGGGTGTGATGCTGGTCACACCTCTGGATTGACATTGCCACAAGCTAGCCTGGAGGTGGGAAGTTTCTCAGTGGGAGCCTTGTTCTTATTGGCTGCTTTAATTTGCCCTTGCAAATCTTTGCAACCAGAAGATACTGTCACCGCCACTCCTGTCTGTCCCCTCAGTATCAGGTAGGATGCAGGACTAGCACCTGGCACAAAGCTGGGCATGGAGCAGCGGTCACTGAACATTTGCTGAGAGAATGAGTGTGGAAGAGATCTCTCTCGACACCCCCTTCAGTGCTCCCATGTGCCCTGGAATTTTCCCTGGAGGGGATCTCAGAGATTAAGAATTTTGAGTCACTGTCCATATGGATCAGCAGTGGGGCCCCAGAGTGGTCCAGTGTTTCAGATGGGGTGCACGGCCGCCTCGTGTCGGCAGCATGAGTCCGGGAACAGGAGCGTGGCTCCCTGTTCTGTGTTCTTCTCCCACATCTTCTCTTAGGCGTGCTATGTCCCCTGTCCAGGCTGTGTCCTTCGATGGGCCTGACGGCGGCCATTCTGGTCTGTTGTAGAAATCACTCGGGTGCCGTTTGCCTTGCCCACCAAGCCCTGTCCTCATTTCCTTCACCAGTGGTGTAAGAATTCCTGTCAGGGCCAGCCTGGACGCCCCCTCCCAGCATCTCCCACTCTCACTGGAGCCAAGCCCCTGGGGTGGGGGAGGGCCGGGCCCACCATCGCTCCTCACATACTCTGTAGTGAGCACCGGGCTCTTCTGGAGGGAGGGGACCTCTGTCACCTCCAAAATCCCCTTTCTCTCTCCACCCTCCAAAGAGGCTCCTTCATTAGTCTGGTAACTGCCCAGTCATCTCATGGTCAAGGTCTTGGTGGACTGATTGTCAGAACTGGAAGGGACCTTAGGAATCACCTGTTGTAGGTCAGCCCTCCTGCTGCAGGTACAGAGGTGGACACCCAGAGAGGGGCAGGGCCAGCCAAGGTCACAGGGCGAGTCTGTGTGAGAAGTGTGGGTCAAGCCGTGTGCCCAGTCAGTTGCCGCGCTGCACTGTGGGGTTTACCCTGGTCCTGCCTGTCCACCAGCACCCCTTCCTTGAGGCCAGCCTCCTCCCTGCCCTGTGTCCAGCCGCCTCCTGCCTCTTGGTCTTGCTGTTGTCAGGGCTCCCCTGGCCTGCCTTATCCAGAGCAGACAGATCCACTTTCCTCATCCCATGGCTGTGGAAGGACACTGTATATTCACAACAGCCAAAGGTGGAAACAACCCAAGTGTCCATCAGCAGATGAAGGAACAAACAAAATATGGTTTATAACCGCAATCTAGTATTATTCAACCCTAAGAAGGAATGAAGTCCTGTTACATGCTGCAACGTAGATGAACCTTGAAAACATTATGCTGAGGGAAAGAAGCCAGACACAAAAAGTCACATGTCATATGGTTCCACTTACATGAAATATCTAGAATAGGCAAATTCATAGAGACAGAATGTAGACTAGAGGTTACCAGTGGCTGGCAGGAGGGAGAATGGGGAGTTACTGCTTAATGGGCAGAGTTTCTGTTTTGGGTGATGAAAGGGTTTTGGAAACAGACAGCAATGATGGTTGCACAACACTGTGAATGTGATTAAAGCCACTGAATGGTGCACTTAAAAATGGCTAAAATGGCAAATTTTATATTATATATATTTTGCCACAGTAAGAAAACAATCACAACCACCTACCAAGAAAAGCACACCCTAGCTAAAATGGCCTCTTAAAAGTTTTTTTGCTAAACTCCAAAGTTCTTAATTTTTTAAAATTATGTTATGAACTGAGACAAAGTCATTATTTATTTCTTTCAGGCACTTAATTAGCCCATTCAAATTAGAATCAAAGCTATATGTAGTCTGCTATTTTTTAACTGGAACCTAAATTTCCTCTCTCTTCTGTCAGCAGCTTAGGTGAACCTGATCTATATTACCTTCCATTTGAGCCCCCTGCACGTGTATCTGGTGGTCAGTCCAGGAGGAAGGGGCTGGATGGGCCTGTTTTCCTGCCTGCAATCACTGGAACTGGCTATTTGAGTTAGTACTTTGGTCTAGTGAGTTCTTTTTTCCACTGCTCAAGATTAGTTATGAAAATCGTCCCCACCTCCTTTTGTACTGTTGAATATACCTACTTTGTTGTCAATGCCAAATTCAGTAAGCTTGTTCTCAATTCCTCCATCCACCCAGTGGTTTTTCCTGCTTCCATTCTGAGGCGGCCTCAGGCTCCTCAGGGAGGCTGGTGGATGGAACACCTACCTCCCCACCCCTGTCCATACACTGTCCCTCTCCACTCCACCCCTGCCCCACATCCTTCCACCAGGGGAGCCTGCTTTCTTGAACATCTTACAGATAGAAGGATTCAGAAAAGAATTCATTTAGAAAAAAGAATGCTCCATGGCGTATTAAGTCGGGAGCCTGCTGCTCTGGGCCTGCAGTCAGCACGTCGAATAGACTCTAGTACCCGCCCTTGGGTCCTTGCTGCTCCTTCCCTCCCCACCTGATTCGCCATCTTCTCAGGCTTTATCCACCTTCTGGAAAGCACAGCCCAATCTGAAAAATTGTTCATAATAAGAATTCCTTTTCCGTTTAACTATTCTTTCCTCTTTTGTGTTACGGATTAAACTATTTGTGCATTAAGATGTCAAAGGGGAATTCTACCACGTTCTACCTTTTGGCATGTGTGCAGCAGGGAGTATTACCCTGCCCACTTCCCCAACTTAGGACATTGGCCTGTCACTGAGGTCCAGTACACGCTGAAGGTGGGTTGACTAAATTAAGTTAATTTTATCACCTTTTCAGGTATTGATGTGAAGCTGACTGGACTGTAGTTTTCAGTGTCATTCTGTTTTCCCTTTGAAAAACAGAACTCAGAATTCAGAAATGTCTCACCTTATTTTCACAGTCTCTCAGAAGTCATGGCATGTGGCTTTCCAGTGAGATATAACAATTCCTAAATTACTCCATAGCACGGGCTCTGCTGATCCAAAGCCAAGCGGTGTCAGTTTCTTTCTCTATTTCCTTTACTTTTCCATTTTCCCAAAACAACTTGGACTTACTTCCTTAAACCATCCATATTTTTAACCTTTTTGAAGAGAGAAACGTGAAGAAAGTGTAGACTGAGTTAGTGGTCTTCCATGTCTGTCAGGGAGTAGTTTTCCCTGGTCTGTTCTGGCTTTTCCCTTCTAACTCAGTGCTCTGGTTGCCTTTTTATCTTGGGGCCTGTTTAATCTTTTCCTGACTCAGCTTGGTGCAGTTTATACACACCCCTAGACTCCTCAGAGAGGCTGATTTGGTGCTTTGGTCTTCATCTTGTCCTGAAGTCCTGCTCTCACTTCCCAGAGCCTCAGCTGCCTTCCAGAGCTATCGCTGTCCCTCAGATGCCTTGCCTTAAGGATCATTCCCCTGGGTGCTTCCTTTGGGTGATGCCGTCTTAGGGGGCAGGGCTGTACACCTGCATGCCTCACTCCTTCCTTCCCTTGGCATCTGTGCTGACTTGGGCCCCAGAACCCCTTTTCTAAGAGAAAACCATGTTAAATCCCTCCCCCAAATCACACATTGTTCACAGACTCAGAGAATCTCAGGCTGGAAGGGGCCCCTGCAGTGAGGGAGCCCAGCTACCCACCTGAGACTGAAATCCCCTATGAGAACCCTGCAAGGGGTGGGCTGGCCTGTGCTTGATCACCTCCAAGGATGGTGAGCTCACTCATGTCTCCTGACTGCAGGCTCTGCCCTCCTTGGCTGGCTCTGTGTCATTGGGCTCCCTGTAGCTCCTTGCTTCATCGTCCTGTGTAGCATCCCACCACCCAAATGGATACAAGAGGGGGGCTCTCTCTGTTCCCCACACTCTGGTCTAGGACCCCAGCCTTTACTCTGGCTCATTAGCTCGTCTTTACTCAGAAGGCCAAACTCTCCTTTCCAGCAGTTTGGGACTTGGGTACAGATAGGCCAGTGGGAATACTTGGCTCCAGAGCAGAGTGTGTGTGTGTGTGTGTGTGTGTGTGTGTGTGTGTGTGTGTAAATCTCCCTCATCCTCCAGCCTGCTGGTTCCCTCTGGGTCTGCATTCCGCTGAGCCCCTGGACCCAACTGCCTGAGCCCCTGTGGTCTGTGGCCAGAGCCCCTTCCAGGCCCTTTCTGCTCTGCACAGTCACTGGAAGAGCCTCTTCTCCTTTCCCTGCAGCCCGAGTGCAGCTCAGTCCCACCTTGCTGGCTGTCCTTTCTACCACTTCAACCAGACTCCTGGTCCACGGTTTGTAAAATAGGGTCTTACTGTGCCACCAGCACCCCTCACCTCCTAGGTATCTTCTCTCCCTTGAGGACTTTAGGATCCCATGCTCACCTTTCCCCTCCGTGCTCAGGGGCACATTTCCTTTCTCTGGGAGAGGATGTGTTGTTATTGCACACAGGTTCATTTAGGGGATGGAGAGCTCTTCATTACAGGAGGCATATCATAGGTTCCCCCTGTGGCTTTTGAGCCAGACAGTCCAGGGTCCAGATGCAAGATATGCCACTTTGAGCTGTGTTTCCTGAGCCTCTAAGGTGGCTTTTATTGCATCTACTTTGCAGATGAGGAAACTGAGGCTCAGAGAGGTGAGGCAGTTTTCCCTAAGTAGAGCTAGGAAGTGGTGATAGCTAGGATTTAAACCCAGGTTGGTCTTGGCTTCAGAGCCCATGGTCCTTCCCCTCCAGGACGCTGCCTCTGTTAATATGTCCAGTTGACTCCTGAAGGGCCAGGTAGTGAGAGCAGTGGTGTGGAGCCCTTCTACCTGCCTTACTTGGCCTCTATGGTTTTCTTGCCTTTTGTTTTGTTTTGTTTTGTTAGATACAAAGTCTCGCTCTTCAACTGGGCTGGAGTGTAGTGGTGTGATCATAGCTCACTATAGCCTCGAACTCCTGGGCTCAAGCCATCCTCCCACCTCAGCCTCCCAAGTAGCTGGGACTACAGGAGTGCACCACCATGCCCAGCTAATTTTTCTTGTGTTTTGTAGAGATGGGGTCTCACTGTGTTGTCCAGGCTGGTCTCATGCTTCTGGCCTCAAGCAATTCTCCCACCTCAGCCTCCCAAAGTGCTGGGATTACAGGAGTGAGCCACTGTGCTCGAGTACTGCTTCTTTTATTAGCTCCTTGTCAAAGAGGCTGTTTTCTTACAGTTTTTGCCATTTGATTTCATCACCTTCTTATATCTCTGCAATACCCTGGCCCCACTTCACCAAGCCCCAGGGAGGTCATCGATTTGCCTGGAGATGCTTAGCGAAGCCAGGCTCTAAAGTCCTGCTCCCCAGTCATGGTTTATTAATTATGTCCCCACTCCCATTTTTCATGTTGAACTGATTTGAATTAATCAGATTGGGAATGTACTGGTTCTGAACTTATTCTTTAAAAATTGATTTTTGTTCTGAACTGTGATTGTGAGCAGGCATTAAGCAATTGGTTGGCGCAAACACAATTATCCTGCTAGAAAAATGTTCTCTGGGATCTGATTGCAGTTGCGGTGTAGCCCCAGGAAGAGACTCTGCCACTGGTAAAGAGTTTTAAGATCCACACTGGGGTTAGTAAAGTTGGGATTTAGGGTCGACATACAGATGGACTTTCTGATTATAGGAGATGAGACACTGTATAAACTGATACCAAGGCAGGATGTTGACTGTTCTGGAGACTTCAAACAAGCAACAATTCCTGGGTTACTACTGAGGTTTTAAAGTCAAGAGCAGGTCTTTTTAAAGTTATCAAGGGAAGTCAGCTTGTAGCAAGCCAATGCATAAAGACTCACTCATTCATTAGATAGATGCTACAGCTACATCCAACATTGATTTTTTTAAAAGCAATGACCTGCAGTCCTTCTACTGGCCTCTGGATGGCCCTATGGGGCCCCTAGTCACATATTCACCAAGAAGCCTGTGTGCATATCCTGTTCCTCAACCTCCTTTTGTAAAGAAAGTTTTAGCAGGTATAATAACCCTTGCCTAAATCACTCATTACATCGGTGGTTCCAAAATGATGAAGGAGGCCCTTCAACCAGTGGATAAGGGTGACCAGAACTGAAACAGTTTAAGCAACGTGGGGGGGTGGGGAGGAATGGAATGGCAAAATTCTAAACAGCCAAAGATTTGAAACCATCTGTTGTAGCATTTCAGAGTAAGATCTTTATGCTAGTGCCAAAACGCTTGCCCCAGCTATGAAACCAAAAATTCCTTTGAATGGGAAACTAGGACTTTCATTCTTATTGGCAGCATAGCTCTTTAAATTGCAAATATAAACTAACTTTTCTGTTGCATTTAACAGCTTACAAAGTACTTTCAAATGCATCACTTTACTGAATCTTCATGGCCACTCTGGGAGATAGATGTCCCCTATCTACCAATAAGGAGACTAAAGCTCAGAGCATCTAATAATGTCCCCAGGATCACACAGCTGCTAAGAGGCTGAGCAGGATTTTTAAAAATGAGAGCTTTATTGAGATCTAATTACATACCATAAAATTCACCTTTATAAAGGTGGATAACCTTGTAATTCACTAGTTTTTAGTATATTCACAAAGTTGTGCAACTGTTGCCACAATCTAATTCCAGAACATTGTCATCATCCCAAAAAGAAACCCCATACCCATTAGCAGTTGCTTCTCATTCTCTGATCACCATGGCCCTGGCAACCACGGAACTACTTTGTCTGTATGAATTTGCATGTTCTGGACATCTCACATAAATAGAATCATACAAAACCTGTCCTTCTGAGACTGCTTTCTTTCACTGAGCACAATAGTTCCAAGGTTCTTCCATGTCGTAGCATGGAACAGCACTTTATTCTTTTTATTGTTGAATGATAGTCTATCATGTGGATATACCACATTTTGTTTATCTATTCATCAATTGACGGACATTTGAATAATTTCCACTTTCAGGCTGTTAGGAATAATGTTGCTATGAACATGGATGTACAAATACCTGCACATGTCCCTGTTTTCAGTTCTTTTGGGGCATATACCCAGAAGTGGAATTACTGGATCATATAATAATTCTATGTTTAATTATTTTGAGGAACCATCATACTGTTTTCCACAGTGCCTGCATCATTTTACATTCCTACCAGCAATGCACAAGGGTACCAATGTCTCCATATCCTAACCAATACGTTTTTTACTCCCTTGATGGTGTTATTGGAAGCACAAAAATTCTTAATATTGATGAAGTCCAGTTTATCTATTTTTTTCTTTTGTGGCTTATGCTTTTGGTGTCATCGCTAAGAAACCATTGCTTAATCCAAAGCCACAAAGATCTGCTCATGTGTTTTCCTATAAGAGTTTTATAGTTTTGCTCTTGCGTTTGGGTCTCTGGTCCATTTTGAGTTAATGTTGGTATAGGGTGTGAGGTAGTAACCCAACTTCATTCTTCTGCATGTGGATGTCCATTTGCTGAAAAGATTATTCTTTCCCCTTTGAATTTCTTGGCACCTTGTCAAAATTAATTGACCATAAATGTAAGGGTTTATTTCTGGACTCTATTTGATTTATCTCTTTCTATTAAGCAGGATTTTAATCCAAACTTATGCTGTCCTAGGCACACATGTCTTTCCCTTTACCACATAAGAAGTTTCCATTCAAGTGTCTCTTTGTTTTTTTTATACTTCCCACTTCATGGAATTTTTTTTCTTCTAATACACTATACTCTGGGTCCTCGAGTGTGGCCTTTTGACTGAATCCAAATTTTACAGAACAGATCCTTTTAATAAAGGGATTTGTTCTGTGAAGTGTGGATTCGGTGGAGGGGCCACACTTGGGGATCTGGAAGGCCATGTGTGGCCTTGAGGCGGAAGGTTCCCCATCCCCGCACTAGAGTGTCTCCTTGATTATCCCAGAGGGAAGTGCTTTTTGAGAGCAATGCCACAGGCTTGATGGCATAGGAGCACACCTGGGAGGCTCCCCTGCTGGGGACATGGAGTCCAAGGTCTTCCCCTCTCAGCCTCTAGCCTGTACAGCTGCCAGGCCTCCGCTGCTGCTGAAGCCCTTCCTGTGCTCTCCTTCCCCGTGGCCTTGCTGGAAGGGTGAAGGAGGATCCTGGGGTGGGACAGATATACTGCCTCCCTACACACACAGCCAGCCCAAAGCCCAAGAGTGAGGGGTGAGCAGGGTTCTTACTTTTTGTCACAGACTCTGAAGGGTCTGAGGTTTGATTTTACCCTACTTACAAGCTAATAAGTCAGCTTGTTGCTGTTTCATGGATGCTGGCAGAAGACACAAGAGTCCTGGGTCAGAGACAAAAAAACTTTATTATTCAGGGCACAGCCAGCAACATGAGCATCAGATTATTTGTGTTGGTTCCCTTTGCCCCTTGAGTCCCATGGGGACAATGTGATAGAACCACATGGATGCTGCACATGTGGTGGGTTTGGGTTGCCACTGAGGAACACTGGGCCAAGAGCCCAGCACTTGTTTAGCTAGCAGGAAACACTGCAGCACACAAGCCAGTTCCCCTCCTCATGGGGAGTGAGCAGTTACATGGTGGTCATGCTGTGGCCGCTTGACCTACTTAGATGTATCTGTGACCAACTACAGAAACTCTCAGTATCAGGGCGTGGATAAGCCCTCTGGTCTGGCACACTCAACCAAAATGTACAGGATGCTCAGGGCCCATTATTGGGGGATAGGCCTTTGCCTGCTTCCCTCCCCACAAAAGCCAGGGCTGCCCCAAAAGCCTTATAGATGGGGAGCCTTCAGAGAGAGGATGAGGCTTGCTCAGGATCACACGGGAAAAGCCAAGCCAAGAACCCAGGCTTCCCGACTCCTGGCCCAGTGCTTTTTCTGTGCCCTTGTATACCTGGAGTGTTTGCAGCAGATAGGCCTCACCAAGAAGAGTTGGGGTGGGCAGGGTGGGGAAGCCTGCATTCATTGCTTTGCTTCTGTGTCTATCAACTTGTTTTTTAGCCTAGGTTGCGTGGGAGATGAGGAGGACATTGTGTACAAAGCCAACAGATTTGGTGGCAGAAATGGGACTTAGGAACCTGGTCATTACTAAAACCTCAGTAGGTCTTTGAGTAGACATGTGGTTTCTCTAGTTGAAGCATATATAGGAAGGGTTGGGTGAGGGAATGGCAGGTACATGCAGCTTCATGCTGAGGAAGGAAATCACTGAATGCACGTGTCTAGGACTTCCCCCCTCCTGCTGCCCCTGCTCTGTCCCTCCTCAAAAGACCAGCCCCTTCCTCCAGACGCTAGGTCCTCTCCTAATCCTCAGACCCACAGCTGCCTTCTCCTTCCTAGAAGCCTTCCCAACCCTCCCCCAGAAAGTTCTGGGCCCCTCCCTGATTATAACTCCCCAGGGTCCAGAACTCACCCAGCAGGTAAATGTGCTTTCTCATGTGCTTTCCTGTTGGGTCAAGACAGCACCTTTCCTTTCATCCTGCCTCTCTCACCTGTGGGCCCCCAGGTGGACCCACGCTGGCCAGCTGCAGTCTGTGCTGTTCTCGGCTTGGAAGCCATGGTGCAGGCTGGGAGGGCACCCCGGGGTGCCCCAGGGCTGTGCCAGAGAGAGACACACAGGTGGGTCCACTGAGCTCCTCTCAGGTTGTGTGTGGCGTCCTTGCTGAATGCTCTTACGTCTCTCCTGTCCCCCCAGCTCTTCCCCTCCCCACTGCAGACCCTCTCCAGGAAGATCGTCCGGTCCAAGATGAACAGTACTCTGGTTGGGGTGTTCGCCATCACCCTGGTGTTCCTGTCGGCTTTTGTCAACATGGTGGGTGGCTCCACGTCCTCCTAGTGCCTCCCCAGCCCCGTGGGCCAAACCCAGCGGGACGGTATTCCCGGCAGGCATGGGCTGGGAGTTTGCCTGGAAATTCCTATTTGTGTCTGAGATCACATTCGACTCTTAATGCGTCTCACACAGGTTTTTAGCTCTTCCCTCTCGAGGCTGGAGGAGCCAGAAAGAGCTCGGGGGAAGGCCC
The DNA here is from genome assembly GCA_023783475.1 of Daubentonia madagascariensis. Lineage (NCBI taxonomy): Eukaryota > Metazoa > Chordata > Mammalia > Primates > Daubentoniidae > Daubentonia > Daubentonia madagascariensis. The sequence continues at coordinate 20,049,141 of JAKFHU010001631.1, read as the reverse complement.
CAGGCGTGTTTAAGAGCCCCATCTCAGGAGGGCGCACCAGCCACGCCCCTCTTCCAGCCTTGCCTGGTCCTCAGCCTGCGCCAGGTCTTGTCCCCCGTCAGTGTCAGGCTGCTCCTGAGACAGAGGATGGGCAGCCCCGCTGCCTGTGGGAGGGGTGGGCTGCCCTGCCGCCCCGGGAGCTGAGCCTCTCCTCGCTGCCCTCCTCCCCTGCCCCTAGTTCATGTGCAACTCCAAGGACCTGCTGGGCTGCCTGGCGGAGGAGCACAACATCAGCGCAAGCCAGGTCAACGCGTGCCATGTGGTAGAGTCGGTGGTCAACTACAGCCTGGGCGACGAGCGGGGCTTCTGCGGCAGCACCTGGCCCAACTGCAACTTCCCTGAGGTACCGGGCCCGCAGGGGCTGGGGGCGGTGGGTGGACAGCCTCCTGCCCTGCCCCACTCTGCCCTCCTGCTCAGGACATTCTGAGGCTAGTCAGGGGCCCACCAGCTCACTGCGTTCTGGGGACCTCCTTCCCCCAGTTTCTCTCACTCCCTTGTGCCAGACACTGGTGAACAAGGGTAGCCTCCTCAGTGTAACAATAGCAATGATAGTAACGCAGCTATTGTTTCTGTACTGTTTCCCAGGCACTCTGGCTGAGTGCTTCACATGCATTATTCATCAGATACTCACAACAACCCTATGACATAGATACTATTTTATCTCTGTGCACCTAGGTGCACAGAGAGGTTAAGTAATTTGCCCAAGTTCACACAGCAAGTAAGCAGCACAGCCAGAGCTCTCATCCAAGTTGTCTAGCTCCAGAGTTCGTGCTACTAACCTGAGGGTGGAATTTTCTGGACACTCAGCTTCTGCAGCAGACCCAGCCCCACCTCAGGAGAACCTGCCAGAGAGCAGGGAGGGGAGCAAAGGGAGCCCAATCCCAAACCAGCACCACCATAAATGTCACCCATTCAAAGTGTACAACGCAGTAGATTTTAGTGTATTAATAAATCTCTACAGCCATCATGATAATCTAATTTTAAAACATTTTCATCAGCCCCAAAAGAAATTCTGTACCCACAGGCATTTGAGTTTGAAAAATAATGCCAAGAATCCTTATTCAGAGAAGGGCACGTATTAAGCACCTATGGTATGCAAGGTGCTTCATGCACGTTGCTTCATCTGTCAGGGAGCAGTTTGCTGGCGAGCCACAAGGCCAGCCTTCTAGCCCCGGCGTCTGCTCCATGCAGTGGGCCATCCCCACACCCCCAGCTCCCTGCTTGGCGCTCAGGTGGAACCTGTAGGATGGTGGCAGTTCCTGCCTTTCCTGGGGAGAAGGTCCATGCTTTCATCCAATCCCCAAAGTGCCCGTGACTCACAACAAAGGTTCAGGACTGAGGGTCACGGTGGGCTGCCATGGTGCTGGCCTCCCTCCCCTGCCCTGGGAAAGAGCCTGGTGCAGCTCCCTGTGCACAGACAGGGCAAGGAAAGCCATGAGCAGCAGGGGTCCGCTGCTTACCTAGGCAGGCCTGCACCCCCTCCTGGGGCCCACAACAAGCTCTCTGGCTCCTGCAGGCAGCCACGCTGCACCCACCCTCCCCTCCCCAGTCCCTGTTCCCTCTCACATCCAGCTGAGAGCCCACGGGAGCAGCATTTCTGCTTTCTGAGGACTGTTTGCTGAGGAACAGAGGCTATTTTTGGTCTTGTACTTGCCCCTCAGTGGTTGCTCCCCAGGAGAAGCTGAGGCATGGGGGGAAGAGGGCAGTGGTGGCCGTCTTCTGGCACATTTGTGGGAGATGCTTGGTCCCAGCCATCAGCCCTCACCAGCCCAGCCAATCTAGGCCTGCCGCTCCCAGGCCCTGCTGACTGCAGAGCTCTCAGGCCCACCACCCCCACAAGTGTTCTTCCTCATCACAGACCCCAGGCCCTTGGGGGACCCCAGCCTTAAGCCTTGGTCTCCTGATTGTTTGGACCCAGGGTGTGAATTGGAATCCAGGCTGGCCCTTTGGGGGTCCTCACCCCCTCTCCCAAAGACAGGTCACTGGGGCTCTGAGGCTGACCTATCTGGGTGTGCCTTCCTCTGCCCCCATTTCTGGTGTTAACTTGAGGCTGTTCCCCCTCCCCCCCAATCCTATCCCCAGGGGACCCTCAGCAGTCCCTCTTTTGGCTCCAGAAGGCCTGGGGAGGCAGAAGGTCCAACCTGGGGGCCATCCCCACTGCCTGCCACAACCATTTGGCCCCCAGCCCAAGGCAGAGGCAGTGTGTGAATAGTTAAGAGTCCAGAAGCCTGACTCAGAAACAGTGGTGCTACATTTAAAAGGAAGAACAAAATAATAGATGCTGACGTGTTTAGTATTAGTGTCAGGGGACAAGAAAGCAGAAGGGGACCTCTAAAATCTCCTTGTTTGGCCCCTTATTGTCTAAGAAGGAAACTGAGGCTCAGAGACCAGAAGGGACTTCCCCAGAGTAAATAGTACAGGGCCTCAGTCCCTCATCTGAAGCCTTTGGGGCCACATATATTTTGGACTTTGGATTTTTTCAGATTTTAAAAGGTTGCTTCACACTCCCAGTGGAGTCTGGGGCAGCACCTGGTAATAAAACACAGTAATGTTTATGTGGCAAAATGTATGACTAGTCACCAGAAGCAGGGTAAAGGTGGTAACTAGCATCCCATCGGTTAGGGCAGGCTTTACTACCACATGTCAGTTCAGATGCAGCTCCCACGTGAGTTATGAAAACACTTTCAGTTTTTGGAGCTTTGGATGTCAAGGTTGCAGATCAGGGGCCATAGGCCTGTGCTCCCGCAGTTATTAAGGGTGTTGGGCACTGCACCAAGGGCTCCATCACATGTATTCATCACAGCAAGCCCACGAGATAGGAAGCTCTGCAGATGGGGACACCGAAGCTTAGAGGGGTTGAGTGAATGGCCCAAGGCACACAACCCACCCATGGCGGGTCAGGGATGGAACCACAGCCTGAGCCCGGAGCTGTTCTCACATCCCCCACCAGCCAGATTGGGGCTCCATCTCCTGGGCTCCCGTCTCACCAGGGTTCTTCACAGTACATCAGTACATCGCACCTGAGCAGGGGCCGCCCAGGCCAGGCTTCCCTGGGGCCAGCTCAGCGGGAGGGAAGCTGGGGGCGGGGTCCGGGGTGGGGGCCTGGGCTGACGCCTGCCCTCTGCCCGCAGTACTTCACCTACAGTGTGCTGCTCAGCCTGCTGGCCTGCTCCGTGTTCCTGCAGATCAGCTGTATCGGGAAGCTGGTGCTCATGCTGGCCATTGAGCTCATCTATGTGCTAGTCGTTGAGGTGCCCGGTGTCACACTCTTCGACAATGCCGACCTGCTGGTCACCGCCAACTCCATGTACGTGGCACCCTCCTGGGTGTGGGGCATCGCAGGGAGGCAGGAAGAGCAGGAGGCTGGGGCCCTGGGGCCACAGGGAACTTGCAAGGAGAGTGCCTTGTTCCTCCCCAGCCCTGACCCCTGGGCAGAGCATGACAGGGTCTTATTTCTTTGCCTTCCCCCTTTCCCCAGTGGCAGGGGTGGCCTCAGGCCCCACTGTCTTTCTGCCTCTGGTTTGCTGCTCACTCCTGACCTCACATCCCTCACTTCCCCAGGGTAGCCTCGGAGGGGCTGTTCTCACTCAGCTCCAGCTGCCTGTGGTGCCTCTGGCCCAGAGGGGTCCAGGCTCAACAGAGCTGCGTAGCAAGGTCTATGGGAGCAGAGGGATGGCCTTGGTTGTCTACAGGCTCGGTGTCCTGCCTTGAGCCAGGCACTTAGATATACATTATCCCTTTTCATCCTCATAGCAGCCCAGTAAAGCAGGCAGGCCTGGCACATGAGGGTGGGTGTTTGTGCACTGCTCAAGGCTCCAGGCTGTGGTGGGAGAGGTTAGGTCCCACATCCCAGAGGTGGTGGGTGTGAAGGTTGTGCCCAAGGCTGTCTGGCCTCACAGTCAGCCTGGTCATCTGGTGACAGAGGTCAGATTTCAAGGGAGGCAGCTCCATGAGGGGAAAGAGCTCAAGCTTTGGGTCAAATTGAGTTTGAATCTCAGTGTTGGACACACATTTGGTTATTCCTCTGAACCTCATTATTTTTTTCCAGTAAAATGGGAGTAATACCCATAGTAGTGAATGTGTATAGAGTGCCTGATACGGAGTACCCTTTTCCTCCCATCACCACCCCCTACATATACACCAAGAAGTGCAAAAAAATGTGAGTGACAGGTCTGTGTCCCCTGAGAAAATGCAGCAGCAGCAAACTGCTTTCTCTGAGTTAGAGGAAGGGATCCACCCATCCATCCATCCATTTTTTTCACTCATTCATTCATTCAAAAATATTTATTAAGGACCTACTGTGTGCCAGCCACTGAGCTACATAGTGGAGGTACAATCGTGGCTACAACAGACAACAGATAACCCATCAGAAATATTCCTTTCCTGTGAAGGGAAATGTCACCTGAGAAAATGAAGGTGCAATGAAGGATCCAAGTCAGATTCAAGGAAGACTTGGCAGCTGGGTGGGGCTGTAAACAGCTGACGAGAAAGACACTACCATTGGGAACTGTGCAGGCTGCAGTCCTGCGGGACGGAGGAAGAGGAGGAGGGCTTTTCTACCCATGGATCAGGGCTGGCGCTGGGACCTTTGCCCTCTTCCTGCTGCTCCTCCCTGACGCTGGCCTCTCCTCTCCCACTGCTGAGTTGGCAGTAGCGAACTGGGCTCATTTCTGGGTTGGGAGACCCTGGTTTGGCTCTAGGGCAGCACTGTCCGGTAGATAAATAATGTGAGCCACATATCTAACTTAAAATTGTCTAGTAGCCATATTAAAAAAGCAAAAAGTGTAATTAATTTTACTTTTATTTAAATGATACTATATATCCAAAATATGATCATTTTAATATGTAGTCAATATAAAGTTATTAATGAAATACTTTACCCCTTTTTCACATGAATTATTCAAAACCTGGTGTATATTTTACACACAGCGCATTTTAACTTGCACTAGCCACATTGTAAGGCTCAGTAGCCACATGTGGCCAGCAACCACCACTCCGGAAGGAGCAGGTGTGGGGTTTCTCCTCTGCTCCCTCTGGATGGCAGCAGGGCTGGGGTGGGAGAGGTGGGCAGGTTTCTGCCCAGGTGGACATGCTTGGGTCAGGCAGGGGGATCCCAGGTAAGAGCTGCGCGATTTGTGGTCATGGTGACCAGATGCTGGTTAGGGCCAGGCTTTCTGCAAACCTCCTGTCCTGAAAGTGACCTTGGATATGGGGGTGGTGGGGGCAGGGAAATGGGAGCCCAGGGGCAAAGCAGTGAGGGTGGCAGAGCTGGGGGACAGAGCAGGGACGGAGGCTGCCTTCTGCAGCAGCATGGCCCTGAACAGTGTTCCCCACTCTGTTCACAGAGACTTCAACAACAACGGGACCTCCCAGTGGTGAGTGGAAGCCCCTTCTTTGGTAGGCCCTTCTCCTGTCCTCTGCACAGAGCAGATAGGAGCAGGCAGTGGTGCCCAGGAGTGGGTCCTTGGTGGCGAGGTGGGTGGTATAGAGGAGGCTATTGGGGCAAGGAGACCCTTCCTCCTGGGGTGGCAAGGTGTCCTAACAGGGTGGACACCCTTGTTTTCCTCACGATCCCCACTGCCCCACAGTGATCTGTAGACTCTAAGATCATCCCACAGGCCTCATTTTAAAGCACTGAGCCTCAAACTCCTCCTCAGGAGCATGCGCGGGGACCCCAGCCACAGGAGAGCGGGAGCTGGTGCCTCCTGTCCCTCTGGAGTCCTGCAGGGGTGTGGGGCTGCTGCCTGGGCAGGGGGTCACTATGCAGCCTTCAAGGTTTGGGCTCTTTGCTGGCACAAGGAGCAGGGTTTGGAACAGGTGCTTTTGTTAAGAGTATTGATTAATAATATTAACAAAAATATGATTAGGAATAATAGCTACCGGTTTTAGAGTGCCTACTGTTTGTCAGGTACTGCACTAAGCATTTTGCATACAGTATCTTTCATCCTTGCCACAATCTTGAAATGTGGGTATTGTTAACCCTTTTTACAGATAAGGAAACTAAAGTTCAGAGAGGTTAAGAGACTTGCCCAAGGTTGCCCAGAGGCAGGATCAGTGCGTCCACCTGGCTCCTTTGTTACTGTGCCCACTGCTCCTGTCCTATCTGCTGATGGGGGGAAAGGGGTCAGGAGAGGAGCAATGGCTGCCTGAGCTGCAGGAGTGAGCAGAGGCTGAGATGGGCTGCCAGCTGGGAAGGCTTCCTGCAGGAGGCACACCTTAGGCAAAGTTTGAGCAGGAGGGTGAAGAGAAGGAGAAGCTGTAGTGGGAGGAAGGAAAAAGGCCAGGGGTCCTCGGAGCCTGTTGTGAGGGGCCAGGGCGGTCTCAGGCCTGTCTGCCTCCCACCTGCAGCCCTGAGCACGCGACCAAGGTGGCGCTGAAGGTGGTGACGCCCATCATCATCTCAGTGTTTGTGCTGGCCCTGTACCTGCACGCCCAGCAGGTGGAGTCCACCGCCCGCCTTGACTTCCTCTGGAAACTGCAGGTGGGTGGCCCTGGGGCTGGAGCTGGGTGGGGGAGGCACTCGTGAGCAAGTGATCAAGTGAACAAGCTTGTCGGCTGGGCTGGGCCAGGCTGGGCCTTAGTCCCAAGCTGACAAGGTGTCCTGCTCAGGCCATGTCCCAGCGGGTCCGCTCCCTGCTCTCTGGGGCCAAGAGGCAAATCCCCGGGGCTTATTCCAGACAAATCTACCTACAACAGTGCTGGGACTCTGATAGGCCCAGGAGGTGTGTTTTGAAGTCAACAAATACTGGCTGGGCACTCACTGTGTGTGTCCACAGGCAGGGACAGAGGGGAGGCGAGGGCAGGCCTAGTTTGCGGTGGGGGCAGGAAGGAGTCCCGGAGGGTGGGGGAGGAGGTGAGTGGAGGAATGGAGGGCAGAAGCCCGGCCAGGTACGGAGGGATGGCACCAAAGCCTTCTGAGCAGGGCTGACCTACCAGAACTTGGCTCAAAGACTCTTCCAGAGGGATGCATCGAGGGAACAGCCAGAGGCAGGAGTGGTGGGGGCGGGGAGGGGGGGGATGTGGCTAGGGGGTGCCGCAGCTCTGACCATACTGGGTGCGCAGGTGGTGCTGAAATCCAGCCAGCACTCAGCTCTCCTGCTGCACGCCCTGTGCCCTGAGCATTGTGTCCCCCTGGAGGAAGGGATGTGTATAGGCCAAGCAGAGGGTGCTCTGTGTGTTAGCAGCAGCCCTGTGGCCCCTTGTCACCTGCTGGACCACCTCCGAAGAGCCAGGAGAGGTGCCAAGGGTGCTCAGCAGGAGAAAGCCCCGTCTTCATGTGAGCTGCCTCAGACCACTCCAGCTGAGCCCCTTGCAAGGCCAAGCCTGGCCCCGCCCCTGTCTCCAGACCGCTGCACTTCATGCAAACTCGCTTCTACCTCCTCCATCCCAGACTTCCTGTAACACACAGTCTTTGGGCTGGGGCAGGAGGCCCTGGGTTTGCACCGAATGCTGAGTGAGGATGGGGGCATCTGATTGTCCTTTCTGTTGGGTATTTTGCATGGGGTCTGGCTGGACTTGAGCTTGGAGGTCTGCCCTGGGGGTGCCCTGAGGTTGGGGAAACAGGGAGACAGCCACAGCATTCTGTGCAGTGACCTTGGGGAACACGCGGTGCGTGCCTGCACCTCTCGGGCTCCTCCCTTCTCTCTCACCCTCCTCTGCTTTGGGCAAGTTCCTGGGAGGCTCCAGCTCTATCAGGGACTGGTTGGGCTCGGGGGCCCTGGAGCCCCTGTCCCTCCACTTCTCTGCTCGCACACACCGTCCTCCACAGCCCCCCAGGAACCCAAGATGTTTGCTGTTGTGCAACTTGGCTGAGTCGCAGAGGCCCCTGCTCGGCCCCTCACCCCCACCCCCGCCCTGTGTCTCCCTCCAGCCCCTGAGTGCATGGGGTGGAATAGAGGCTGTGCCTGGGGTGGACTAGAGGCCTCCCCCAGTGCCTGGGGGCAGCAGCTTTCTCTGGGGGCCACCAGGGAGCGCTGGCGGTGAAGGGAAGTGATGGGGAGGCCCAGGAACCGGAAGCAGGGGGCGCCTGTCTTGCCAGCTCAGCCCGGTTCTGAAACTTCCGGGCCAGGAACAGCCACGGCCTCGGGCCTCTCCTCTGCTGCGGGAAGGGGCCGTGTTGGGCACGGGGACCAGCCCCTCGTCCCCCTTGGTCAGAGGACTCCAGCAGCCAGTGCCGAACCTCCCGTGGTTCTCATTCGGCTGCCCGCTCCCTTCTGTCAGCCTCCGGGCACTCGTATTCTTGGCCTTGCTCTCCTGGGTGGCCCAGAAACAGCTGATTTCCACTTTGTTCCCTTTACTATCTGACCTCCTCCCTCCCATAACTTTAGCCCCTCACTTTTATCTCTTTTTTTGCTAAGTTTTAAAAAATAATTAAAAACCTACAGTAAGGAACTCCAGCAGCCCCTTCACCCTCCCCCCCAGCCCATCTTTCTGTAGTTGCTTTATCACCTCTCTCTTTCTCTATAGTCTGCCATGACGCCCCATCAGCCCTAAACACTCCAGGTTAGCCCCTGCTCCCTCCTATGCACCGTCCCGGGGCCAGCAGTGGTGCAGCAGGCCCCGGTCACATGCTGCCCGCCATCCCGACTCTGCACTTAGTGGTCGCGTCTCCTCGGTTCCAGTCTGGAGCAGTCCCTCTGTCTTTCCTTGTCTCTCAGTCCTTGCCAGTCTTAAAGAGCCTGTTATTCTCTGACCTTCAGACCCATGTCCAGAAGCAGGCCATGCCTTCCTGGAGGAACCCCGTGGAAACGGAGCCGCGCCTCTTGCTGCGTCAGGCTGGGAGACTCACCATGTGGACCCCATCCCATCGCTGGTGATGTCAGCCCTGGTCACCTGCTCAAGCTGGGGTCTGCCAGATTTCTCCACTGTCAAGTCCCCTGTGCCTCTTTGTATTTGACTAGCATTTTGTGGAAAGATAGTCTGATATGACACCAACTTTCTGATCCTTAGCAAATCTCTACCCACCAGCCTTCGCAGCCATTGGTGGCTCCTGCTTGTCTCAGCCCCCACTGTGGGTGTGCTGGATAGTGGTGCCATGTCCATCATGCCTTCTACACTTGTTAGCTGGCCTTCCGCTGTAAGGAAAGCTCCCCCACGCCCCCACTGATTTGCTAATTCATTCACTTACACGCATCAGCAGGGACTCACAGACGCCTGTTTAATCCTGTGGGTTATAATCTGCTGCCCTCACTATTTATTTTAATGCTCAAATTGACCTAGGTCTGGCCAGTGTGCATTTCAGGTTGACTTCTGTGTCATTTGATATGTCTCCATCATTCTTTGAGTATTTCCTGACTTTCTGGCCCAACAAATATCTAAGGCATATCTTGTGCTTTCCCTGCTGTAGCCCAAGAATCAGTGCTTTCTTCAAAGAGTCCCCATTCTTTGTAGTGGAGATTGGTATGTAGAGACCAAGATCTTAGCACCCAGTGTGCTCACTGCTTCTAGGTCTTATCCGGGCAAAACTAGGAAATATATGTAAGTGTGAGTAAACTGCATAGAAATATGTGTACACACAAATCTAATACTACTTCAGTATCTATCTGTGTATATACATATATATGTATTTTTTAACATGAGTTCATACCAGTACCTCCCATTTTAATCCAATACCTCGTTTCTTTCTAGCCTTCCCTTTTCCATGCTTGCATGCGTCATCTCTGGCAGTGGGGAACTTACCTCCTGTTGTCTTTCTTTTATTTATTTATCTGCTCAGTGGCACCAATCTTCCAGCCCCTCCAGCCCCCTTCTCTGCCCCACCATCCTCTCCTCCCCCCTCACTGCCTGAGGCCCCCTCCCCTTCTCACGTTGCTTCCTCAGGCACCCAGGGCTCTCCACAGGGAGGGAGGCAACTGAAACCCACACTACTCCCTCCTGGCCTGTGTTTATGGGCATGCATGAGAGAGAACATGTGGGTGCACCTGTCTCTACCTGCCAGCCTGTGCAACCTCTCCCCACTGAAGCTAGCAGGCCCCTCATTTGATATGAGCCTGTGCAACCTCTCCCCACTGAAGCTAGCAGGCCCCTCATCCTTCTCCTGGGCTTTGGGAGAAGAGGGATGTCAAATAAATGCCAATAAATACAAACCAGAAAGCCCCTTGGGATGGGTACGTGACAGGCCCTGCCCCACTGCTAGGCTCACCCAGCAGTCCTTTTGCAGTTGGACCCGTAGTCCCGGTGGGTGGGTGTGGTGCTGACAGGGAGGTGGGAAGCCTGGCCTCCTCAGCTTTCCTGAAGCGTCAGCACCAGGAGCACACCCTTACCTACCAGGCCCCCTCCTGGCCTAACCGCTGGGTCTCAGTTCTTGGGAGAGCCCGCTCTGTCCCTTCCCCCAGCATTGACCTTATTGGAACCGCCGAGAGGCTGTAGACCCTGAACCTTCCTGTCCTGCAGGGCACAACCCTAGAAACAGTTGGTCTTGCTGGCAGCTGCCCCTCTGTGTTGAGATGGAGTTCCCAGATGTGGCGGGAGCACCTGGCTGGGCCTGGGGTTGGCCTCTGTCCCAGCGGTAGCCCTGCTCCAGTGGCCCTGGCCTGGCCTCTGCTTCCACTCTGTCTGACACTTTGGGCAGATGCTCTCTGGGTAGGGCATGGCCCCATCTCTGCCACCTGCTGCGCAGGTCAAAGGAGCTGGGGTGCTACCGGGACCCCCTGGGTCCCCAGGCATGTGTCTCAGCGGTGGTAGGAGCAGGACTATCTGCAGTCTTATTCATTTTCAGAGGCAGATGGACTGATTGCGGGGCTCCTCCATGGGTCAGCCCATGGGAAGTACAGGGACCCCACTCCAACTCCTCACTTGGGCACACCTGTCCAGAGCTAGGAGTGGTGGCCTTATTCACGAGGAAGGGCCTGGGCACAGGGTCCCACCTCACAGGCGCGTAGGTTACCTGGGCTGGAAGGCTAGGCAGGAAGATGGTACATGCCAGCACCTCAGGGTGGTGGGTGGACAGTGGGGCCTCTTAGGGTGTAGGACTTCCTCAGGCATGACCCCAATCCTCGAAGTCACGTTTCCAGTGGCTCAGGAGTCCACCAGGCCACGGGCGGTATAGTCAGGGGATCTTCTCACCTCAGGGGCAGGGCTTGGTCACTGAGCCTTGGGGCCCCAGAGCTTCTGCCCTGGCCACTCTCCCTCCCTACTGGACCCAGGTCCTGTAGCCTGCAGAAGGGGTGCCAGCTCCTTGCCCATGGATAGCCACTGCCCACAGGGAGAGCCAGGGCCCTGGGAGGCAGTCCTGGCCCTGTTGGAGATTCTAGTTGCAGCCGAATAGAAAGGTGTCTACCTTTCTGGTTGGCTGGGTCTTTTAAATGGCCCTGCTAATGACCCTTTCTTGCCTGCTTTTCCAACACAATCACTCCCAGTTAAGGGAGCCATTTGGTCTGCCATCGAGGGTGAGGCAGCCAGCTGACTCTACCCTATAATCCCCTGTCCATGAACACTCTGGTCAGGCGGTTCCTTGCCACACCTTGGGGCACAACTGCTTGTCTGCTTCAGCCACCTCTGGCTCTGGAGCAGGTCTGCCCTCACAGGAGGCAGAGAGACTGGGCAGGGCTTTGGGCCATTTTTCCCCATGGGCTCAGTCAATTAAAGTACCCCTTGCCAAGCTGCTTTTCTGATTGAATCTCCTGATGCCAGGAGGGAAATGACACATGTGGATTACTTAGGGAGCTGGAGGGCTACTTTGGGTGTGGTATGGACCATCCCTTTTGCTCCCAGCCTAGATCTAGTCTTGGGCAGACAGGGTCCTTTCAGCCTCACCCCCAGGACCTGCTCTGACTCAGGGCTTCCCTCCTCCAGGGCCAGCACACTCACGTGCGGCACTTCCAAAGAGGCAGGCGGGAGAGTTAGATGCTTCTAAATGTCTTTCTTTTCTGATTGTCAAAGCAGCTCTCTTTGACAAACCTGGAAGCAGAGGCAGCAGAAAGAGGAGAGGTCCCTGGCCTGTGCTGACACCCTGGGCTTGCGTTGGCATCCGCATGACCGTGCTGTCTTTCTCCCAGGCCACGGAGGAGAAGGAGGAGATGGAGGAGCTGCAGGCCTACAACCGGCGGCTGCTGCACAACATCCTGCCCAAGGACGTGGCCGCCCACTTCCTGGCCCGCGAGCGGCGCAACGATGAGCTGTACTATCAGTCCTGCGAGTGTGTGGCCGTCATGTTCGCCTCCATTGCCAACTTCTCCGAGTTCTACGTGGAGCTGGAGGCCAACAACGAGGGTGTCGAGTGCCTGCGGCTGCTAAATGAGATCATCGCCGACTTTGATGAGGTGCACGGCGGGGCGCAGGGCAGGCCATGCTCCCCGGAGGGGTCCACGCGTCCCTAGCATGGGAGGGATGGAGAGATCCATATAACAGCATTGACGACAGGAGCGTGCCATAACAGGCACCTGGCACACGTGGCCTCTCCCACCATCCTGTGACAGATGAGGAAACTGAGGCCCACGGATCTTGAGTATCTTGCCTGAGGTCACTGCCAGTAAGTGGCAGAGCTGGGGTTTCAGCCCAGGCTGTTTGAACTTGAGCCTCTGGGCCCCTGCCTGGCTGGCCCACCAGCCACCCCCGTCACTCACCATTCCTCTTGTGCCATCTAGGGTGGACAGGGCCCCAGGGCCTGGGACAGCCCAGTGCCTGTGCCCAGGGCTTTGAAAGAGCCAAAGCAAGGAGGAGTCCCCAGGAGTCATGAGTGTGAGGGGGCAGCCCCAGCGGGGACGCAGGCCTGGGCTTGGAGAGCAGGAGGCTGGAGCCGGGGCCAGGCAGTGTCAGGAGCAGCACACAAGCCTCCTGGGGCAGTGGGGACTGGTGTTGGCTGAAATTGGGAAGGTTTCTGGCAGGGCTGCGAGACAGGAAAAGGGTGTCCTGCTGGACAAAGATGAGGAGTTTCCCCGGCTAGGAGGGCATGTGAGCCAGTAAAGGGGAGACAGCCATCCAGCCCCTGTTGGGGGCCAGAGCCCCAGAGGTAACTAGTGGCCTTGTCCTCAGGGGTTCTTGGTGTGGGGGTGGGCAGGTAGGCACAGTTGCTGTACAGCGGGTGAATGTGGAGGAGGCCTGGCTCTGTCGGGGGCTTCACACTGATGACGAGGGAGACGGGCCCCCACCGTGGGACGGGGCACATGAGGGGCCATGCTACTGCACTTCCCTGGACAGCCTCTGTCCCTCCCCATGGACCTCAGTGTTCCGGACTTGGGAGTGACCGAGTTTGGCCTCCTTCTGTCCAGATTATCAGCGAGGACCGGTTCCGGCAGCTGGAGAAGATCAAGACCATCGGCAGCACCTACATGGCCGCCTCGGGCCTCAACGACTCCACCTATGACAAGGCGGGCAAGACCCATATCAAAGCCCTGGCCGACTTCTCCATGAGGCTGATGGACCAAATGAAGTACATCAACGAGCACTCCTTCAACAACTTCCAGATGAAGATCGGTGAGTAGGGCCCAGGGTGCAGTCGCGGCGAGGGCTTGTAGGGGCTCCCCCACCCCCCTCCTGCATCTGCTGTCTGGTCCAGCAGCAGAAGGCAAGAAGGCAGCAGAGCCTGACGTTACAGTGTGTTCCTCTGCCCAGAGTGGGTGGGGGCAGGCACCGATCACTCATAGTGGAGTCCTCCCGAAGCCTGGCGATGCCTCCTCTGCCTGTTGGCATGCAGCAACAGGGGCGGGACACCCTCTGAGATCCCACCTCACCCCTGTGCTGGCAAGGCCAGGTTGTGCCTGCCCAAAAGGCTTTGCGGGGATGCTCTGTGCCAAGGGCTCAGGGCCTTCCAGTGGCTGCCACACAGGCAGATGACAGTCCCATTTATTTCAAGTAATACTGACCTAATAGCAGTGTTTTATTTATAAGTGTCCCAAATCCATTCAGTAAAAATGAAAAGCAGCAAAATTTTAAATACAAAATGTATAAACATGTTCCAAGTCATTAAATTTGCAAATTTATAAGAACATTGAACATATATTCTGCAAAAGTTTTAGCAAAATAAAGTGAAATATTTTAAAAAACTAAACACGAAGGGAATCCTGTAATAGTGACTATGACACGATTATATTTCAACTTTTTCAAAAGAGTGCTCTTAAAAACCAAAATGGGTCAGAGGGGTTATTATGGAGTTCCAAGGGTGAGCAGACTCTTCCAGCCGCAATAAAAGCTTTTCTAATCCACACAAATTGGGGAAAGAAATGGTGAAAGTGCGGTGAGGGGTCCAGTCTGCGTATCTTCCCTGGACCCCTTCTTTGTCAAGTGCCTTGCCCTCGTTGGGTGGCTTTGCGGGAGCTTTGTAGACACCTCTCTGGTGTCTGGGAGGGGGGCCCTGGGTTGGCGTCAAAATAGGGCCATATTCTACTTGTTCAGAAAAATCTTTGAACCAAAAACATAGGTATTTTTCTTTTTTTGTATTTAATTTTGTTTTATTACCCCAACGTTTTATTTTGACAAGTTTTAATTCTGCAGAAGAGTTGAAAGAATAGTTCAGTGAAAACCCATGTACATATGCACCCATTTGTCCACCCTACTGTGTCCATAAAATGATTTCAGAATCACAGCTCTGAATTTGTTGCTCTAGAAAGCCCAACGTGTTTCTGCAGTTCATTTTTCCTTAGATATATCTTACCAAGGATGTACAGTGTTACCGAGTATGAGTTACTTTTGCAATAGGAATTGCTTGGTTGGGTGTTGTTCTCTTCCTCCTCTTGAGGTTTGTGTAGGTAAAGAATGCTTTCTGAAAGAGCAGACCTTTTGTTCTATTCAAAATTTTAATGCATTATCAAATCCCTGGGTATGTGTCAAGCCATAAATGATTCAGATTTCAAATAAAAAAAAGTAACAGTAATTCACCAACAAAAATACTGGCATTTCAATTCTCAAAATTACCACATTAAACCAAAATATTGGGTTACTAAGAACCACTATTGTGATGATTAATGTCCTCGGGAGACATGTTGTTCTGGCCTGAGTGTCAGGAATTGGGCTTTCCCCGAGCGAGCTGGCTTGTTTTGTCCTATGGGCACAATGCTCTGTGGAATTGACTGGGTTTGCATTTTGCGCTGGCTGCTAGAAGCCCCAGAGCAGAGCCAGCTGGGAGCCTGCTTTAACTAACAACTGCAGCCTCGGTTTCTGTCAACTTCACCCTTGATTCTGTGTAACGCTGCCACTCCTGTTTCCCTTTCATCCCATCTTGTCCACCTACACCGGTTTGTCTTTTTCTCACAGTGTGTGATTTTGTAAACTGCCTCAACTCCTTTATTGGACCAGGACTGGGGACTGAGCTTTGCATCTCCCAAGAGGTGGATAAGGAGCTGCCCTGTGTGGCAGATCCCTCGCTACAGACTCAGGAATACCTTCCCGGGTGGGCTTGGCTTTGGGAAAGCGTCAAAAGCCCTCAGAGCTCAGTGTGGTCTGAGGAGGTGGACAGTCCCGCCTGGTGCTAATATGTGGGGTAAAAAGCTGCCTGTGGCTGGCAGGACTAGAGAGGAGGGTTGTGGAGGGATGTTTTGAGGACTGATGACATTGCTAAGTGAGAAGCCCGAGGAACCTATTTTGGGGCTTCTGCTGTGTTTTTAGTCCTGCCCTGCACACACAAGAAACAGGCAACAGTGAGGCTTCATAAGGACCAATATGAGACAGTTTACATAATAGGAGGGAACACTCTGGAACTTGGAGGCAGGACAGAAAATGTCCAGAGAACGTCAGCTGAGCCAGCTACGTGAGGGCAGGATGTAGCCTGTGGAGCAGGTGGACAGACAAGAGCCGAAGGGCTAGGAGAGAGACGGAGAGCGCAAATGGTGACCGGAGAATGGTCACTGCAGTGTCCCTGCCCTAGCTCAGAGGCCCAAGAGCAGGATGACTTGGAGACTAGTGCAGGGCGATGAGTTAGAAGCTAGGCTCTAAGAATGAGAATGGTGGAGCAAGAAACAAAGGAGTGAGGAACAGAGAGATGGCAAGTTCTGGTATGTGGAGTCTAAATGCCACCGAGAGAAGGACCATACGCAAAAGGTCATGGAGGGCACTCCGGGCAGTAGGCTGGCGGAGCTGAGCGTTGGCCGGGTGGCGAGGACACAGGAGCAGTGGATGTGTCTTGAATCAGCAAGCATTTGACAGGAGCAGAGAAGTACGAGGCTTCAGGGTGAGCACGGCCTCAGGCCTGGAGGACCCTGCGTGTCTTCAGGCCAAGAGTCAGAGGAAGGACCTGCAGCTGTCGAGAGCGGGACGATGGCAAGGGCAAGCAAGGCAAGTGTTGGTCTTAACCTGGTGAGTGTGGCTGACTGCTGTCCCCTGCAGGGCTCAACATCGGCCCGGTGGTGGCTGGGGTGATTGGGGCGCGCAAGCCTCAGTACGACATCTGGGGCAATACAGTGAACGTGGCCAGCCGCATGGACAGCACCGGTGTGCCCGACCGCATCCAGGTGAGTACAGGACCATCCGCCCACATCACCCGTGTGTGGGGGGGCTCTGTCTGATGCTAGGAAGTCTTCAGGACAGGCCACCCGCAGTTTCCAGTCAGAATTTCTGCAGCCAAGCTCCAGGGTAATGAAGCAGTTGGTGCTGTATCTTGGAAGCCAAGAGGACACGATTGTGTTTCAGGCCCTCAGTACCTTGGACAGATCTTCAGGCCTATGCAGAGCCCTCTACTGGGCACAGAAGCAATCGAGGAATTGGGCTGGATCGGTTGCCAATGCCAAGCTAAGAGTGCTAAGAGGAGCCACAGCGCTTCCCCCACCCAGGCACACAGAGGACACAAGGTCACCTGTAGGAAGCAGGCCTTACCCACTGGAGCTCACAGCACTCAAGCCCGGCTCAGCAGAACCAGAGGAGGCTTCCCGCCCCAAGGCCCCAGCCAGAGACCCAGAGACTTATCTTTCCTTTCTTTGTGAGCTGGTGCTGTGATTCCCAGACCTGCCGCTCCTGAGTTGCTTCTCTTTGTTTTTCTCGGGCCTTCCTTGATTCTCTTTGCTCCATTCTGACAACAGAGGCCCTGAACTGGGCTGTGGTCCTGCACTGCCCTCACCCCGCAGTGCCTTGTGAGGCTGTGGGAAGTCAGCTCCCAAGCTTCACAAGTACTGATTGTGCTATTTTTAAGGCCTTTTGCCAACACTGACACCACTTAAATGTCCACTAACTTCTCACTACAGGGCCTCTGAACAAAGGGGCCGACCCCAAGCGCAGCCTGGCCAGGTCAGCACGGCCTGGCTGCTTGTGGATGCTGGCTGAGGCCTAGCCAGATGGCCTTTACTCACCTCCATCCCTGTGTCAAGGAGAGAGGGCACAGTGAGATGGTAAACGGAGTCCCTAGGAGGGATGGGAGAGAGGGGCATATGTGTTTCCAGAGCTTCTGACCCACCTAGGGACAGACATGAGGGACTCTGTCAGCGACCTCAGTGACCCAGCACTTCACAGGAACCGCAGTTAGTGACAGCAGGGCCCCCTGTCAGCAGCCCACCCAGCACGCCTACCCCTCCCCCCGGCCTCATGCTCACCAGCTGGGCTGCGGCGTGGTGGGTATTGGGGAGAGCCTGACAGTGCTCAGAAATGGCTCTTGGTTCACCTTGGGGGGCATCTGGTCACGCTGCCATGCCCTGTGCCTGTCACGCCTGCTTCTCTCCGCCCAGCAATGGTATAGTGTAACGGATGGAGCCACCAGTCATTTCTCCTCTTTGTTCCAAAAGCTAGAGTGGAGCCAGGCACCAAGACCTGGAACTGAATCTAGGCTCTGCCGTTTATTAACTGTGTAACCTCAGGCAAGTGACTTAGATTTTCTGAGTCCAAGGATAATAATAGTAGCAGCAGTTCCCAAAACTACCTGTGGTGAAAAATCAGTTTTTAAAAAATCTTTCTGATCTGTCCTGGAGGGATCCTTTTGTAAAATACACTGGCGACATACTTGGATATTGGCTGCGACAGCATCAGATTGTCATGAAAGTTCAAGTTCCTCACACTTAGTCTCTGCTCCTGGACTTACTCTGGCCTGAGGACAAAGAAGTCCGTGGACGGCAGACCACACTTTGAGTAGCACTGAGGCAGCACACGCGAGGTGCCCAGCACAGAGCAGGTGCTGAGCGCGGTATCGCTCTCTAGTCTCAGGGGCATTTCCACGGGTGAGCTGCTGCCAGTCCCTGCGAGCCCCACAGTGGAGGGGCTGCCCCAGTCCTGCGGCAGGGCTGGGCAGTCAGAGGTGGGGCCCACAGCAGTTCATGGCCAAGGTCACCAATGGCTTACCCTCTCTCCTTTGCCTCCTCAGGTCACCACAGACATGTACCAGGTGCTGGCCGCCAACACATACCAGCTGGAGTGCCGGGGCGTGGTCAAGGTGAAGGGCAAAGGCGAGATGATGACCTACTTCCTCAACGGGGGCCCCCCGCTCAGTTAGCAGCTGCCGGCTGACCCGACCGTGCCAGGCAGCCTGGCCTCCAGAGGAATGGAAATGGCTTCTCTGTGTGCCGGGGGCGGTGGGAAGCCCGTGCTGCAGCCCACGTGATCGCAGCTGGTGAGATTCTGCACTTTGACTCCAGAAGCAGCTTCTGCCTCTGCGGTGGGCAGCAGCCTCCGTCCCAGGCCCCAGGGTGCCAGCGTCCTGCGAGCACCAAGCTGACCAAAGATGTTTCCCTCTGTAGAAGACTCCGCTAGACTCAATCTGAATCTTGAGTTTTCTAACAGGTGCTGCTGCACAGGTGGAAAGGAGCCGCTGGAGCGTTTGTGGGTGTGGCACGGCCCAGTGCACGACAGCAGGGCTGAGGGAGAGGCTCAGCCTCACACGGGGGTAGGTGGGCTCGACTCTGATCAGGGGCAGCCCAGGGGCGCCGAGGGGTCTGCTCTTCTATGTGAGCCTTTAAACTTCAGACAGGCCATAACCCCTGCACCATGGAGGGGCTTTCGGGCAGCAGTGCTGGCTCTGGAGAGACTGTGGCCTTCATTGCGGTCCTCTGCCCACACCTCCATGCACACAGATGGTGCCCTATGAGGGAAACGGAACTGATTACGAGGGGGAGGCAAGAGGACGCCAAGCAAGGAGTGATGGTTCTGAGGAAAAGAAAATATTTATTAAATAAAACAAAACAAGTTCTCTGTGCCCTTCTTTAGACTATGCTAGTTGTATGCCGCACGTGTAAGAAACACACAAGCAAACAAGGATGTGACAGAGGAGGGAGGGTGGGGAGCCCAACTTGTCTTTTTTGTATTTTTTATTTTGTATTATTGAAAACCTTGGAGATCTAACAGATATGCCAAATTCTATATTTTGTACATTCTCTATATTAGAAAGCAGCTGTGCACAGCGGGGTGTTTGTGCTTATCTGTACTGTACGTATGTTGGTGTGTGTACCAGTGTATATGTATGCATGTTCATGCCGTGGAACTGGTCTCATACAGGATGCATTTCCCTCACTTCAGATTTGGCAGTTTTTGGTTTTCCCAGGTACAACCAGAGCAGTGGGTGTGTCCCTTTGGAGTACCATATGCCCAGGAAGATGGAAGGAAGGTAGGAAGATGCATGGACACATTACCCCTTGTCTTTCTAACACATGCACACGCACTCACACACCACTCCCCTAAGTAGGATCATTCCCCTAAATGGAATGATAAGAAAACAAAAAGCTGCTTTCCCTACAAAAAGCAGCTCCTGCGGACTCCCAAGAGCTCAGGGATGGCCGGATTCTCTCCCGGGCTAGGGGTGTGAGGAAGCCTGGCCTGCCTGGCCTTGGCCTTCTCAGTTGGCCGAAGTGCAGGTGGCTTTCCCTGGAGATGTGCAGCCTTCAGGTTTGGGGAGAGGAGGGTGGCCCTGCTCTCTACCTGCAAACCAGAGGAAGAGGGAGAGCCCAGTTTCAGAGTCCTCAGGGAAAAGCAAGCAGAAATCTTGTTTTGTTGGGAAGAGGCAGTTAAATACACTGAGAAAAAAATACTATTTTTTATAAACTATGAGGGAGGCATTTGGAAGATGATATACTATCACAGAATTCAAACAGAATCCTTAGGGCCTATCCCAGATCTTTTCATTGCTTCTCAGGGCAGAATTATTCTCACCTCCAACAGGAGCTTGAGGGAGGTGAGGCGGCAGCTCTGTGCCAGCTGCTGAAACTTTATTTTGCCATCCACCTGCGCTACCCTGCCCTCCCCCCACACCAACTCCCACCCCAGTTTGAACACAGCTCTGAGAAGCAAAGCATATGGACCTAAAACTGCCAAGCCTGAGTCTGTCCCGTGCTTTTGCTGCTCCATCTTTTGAGTTCTGCATTGCCCCTCTTGCCATCTTGCAGGAGGCTGGCTTTCTCCCACGGTGGTGTTCCCATGTTCCCTGCACCTCCCTATCGCCCGCCAGTGGTGCTGGGTTTTCGTTCTGCTTCCAACCTGAGTAAAGTGTGCGTGCTGAGTTCATCCCGCATTCCCCCATTGGTCATGGCCTCCCTGGCCTCAGGGGGGCCTTCCCATCCCAGCAGTGACTGGTGAAAGCGTGCAGTGCTAGCTCTTTGTTCCCTCTAAGGAGTGTGCACTCTTTTTATTCCTGCTCTTGCAAAAACGGATACAATTATGATTTCCCATGGAAATTGAAAAGTCTATTTAAATAATTTAACTATTAAACACTTTCACTGGTAACGTGTCCTGGTCTGATTTGTAGCTTGGGCCAGGGGGCCTGGTCCTTGTCTAAGGAATAGTGCACCCAGCCTTTTGTGGGGCACTGGGGAGGGGAGCTGCAGAGGGCAGAGGACTCCCTTGAGCAGGGGACAGCACACTGCTGTAGAGATAATGTTGGCTGCAGACTGCAGTCACTGTGGTGGCCAGTTGGGAGAACTGGTGGTCTTAGCAGGGTCAGTGCTCTGGACTGAGGAGCAGGGGCCAGAGTGCAGGAGGCTGAGATGGAAGAGAAGACGCAGAGGGCCGAGGAGAGAAGGGCATACGAAATTGAGGATGGAAGCAGAAAAGACCCAGGGTCAAGGGAAGAATATTTTAAACAGGTGACCCAAACATGTTTATATGCCAAGGGTTTGAAAGGTGAAAACACAGGTAACTGAAGGAGGAGGGAGGGAATGAGCTGCAGGCCAGAGGTGAACTGACTTGACCTGAGTAGCTAATAATGGTGGCACCACACTGGGATAAGCACCATACAAACATCTCATTTAATCCTCCTGGCCACCTCATTTCACTGATGAAGAAACTGAGGCCCAGAGAGGTTGAGTTATTTGCCTAAGGCAACACAGCTGGTGATTAACAGAGTGAATTTCAAAGGAGGCCTGTCTGCTATCAAAGCCCATGCAGGTAACTTCATGCAGGCCCCAGGACTCCTTTTCTGCCTGAAAGGAAGGGAAAAGTGGCAGAGAGGGCAGGGGGCCCTTTTCAGCAGTTCCTGCCTGCTGCGCTCACCAAATGCAGGGTTATATTTGGGCTCAGGAAATAAATCCAGAGGGGGTTGGTCAAATTAGGTTTAACACAGGTAAACATGAAGGAAGCAGTGAAAAAGATTTCACTGGCTTCACTGCCCCAGTGGCCAGGTGGGGACATAGAGACAGCAGTCCTGGCATGGCAGGCCTCCTGCTCCAAAGAAGAGGGACATCACTGGGACTTCAAATGTGCACAGTGAAAGGTGTAATTTTATACAGGCAGGAGTTTACTGAGAAATTTGCAGGCTGGGGAACATCAGTTAGGAAAAGGAAAATAAATGATAAGAAAGTTCAAACGTTAGGGGCCTACTGGCCTAAGTGGGAACCTGAACTCCCAAAGAACTCCCACCCTGCTACAGCTAGTAGAGACCCGGCCCCCTGAAGTCCCCCCCCACATAACATGTGATGTTAGCAACATATTAGCAGGAAGGCACAGAGAATCTTGGTGCATTGGAGAAGCTGAAGCTCAGTATTCACCAGGTAGCCATGTCACTTTAAGACATTCAAAGTTACAAATACACTCACAGAACTTTTCCAAAAGCAAAAACATATGAGTGGCATGTAGTTAAACAATACCCAGAGCTGTGGTTTCTACATGATAAAACGTGGGTGTTTTCCATAATGCTGCAATGGCCATGAGTCGTTAGCCAGCAGAATATGAGCTTCCCAGCCTGAGAGAGGCTGAGCCCATGTCCCTGCACAGGAAAGCATCCTCAGGCACTGGGATGTATAATGCTCAGAAGTTGTGCTGAGCAACTCTCACTGCCCCCTGAACAAGAGAACTACAATGGCAGGGACAAACACGGTCTGAAAACTGGCTGCTTTTGAATTTGTCTAAATCAAAATAACACGCTAAAGAGACCACCACCATACAGCTCACCTTCAGAGGGAAGGGAACTGACAAGGCTGGGCCATGCTGTCTGCAGCCGCCCCACCACAGGCCCCTCACTTAGCGCAAGTATGGGCAGGACAGTTGGAAAGGCTGGGTTATTCATGGGCGTGGGGGAGGGGGGAGCATGGCCGGCCAGAGATGCCACCACGTGCCCCTCCATCTGGATGAACTTCACAGTGTATAAAGAGCTTTCACGTACATTTTCTCAATTGTGCCTTCCCCCAGACCCAAGAGGCAGTTCAAGAAAGGGCTGGTGCATCCCGAGGCTGCTGCGATACCCAGAGAGGAGCAGCTATGGCACCAGCCCACAGGCACTCCTGTCAGGGTGCCCATCTGGCTGGGTCCTGAGGAGCTTGGCGGAACGGAACGGAGGGCTTGCCACTCCTCAAGGTTAACAATAGATGAAATGAGATCCAATTACTAAAGTGGGCTTGTCTTATCCTTCCAGATTTTCACAAAAGCCCTTTGGGGGTTTTTCATCCCTTTGTCTTGGGAGGGAGAATGTGATATTGGCTGTCCTCTTGCCACTTTCTTTCCCGCCTGCAGGGTCCCTGCTTCACAAGACAGACACAAGAGCACAGCCAAATGAGGGCACTGGAATGGCTGCTCTCAAGCTCTCTTCCTCCTCTGGCATTCTCTGTTTCTAGATATTTTTGCAACTCTTTATCCAATCTTCAAGAGGCAGACCACATGTATGGCAAAAATGTACACACAATCTAATTAAGACTTTAAGATTTTAGAGCCAAAGTCCCAGAGACAATGAGGTAAAGCATTGTGCCAGGGGGATCTGGGAAGATCACCTTCAAACCAAAGCTGGGAACAGCTCTTGCTTTGTGCACCTCCAAACAGCACCCCAGCAGCAGCAGCGCACAACACCAGTGCGGCCAGGAGCCTTTGCTCTTGAGGACCCTGATCCATGGAGAGGGGTTGGTGAGTGGAAATCAATCCAGGTTCACAGAGCAAGCAGAGGATCCAGAAAGACAAGGGAAGGGGAGAGAGATGACAAAGAGAAGGAAAGGATTTGTCTAGGGTTGAAGGTCTCCTGTCACCACTGGAATCTCAGCCCCCAGATCTCACCCACCCATGCTTCTGGTGAGCAGAGCTGAGCCCCTCTCCACCCCGCATGTGGTGAGAGCATATTCCTCCCCAGGGCCCTTCACATACTGCTGTTCTATAATGCCCACAAATTTAAAGAATTCTCACTGGAATCCCTTAGGGAGCCTCATCACCGTGTTTACCTGTGTTCAATGTCTACTTTAGACCCACCTGGAATTGGGTTTGTCACCATCTCTGGGTAGCATCACTGAAACTAGTTTTCCTAGTCCGCAAAATTTGCTTCCCCACTTTGTCAGTTACTCCCCTCCCAGTTCACATGGGAGTTTTTTGGGAGGGGTGCATTTGCCTTCAGATTAACCTTCTTAATATTGCGTTTGTACTATTTAAGAGTGCCTTTCACCATCTGCCAGCTGCCTGCTCCTGCCCCTGGCCTTCCATCAACATGCACAAACTCTCACAGGGGCCCTAACAGAGTGGGGGCCAGAGGGTGGCTGCCATCCACGAGTACCCAATAGGTCAGATTAGAATGTTCAAAGGAAAGTGTGTTGGGGCCAAAATGGTAGTGCCACAGTGGACGGGGTGAGGTTCCCAGGGGCACCTCCCTCATTTGCCAGCGCCCCAGTGCCTTGGAAGTGGGGGCGGAGGGGGAGGTACTGGAGGGGCAGCCTACCACTTCCAGGTATGTGACACTGGACAACTTCATCCTGCTTACTTAGCTCAGGAGGATTTTGTTAGGTATGTAACATTCTGTGCATAAAGCAGCAGGCATCTGGCAAGTGTAAGTCCCTCAGTTCCCTCTTCTCTCTGGATGCATCCCCAGTGCCCTGCCCAGAAGTCTGCACACAAGCACCTGCCAGGGCAGGGCACCTACCTGCTAGGTATTTCAACAGGATCCTTATTTAAGTGGTGATTTCTGAAAAGCTTTATGCAATGATTTATCACATTTGGGGGCATATGCAATTTAAAAGACTCTTACTGCCTTTAAAGTAACAGTAACAACAAGAAAGACCACAAAGTGGTGGCAAAGGCTTTCCTAGCACTTGCTATGCCAGGCTCTAAGTGCTTTTTATATGTATTGACTCACTTAATCCTCACAACACTGCTTTGCCAAAGGTACCATTGTTATCTCCACTTTACATATGAGGAAACTGAGGCAGAACGCTTAAATGATTTGCTGAGGTCACAATGCTAGTAGAAGGGAGAGCCAGGGACTCTGGCTCCAAACTCTTAATCACTATTCAATACTGCAAAAAGTTACCTTCTGTTTTTTTGGTTAATATTTTCAGATATAGGGACCACTTAAAGCAGAATTCCTGTGGAATTACTTCAAGTCAAAAAACTGACCTATTCTGGCATTCTGCTAGGAAAAGCCAATGTTTATAACACATGAATCACCAATAATGCTTTAACATTCTATATCAAGAATCATTAATTCATGAGTTAGTCTTAGTACAAATACTAAAATGTACACTTCCTTGACCTAATATCTAAGGTACCTGTAAGGATCACCATACTTCTATCAGCCATCTGCCCTATGTTACTATTATAAATGCAGGGATTTTAGGAAACTATTTCATTTAGCCTAGGACATCTACAGTGTAGGAATTAGCACTGATCTCTTTTATTTAAAAAGTAACATATTTTACCTGAATATGTATGCCTTATATATTTAAACATATTTTCATGTTATCCAGCTTAAAATTACATGGTGGTTAACAGCAGGAACATTCTCCTCATTAGCTCTAGGCACTGAAGGAATTCCACGTGAAAGGGTAAAATATTGCTTGTTCACTTTCAGGCAAGGTCCTTTGCAACCTAGCCTCAAAGAAAAACATTGGCACAAAGGAGGCAAATGACCAAGGCACAGCTGGGGAGGGGCTGCCAGGACCAAATGGGAAATGGAATGTATGAGTCCTGTTCCTATTGTCAGATGGTGCCTGAATGTGCTTTCTGCTGGGTGATACTTGCATTGCTGCGCTGTGGGATGCAGGAGGAAAGGGCAAATGTGAACTGTGGGTGAGGCTGGGCTGAAAATACTGTTTACTGCCAAGGAAACACAGGGAACAATTTGTAAGGCTAGGTACTGATTTCAGGAACTCTTTGAGAACTAAGCCTGTTCTCTCCCTGAGTTTCCTACGGCCACTAACTGTGCTGAGACAACTGATCACACACCAGCACCGCCAATGCAGAAGAAACCCATGTGCCCACACACCACCACTCACTGTTAACAAGCAGGACAATGTAAACCACATGGCTTCCAACCACGCCGTGTTTCAACATTTATTATGATTTCATCTGCTAAATAAAGTAACCTAGAAAGCTCAGCCACTCAAGAAAGAGACATTGCAAGAGCGGCAACCACAGATACTGCTTCTCTTTGATAAACTCAATGCTTGGAGTGGAGGCTGCAATCTGCAAGCATTTAACAGCAGCCCCAGAACACTGATGAATGTGATTGGACACCTCTCACCTAATGAATAATGAATGCTAGAAAAGTTACATTCTCTGCTGACTCAGCCCTTACCCACAAACTCATTCATAACCCTTGGAACTGGAGGGGTTCTTTTATTAACTTTTAGCGAGGACATTACTAAAGCCAATTTAACTAAAAAATCAGGTTTTACTTTACCACAGCATTTTTAGGTAGCAAGACTTCATTTCCTTATACATAATAAAGCAGAAAAGTACTAAGAAGTCTTGACCATAGGCAAAGAATGCAACCCTAAAGAGTGGCCTATAATTTGTGGTAAGGGTAAGTGTTCAATTTGGTCTGTGTGGTGGCTGCTCTTGAAATAATTTATTTGTTCTTTTACCACACAGTAGTTCTAACTCTTAGAGTGAACCAAAAGTGTTAAAATAGTAACAAGAAAGGTACACACATACACACACACACTTTGTTGAGCACCCTTGTAAATCCAACGGCTGAGTGTGTCCTTGGGTTACTTAATAAACCTTTTGAAATAAAGGCCAAGCAACTGCCTTTTTGGGGAGCAGCTAACCTCAGGAGCACAGAGGATTTGCCGCCTCTGACATGGAGGTTAAGTCTCTTAAGACAAATCTTTGGTCTCAGTGGAGCCTTGACAAAGCAGGCATCTAATGGGATTCCACACACGGCCTAACAGAAATGAAGCCATGCTCTTCTCCAGACTAGATTCCACTGTGAAAAAGACCACCTTTAATGCAAAATAAATGTGTTAATCCAGGGACAGCACATTCACTTTATATGTTATAAAATTACAAAATTGGGTAAAATTTTTCCATGTCTCAAGGCGTTTGTCTCAAATGGATTTTCAAGCTTTTCTAGATACTTGTTTTTAGCTTAGGATAAGAATTCTTACTTATAAAAACAAAATCCTTTATTAAACACACACACACACACACACCCCACCCAAAAACCTTGAAATGGAAGCCTTTGAAAGCTGGTACAAGTTGAGGATCCAAGGCACATCATAAGAGGTAAATGTGCATCAATCTAGAATTGTGTTCATTTTAGCACTTCACAGGACCCTCAAGTAAGAACATTTTTACCAGAATTCATCAGGAAGGACTCTCTCGTAAGGAACTGGTATGCTTTTGACCTACTGATAGAGCAATGCATAACTTGTTTCCTTTCTTTCAGCCTTAACTGCCATAAAACTCCAGAGTCAAATTTTACACACAATAATGGCAATATGTTAACCCTTCTATTTTCATTGATCTTGTTTTTCTTCCCTTTCTGTTCATATTTTATTAACATCATTGTATATGTCTTTTCTTGGTATGCTGCTTCAAATTCTTTTGGGAAAGAGGCCAGGTATAAATACCAAAAAAGCAAGCAAATACCGCAATTACTTTGAGAGTATATAAAGGAGGGTATCTTTGTTCTCATGGTATACCATAATCAAAAAGCACTATTTCAGAATTACCTAAACTAAGATAAAATACACCTACTAAGATAAAATACATCAGTAGCAGGCCTGGACTCACTGATTTCAGAACCCCTTAATTCCTTGATTTTACCAAGAACATACATATCCCTTGAATATAATATTGGTCCCCTCCATTAGTTCCATGCTAGTGGAAAAAGCCCAGGAGGTTAGAGTGGAGCGTGCTTAGCTATGTGACCTGGGTAAGTCATTAACATCTGGATCACCTTTGCATCCTCCCCCTTAACACGAGGGCAACCATGCTTCCCCTATGCTACAAAACTCACTACGACGAGGTAAACTCAGACTTATTCTTAGAAGTAAAAGTGCCATACAAATGTAAGATCATATGCCTTAGAGGCCTAAGTGATTCCGTCTCAAGAGTCCAAGGACTTCTTTACACCCATGGCCAAAGTTTCTCTTTCCAAATTCATGGTTTCTTTGGCAACATGATTACAGGTAGGGAAGCTCTATAAACACTCAGAGATGCAGGCACGAAATAATGAAAGTATTTCTATACATAGAACATTATTTTTACCTGTTTTCATTTTTTACATTAAGATGTAAACATCCTCTTATCCAAAATAGCCAGTGAAAAAACAAGACAAAAACAAAGTAAGCCTTTAAAAATAGCTGGTGAGCAGTTTTCAAGTGTTCTTGCTGAATGGATCCAAATACCAAACATTATAACTCATTAATTCAATGATAAGGAGGTAGCTCCTGAACCAAACTGGCAAGTGCTATAAAATATCAATATATAGCAAAATCACAACTAACCAGAATGCTCCAACTTCACGGTTAATTGACTATTTATAAGAATGTTATTTGTTTTAACCATTAGTTTAGAAAACCTTTCTAAACTGAACCACTTCACTTTCCTGGCTCAGTAAATACAAAATCCCAAACATAATTCAATGTTGTTTTGATGATTTAGGATCATGTGATGCCTTGGGGTATCTCTCAGAATACATATAATTTCTGTGCAGCCTTGCTAGAGGCAGAAAACCAGAGTGAACTACAGTTTCTTATTTTAAATAAATCCCTGATATCATAAGCTTACTATCTTCCTTTTACCTCATTCTCCTAAGAGGAGGGTGCAAAGGTTCTGGTTAAGCAAGACTTTACAGCTCTAGACACATCCACATATACTGGTTCAGGCAAACAAGGTTGTTCAATGACTTTACCCTCTGGACTATTTCTTCTACTTAATAAATATGCCCCAAAACATAAATTATAATGTAATGGGGGCCACTGTTTTTGTGGATGATATCAAATTTCAGTATCCTATGAATTCCTTGTTTGAAATCTTTTCTTTAAAAAACAAAGGAAAATCACTCATGGAAGCACTTCCAAAACCAGGTGAGTTATAGATTTTGCTAATGGAATCAAACTGTGCTTCCTATGTTATTGATTCATAACTGCTTGAACAATTTTTATAATATCATCAAAAGCAAGTAAGTTCTCTCAGATACTAGGTGCTTAATCCCTCAAATCCATAAAATAATAAGATTTGCTAGGAAAGTCACCTTCTGATTCTCTTAGTACAGTCAAGTGTTTCCACAGTGTAGGATCTATATCACTAATGGCACACAAGATGATTTTAGGTGGTGCACAACATAGAATAATGCTGAATCACAGTAAGAAGGTCATTCCCTTTACAATTTTCTATTGTCCTCTGATTATTCCTTTTCAGAGCCTTGTTTTGGCGCTAGGTAACATCTCTCCCACTGCCACAAAGAGCAGCTCTCTTAGATTCAGAGCCTTGGCAGGCATTAGTATGTAGCTATATCTAAACATTTTTTGTGTTAACTTTATTTATTTTGTGGTTATCCTTTATTTATGGTAAACTGATACTGATTTTCCACTCAGAGTAGGATTTGTTTCTTTTTAAAATATTTAAAATTTAAAAGATAAATATTCAGTAAATAATAGTATAAATAGTACTCAAATGATTGAATTTTGGGAAATAACGGCTATAGTCTAATGAATCATATTTTTTAAGTGATTTCAAAAGAAACAACAAACGTGGTCTAGAAAGGGAACATATGTTGCTGTATTTTCAATACTTGTGATGTTCCAAAGATGAGCTCACCACAGCCTTTTCCTACATCAGGTTATTTCCAGAGTTAAAGCAAAAATATAAAAGTAACAAGAACCAATTCCACACCATTCTGGACGTCATAAACTCTTGGTACCATAAATGTACAAATAATCTGGTATTTAGCACAGTCATTTCTTTAAAATATAAACTTCCCAATTTCTGTAGCATCTTTTTATTTGGTCTATACTAATGCCTCACAAAGGCAAACTCAGGTTGTGGAGTTCCCGTGCTTGGTCCTCAGAGCAAGTACCATATCTGTTTTTTGACTGAACTCTTCAGCAAGGATTTAGGACTGCTGGCCAAGTCTTCCAGTGGCGTCTGATGGTTCTCCCACTGTTACAGCCCAGAAGAGAGAAGTCTCTTCCTTCTCTGAATGATAATCTCATGGCCAACATTCTTCTGAGAGGAGTTTTCCTAGCAAGCCTCGCATGCTCACAGGCATGCCATGCTGATTTTAAAAAACGAGAGTTGGAGAGAAAGAAAGCAGAGCTTCTCATTTGTGGCGAATAGTTTCTTCATCACAGTGGCAGTTAAGATATGTTCCCTCCTTTTCCCCCTGAAGCCAAGACAATATGTCTGAAGGATGGTGTCAGACATCATAGTCAGGAGCCTTGCCCTGGGCTTGCCTTAGCCAGATCTGTAGTGTAACAAACGCTCCCACAGTCACATGAAAGAAAAGCTGCCAGAGGTTGCGCAGTTCATAGAGATACATGTTGCATAGACAGATTAAGCCAAAAGTCAAAAAAGATTTGACATTCCGCCAGCCGGTATAGTAGACAAGTAAATAACACTGTTCAAAATATAAAAAGGAAAGATGATTAGGGTTACAAGAAAAGAAATAGATGTTTCTAATATAAAATTGTAACAGGTCAGAGAATAAAATATGAGAATAGAATAGGGTATTTTCCCTATTCAGGGTTAAGATAATGTAGCGTATCGAAGACATTCAGCTATGAAAGTTCCAAAGCTTGAAAGGGAAACAGATTTTTCCTTTTACGTTTTTCATTTCTTCAAAAGAAAAGCATTTTGTTTCTTATTTTAAATGAAAGTACAATTGGATGACTCCTTTGCAAACAAGCTGGGCAAATTCCCCAAAGTGACAGGCAACTAAGAAGCATTCCCAGGGTTTTAGGGAGTTCCATTCTCGCCCAGAAAAGCACAAAAAGCTCACATAAGCTATTCAGCAAAATGGGCTCTTACATAACCTGAGTCTGAGTATTAATGAAATCAACAAAACTTTAGTAGTCCTCCATTGAGTGCAAGGAACTATGCTAGGTATAGGATCTGAGTGAACATTTGAGGAAGATTCATTCAACGAATATTTATTGAGGGTCTACTACAAGTCAGGCATTGTTTTTTCAGTTGTGAGTAAAACAAATAAAATAAAGGCCTTACACAGAGCTTTTTTTTTTTTTTGGAGACAGGGTCTCATTCTGTCACCCAGGCTGGAGTGCAGTGGTACGATCATAGCTCACTGTAACCTTGAATCTCTGTGCTCAAGTGATCCTCCTGCCTCAGACTCCCAAGTAGCTGGGACTACAGGTGTGCATCACCATGCCCAGCTAATTTTTTGTAGAAATGGGGTCTCACTATGTTGCCCAGGCTGGTCTCAAACTCCTGGCCTCAAGCGATACTCCTGCCTCGGCCTCCCAAAGTGCTGGGATTACAGGCGTGAGCCACAGTACCCAGCCAGAGTTTACATTTTAGTGGAGAAAGATTATGTACATATTTTAATATATAATATCAAATAGTTATATCTTGAAAAGGGAAGAGAGAATGACAGTGAGTGCAATTTTAGATGAGATAATAAAGAAAGCTCTCCACCCCCAACCCCAGCATTCACCCTTTACTGCTTCATTTTTCTCCACAACACACTATAAACACACTTGAAAAATGTAATGATTTTGTCATCTAGCCTTTCAATAGAATTTAAGTTTCACGAGGGGTGAAATTTTTGACTGTTTTGTTCACTCATTTATTTCCAGTGCCCAAAACAGTGCCTGGTACATAATAAGTGCTCAGTAAAATTTGTTAAGTGAATGAACTGTTTTCTAGAAGATGTCTAAAATTCACAATCTGATGACTATAGGAATTGTACGTGACAGCAAAGTCTTAAGAGAGAAGCACAGGTCTCTGTGTGAAACTGTATCCAGACTTCAGAATGGAATGATATTAGGGTGTTTGTTACAATGCAGAAAGAATATGGAAATGTTCTGTTAAACATGTTTAGTTCTTATACAAATTAGGAGAAATTGCTTACTTAAAAAGAAGACTATAATCCAAGCAATATGAATTGAAAACACTGATTTTATCTGAGTGACTTTCATAGTGGAATAGGTTAAAAAAAACAGAAAAAGTAACTTTTTCTTTTGAAATAATTTTAGACTTAAAGAAAAGATGCAAACATAATAGAGTTCCCATATATTCTTCACCCTGCTCCCCCTAATGTTATCCTCTTAAATGCCCACAGTACAATCATCAAACCAGAAAATTTACATTGATTCAATAGTAGTAACTAATCTACAGACTTTAATCAAATTTTGCCAGTTGTCCCATTAGGGTCCTTTTTCTGGTCCAGAACCCAATCCAGGATTCTGTACTGCATTTAGTTGTCATGTCCACTCCAATCTGTAACAGCTCAGTCTTTTTTCAATTTGTCATGACCTTGACAGTCTTGAAGAGTATTAATCAGTTATGTTGTAGAATGTCCCTCAACTTGGGTGTGTCTGATGTTTTGTCAAGATTGAAATGAGGATATGTTATTTTGGCAAGAATACTACAGAGATGATATGCAATAAGTGTTACTACTGGTAATGTTAACTTTGATCACTTAATAAGGCAGTGTCTGCCAGGTTTCTCTACTGTGAAGTTACTATTATTCCCTTTGTAATTATGAAGTATCTTGGGAGGGAGATTTTGTTATGTAAATATCTTATCATACTTTTGCCCACTAATTTTAGCATTCATTGATTCTTGCCTGCAACAGTTATTACTGTGGTGTTTGCCTAATGGTAATTTTGTATTTCCATCATTCTATGTACATTTATTAATTGGAATTCTACTGTAAAAATAAGCTAGCTTTTCTGGCATTTAAAAAAATAATAATTCATGATTCTCAAGGGCTTTTAAAAGTAATGGTCTCTACTGCACAGATTACTTATTAATCACAAAGGAGAAAAAGATATCTTTGCAATGGAGAGATCTGGTAGACACCACTTTCACCAAATGATCAAACTTACTACATGTTTCCTGACTGATATAATAAGATATATACAACATATTATACTATACAGTACTGTTGCCAAAATATTTAACCTGCATCTAATCATGAGAAATAGACAATCCAGACTGAGGGTCATTTTATTAATATAAGGTAACTGTCTGGACTCTTTAAAAATGTCAATGCTATGAAAGATAAAAACAAAGCAGAACAGAAGAAGAAGAAGTCTGGGAGAATATATTATAGGTTAAAAGACACACAGCAACTAAACACAATGCATAATCATGGATCAGGAGAAAAATAGCAATAAAGAACACTTTGGAGACAACTGAAGCAATCTAAAAAAGAATTCTATATTAGATAATATTATATAAATGTTAAATATCTTGGGTGAGATATGATGTCATGGCTATGCAGAAGGATGTCTGTGTTCTTAGAAGATACATGCTGAAGCATTTTGAGGTAAAATATCATGATGTCTGTCACTTACTTTAAAAACAACTGTATAGGGACTTCTGTTTCTAGAAAAATGGAGTAGACACACTTTTCCCTATTCCTCCCACTAAATACAACTAAGATCGCTGGACATTATTTATAAAACAAGCATAAGGCGACTGTGAACTGTGGAGAGAGGCAGACAAGCTAAGGATCTTGATACCCAAAGAATGGCACAGTGGTAACTTCCCTGAGTATCTTTTTTTACCTCATACATCCCAGTCTTGGAGCTAAAGAAGCTGGCAACTAGAAATGCCAATAGATGCTGACCAGAAAATCCTCAATAAGATCTTGTTCTCTCTAGCAAAAGACCAGGAAAGGGGCACCTTAGCAAGACAGAAAACTTTTAAATGATAATTGTTACACTCCAGCCAAACACCACCAAAAAATACTAGTAACCCACCCTTACCTACACCATCAAAGGCTGAGTGGGGAGCCTAAAACACTGTAAGAAGATGTTCCAACCCTTCAGCTTGGCTTCAGAGAAGGCAAGATGGAAGCCAGGACTTTCATTCCTGCTAGATGGTAATAAGCCCCTCCTCCACCCTCTTATTGCAATGTCAGTGGAGACCATGTGAGATTCTGGATATCACCTTCACTTGGCAGTAACAAGGCAATGGATTTCTCACCAGGAACAAGACAGTGGAATTCTCATCAGAAACCACAGAGCCCAGAAAAAAGTGGGACATTTCTCAAGTGCTAAAAGAAAAAAGCTGTCAATCTAGAATCCTATATCCAACAAAAATATCCTTCAGGAATAAAAGGAAAATAAAAGACATTCTCAGATGAAAGAAGACTAAGAATTTGTCACTAGCAGATTATACCATAAAGGAATGGTTAAAAGAAGTTCTCTAAACAGAAAGAAAATAATAAAAAGAAGGAACCTTGAAACACTGGGAAAGAAAAAGAACAGAATATACAAAAACGTGGATAAATACAATAGGCTTTCCTTTTCCTCTTGAGTTTTCTAAATTATGTTTGATGGTTGAAACAAAGATTATTAAAACATTGTCTGATGTGGTTCTAAATATACATAGAGGAATATTTAAGACAATTATAAAAATAGAAAAGGGCAAAAAGACATCTAGAGAGGTAAAGTATCTACATTTCACTTGAACTGGTAAAATGCTGACAGCAGAGGACTGTGATAAGTATGTACAACGTGGTACCTAGAGCAACCATTTAAAAATACATTCAAAATGTATTTTTGAATGTAAATACAAAGAGATACATTCAAAAATATTATAATAAATTGAAATGGAATTCTAAAAAAAAATTCAAGTAATCCACAAGAAAAAGAAAACAGAAACATGAAAAACAAAACAAAAAATAAGCCCTAACATATCCATAATTACATTAAATGTACATGGCTTATATAGAGCAATGGCAGAGTGGATTAAATAACATGAACCAACTCAATGCTGTCAGAAACTCACTTCAAATGATATAGGCAAGTTGAAAGTAAAAGGATGGAAAAGGATATATCACGCAAACATTAATCAAAAGAAAGCAAAAGTGGCCACATTAATATCAGATAAATATCAAAATATTTCAAAGCAAATAACCAGGGACAGAGAGGAACATTATATAACAACAAATGGGTCAATCCTCCAAAAACACATAGCAATCCTAAATGTGCATGAACCAAACAACATAGCTGCAAAATATATGAAGCAAAAATAGAACTGAAATAAAAAATAGAAAAATCTACAATTCAATACTCTTCTCTCAACAACTGATAGAACAACTAGATGGAAAATCAGCAAGGATATAGAACTCAACAATACTGCCAACCAACATGTCCTAAACATTTACAGAACACTCACCCAACAACAGCAGAATACATATTCTGTTCAAGTGCTCATGGAACGTATACCAAGACAGACCATATTTTGGGCCATAAAACAAACCTCAACAAATTGAAAGGAAATGAAATCACGGTGTGTGTTCTCTGACCACAATGTAATCAAACTAGAAATCAGTAACAGAAAGAACAATATCTCCAACCACTTGGAAACGAAATAATCCCAAATAATCCCTAAATCAAAGAGGAAGTCTTAAGGAGATTTTTAAAAAATTGAACTAAATAAAAATACAGCTAAAGGAGTGCTAAGAGGGAAATTTATAACACTAAATGCATGCATCATAAAAAAAGAAAATTCTCAAGTCAATCATCTAAGCTCCCACCTCAAGAACCTAGAAAAAGAACAAAATAAACTGAAAGCAAGCACGAGGAAGGAAAAAGTAAAGGTAAAAGAAGAAATCAATAAAAACTGGAAACAGCAAAACAATTTTAAAAACCAGCAAAACTAGATATGGTTCTTCGAAAAGATCAATAAAATAGACAAGTAAGAGTGACAAAAAGAGAGAGAAGATACAAATTACCAATATCAGGGATTAAACAGTAGATGTCACTACAGACCCTGCAGACATCAAAAGGATAGTAAGAGAATACTACAACCAACTCTGCATACATAAAGTTGATAAATTAGACAAAAAGGACTTCCTCAAAAAATACAAACTACCATAATTCCCTCAATATGAAACAGATAATTTGAATAGCCCTATAACTGTTAAGGAAACTGAATTTAAGTCTTAATTATACAGCTACACTAATCAAGACTATGTGGTACTGGTGGAGGGGTAGACACAAAGATCAATGGAACAGAATATAGAACCCAGAAATAATGTTACGCAAATACACAAATATGCCCAACTGACTTTTGACAGATGTGCAAAAGCAATTCAATGGAGGAAAAAATAGCCTTTTTAGCAAATGGTGCTGGAGCAATTGGTCACACATAAGCAAAAAAAAAAAAAAAAAAAAAAAAAAAAAAACCAAAAAAACCAAAAAAAAGAACCTCAATGTAAGTCTCATATCTTATACAAAAATTAACTGAAAATGAATCACAAACTTAAATGTAAAACATATAACTATAAATCTTTTAGAAAAAAACATAGGAGAAAATCTTCAGAAAGTGAGGCTAGGCAAAGACTTCTTAGACTTGACACCACAAGCATGATCCATAAAAGGAAAAATGGATCAACTGAATGTTACCAAAATTAAAAACTTTTGTTCTGCAAAAGACCCTGTTAAGAGGATGAAAAGACAAGATATTGACTGGGAAAGGATATCAGTCAGGGGTGGGGAACCTGTGGCCGTCTGGATCCTTGAGTGCAGCCTTTTGACTGAATCCAAATTTTACAGAACAAATCTTTTCAATAAAGCGATCTATCCTGTGAAGTTCAGGTTCGGTCAAGGGGCCACGCTTGGGGATCCGGAGGGCCACATGTACAGTTGTCCCTCAGCATCCATGAGGGATTGATTCCAGGACCTCCCACAGATACCAAAATCCATGTATTCTCAAGCCCCTGATATAAAATGGCATAGTATTTACATGTGAGAAATAAAAATAAAAACCTAAGCTCCCACCGCCCCCCCAACTTGGTCCCTTCTTGGCCAAGGGGACCCCAGAGAAACCTTAAAACTGAGTTCCCAGCCATGACAGGATGGGAGGTCAGAGATTCCTATCATCCCCTTCCGTCACTAACTGCCATCAGGCTTTCTTCCCTGAGGGCTGAACAGAACCAGCCTCTTGGAAAGACTTGCTCCATCACCAGTTTCAACCAGCCACTAATGCCACTCCTCCCTTCTGTGGTTTCAGCACAATTGACAGCATTCCTTCCTGATAAGAGACCTCTGACCATGGACGGAGTGGTTCTGGCCAGTCTACAGGGGATGCACAGAGAGAGGGATTTAGTGTCCTCTGCTTCACCTTTTGACGTCAGAGGGCCCAGCTGGATCACGCTAATGCCACCATTTTCTGAACATGGAGCCCATGAAGTAGCATGAAGTTCAATTGTGCGTGCGCATGTTTCTCCTTTCATAAATATTCATGACTCCTCCTATAGTTTGTTAAACATGCATATTTGGCCAACTGCTCAGCATAAATTGCTGTCCCTATTGTCCCTCCCTTGAAGTACCTGCTTCTGGCTTCTGGCCAGAGGCTATGCTTCCTAGCCAGTCAGAATGGCCACCCTGCAGGTTACAACCCTTCACGAGAAATACAGCTCTTCTATCCAAACTTATGAACCTCATTATTCTTCAGTTGACATATGTAACCTATGCATATCCTCCTGTATACTTTATTTTATTTTATTCTACTTTATTTTATTTATTTTTTGAGACAGAGTCTCGCTGTCTCCCAGGCTAGAGTGCAGTAGTGTCATCATAGCTCACTGCAACCTCAAACTCCTGGGCTCAAGTGATCCTCCTGCCTCAGCCTCCCGAGTAGCTGGAACTACAGGCATGCTCTACTGCGCCCAGGTAATTTTTCTGTTTTTAGTGGAGATGGAGTCTCAGTCTTGCTCAGGCTAGTCTTGAACTCCTGAGCTCAAGCGATCCTCCTGCCTGGGCCTCCCAGAGTATTAAGATTATAGGCATGAGCCACCATGCCTGGCTTCTCCTGTAGACTTTAAATAACCTCTAGATACTTATAATACCTAATACAATATAAATGCTATGTAAATAGTTGTTATATTGTATTGTTTAGGGAATAATGACGTGGAAAAAATTCTGTACATGTTCAGGACAGAGGCTTTTTTTTTTTTTTGCTGAATATTTTTTATCCACAGTTGGTATAATCCATAGATGCAGAACCCATGGCGTCAGAGGGCCAACTGTACAAAGAACTCTCAAAAAAGTAAAAAACACAGAATCCAATTACAAAATAAGCAAAAGACAAACTGACATTTCAGTGAAGAGGATATATAGATGGATATATAGGATATATAGACAAACACATGAAATGATGTTTAACATCATTAACCATTAGGGAAATGTAAATTAAAACCACAATGAACTATCATTACACACTTATCAGAATGGCTAAAATAAAAATAGTGACAATGCCAAATGCTGGCAAGCAGAGAAAATGAATCACTCACATATTGCTGGTGGGAACATAAAATGGTATAGCCACTCTGGAAAAGTTTATCAGTTTCTTAATAAAACTAAGCAGGCAACTACTACATGACCTGGCAATTGCACTCCTAGGCATTTCTCCCAGAGAAATGAAGACTTATGTTCACAAAAAAACCCGTACATGAATGATTATAGCAGCTTTATTTATAATAGCCAAAAATTGGAAACAACTCAGATGTCCTTCAATGGGTAAATGATTAAACAAACTGCAGTATATCCATATCACAGAATTCTACTTGGCAATAAAAAGGAACAAACCATTGATTACACAACAGCTTGGGTAAATCTCCAGAGAATCATGCTGAGTAAAACAAATGCCAATCACAAAAGGTTACTATTATAGATTGAATGTTTTTGTCCTCCCCAAATTTATATGTTGAAAGCCCTAACCCCCAACATGATGGTATTAGGAGATGAGGCCTTTGGGAGGTCGTTAGGGTTAGATAAGGTCATGAGGTTGCAGCCCCCATAATGGGATCAGTGACCTTATTAAGAAGAGGAAGAGACACCAGTGCTTTCTCTCTCTGCTATGAGAGGATACAGTGAAAAGGCAGCATTCTGCAAGCAAGCCAGGAAGAAGGCCCTGAACAAGAACTGAATCAGCTAGCACCTTGATCTTGGACTTATCAGCCTCCAGAACTGTGAGAAAGAAATGTCTGTTGTTTAAGCCACCCAGTGTATGGTATTTTGTTATAGCAACCCAAACTGATTAAGACAGTTGTATACTGTATGATTCCATTTGTATAACAAACTTGAAATGAGAAAATTACAAAAATGGAAAACATGTTAGTGATTGTCAGAGATTAGGGAGGGGTTAGGGCAGAAGGGAAGTGGATGTGGCTACAAAAAGGCAACATGAAGGGGATCCTTGTGGTGACAAGAAAGTTCTGTATTTTGACTATATCAATATCAATACCCTGGTTGTGATACCGTATTAACAGTTTTGCAAGACGGTACCATTGGGAAAAACCAGGTAAATGGTACATAGGATCTCTCTTACAACCCCACATGAATCTAAAATTATCTCAAAATGAAAAGTTTAATGAGATAAACAACTTTACAGATACATATCTTTCCGCAACTTACTTTATAAACAACTACAGATGCTCCTCAACTTACAATGGGTTATGTCCTAATATACTCATAAGTTGAAAATACCGTAAGTCAAAATGCATTTAATACACCTAACCTACTGAACATCATAGCTTAGCCTAGCCTACTTTAAACAAGCTCAGAATACTAACCAACAGTTGAGCAAAATCATCTAACACAATGCCTGTTTTATAATAAAGTGTTCAATATCTCATGTAATTTTTTGAATACTGTACTGAAAGTGAAAAACAGAATGGTTGCATAAGCACTTAAAATATGGTTTCTACTGAACATGTATCACTTTTGCATCATTGTAAAGTAAAAAAATTCTATGTCAGGGATTATCTGTATATATATACTATACACACACATATAAAGAGAAAATGAGATAAAGGAAGTGCTGCAAAATGTTAACAATTGATGACTTTAGGTGTACTAGTCTTTCAACTTTTCTGTAAGTTTAAAAGTTTTTAAAATAAAGCATTGAGGGAAAAGGAATAGTCTCTAGTTTCTTCACTGATTCTTTGATTTCTTATTTGAAATGTTCCCTATCAAGATTGATCCTATCTGACTGAGCTCCGTGCTTCCATAAGCACCTACATCCTGGAGAAAAAGGTGACAAACCATGTAGTAGTGGCCTTTCAGGTCTGATCTACTGGCAACTGGAGATAGAGCACGTTAATGGCAAAACGTAATCACCTAAGTTTTACTGTGGAAAAAACAGCATTAACATCACTCTGCTCAACATATTTGGAAAGCCGGCAGTTTCACGCCTGTCAATATGAAGAAAATGGCTTTTTGCTTTTCTTTTTTAAAGCATGAATTTGTTTACTTCTCTCAAGTAAAAGAGTACTTGAGTGACACTGCTCCACCATGAGGCAACTCTGAGGACTACTTCAGGCTGTTCTGGGAAAAGTAGCAGAGGTGTGCCTATCTACAGCCTGGTGTTCAAGAGCACTGCCTCTAGAGTCACACAGATGTAGGTTTAAATCACTAACCAGCTATAAGAACCATCTATATCTCAGTGAAAAACAGTGATGGTAATAGAATTAGTGTAGGGCTTTTTGTGAGGATTCAATGGTACAATGAATATAAAGGGCTCTTAACAGAGTAAGAGCTCAATACATTTTGCCATTATTATTAGGCATTTAAAATTCCTTAAGACAAAGCAAAGCAACCAAACTTATATTTTATAAGAATAATTATTCATAAAATTATTTTAAAGTTAATACTTACCTCACATTGTTTTAGAATCAAACAAGATCATATATAAAAGTTATAAAACTAATTTTATAACATTATAAAAATTATACAAATCAGGAATTTTGCCCAGAGACAGCATGATACAGTAGAAAGACCACAATATTTAAAAATCAGAAGACTCAGAGTTAAGTCCCGACTCCACCACTTTCTGGCTATGTGATTTCAGGATGGTACTGACACTGCCTCAGCTTTCTCATTTTCAAAAATAAGATAATATCCCTTGTGTGACAGGATTGTAGGAATTAAAATACAAAATATATATAAGAATACTGCATAAAATTAAAGCAGTATGTAACATTAACAAATACAAGTTTTCACATTTCCTGCATGAAATGCCATCATTATAGTTAAATCTGTCAAATTTAACAGAATTTCTGAAGATAATATAAATTAAGAAAAATAAAGGGATTTTAAAAAATGGGGCCACTAAAATTAAAATTTCTAATGTCTTTACATAAAAGTCAAATGCATATATTCAGAATATTTCCCTATGACTTCTACGGAATTTTAGCAGGCTTGTATTTGCAGTTATGAATCTTTCTAATGTTTTTTCTATACGAGCCAGAGAAATGTGTCACTTATAAAAGTTAGGTCAAAAGGCCTTGCTTACTGTACCACGTTTTAACAAAGACATTGAGTTTGGGTAACTGGCATGATTACCCCTCCCTTCCCTACAAGTCTGTGCCTCCTCTGGCCTTGGAAATGAGTACCAGTCTCCGTATCATCCAAGTGCAAAATCTCTTTTCTTAAGTCTCATATCTACTGTTTTCAAGTCCCAGTGAGTCTTTCTTTTCAATGTCCGTTTTTGTCCTATCCCTACTGCCATCACCATAGTTAAGGCTTTCATTACTTTCTGCCTGTAGTAAGAGAATCACCTTCCCAGTAACTTCCTTGCTTCCAGTCTCTCCGCTCTTATAATGCATCCTAGTCATTACCTCTAAATTAAATATCCTAACATCCTGCTTTTTTTGTGCCATTCCCTATTCAAAAACTTTCCCAAAAATACAAAATCCTCAGCCTAGAGTATAAGCAGAATCTGGAAGCTGAATAATCAGTCACCAGAAAATCTAGAAGTTGCCTTTACTGCCACAGGCAGATGATGTACCACCCACTGCTGAAGCCCCAGCACAGAAAGGTTAACCCTAAGTTCACTGAGATCCACGTCCACTCAAGATGGAGATACTGGTCACATAGTTAACAGAGACTTACATTAAAAGAGTGCCAAAGAATTCAGACTGTCTAAAAATTTATTTAAAATGCACAAGCAATTATTAGAATTGATACCTGAAAGAAATAATGGAAAAGTATTTCTTAAAAATGGGAGAAAATCTACCTGGTAAAGGCAGGCTGCTGTTCCAAGGAAAAATGCAATGATGTAATTAAAATCTTCACCATCACTCTGTAAAAAGAAGATAAAAGATTACTTTTTTTCTGGTGGAAGTCCATTTCCAAAAATAATCCATCAGGATAGGATACAACAACATCTATGCATAAACTGCAAAAATTTCCCAAAAGTACAAAATCCTCAGCCTAGAGTATAAGCAGAATCTGGTCACCAAGTGTTATATAAAAATTCTTAAGAGTCCTAAAATGGACCCGAGAGTGTGAGGTAGAAGTATGAGTGTTCCTCTATGTCATGGCCTCCCCCATCAATTTCATTACACCCAAAAGAAGATGAAAATCACTGCAGAATAGTTCCCACATAACGTGAAAAGCCTCTCTTCCTCCCATATAAAGAAACCATATAAAAATGCATAACACCCCAGAGGCTGACAAATTTACTCCTGCTTACTAGGGTCATGATTTGACTCAAATAAATATTGACAAACTTTACTATCTAATAAGCACATCACTGAACTGTCCAATAAAATAATTTGACATGATTTTTAAAAAAAACTGTGAAAACTAAAAAGCTACTGTCCACTAGAGTGTGCTAAATCCCAATAAGAAAAATCAGAACTAGTCAGTCATGCATGCTATGCTCGGAAAAACAGCCACCCACAGGAAAAACAGAGAGAGATCATGCATAGAATATTTCTTTGAAAAGAAAACTAATGGAGATATGTGACAACCCATGCTTTCCTATTCCTTTTTGGGTTACTTTTAAATACCTACATTTATCAACTTCTTTGAATATTTTCACAAAGTAGAACATAAAGTCCAGTCAGGAACATTACTTTTTTTTTTCTTCAATGTAGGAATATTAAATTTGGTCCTTTCCTTGTTTTAGAAAAAAATACCTCTATACAATGAAAATTTCTACAAGATACAGGAGTAGCTTTCACGACCATGTCTTCATAAAATAATATAAAGAGAAAATTCTTTTTGCACTGATTATTGGGCAACAGAAATGACTATAAGGCAGAGGAAGAGTGGCTTATCCTAGTGAGATCTTAAAATAGGAACCATTAATCTGTCTGGGATGCTTAGGCCAGTTGTACCCCAGAGGCAGGGAAGGTCAACATGAAACCTTTCCATTTTAATAACTATAAGGCTTTAAGTAAGTTCTGCTTGATTATTTTTTCTTTAGTCTATTATTTTTTAAGTGCCCTTTTTTTCTAATTATAAAAATTCATGTTCATTGTCGAGGGTCTAGAAAATACAGATTACAGAAGGAAGAAATTCATATAGTCCATAAATACCACAGCTCTGGAAGAATTACTGCTAACCCTTTCATGTATTTTCTTCCTGTCTTTTCTGTGTACGTATGCACATTTTTAAAAAATAGAATGCTTTTATATATTGCTTTTTAGTATTAATACTTCACATTACATCATAAACACTTTTCCAAGAGAGTAAATATTCCTCAGCCACAGAATTTTTAATGATTGTCTAACCTTTCATTGTGGGGATATACAATAATTTTTGTCCTACAATTGGATATTATTTTCTTCTCTAAACTTACATTATCACTTTATAACCTTCTTAATTGCCGTTGGAACTCTTAAAAGCATGTTTCTGGAGTCAGTCAGACCTGCGTTCAAATCTTTACTTATGATCTTTAATTTCATCTTTTGAAAAATAAAAGTTGTGGAGATTAAACGAAATAACATTTGCAAATACAAAGAAAAGTAACTAGTACACAGTAAGTACTCAAAAACACTCACTAACTCCTCCTTCCCTGGGGTTACTGTTGCATCATTCATCTGGTAATTAGATTACCTTTCAGTATTAAACCTCTAGTATACTGGCCTTATCCTCTCAATAAGATCCTAATTGAGAGGCAGAAAATAATCAACTTGCATGAAACTGTGCACATAGTAGCAATTCAACAAATGCATGCTGAATAAAGTTTTGATAAAGTTGAGTTTCTACTTGATAAAGATCGTCTATAAACATATTCTTCCATTCCATAAATATTCATTAAACATTTACAAACCAGGTACTGTGTTACTAGACCAAGGACAGAGAACAATTAAGTCCATACCAACTTAAGGAGCTCACTCTTTAATTAAGAAGGCAGATACATAAATCAATAATTCCCACCCAAATTAATGACTGATGGGATAGGTGTGTGTACAGGGTAC
Source organism: Daubentonia madagascariensis (assembly GCA_023783475.1). Classification (NCBI taxonomy): domain Eukaryota; kingdom Metazoa; phylum Chordata; class Mammalia; order Primates; family Daubentoniidae; genus Daubentonia; species Daubentonia madagascariensis. Next base: position 20,005,223 of record JAKFHU010001631.1, on the reverse strand, counting down.
TAAGGGAGCCCACTGGAGACACATCTAATTCTTCCTGGAGGAAAAAAAGGGTCAGGGAAGGTTTCCCAGAGGAAGTAAAGCTTAACTTGGGTCTTGAAGACTGACCAGGCAGACAACGTAGACAAGGTAGGAAGAGAATTGTGGGCAAATAGAGTAGCACCTGCAGTCTCAAAGAGGCAGGAAACTAAGATGACTCCAAGGTTTGTTTCTTGTTTAGGCAACATTTGAATGACACCATGCACTAAGTTGAGAATATAGGAGGAAAAGTAATTTGAGAGCAGAAAGTATTGAGTTCATTGTAGACATGCTCTTTTGGAGTTGCCAGTCGGACATTCAAATAATTATACTTAGCAGATATTTACATACACTTCAGGAAAGAGTTTGACCTAGAGATCTAGTTTGGTAGTCGTCTATTTAACCAGTAGTTAAATAAAAGGCCTATGACAACCAAGTGCAAGTCTTAATACTTGATTGGCTCCTAGATTGGAGAGAGAAACAAAACACTATAAAGGACATTTTGGGAGCAACTGTGGAAATGTGAATACAGACTTTATATTAGCTAATACTGTATGAATTTTAAATTTATTTGGTGTGATAAAGGTATTGTGATTATGTAAGAGAATGTCTTAGTCCTTAAGACATACATATTGAATAATTTTGGAAGAAACTATGATACCTACAATTTTACTTTCAAATGATTCAGCAAAAAAAAAAAGAAAGAAAAGGAGAAAGGAAAGAAGAAAGGTAGTCATACAAATGTTTGTTAATTGTACTGCTCTTTAAACTTTTCTGTACGTTTGAATTCTTTCAAAATAAGATGTTACGTGGGAGAGGAAAATATAAACCAAAAAAATGCCATGCAGCCGCTAAGAAGAATGGAATACATCTCTATGTACTGATGTGAAATGATCTCCTACATATTACTAGATTTAAAAGATGGAAATAGGTATTGAGTATACTACTATTTGTATAAAAATAACTTCAAGAATAAGTACATAAGTAAATATATAAATACATATATGCCAGCATATGCACATAATCTCTCTAGAAGGATATACCAGTGATTGACTCTGGGGAAGAGAAATAGGAAGAGAATTACTTTTTTGTGAAAATGAATGTCAATTTTGTGGGCTTTGATATTTACCATGTACATATTTTACTGTATGTATGTATGTATAAACTTTTTTAAAAAGGCCACTTTGAAAGTATCCAAGAAGTTGTAGAATTACAAGAATATAAAGCCAAGGAGAGAATACTGGAGAATGCCACTATATAAAGGACGAGTGGAGGAAGAAATTTTTTCGAATTAACAGGAATAGAAAGAGAAAGAGGAGAAAAATTTTTTTAAAAACCAGAAAAAATGGTTTCATGGAAATGAAGGGATGAGAGATTAAGAAGAAGAATGTAAATACATTTAATTATTAATAGCAATTTATTTGATTTGTGTCTAAGTTTCCTAAAATAAAAATTACTTTTTGAAATCAAACAAGGAGTTATTTTTAAAAGGAAGAACTGAATGGTATATGAGATGAGGCAGAGAGGGCACATAAGATAAGGGCACTAAGAGTGGCTGCACTATTTCGTAATCAGAAGGATACTGGTGAGCTTAATGGTGGGTGTCTGAAAGAATTACAGGGACAAAAAGAGATGACGGTAGACTAAGGAAATAAAAGGCAAAGGAGTGGGGACAATAAATGTAGTCTACTCTTTCAAAACATTAGAAGAAAACATACGTCAAGAGGCTTTTTGGGGTTTTTTGGTGGTTGCTTGTTTTTTAAAGAACAGCAGGGCTGAGGGAAAAGAGCCAGTAGAGAGGAAGCAGATGAAATCCAGGTGAAGGAGTAGCTAGAGTTGGGGTAAGGTAGGCAGAGGTTAGGAGGGGGGACAGAAGTGGAAATGGACAGGGTCGGGGGACAGGCAGGGAGGAAGGCAGAGGTTGGGGCGGTGGGGTGGTAGAGGAGGGGAAAGAGAGGGCAGAGGTAAGGAGTTCAAATAAAAAATTTTTTAAAATGTCACTACTCACCACCTCTGTGGGATGCTAAAGTACCAACGTATTGCTTTGAAAGCTAACAAAGGGAAAGAAATTTTTTTTAAAGGTAAGGGTGAAGGTAAACAAAAGCCTCATACAACAGCCATACAATGTATTAGGAGGATACTATTAAAATGTTTATAATAATTAGGAAATATTCACTTTTTGATATTAAGTGAAAAAGGAACAAAATAATATATTAATAATAGAGATGATATATGTACGTGTGTGTGTATATATAAATACATACATCAGAGAAAATTTGGGGAAGATTTTTATTTTCTTCTTTATACATTTTCCCCCAGTTCACTAATAATGAATTAGTATATAATCAGGAAAAATACTTTTATTTCTTTTGAAAGAAAGTATGTACCATATTATTGATATTATGCCCCTAAATCAATTTTAAAACTTCTGTTGAGCTTTAACAGAGATATAATTTCTTTAAAAGGTATTAACAATACTATGGGAAATAAAGAAGACAAGAAATAAAAGTAAGTTGATTACTTCTGCTTTGTAGTAGCTATTACAAACAATTTCAGAATCAGAAAATCTGAGGATGTTAGTGCTGAAGTGCTTCTTGGGCTTATGAAGTCTAAAACCTTCATCTTGCAGAATTGGAAGATAAGATCCAAAAAGGTAAAGAAACCCATGTAAGCTCACAAAGTTAGTTGCTGGTAGATGGGACCCAGGTATCCTGACTTCCAGGCCAGTATTTCTACTGCTCAATTTTGCTCTTTCCCATCTTGCAAGATGGCAGGAGAAAAAGTTGAGAAGCCGGATACTAAGGAGAAGAAATCTGAAGCCAAGAAGGCTGATGCCAGTGGCAAGGTTAAAAAGGGTAACCTCAAGGAAAAAAATCCCAAGCTGGGGAAGGCCCACTGCAGCTGAAATCCTGTTCTCGTCAGAGAAACTGGCAGATACTCCTGTTCTGCTATGTATTCCAGAAAGGCCATGTACAAGAAGAAGTACTCAGACGCTAAATCCAAGATTGAAAAGAAAAAGAAGGTTCTTGCCACTGTTATAAAACCAGCTGGTGGTGACAAGAATGGTGGTACTTGGGTGATTAAACTTCACAAAATGCCTAGATATTATCCTACTGAAGATGTGCCTCAAAAGCTGTTGAGCCACAGCAAAAAGTCCTTCAGACAGCATGTGAGAGAACTGCAAGCTAGCAACCTTTCTGGACCCTTCTGACCATCCTCACCAGGCACCACAAAGGCAAAAGGGTGGTTTTCCTGAAGCAGCTGGGCAGTGGCTTATTACTTGTAACTGGACCTCTGGTCCTCAATCAAGTTCCTCTGCAAAGAACACACCAGAAATTTGTCATCACCACCTCCACAAAAATTGATATCAGCAACATAAAAATCCCAAAACGTCTTACCGATGCTTACTTCAAGAAGAAGCTGCAGAAGCCCAGACACCAGGAAGGTGAGCTCCTCGACACAGAAAAAGAGAAATGCAAGATTACAGAGCAGCGCATGGTTGATCAGAAAGCTGTGGACTTGCAAATTTTACCAAAAATCAAAGCTATTCCTCAGCACCAGGGCTACCTGCAATCTGTGTTTGCCCTGATGAATGGAGTTTATCCTCATAAATTGGTGTTCTAAATTTCTTACAAAGAACCTAATTAAATAACTGATACATTTTTTAAAAAATAAAAAAGAAGACTCAATTTTTTCTAATGTACCACATGCAAATTACTTCTAGGTTGGCACCAGCCTAATTAATATCCTTATTTTCAGGTTGATTCTTGAAACATGCAATACAAGCCAATGTGATAAAACCTCATGCATTCATGAGGTATCAATTCACAATAAACTTTTTAACATCTCTAAACTCAGAACAAAGTTAGGAAGTGAGTGAAAATAATCTAATTTACACTTTACTGTGAACACCAAATCAAATTTATCAACTTAACAAAAACTATACCCATCCTAAACCTCACCAGTCTAAACTTAGATATCAAAGAAAAACTTCAGTGCTACCTATTTGAATAAATCCCTCGCTATCACAGGATGAGGCAGTTATTAATCTAGAAAAAACAAACTTGTGCTGAATCTTCAAACAACATTAACAACATATAAGAATGTTGATTCATGTGGGTCCTCAAATTTAAATGTGCCTCAAGCACAAGGTTACACACTAAAGATAAATGTAGCAATCATTTTTAGCATTCAAAAAGAGTATTTAGAATTCATGGCTTTAAAAAAGTAAACTTTAAATTAATATCTACATATTACTCGCACTCAGGAAATATACTACATATTTTCAGCTAGATCTAAAATTATGATCCCCAAGTAAATCCTCTGCTCTTAAATCAAGTATTAGAGAAATGGTGAGGCCACTTAATCTGGATAGACCTTTGCCTCTCCTCAATCAACACCATGATCTGAATAACTCCACTGCAGGTTACTTCAAAATAAATAAACGTTTAAGTTCTGTGTCCTAAGATTTGCACTCAAGTCTATGGAGTAGACCACCTCAGAAAGATCTACTTTTATGGACCAAAAATGATCTAGAGCAATTTTAGAGATTATCCCTAACATAAAATACAATACTGATAAACCAGAAAGAAGGCTAAGAGTATGTCTTAAGTCTAATGGCTTTAGTGAAAATGAAAAGAATCTTTTATGCAATACAAGTTGTGAACAATGACAAAATAGACTCTCATGAGGGAAAAATAAAAGTGAGAGACCTCAGGTCACCAATTTTGTATATATTTTCTTTCATGTTAAATCGGGCTAAGGATGTACTTGTTAAAATTGTCTGGTTTGTGCCCCTGAACCTACCCTGTTTAAAACTCTTAAGCTTATCACTATACCCACTTGCACTCTGACATTTCATTTTTTATTTTTGTTTGCCTATAATCTATCTTTAGAGGACAGACACTTCCAACACTACATAGCACTCCCTCATTTATCGTTACAGTAGGACAAGGAAAAACATTCCTAAGCACCAGTCACTCACCACAACATCTTTCTCTATGCAGATAAAAAATCCCCAATAATGGGAACAATGAGAGTCTCTACTTTTGATCCAGTAAATTTCCAAAAGCAGTGATTCTCATTTAGGTGAGAGGATCAGAATTTGCTGGAAAATCTTATAAAACTACCTATGGGTGACAAACTACTTGTGGACTACATTATCCCCAACTTCCACTCTGTTGTTTCCTCACTCCTCTGAGAATCACT